>JAEHOE010000044.1:2500-602500 GCA_016858145.1 Edaphochlamys debaryana
ACAGCCAGGCGGCGCAGCTCCGCCGGGGCTGGGGGGCGGGGTGGAGGCGGAGGCCGGCGGGGGCCGGAGGTGTGATGGTTTTGCCACAGCCAGGCGGCGCAGCTCCGCCGGGGCTCGGGGGCGGGGTGGAGGCGGAGGCTGGTGGGGGCCGGAGGTGTGATGGTTTGACCACAGCCAGGCGGCGCAGCTCCGCCGGGGCTGGGGGGCGGGGTGGAGGCGGAGGCCGGTGGGGGCCGGAGGTGTGGCAGTTTTGCCACAGCCAGGCGGCGCAGCTCCGCCGGGGCTGGGGGGCGGGGTGGAGGCGGAGGCCGGCGGGGGCCGGAGGTGTGGCGGTTTTGCCACAGCCAGGCGGCACAGCTCGGCCGGGGCTGGGGGGCGGGGTGGAGGCGGAGGCCGGCAGGGGCCGGAGGTGTGATGGTTTGACCACAGCCAGGCGGCGCAGCTCCGCCGGGGCTGGGGGGCGGGGCGGAGGCGGAGGCCGGTGGGGGCCGGAGGTGTGGCGGTTTTGCCACAGCCAGGCGGCGCAGCTCCGCCGGGGCTGGGGGGCGGGGCGGAGGCGGAGGCCGGCGGGGGCCGGAGGTGTGGCGGTTTTGCCACAGCCAGGCGGCGCAGCTCCGCCGGGGCTGGGGGGCGGGGTGGAGGCGGAGGCCGGCGGGGGCCGGAGGTGTGGCGGTTTGACCACATCCAGGCGGCGCACCTCCGCCGGGGCTCGGGGGCGGGGCGGAGGCGGAGGCCGGCAGGGGCCGGAGGTGTGGCGGTTTTGCCACAGCCAGGCGGCGCAGCTCCGCCGGGGCTGGGGGGCGGGGCGGAGGCGGAGGCCGGCGGGGGCCGGAGGTGTGGCGGTTTGACCACAGCCAGGCGGCGCAGCTCTGCCGGGGCTCGGGGGCGGGGCGGAGGCGGAGGCCGGCGGGGGCCGGAGGTGTGATGGTTTGACCACAGCCAGGCGGCGCAGCTCCGCCGGGGCTGGGGGGCGGGGTGGAGGCGGAGGCCGGCGGGGGCCGGAGGTGTGGCGGTTTGACCACAGCCAGGCGGCGCAGCTCCGCCGGGGCTGGGGGGCGGGGCGGAGGCGGAGGCCGGCGGGGGCCGGAGGTGTGATGGTTTTGCCACAGCCAGGCGGCGCAGCTCCGCCGGGGCTGGGGGGCGGGGTGGAGGCGGAGGCCGGCGGGGGCCGGAGGTGTGATGGTTTTGCCACAGCCAGGCGGCGCAGCTCCGCCGGGGCTCGGGGGCGGGGTGGAGGCGGAGGCTGGTGGGGGCCGGAGGTGTGATAGTTTGACCACAGCCAGGCGGCGCAGCTCCGCCGGGGCTGGGGGGCGGGGTGGAGGCGGAGGCCGGTGGGGGCCGGAGGTGTGGCGGTTTTGCCACAGCCAGGCGGCGCAGCTCCGCCGGGGCTGGGGGGCGGGGTGGAGGCGGAGGCCGGCGGGGGCCGGAGGTGTGGCGGTTTTGCCACAGCCAGGCGGCACAGCTCGGCCGGGGCTGGGGGGCGGGGTGGAGGCGGAGGCCGGCAGGGGCCGGAGGTGTGATGGTTTGACCACAGCCAGGCGGCGCAGCTCCGCCGGGGCTGGGGGGCGGGGTGGAGGCGGAGGCCGGTGGGGGCCGGAGGTGTGGCGGTTTTGCCACAGCCAGGCGGCGCAGCTCCGCCGGGGCTGGGGGGCGGGGCGGAGGCGGAGGCCGGCGGGGGCCGGAGGTGTGATGGTTTTGCCACAGCCAGGCGGCGCAGCTCCGCCGGGGCTGGGGGGCGGGGTGGAGGCGGAGGCCGGCGGGGGCCGGAGGTGTGGCGGTTTTGCCACAGCCAGGCGGCGCAGCTCCACCGGGGCTGGGGGGCGGGGCGGAGGCGGAGGCCGGCGGGGGCCGGAGGTGTGGCGGTTTGACCACAGCCAGGCGGCGCAGCTCCGCCGGGGCTGGGGGGCGGGGTGGAGGCGGAGGCCGGCGGGGGCCGGAGGTGTGATGGTTTGACCACAGCCAGGCGGCGCAGCTCCGCCGGGGCTGGGGGGCGGGGCGGAGGCGGAGGCCGGCGGGGGCCGGAGGTGTGATGGTTTTGCCACAGCCAGGCGGCGCAGCTCCGCCGGGGCTGGGGGGCGGGGCGGAGGCGGAGGCCGGCGGGGGCCGGAGGTGTGATGGTTTTGCCACAGCCAGGCGGCGCAGCTCCGCCGGGGCTGGGGGGCGGGGTGGAGGCGGAGGCCGGCGGGGGCCGGAGGTGTGGCGGTTTTGCCACAGCCAGGCGGCGCAGCTCGGCCGGGGCTGGGGGGCGGGGTGGGGGGAATGTTGCCGCTCGCCGAGTGGGTGGCACCGATTCGCAGTCGGCCGGACGTCGACAAGGCACTAAGTTTGGCGAGCTGCACGTTTTGCTGGTGCTACCCGTGCGATGGAGTCAGTTCTATTTGTGCGTTCTGTCTGCTTTGTTTACAGACTCAGAACGCTTACTTACGAGGGCGAGCAGCACTTCTTGCGGCTTCAAAGCAAGACGGATGGTCGCGTTACTGCAGAAAGCATTGGCGTGGGCTCTCTTAATGTTTAGGGATCGGGCCGATGCATGCGAGGACATCATGGCAATCGGCAGCTGGCCACGGTAATACGACGGTCCTCTCCTCCCACGGGGTGGCCCGCCAGCCCCCGTGGTCAGCCCCTTTCGCTTCGTTGTCTCCATGCCTCGGCCTCCATGCCTTGGCAGCTTGGTTGGGTTACCTTGGTTGAACACCCGATGCGTGCGCAGCTGGCTACGGTGAATCCACTTAACCTCCGGCCCCCGTCAGCCGTGCCAGGTTGGGATCGCACTGTGTTGGCCTTGCTTTTCGCGTAACCTCGTCCCCGTTTCCCATTCCCTCGTCAGCGGGGGCTATGCCCACCTCCCCCGTCAGCCCCCAGCCACGCTGCACGGAACCCTTCATGCCTTGCCAGATTGGCTTGATGAAGATCTGAATGGCACGTTAGGGGTTGCATCTCTGCTGACGGCCTTCGGGCTGTCTCAAACCACCGATGACTGCCTGCCCAGCAGCGCAGTGCCACCATGTCGTGCAGGTGTACTGCACATTGCCTCGAGGCCCATTCCGAGCCGCTTCCCGAAGCATGCGCTGTCAGCCCAACCTGTCTGAATCTGCTTGCACACCTGTGCCATCGGCTCCCGCCAAGGCACCGCTCTAGCGCTCAAGCTCTCACGTTCCCTCAACGCTCCTCACTCTGACCCATCTTGCACGGGCGCTTGTACAGCTCCCGTCCGCCCGCTCGGCCCACGGGTGGCACCACGTCGCATACAACGCGCGGGCCCCAGAGCGTGCGACCCCATGCATCCGTATGCCATGCGTGACAAGGACGGGGGTCCGTGAATGCTGCCCTGGGCCCGCCCCCTGCCCAAGGCCCCATCCGTCCTACCTACAGCACCTCTCGGTCTCTCCGCTGTAGCACTCTCGAGGGAACCCACCCGCCCGGCCCCTGCCCCTGCCCCCGCCCCGCTCAGTTGGCGGCGGTGATGCAGCGCAGGATCTGGCCCGCCTGGCCAAACGTGGCCTCCGTCTCCGCCAGGCAGTGCTGCCGCTGCTGGTCGCTCCAGCCCTCGGCCATCTGGTTGAGCGAGCGGCGCACGGCCTCCAGGTGCTCGGCCACGTCCCCGCGCCACTTGTAGAAGGCCAGCGTGTGGCCGCCCAGCAGCATGCCGGCCACCTGGGGGGGAGCGGGCATGGGGGTGGGGGGGGTGGGAGGCGGGCAAGGCGGAGCAGCGGCAGGTGTGAGTGCAGGGGAGAATCCTCGCATGACCGCCTTGCAGGGAGGTGAGAGAACCACAGCGCCGTGCCTCCCTTCTGGCGCCTACCTTGTTCCCAATCATGCGCCCGCCGGCGGTGTGCGCAAAGTAGAAGTTGTAGTAGTGGCAGATGAAGGCGGGGGGGTCCTCACGGGCCAGCTTCTCCAGCGTCTGGGCGTACTTCATGCCTGCATGCGGGTGTGGGGATGCAGGCGGGGGGCGCGGGGGCGAGGAGCGTGGGATGCGTCCCCACAGCTCAGGCGCCGAGGGCCAGCTCCACCGCGTCCGCCACGACGCACTCCCGCAACCATACACCACCCGGTCAGCGGCTCAAGGCTGCCCAAGGGCCTCACAGCCGCAGGCCAGGAGAGAGCAGACGGACCGCCGAGTCCATCAGCAATCCTATGCAACCTCCTTTCCTCGCACCCTGAGTCACGCCCCACGCGCCTCTCCCACCTGGCCCGTCCTGCTTGAGCTGGGGGGTGCTCATGTGGTAGACCAGCCTAAAGTAGTTGAGGTCGTCGGACAGCGCCTGGGAGCGCTCCAGGCCCGTGTTGCGGAAGGCCTTGTCTGCGGGGCAGAAGGGGGGAGGGGAGCAGCAGGACGCGCTCGGATGAGGGACAGCACGTGGCCTTGGAGTCCAGTGCCGCAGAACTCCACCTGTGTCATTGCAGCCCTGATGACACACACACACACACACACACACCCTACGCTTCCCTGGCCTTTACACGAGCAGCCCTGAACACACACCCAAGCCACCCACACTCGTCGTTGGTGGCGATGATGCGCTCAAAGGTGTCGAACACCACCTTGGACTCGGTCAGGAAGCGCAGGTACCCCGGGCGGGTGGGGGTCCACTGCAGCGCGGGCAAGAGCACAGGTGGGGGCATGAACTCTCCTGCAGACGAGCACCCGTCAGGATCCGGCCTACGGGACCGTAGCAAAGCCCCCCGGGCGCGGGCCTTGCGGTGCTAGCGCGTCGACACGCACCGGGCCCTGCTGCTTCGGGGCCTCCTTGCCGCCCTCCTTGGGGGCCTGCTCCCTGGTGTGCAGCTTCATGGCCACCTTCCGCATCTCAGCGATGAAGCCTGCAGGCAGCCCGGCGAGCGTCAGAGCGAGGCAGGACGGTGCGCGCCGGTGACGCAACCACACACCCATCCGCACCTTTGTCCTTCTCCGTCAGCACTGCGGAGGCCGAGCCTCCGTGCCCATGGCCGTGTCCATGGCACACGACTTGAAGCGCACGACGCGGAGCAGGAGCGGCAGCGCGGCGGGCAGACCGCGAGGGCTGGTGGACCGGAACGCGAGTAGAGAGCATCATGGCTGATCAGGAGTAGGGTGATTACAGTATGAATGGTCGAGTAAGTCTGTGGGAGAAGCAGTGGAGGAAGCAAAGTATCTGGTGTGGGCCGGCTCATGCAAGCTTGAGCGACACAAACACCCCTGGACTGCTTCGCGACAGCTGCATAAGCTTTACATGACTTGGGAACGCATCCAAGCACCTCCGCGCGACTTGGGTGGCAAACGACTGTGAGCCGCGACTCCGCGGCTACCAAAAACGCGCGCATGACTCCCTGTGCACAGCGGTGTGCTTCTGCTAATTTTTTTGTGCTCGCAGCAAGGAAGCCAGCGTCGGCCGTCAGTCCCACGAGCTGCGCGCACGACGTCGCAGCCCCCACATTCACATGCGCCTATGTCAAGGAGGTCAGCCCCCAAAGACCTGCAGGCGATCGCGGCCATTCGCCACGCATTCGGCTTCCTCTGGTGTTTTGGACCCAGTCACCCATCCATCGGTGCCGCACCATCCGCCCCGCCCATCCCGGCTCCCTCCAGCATCCTTGCCAGCGCGGCGGAAGGCGGGAAGCAGTGCAGCGCCATGTCGTTGAAGGCTGAGGGGGCGGGGAAGCGCAGGTCGGGCGTGGCCAGCTCCACCACGGCGCCTGAGGAGAGCGGGCAGAGGGGTTGAGGCCACGGGTTGAGGCCAGGCTGGCCGGGCGCCGGGGGAAGGACACCGCAATCTGCCTGTCCAGGTGTTGTGGGCCGACGCCCGCCCTGCCTCACCCTGGTCTACCGCTTGGATGATGCGTCCAGGTCTCGTCGGCCGCTTGCCGTCCGTCGGCGCCGCACCACTTTGCAGCTCCCATCTGCGAGCGCACACCGGCACACGGGCACAGACGCAGCATTCAGCCGTTCAAACGACCACTGCACACTCGGGCCCCTGTGCCTCCCCTCTCACAAGGTTCCCTGCTCACCTCTGCTGGTAGGTGCGGAAGCTGTTGCCCAGCACCGCCAGCAGCGGCAGCCCGCAGCCCCCTGCAGTGGGGGCGGGGCCCGGCTCCGCTCCTGCGGCCTGCGCCAGTGCCCCCCCGACCGCACCAGGGCCTGCGCTGGCCGGCCCCTGCGGCCCCCAGTTGGCCCCCAGCAGCGCATCGCACAACGCGCCCTCGCAGTGGGGAAGGTAGAAGAAGGTGGGACTGGAAACCGTGCGTGCGCCGCCCTCGTTCACCTCGAGCACCTGGGCCAAAGAGGGCAGGGAAGGGTGCTGAAGAGTTCCCTGTCGGCGAGCTTCTGTCATCCAGGAAGCTCCTCGCATGATCGCCTCTCGTGCAAGCCCCCACCAGCGTGCTCCAACACCCCACTTATCCACTGTCTGTTTCCACTACCCTGTACGCAACTCATGCCCATGCGTCAAGCCTTGCCCCCCCCCCCCGCCCACCCCAGCAGCCCCCGCACGGCCGCACCTGCATGCCCAGCTGCGCCAGCGCCAGGCGGTCCACGGCGTCGAAGGCGGGGTCGTACAGCTGCACGGGCCCGGCCAGGCCCAGCAGGCAGCGCTCGCGGAGGAGCAGCACCAGAGCCAGCTGGGGAGGGGGGGGGATGCGGGCGGGAGAGGGGAGGCCAAGGGCGCAGCGTGGGTGCTGCCCTCGCGCAAGCGCTCTGGACCAGCGCTGTTCCCTTGCTTCCCTCTTGCTTCGCCCCAAGCGCTCCCCTCCTAACACTGCTCCCGGTCCGGCCCCTGGCCCCCACGCCCCACCTGGTACCTTGACACGCGGCTCTCGTGCGCCGAGCCCAGCCCGTACACCACCATGCAGCGCATGCAGCGCCAGGGGGCCAGCGAGGCCGCGCGCGGCGAACCCTCCGCGCCCAAGGTCCCCTCTGCAGCACCGCCGCCAGTGCCTGCGGGCCCCGCCGAGTCCATGCCGTCTGCCTGCCCCCCTGGGACCAGCTCCTGGCTGCCGCCACCGCCCTCTGCCGCAGAGCACTCCCGCAGGTGGCCCAGGTGGCCGCTCGCCTCCGCGAGCACACGCAGCAGCCGTGCGAAGAACGGGCTGCTGACAACCTCCTCCCTACGCGCAGACGAAGAAGGGGGAGGGGTGATGCTCAGCGCACCTCCCGGCAAGCGGCGGAACGCGTGCAGCTCGAGCTCGCACTGAGGCAACGCCCTGCCCCGGCCTTGGCCTGCAGCAGTCTGCTACGGTGCCCCTACCCTCTGAGTGTGATATGCACCCCTCACTCGGCTCAATGGAATGGTCAGGTGAGGTTGCGTTGCCGCCGAGAGTGCCGGCTATGCCGCCTTTCGCCAAACCGTTGCCCCTTCCTGTAAGACTCAGCCTGGGCGCCCACGCAATCCACCACGCCCAGCTCCTCAGGCGCCCTCTCCATTCCGACAGGCCCCCACCCCCCCTCCTCACCCCACCCCGCCCCCACCTAGCTGCCATGATAGCGCTTATCAAGTCTGTGCATTGCTCTTCAGCACTACGCTCGCGGAAGGCTCGCCGGCCCCGCTGCTTGGCGCCCCGACCGCCACCGCCTGCAGCCCCCCAGCCGGGAGGCGCTGGGCCCGGCCCCGCCGACACGGCGTCGCTGGTGGAAGGCGCTGCAGCGGTGCAGGGGCCTCCATCTGCATTGGTGCCAGGGGGATAGGTCAAAGAACTGGAGCTGCCTGACCGCAGCAGCCGGCAACCACCGTGCCCCCTCCCGTGTCCCTCTCACCTCCCGGGCAACACTCGTCCCGAGCGCGTTTTAACGAGCCGCCCGTCCGGCCCTTGCCCTTGCCGCGCACGACGGTCCACCCGTCATCCTCCATACGCCAGCAGCGCAGCCGCTACCGCGACAGCGACGCAGTCGGATGCTGCCGGGCCGACAGGGCTGCTAATATCCCCCAAATGATGCCACCAGCTTCTATAGCATGTGTATGTGCTACTGCTGCCTTGACTTGCCCGCTCCCGTGAGGAGAGAGGGCCAACGTCCCGTGGGGCGAAACCTCGCGGTCCGACTCCGTTGCTTGTTTTTTTAAGCCGCAAGCGGTATGCACATACAGGGGAATCAGTAAAGAGATAGCGCGGCAGGTTTGGGGATCACCGGGCGCTCAAATGCAACGCGCAATTCTCCTGGCGCACACGTACGTCTTGGGCCTAGCAGTGCTTACGGTCACAGAGGGTGAGGTATTGGTAAGGGAAAGCGAAGGTTCATGGGCGTGGTGTTTGGCGAGCTGTGGCGCCGCCTCGATGCACGATTGTGGCCCCAAAGCCCATTTTCCACGCCAAGCTTACTTCCTTGTCTCGCCTAGCTCACCGCACCACGCATAACCTCTTTCCCTAGTCGCAACTATGGCTGTGGTCATGCAGCGGTCGGGCGTGGTCCTGCCGACCCGCGCGGTCGGCGCCCAGCGCGTGGCCTTTGGCTTCCCTAAGACGGCTAACCGCAAGGTTACGACTATGGCCGCTAAGGGTGCGTGCTGGATGGAGCAGCAGCGCTGAGGGCGAGGAGCTTGCACTCAGCCGAGCGCCCAGAGGACTGCGCTCGGGAGCTGTGGTGCACCAGGAGTGGATTGTGTGCCTTATGACAGCCTATACGCGAATTGGGGCAGCGTGGGCGTGTTTGAGGAGGCCAGCTGACATTGTGGCTGCTGCTCACCCGCGACCGCGCAGTCACTGGCAAGATTAAGCTGGCCCTGGCTGCCGGCAAGGCCAACCCTGCTCCCCCTGTGGGCCCGGCTCTCGGTTCCAAGGTGCGGCTCGAACGCCGGTGGCCGGTGAAGGATTGGCCTGTCGCTCGCGGAGAGTGACTTCCGCTTGGCGAACTGGCCTGCTTGTTGTGAGGGACCTCTGCAGTCGGGAGGATTGATAGTGCTTCCGTGTGGATGGCGACGAGTGCTCGGGGGGAGGCGCGGGGCCATGAACGGGGGCACGAACCCCCGCCCTGTGGTGGTTCGTGGCGCTCGGCCGGGCGGGCCAGACGTGCCGCCAATGCCAGTCCTCGGGAAGCCTGGGGCACATGGCAGGCTTCGTTTCGTCATGTTGCAAGCAGCCTGCTGATCGCTGTCATGTGCGGGTTGGCTGCAGGGTGTGAACATCATGGCGTTCTGCAAGGAGTACAACGCGCAGACCTCCAAGATGATTGGTGACATCATTCCCGTGGAGATCACCGTGTACGAGGTGAGGCTTGCGGAATGGGGCTGATGGGCCGAGGGGTACTGACACGGATCAGGGTACAGACAACCTGTCCGGTGCATGCGGCCAGCTGGTGCTGC
Organism: Edaphochlamys debaryana; assembly: GCA_016858145.1. Taxonomy (NCBI): domain Eukaryota; kingdom Viridiplantae; phylum Chlorophyta; class Chlorophyceae; order Chlamydomonadales; genus Edaphochlamys; species Edaphochlamys debaryana. Next base: position 11,767 of record JAEHOE010000044.1, read on the forward strand.
GAGGCCGGCCACATACCGCCTGGCCTCAGCCCTCGCACCAACTTGCTATACCCGCTGCCCCCCGCAGGACCGCTCCTTCACCTTCATCCTGAAGACGTCCCCAGCCTCCGTGCTGCTGAAGAAGGCTGCCGGTGCGTATGATGCTCACTGGGGTTGGGGAAGCAGTGCAAGGGCAGGCCGTGGCAGGGTCGTGGCATTGAGGCCCCCGTGACCGCAGCGTCTTTTGGGGGTACGAACCAGCTCCCTGCGTTTGCGCCGCCTGCCGCATTCACCTTGCCGGCGGCACATTGGGCCTAAACTCGCGCTCCCCCTCCGCCTCTGCTCCCCCCCCCTCCAGGCATTCCGAGCGGGTCCGGCAAGCCCAACAAGGAGATCCTGGGCCAGGTGACCCGCAAGCAGGTTGCGGAGATCGCCGCCAAGAAGCTGCCCGACACCAACGCCACCAACGTGGAGTCGGTGGCGCGCATGATCGAGGGCACCGCCAAGAACATGGGCATCAAGGTCGTGGACTAAGCGCACCGCCAGTAGCCCCGCGCGCGCGGGGGCCGGGAGGATGGACGCTGACGGCGCCCGGCCTTGCGACGAGGCCTGGGCGCGGAGCTGGGGGACCTGGAGGCCATCGGCTTGAGGCGTGGCGAGACGGCAGCGGGCGGAGCTAGGAGCGGGCGGCAGCAGGCGGCGCAGGCGGCCGCAGCCCAAGTGCTGGCGCTGCGGCCGTGGCCCGGGTTGCGGCTCCTGCCGGGCTCGCGGAGGGAGGATTGATGTGGGTTGGGACAGGCGCCAAGGGGGGCGCTCTGGACAGGGGTGAAGGAGACGGCACGCACACTTGCAGTTCCGTCGGCACGCTGGGGGGCTGCTGGCGTGCCCTCAGGAGCACTAGCGAAGCCCACGGTGCCTGGGCAGAGGCGGCCCTCCTCGAATGGCTGCAGCGGCCACCACTCCGGCTGCCGCCGGCGACGGAGCCTGAGCATGGCAGTCTGAGCACAAACCGGCTGGCACTGCCTGTAATTGGGGCCAGCCCTTGCTGTGCTCTGGACCCGTGCTCTGCGGTTGTTCCGAGGTGCTCACTGTTTGTTCAAAAGCTGCGGGCCGTGAATCGAGTGGCGAGGGTAGACGTCGGGTCGAAGGTGCTCTGCGCTTGGCAGGGGCTTTTGGCGCTGCCTTGGGACTGCCCGCCTAAGGCGCAATTTTGGCTTGCAGCGCGGGCGCTGGCGTGTTCTGGGGCGTGTGCGCAGCCCTGGCGGAGGGGCAATGAAGCACCGAGTGGGCGGTGTAGTTCGTGGTGCAGGCATGTAACCAGAAACGGTCCGTGGTGCCTCGTCCGCTCCAAGCCTCCACCCGACATCATCGACCTCCACGCTCGCCCTAGCCATGCCGCTTTCGCAGTCCAGGCCGGACTCGATAGGGACTCCTGCCCGGTTGCCCCGTTCAAGAGCTGATTAGCGTGATTGCAGCAAAGGCTCCGCCACCTCCAAAACGGAGGCGCAGTCTGAGTCTGCTGCTGAGTGGCGTGCGTGCCTGTACGCATTCGCTTTACTAATACTTTACATGCCTGGCCGCAAGCAGCCCACGCGCCCCACTCAGCAGCCTTAGCGCCACTCAAGAGCACGCCATGAGCGCCGTCCTGCACCGCCCGGCGAACTATTACGTGCGGCAGTAGCTACAAGCCTGGAGGCAGCCTAGAAGACTCACAAGAGTCATAACAGGCGACCAGCCCAGCCATAAATTGATGTACACGCGCGTACTGTACAGCCCAGAGCCTAAAACGGTCAGAGACTCTTTCCCCTCAGTATCAACCCCTGATGCCCTTCATACCGACCCCTCTTCCACGGCTTTCGCCACGATGCATATGGGCCCCCCAAATTCACAGCCTTTGCCGCCGCTGCACAAGAGCGCCCGCCCCTCCGCGCATTGCTCCGAGCCACGCAACCCAGCCACGCACAGCACTCGCCTCCCTGCATTGCTGCCCCTGCGGCATCACTCCCCGCCCGCCTGCACCTCGGGCGCCGTGGCCCCCGCCTGCCCCACCCCGTTCGCCAGCCCCAGCCCCACCGCCGCAGCACCCGCCTCCCCCTGCGTCGCCACCGCCGCCTCCGCCCCCGCGACCGGCGCCCCGGCCCCGCCGCGCGGCGCCAGGTGCCGGGCGGCCTCCGCCAGCAGAGCCTCCACCGCCTCCACCTGAGCGGGTGCGCAGGGGAGGGGGCTGCCATGGGCACGAGGGCATGGCGTGGGGCAGCCTAGCGCCCCTCCTGCAGCACGGCGCCTTCACCTCCTCCCCAGTCCCTCAACCCCCCCTACCACCACCCCCCCCGCCCCCCCCCCCACCTGTGCGTCGTCCACGTCCAGGTGCGTCACCAGCCGCAGCACCCCGGGGCCCATGGTGGACACCAGCACGCCCCGCGCCCGCAGCCACTCCACCAGGGCCTGGGGGGGGGGGGGGCGGGCGGGAGTGGGGGGGGCGTGAGGAAGTTCCGAACGAAGGACTGCGCAGGTGCGAGGCGAAGTCACCCTGCAAGCACCCACAGGCAAGCTCCCGGCTGCTACAAAATGCGGTGCCCCCTGTACGCACCCACTCGGCCCCATTCCCGCTGCCCCTCCCCTCCCCCCCCTGGCTCCCCCACCTTTGCCTCCACGCCCTCCGCGGCCGTGAAGATGGCGATGTTGGTGTCCACGGGGGCCACGGAGCCCACCAGGCAGGGCAGCGAGGCCAGCGCACGGCCCAGGCGCCGAGCGCGGGCGTGGTCGTCGCGCAGCCTGGGCAGGGGGGTCCGGGGGGGGAGGGGGGAGGACGAGTAAAAGGGGGGGGGGCGGCGGCGGCGGCGGAAGATGAGGTCGCGGTATAACAGGGGCTTCTGGTAGGAAAGGGTGGAGACTGCGGGACTGCCGTGCACCCTCCGCCTCCGCCCGCACCTGTCCACGTTGTTCCTCAGCGCGTACAGCCCCGCCGCCGCCAGGAAGCCCGCCTGCCGCATGCCCCCGCCCAGCACCTTGCGGATCCTGTGGCGGGGGGCGCGGTGGGGAGAAGGCGGAGGGGGGGTCGATTGGAGGAGCGGAAGTGCGTGTGGAGCTCCCTGACCAGGCGAGAAACGGGAGTCCTCGGGTTCACCAGCACTCCACCTTTCCACCCCTTCAAACGACGTCAGCCCGGGTTGCCCCCCTTCCCTACACGCACAGACCCGTGTCTACTGTGCTCGTTACCACCAGGGGGCCGGCCCCCACCTGTGCGCCCTGCGGATGAAGGCGGCGGTGCCCAGCAGCAGCGAGCCCACGGGGCAGCCCAGGCCCTTGGACAGGCAGCTGTGGTGGGGGCGGAGGGCGGGGCGGGGTGGGGGGTGAGGAGGGGAGCGGCGAGGGGGTGAGGGGCATGCAGGAGGCAGGGGACGGAGGAGCTCTGCATCCAGCCGTAGACCAACCAGACCCGCCTTCCCCAGCCCTTCACAATCGACCCCACCCTCCACACCGTACCCACATGGAGATGGAGTCGAAGATGGGGCCCACGTCAGCGGGCGTGTAGCTGGAGGGGGGGGAGGGGCGGGAGGCAGGTTGAGGCAAGGCAGGGGAGGATGCGGCGGTGGTCCAGCGGCAGCGCTGAGGGCCTGGCCGCATGGGGGCGGAGAGGGAGCACGGCCCCCCCGCGCCCCGCTCACCCCGCCTCCACGCATGCGTTGAACAGCCGCGCCCCGTCCAGGTGCAGGGCCAGGCCCCGGGCGCGGCACACGGAGGCGATGGCCTGGGGGGAGGCGGGGGGGAAGGCGGGGAGGAAGGGTGCGTGGGCAAGCAAACGCAGCGGCGGACCGTGTCCACCTGCGCCCTTCGCTGCTCCGCTCTCAATTTCTTTCCGCCCCCTCCCCCCCTCCCCCCCCCCACCTGCATCTCCTCAAGGCTGTAGTATCCGCCCCCTCCTTTATTCGCAGTATTCTCCAGGCACACCAGCCGGGTGGGGGGGTAGTGGGAGTCGTCCTGGGGAGGCGGTGGGAGGCAGAGAGGGCATGGGATGATGTCGGCACATGGCAGCACCTGGCTGCTGCCGTCGCACCTCCACCGCCGCCCCGCAACCGTCCGCTCCGCACACACACGCCCCCCCCCTCCCACCCCACCCCCCCGGCCTACCCACCGCGTTGATGGCCGCCTCCACCTGCGCCGCGCGGATGCGGCCCCGCTCGCTGGGGAGCAGCTTGGGCTGCACACCTGGGGGGGGGGGGGCAGGAGGGTGCAGGGGTCGGGTCGGCGAGGGGCTCCTGCTACCGAGGACCCTGCGCACGGCAAGCCCTCAGCTCCCAGCCCTGGAATGCTCTACAGGACCTCACGCGCAGCACTGGCCGTCACCCTTTCCTCCCGTCCCACGATCCTCTCCTCCCACACCCCACCCCCACCCACCCGAGTTGAAGGCGATGCCTCCCCCCTCGTACAGGTAGATGTGGGAGGTGTCGGCGCACAGCAGCTCGTCGCCGGGCTGGCGGGGGGGGAGGGGGCGGGCAGGTGGGGGGCAAAGGCTTGAGCGAGGAGTGTACGGGCTAAGGGGACCGTGGGCCCCCAACCCCACCCGTCTCCCACCCCCCGCGCTCACCTGTGTGTGCACCTGCGTCCCAGCAGGAAGAGGTGCATGAGGGGGAGGGGGGAGGAGAGGCGGTCATTGGTGCAGGGGTGGACTCTCTCCAAGCGTAAGGGCAAGGGATGGCGCAGGATGTCAGTTGCCCACACGCCGGATGCCCAATCCCCGGCCAGCCGTGCAAGCCGCCTCCCCACGATGGTGCAGCTGTCGCAGCGTGCATCCAAGTGGCAGATAGGCTTGCCTGGGATAGGCTTGCCCCGGCTTGTGCGCACCACACGGCAGCCAGCACCGCAACCCGAGGCTCCCTCCCCCCCTCCCCCCTCCCCCCCTCCCCCCGGGCGCCCCCACCTTGATGGCGATCTGGTTGGTCATGGTGCCCGAGGGACAGAACAGCGCGGCCTCCTTGCCGAACAGGGCCGCAGCGTACTCCTGGGGAGGGGAGGGCGAGGAAGCGGGGGGGTGCAGCCGGCAGTCCGCGACGGCAGCGCAGGAGTGGTCCAGGGCTTGCAGCCGATGTGTCCTCCTTGTCAGCTCCAGCACAGCAAGCGTGCCACCGGTCTCGCCCTTCTCACCGCCAGCCCCTCCCCCCCACTCCCCCCCCCCCACCTGCAGCTGGTTGACCGTGGGGTCGTCCCCCCACACGTCGTCGCCCACCTCCGCGGCGCACATGGCCGCCAGCATCTTGGGCGTGGGGCGGGTGACCGTGTCGCTGGGGGGGGGGGAGGGGGCGACGCGGTGAGGGGCACACGGACTGGCGAGTCAGCCGCAGCCATGGGGGCTGCGGGCTGCAGGGGGGCCAGGCAACAAGACCCCAGCCCCTGGGCCCTGACCCTGAGGGGCCCAGCAAGGGGCCCAGGAATCCTAACCGTCGCGGTTCCGGAACCCGAAAACTAGCTGATGGAGCCGCTGGCTGGCTGACTGGACAGTACTGCTCCACCGCGGGGCCCTCGTCATGCGCCCGAGGGGCTGTCGCGTGCGCGGGAGGAGCGGCGCTGAGCGCCCCCGCCGCCCCGGGACCCGCACGCACCTGCGCAGGTCGATGACCTTGCGGGGTGGAGCCCCGTTGCCAGCGGCCTCGCCGTCTGCAGGCCCGACCGTCATGGTCTCGACACACTCGCGAGCGTTGCTGGGGGCTGTGGCTTGCAACTGGCCGAGCGACGGTGCCGTAGGGCTCTAGACTCCGCGATGGTCCGGGAGATTGCGTGTGCGAGCGTGCCTAGCGGTATGCTGTCGCCCAGCTATGTGCCGCGGCCTCCAAGTTCCGAGGCTGCGGTGGTGATGCGGCGCCGAGTCGGAGTCCAGCTCGTCAGCCACGTCGTCGCGAGTGGAGCGACACGCGAGCGTTCGCGGGTCAAGGCTGGCCAAAGGTTTCCAGGCTGCAGCTGTGAGGCGCTAGTACTGAGTGATGCGCGTTGTGGTGTTGGCAAGGACCAGCGGAGGGCGCGAGCTCGGTCTGGCCTGCCGTGTAGGACCGTGTCGTCATGCGCGCCGCAACATGAGGTCACCGCTTTCTACCCCTGTCGCCCCCCGGCCAAGGCCATGAGATGATCACATCTGTCACAGAATGCAACTAAAAAGCAGTGTCAGCGGCGAGCGGTGAGTGGACCGCGTCAGAAGAGGCGCGGGGGGATGGGGGTGAGATGGAGGGGGCCAGGGGGGGACGTGTGAGCGTGCCGGCGTGTCCACCCTGACCCCGGGGTCGAGGCGCAGGTTGCCCTGCCCCCAAGCGGAGACTGCTGACATTGTGTACAGGAATTCTGCATAATATCCTGTTTTACTACAGGCTTGCCGGCCTGCCTCGGCCTTGCAACCATCCCGCTTCCCGCTTCAACGGAAACCTCTGTAGCCTGTCTAGCTCACCAGCCTTGCGACACAGATACACAATTAGCATTACGCTTGCCCCCAGACTCGCTATCCCACATTCCCTGCTCGACATTTACCGTGTTTGGCCCCGTCTATCATAGACGCGATGCACTTGAAAGCTTGAAGCCGGGCTGAGGAGGTCGCGGACTAGAGATGGTGCGACGCGGGAGACGCAATTGCTTCGAGCACGCGGTGCATGGCCTTACTGCGGAGCCTTCCCGCGATCGCAGGCTCGCAACCTTGTGTGGAAGGACCTCAGCTCGCAGCAGCTGGGGTCCATCCGACATCCCCACCCCAAGAAGGGGCTCACCGGGCGGGACCTGCTGGCGAAATACACAGGGCTCACGGACTACCAAACCAACCCCAAAACAGCCATCCACCTAGACCTATACGTGCACACGTTGCAGTTCGGCGATGAGCAGCGGTTCACGGACGACAAGCTGTCGGGGCTCTTCTCCGTCGTGAAACTCGTGCACCACCGGTCGGTGGACGAGGCCCTCACAATGGAGCGCTCCTTCCTCCTGTTCAAGGAGCAGCTCCTAGCACACAGCGTGCAGCGGCCCCCCTACAGTATAGGGCTCTTCTCCTTTGCGGAAATGCACAAAATCATGGACTGGATGCTGGACAGCTACTACCGCCACTACAAGCTCTACCAGTACTCCTACACGAACAGGTATGCAGGGGGCTGTGCGGGAACAGGCAGTCGGAGGAGTACAGGCAGTGTGGGGGGGGTTCCAGTGGCATGGGGGGAGGCGGGGGTAAGGCGGGGTGTGAGTGTGGGTCTGACGGGCACGCGCCCGGCGCCCAGGGTGCAGTCCAAGTGCTTGGTGCAAGGGTCCAGGGCCTGAGCCGCAGCTTCGTAGGACTTCTTATGCTCCGTGCATGGTGTGTACGGGACGGGCTTAGGGACCTGTGCCCGTGACCTGCCCGACCCTTCCCTGCACCACCTCATCCGGCATGCCCCGCCTGCCCCCCTGCCCCCACCCCTGCTGCCCGGGCCGCAGGGTGACCCTGTCGGCCACCAGCCGCCACCCCAGCGACTGCGTGGAGCTGCCCCCCGAGCTGCCGCCGCTGCAGGCCGCCCTCACGCAGGCGGAGCACGAGGCGCGGCAGACGGAGGAGGAGCGCAGGCGGGAGCAGGTGCGCGGGGGGGGGGGGGGAGGGCACGGGGGAGTCGCACAGAAAGGGGGGGGAGGCCTTTGAGGCTTAAGGGGATCGTGTTGTCTTGCCCGGGGGGGGGGGTTAAGGCTATCACAGCTAGCATGGGGCCGCATCTGTGGAGTGAGGACGAGGAGTAGGCTGGTAGGGGACGCCAGGAGTGGTTCGGGGCATCAGCTCGAGGAAGGTGACTCCTACCATGGCGCCGCTTGTCCGATCCCCATCCCAACCCCCGCCCCACCCGTCCCGGCGCTGTCTCCCCCCCCCCCTCCTCGCGCAGGAGGATGCGGCCGCTGCCGCCGAGGCCGCTGCGGCCGCCGAGGCGGAGCGCGAGGCCCGGCTGCGCGAGGAGTACGAGAGCGCCATCCCCGAGGAGGTCAAGGACCGGGTGGCCTCGGCGGTGGAGCGGGAGCTGGTGAGGGGGGGGGGGGAGGGGGGCGAGGGAAGGGAGCTGAGGGCAGGGAGGCGGGGGAGCTGAGGGAAAGGAGGCGGGGGAGCGGTGGCAACCCGGGAAAGGAGGAGGAGGGAGATCAGGTTGCAGGGCAGGGACGAGGTCAGTCAGCAGGCGACCGGCAGCCGGGCACAGCGAGGCATTGGGGCCCGAGGCCTGGCGCTGGCGTCACGGCGCCTGACTAAGCATGCATGTGCACCCACTGCCCCTGACTGACTCTGCCCCCCTCCGCGCCGCCCCTTCCCTGCCCCCCCCCCCATCACCACCCCCCAGGCCCGGCTCCAGCGGGCCATGGAGGAGCAGTTCGCGGCGCAGACCGCTGAGCTCATGGCCAAGATCGCGGCGCTGGAGGCGGGGCCGCCGCCGCCCGAGCCCAAGACCTCGGCGAGGCCCACCAGCAGCGCGCGGAGAGACCCCGCGGCGGGGGCGGCGGGCGAGGGCGGGGCCGGGACGGGCTCCAAGCCCAGCTCCGCGCGCCCCTCCGCCACCACCGTGGCGTCCCCCACCTCGCCCCCGCCCGCCACGTGAGCGGCCGCGGGCGACGCACGTGTGCAAGTGTTTGCTGGGGCGGAGCAGGGCCGGCGGTGGGCCGGGAAGACAGGGGAAGCGGCTGGGCGGATGGGGTCGCCACTTTCATGTGGTACGGCCATATCTGTTGGAGAGGGTGTGGGGTCTTGGTGTGGGGTGATGTGCTGCAGGGAGCAGCTGGGCGGCTGTACCGCAGTGCTGCTCTGTGTAACGGCCTTGGAAGCTATCACCCTTCCGCGTCCCTTCTCCAGCCGTCCTGGTTGGCCCGTGGTCGTCGACCAAACGAGGCACCGACATCTGGCCTGCCCAGACCCCAGAGTCCCCAGGTGGCCCTGTGGTACAGCCGCGACTGCACAGGGGAAGGGGCAGAGGTGCGGTCCGGGCAACGGGGCAGGCCGTGGCGGCGAGGCCACCGTATGCTGGTCAGCCTCCTCTCCGCAGTCAGCAGAAGGTAATTCCTGTCAGAGGCCCTACCGCACGCTGCGAAGGATGACCAGATGAAGTGTTGCAGTGCGCTCTACGAGTCGGGTGGGGCCCTAAGGCAGCTGCCTATGCCTATAACGAGGGGCAGCCACCAGCCAGTTCCCTCCGCTGCGGGAGAGGTGGAGCAGCGCGGGGGAAGGCACTCGGCCGTGTGTCTCGGGCACGGCGGTCGGCACGCACGTTGGCCCAGAGCCTCTTTCGATCGCATTGCCCTGCTGCAGGCCGCGAAGGTCCGGATGAAGGGCTGCAGTGTGATCTACGAGTCGGTGGGGCCGTTAGGTAGCTGCCTATACCCATAATGAGGGGCAGCCACTTCCGGGGGCGGCGGAGCAGCGCTTAAGGCGCTCGGCTGTGTGTTTCGGCACGGCGGGCGGCATGCACGTTGGCCCAGGCGAGCAGGCTCCTTTGGTCGCTTCGCAGTCTATGCTATGCGATATCAAAGCTTGCGATATACAACACACAGGCCGCAGGAAGCGAGTCGTAATCGCGTCCGGATGCGCGAGGCCTTGCGTTAGAACCACTCCAGTGCCCACTTACTGCTTTTAGAACCCTTACACTCTGCCTGTAGCTGTTGCCCGAAAGCCGCGCCGAGCAGTGCACAATCGGTGTCGCGATGCACCCAGCGAACCTGGCCTCACGGGGCCTCGTCGCGGCTGCTGTCCATGGAGCGGAGGTGAAGGCGGCTGGTGGTGCAACGCAAGGGTGGGTCCGGGGGCGCTGGATTGCTGACAGGAGGACAGTTCAGTGGGGGGTGGGACACGGACGTCGTGGTGTGGACCCAACCTCTTCCTCCCGCTGCCCCCAGGCTGTTGCAGGGGCTCTTGCAGCTCGCCGACTGCAGCCCCCTGAGTACACCCCTGGGGAGGATCCCCACGTACGCTGCCTTAGCGGAGCCCGCGGAGGGCCATGGCGCTCCGCCCCTCGCGGCCAGTCCAGCCTGCAACTCGCCGCTTGCGGGCGCCAGCCCCGCCTCCGCCTGGGCCCATCCTCGCACCCCTGGTGCCTGGAGCGGGTGGGGAGGGGCCTGGCGGGGTCGCTGCGTGCTGGGCCCAGGTCTCTCTGGCGCAGCCTCCAGCGCCCCCGCCCACCTGCATTCCCAGCGCCGGTTCCTGGCATCCCCCTCCACCGCCGCCTCCCCCGCCGCGGGCGCCAGCGTGGACCCCCGCGAGGCCGCCAAGTTCGGGGCCCTGGCCGCCTCCTGGTGGTCCCCCTCGGGCCCCTTCGCGCCGCTGCACGCGCTCAACCCCGCGCGCGTGCGCTTCGTGCGGGAGTCGCTGGCGGCGTGCAGGGGCGGGGACGCGGGGGCGCCGGAGCCGCTCAAGGGTGAGGGGGGGGGGGCTGGGGCGGGGGGGGCGAGGGCAGAAGGGCGGCCACGCGAGGCAGGCTCAGGTCCAGAGAGGACCAATAGAGGGCGGACGGCGAGGACGGCAAAGGGTGAGGGCGGGAGCCGTTTGTAGCGCGTGCGCCCCGAACCAACAACCATGCCTTTCAAGGACCCGTGAGCCGCGGAACTCCCACGTGTTGGTTATACGCCCGTTTTCTTGCTACAAACCACGCTCTTCCCTTCCTCTCCCTCCCTGCCGCCCAGGCCTCCGCGTGTTGGACGTGGGCTGCGGCGGGGGCGTGCTGAGCGAGTCGCTGGCCCGCCTGGGCGCCTCAGTGACGGGCATCGACGTGGCGGCGGCCAGCGTGGCGGTGGCGGCGGCGCACGCGGGGGGGGACCCGCTGGTGGCGGGGAGGGTCAGGTGGGGGGCGGGCGGGAAGGGCGGGAATGGGAGAAGGAAGGATGAGGGAGGGAAGGTGGGGGGCCGGGGGGCGCAGGAGTTCGGGAAGGATGGGGCGTGGTGGTGCGCACGGGTCACTCGGGGAACAACCACACCCAGCCGCATCCCATCTCCCCTTCCCCCCCTCCCCCCCGCCCTCCCAGCTACCGCTGCATCTCCGCTGAGGACCTGGCGGCCAGCGGCACGGGCGGCTTCGACGCAGTCATCGCCTCAGAGGTGGGGAGGGGGTCGAGGGCGTGAGGGGGCCGAGCTCACTGCGAGGGGCCTGTCAGTCAGCTTGGCGGCTGCCCGGCATTCTGCTGGTGCGATAGCCGTCGCCCGTAGATCCCTCCGCCCGGCTGCCCTCTAAGCTCCGCCGTCCCCTCCGCCCTTCCCTCGCCACCCCCACCCCCCAGGTGCTGGAGCACGTGCGGCGCCCCCACGACTTCCTGGCGGTGCTGGCCTCCCTGCTGGCACCGCCCGAGGCCTCCCCGGGGGCGGCCGTCATCATCTCCACCATCAACAGGTGCGGACGGACGGCGGGAGGCGCAGGCGCAGGCGGGCGGGAGGGGCACTCATGCACAGCCCACGCTACCCTCCTGCCCATGCTTTCCTCGCGTCTCACCCGGTTGCTCTACTCCCTACCGCTCTGCCCCTCTCCACCCTGTCCCCACACACCCATCCCCCCCAGGACCCCCGCCGCCTGGGCCTTCGCCATCGCTGGCGCCGAGTACGTGGCGCGGGTGGTGCCCCCCGGCACCCACAGCTTCAAGAAGTTCGTGACGCCGCAGGAGCTGGCCATCATGGCGGGTGGGAGGGGTGGGGTGGGGGTGGAGATGCGGTGGGGTGGGGTGGGGGGTTGGAGCAAGGACAGGGGAGAGGGGACGCGGTGGTTGCCAGGCGCGGCTGCGGCGTGGGTGCCTGGACGGTGCACAGGGCCTGCCTCCACCTCGGGCGAGCACCTGCCTCCACCTCCTCCCCCACCCCCCCCCCTCCCGGCCCGCCCCAGACGCCTCCGGGCTCAAGCTGTGGCACGCCTCGGGGATGGCCCCGCTGGGCCCGGGCGGGGCCTGGGCCCTGACGGGGGCCCTGGACGTCAACTACATCGCCACGCTGCGGAGGGCGGGCGAGGTGCAGGCGGGGGGGGCGGAGGGGCCGGGAGCGGGGCCAGGTGCCGAGGCGGGGGCAGGGGCGGGGGCGGAGCGGCAGTAGCCAGCAGCGAGATGAGAGGGAGTCGGAGGACGAGGCTTGGGGGCAAGAGGAGCGGGTGTGGGCTGCCTGTGTTCGCAATCCGCGCACAGGCTCAGCATCCCCTATGCCCGCGGACGGCGCACTGGAACGCCGTTTAGGGGCGCCGGGGTGCGTTCACGCAACCGGGGCGCAGGGCAGTTGTGGCGGGGGTGGCCGCATCTGCGCGGTGGAAGGCTGCAGGGTTGGCGCGGCTGTGCCCTGGACCCAGGGCAGTGGGCACAGGTGGCAGAAACCTCGGAAAGGCGCTGAAGCAAGGCTTGCGGTTTGCACAATGGGTTATTATAGACAACGGGGCGTAGTGCCGCGGTGTGATGGCATCGCATTGCACAATGGGTGGTACCTGGTACGCAGTGGGTGGCAGCAGAAGGGCGCACTGTAACAAAGGAGGCCTGAACGGCTTGCTTTGAGCTCGGCGGACAACAGCTGGTGCCACTCTGTATGACCGCAACGCCGCTTATGCTCGTTGTGAGGCTGGCTGAGTGGCTGGTGAAGCGGCAGTCAAGTTCCTACTGCGCCGTCGGGGAGGGGCGGGCGGGGCTGTCAGGCGACAGGCGTGTCCACCAGACGTGCCCTCCGATCAGCGCCAATGCCAATCCCGTTCCCGCCTGCTTTGCTCGCGCCCGCATCCAATACCTCTTTGTATGAGCGGGTTACTCAGGGCCCTGGCTGGTTTCTAGGACAGCCGCGAACGATCCTTTCCGACAAGCCGCCCACAGACCTGTCACCTGCGGAGTCCCACCTAACCAGATTGATTAATCACTCCACATCACAGCGTAGCTAGTAACCATGGCCTCGCGCGACGAAGACGACAACGAGCCGATCGTTGTTCCCGACGCCCATGCACCGCCTGCGCCGATGGACCCTGCGGTGATCGCGGAGGCTGAAGCTGCCAAAGAGGAGGCCAACCAGCTCTTCAAGGGTGGGGCTTGGGGGAGGAGCTTGCCTTGGAGCGAGCCCAGATGGCGCCAGCCAGCTTTCCTCGCAGCTGCGTGCGAGAGCCCCGTCCCACGACCCCCATTGGCTTGCAGGGAAGCACTACTCGGCAGCCATCGACCTCTACACGAAAGCTATTGACCTCAACCCCAGCAAAGCCATCTACTGGGGCAACCGTGCCGCTGCGTACATAAAGCTCGAGAGCTATGGAGCTGCAGTGGCGGACGCGGAGAAGGCAACGGAGATCGATCCCAAGTACATCAAGGTCGGGCGGCGGCCGGGCGGGGCGGCGAGGCGGCGTGAAGGGGGGGGGGGTACGGGTTTGGCTTTGCGTCGGGAGGCACCGCGTGGGGGCTCACCACTTACGGTCTAGAACGGCGTGACTTATGTGCCATCCAGGGCGCGACCGTCCGGTGTGGGGGTCCAGGTCTTGTTGGGGGCACGTCTTCACGACTATGAACGCGCAAATGGGAGTAAGGGGTTACCTGCCCCTGCAACCTCGGATGCGGGCCCTGCAACCCCGGCATCGACAGCAGGGGGCAGCGGTTCATACTGGGGCGTGGGGTGGGAGGGTGTGTGGCCGCCTTGTGATCCGTGGTGGGCGCGGCCGCGGCTCGATGCCTCCCCGGGGTTTCCCGGGGGCTCTACCCCAGTCCCCGCACCCGCCAGTCCCCGTCCTCCAACTCCTCCCCTTCACCCAACTTCACCCCTCCCCTCCCTCTTCTCGCCCCCTCCCCCCCCCCCAGGGCTACTACCGGCGCGGTGACGCCCACTTCGCGCTGGGCAAGTACAAGCTGGCGCTCAAGGACCTGCGCACGGTGGGGGGCGGGAGGGAGAGGGGAGGGGGAGGGGGGGAGGCGCATGGAGGGAGGAAGGGGGGCAGGAGAGGGGCCAGAGGGCTTCTGTGGGGGACAAGGGGAGGTAGGAGTTGGGCGGCGCAGTGTGACGGTGATGGTGGCGAGGGGTGGGGGGGAGGGCGGAGGCCGCCTGGACACGGCCTCTGCCCGGCAGGCAGGCGCCTGGGACCAGAGGGGTGGGGGGCCCTGACCCAGGCCCGTGTACCTGCGTGCCCGCCCCCATCGCTTGTGGCCCGCCCCTCCCCTCCCCTCTCCGACCTGCTCTCCTCCCTCCCCCCTCTCCCCGCGTCCCTCCCCTCCCCTCCAGGCCGCCAAGGTGGCCCCCCGCGACCCCGACCTGCGCCGCAAGCTGGCCGAGTGCGAGAAGGAGGTCAAGCGCCTGCGCTTCGAGGAGGCGCTGGCGGTGCCGGTGGGGGGGGAGGGGGGGGAGGGGGGGGGAGGGGGGGGGAGGGGGGGGGAGGGGGGGGGGAGGGGCTGAGGGCCGGTGGGGGCAGGGGTCCTTGAAGGCCGGGGAGGGCAGGCGGGCGGCAGGGCCCCGAGCGCCAACTCCCTCCCCCCCCATCGTCCCTCCCCCCTCCCCTATTCCCAGGAGGCCGAGCAGGTGTCGGTCCTGGCCACCCTGGATCTGTCCATGTACGACGTGATCGAGGACTCGTACACGGGGCCGCGCATGCAGGGTGGGGTGGGGGGGTGGGAGGCAGCGCTTGGACGCCCGGGGGACTGCGGGGTTGGGGACGCAGGGCTGGCGGCTTGGGCGAACCCAGTCAGCCGCGGGCTGCTGCTGCATTTTCATGTATGCCTTGGCGAGCCCCGACGCGCCCTGCCCCTTCCAGCCTGCGCCCCCCCTCCCTTGCCCACGTGGCGACTCGATCCCGCTCAGCGGCCACCCTCACCTCCCACCTCCCGCCTCCCTGCCCCCTGCCCCCCCCCCAGGCTCCGCCGCCGAGGGCTACACGCTGACCCAGGAGTTCGTGGAGGCCATGGTGGAGGAGTTCAGGGCGCAGCGGACCATCCACAAGCGCTTCGCGTTCGAGATCATCCGCCAGGTGGGGGGGGATGGGGAGGGAAGGGGGGAGGGTGTGCGCCAACCCTAGGAATTACCGGTAGTGGGTGGGGAGGGTGTGTGTGCGGAGAGGGGAGGCGGGCAGTGGAGGAGAGTGAGGGGTTGACTTGGGCACGCGTCTGTTGATATATAGCTCCCCTCGTGCCTTCCAACCGCTCATCGCAAGCCGCCCTTACCCTCACCCGCCCCCTCCCCCTCCCCTCCCCCCCAGGCCCACACGCTCCTCCGCACGCTGCCCTCGCTGGTGGACGTGGTCATCCCGGACGACAAGCACTTCACGGTGGGGGGGAGGGCGGGGAAGAAGGGGCCGGGGCACTAGTCACGGGGAGGAGAGCGTGCATTGGCGAGGGAAGGCCGCGAGGGCACCTGTGCGCGGGACCGCTCCAGGCGCCCACCTCTCCGTCACTGGCCTCTGGTGAGAGGACCCCACGCGCCTGTGCTGCTCTAGCCTCACCTGCTAATCTGCCCTCCCCCTCGCCCCCACCCCCAGGTGTGCGGCGACGTGCACGGCCAGTTCTTCGACCTGCTCAACATCTGGGACCTCAACGGCCGGCCCTCGCCAGACAACCCTTACCTTTTCAACGGTGTGTGCAGGGAGGGGGAGGGGTTCGGTGACGGGGGTCGGGGCCAGAGTTCGGGTGCTCGAGGGCCTTTCCCTCTTCCGCCCCCCCAACGCCCCCCCCCCCTTCCCCTCCCCCCCCAGGCGACTTCGTGGACCGCGGCTCCTTCTCCTGCGAGGTCATCTTCGCGCTGCTGGCCTACAAGCTGCTGCACCCCGAGGCGCTGCACATGACCCGCGGCAACCACGAGTCCAAGTCCATGAACAAGGTCTACGGATTCGACGGAGAGGTGGGGGCGGAGGGGGGAGAAGTGGCCGGGGCATGCAGGGGTGCGCCAGGGGTGTGGCGGAGCCGTCCCGGTGCCTGCGGAGCTCCCTGCTAGAGCGGTGCCAGCACCTGCTGCCTCCCGCCAACGCACCTCCCCCTCCTCTCTACACAACGCCCCCCCCCTCCCCCCCCCCAGGTCAAGGCCAAGTACAACGGCACCATGGTGGACTGCTTCCGGGAGCTCTTCTGCGCCCTGCCCCTGGCCGTGTGCCTCAACGGCCGGGTGCTGGTGCTGCACGGGGGGCTGTTCCAGCAGGTGGGGGGGGGGGGGCTGGGGGGGGGGGGTCAGGGCGCATTGAGGGGGTTGATAGGGGAGGCGGGCAGGGGGGAGAGGGGTATAGCTGCGGCGGGCAGCTGAGTCTGGGGCTGCCGTGCGTGCTACGTGCAGGGACGTAGCCCGAGGCTGCACGCGTAGCCCCCGCCGCTCTGCCTGTCAGCCCCCGGGCCCCTCTCTTACACTCTGCCCTCCCCTCCCCTCCCTCCCCCCCGCAGGACAATGTGACCCTGGACGACATCCGCCGTGTGGACCGCTTCAAGGAGCCGCCCGAGGAGGGCATCATGTGCGACGCACTGTGGGCCGACCCCTCGCCGGTGCCGGGGCGCACGCCCTCCAAGCGGGGGGTGGGGCTGTCGTTCGGCAAGGTGCGGCCGGGGGGAGGGGGGTCCAAGGAAGGAAGGGGCGGGCAGGGGGCCAGCGTTGCTTGCAGAGCTGGGGCTCGGGTTGCGCCGGGGCCCAGGACCTGCCGCGTGAGCTGCCTGGGTGCACCTCAGCCGGGGTGGGCAGCAGTAGAGAGAGCTGGGATGTCAAGGCGTGCACCCAAGCCCTCATGTGGTGCCCCCGCGTGGCGCCACGGACCCGTGTGGCTGACCCCGCCCCCCCCCCTCGCCCCCCCCCCCAGGACGTGACCCGGTCCTTCCTGGACGCCAACGGCCTGGAGCTGCTGGTGCGGTCGCACGAGGTCAAGGAGGAGGGATACGAGGTGGGGTGTGTGGAAGGGGAGGGGGAGGGGGGAAGGGGGGCTCCTCGGAAGAGCTGGGTGGAGGGTGGAAGGAAGTGCTGAGCAGGCTGGGTACTGGAGGGGGCGGTTGCGAGGGTCGGGTGTGGTTAGGCTGGTCAGGTGGTGTCAGGGTGTTGTGGTCGAGTAGCCTGGACCGACGTGCTTGCCTCTCCTCCCCCGCCCCTCCCCTGCCAGGTGGAGCACGACGGGCGGCTCATCACGGTCTTCTCCGCACCCAACTACTGTAAGCCGGGGGGGAGGGCTACTGAGAGGGCGGGGGGGGGACTTGGAGGGGCCGGACTTGCCACCCTGTGCACCAGGGCACAAGGGGGCTAGGGCCAGCGGCACCGTTCACAGCTGGTGAGTCTCCCCACCCACTCCTCAACTGACTTGCCACCCTGCCACCCCGCTCCCCTCCCTCCCCTGCAGGCGACCAGATGGGTAACAAGGGCGCGTTCGTGCGGTTCAACGGAAACGACATGGTGGGTCCCCGGGCTTGGGGAGCCGGGGCGGGGAGTTGAGGCTGGGCCTGTGTGGTCACGGCGCTTCCCCACGTATGGTGGTGTGTGCGCTGAGACCGCAGGGCCCTTGGAGAGCCCCTGGCCCTCCCCCCTCCGCCAGGCCCGCCTTCCCCGGCCTCTGCCCCCCCCCTTGGCTGCCGCTCTCACCCTCTTCGCTCTCCACCTCGTCGAACGCCCGCCCCACCACCCCCCTCCCCCCAGGTGCCCCACTTCACCACCTTCTCCGCCGTGCCGCACCCCGATGTACGGCCCATGGCCTACGCCAACAGCTACCTCATGGGCATGTAGGGGGGGTGAGGGATGAGGGGGCGTGGGAAGGGGCGAGGGGGCGGGGGTGGCGGTGCAGGGGGTGAGGGTGTGTCTGCAGCGAGGTGCACGCATTGGGTGAGGGGTGGGCGCACGCGCGCGGGGTGGCCTGGGGGGGGGCGCGGCAAGCACAGGGGGTGGCGGGATCCATGGAGGGGAGATGGGCGTCGGGTGGGGTGAGGGGTGTCGATAGAGCGTGGCCGGGACGGGGGAGCGGGGGGGCCTGAGGACGCCGAACTAGGGCAGGGGAACGTGAGGCGGTGCGGCTGGGGCAGCATGGGGAGCAATGGATGCCTGTTGGGCGTGAGTTTGGTGGAGCGGGCTGAGGAAGTGAAAGCAGCGTGCTTACTAATGGTGGGTTGAGTGTACCGTGTTTTCTCGGTCCTGCGAGTGCTGCGCTGCGGTTTAGCCATTGCTTGTAGCGTGTTGCGTACGCAACCGTGTTTGCGGATGTTTGAGGAGACCATGTTGGCGAGGCGTGGGACCATGCCGTCGACGGTGGTGTCGTGCATACGCGTACGCGTGCCAGTGATTGGGCATCGAACCTTGACTCCTAATGAAGCCAAAGCTCCCGGGGTCCCACCTGCACCATCACCATCAACACCTGCCATCAACAGTCACGTACTGAACTGATGGCCGAAACGGCGCATCCCGGACGCACTGCCCACGGCTCAAGACACTCTGCCCAGCTATACTTACCTGTTCCACGGCAGTATATCCTCGCACACGACCGCTTCTCGGAGTTTTGCGGGGCCACTCCGCATGTGTTGACCAACAATTGGTGTAGCCCCCGGCCATGGCGGGAAGGTTGGAGGCTCTGAAGACGGCTCTGAAGAAGGTGGGTTGGCGCGTGTTGCAACCTGTGGTGCGTCGCGGCCAGCCGGAGGGTCGTCATTGTTCGCGGCGCGGTTGCAGGTCGGAGAGAAGGTCGGCTTTGGTGGTAACTCGGGAGATGGATATGATGAGGAGCTCGAGAGGCACAACCGGAGAACCAAGACAGCATTGGGCGATGCCCCACTGGGGCAAAACAAGGAGCGAGTGTTTGACACGATCGCTGGACGCGTTGGCGAAGTTGAAGGTGAGATACCGCGCTGTGCAGGGCGGTGTCCAGTTACGCGTGCGCGTACCAGCGTGCACCAGCGACCGCGCCAGGCACCAGCGACCGGCTAAGGGCTGCACCGCTGTGACGTAGATTGATAACGCGGCGTCAGTGACCGAGAAACCGAGGTTGTCGCCCGGCGCCGCGACGCCGCCGTGGCACCTGACCACCCCTGCCTGACCACCTGACCACTCGCCTTCCTGCCACTTGCCGCCTCGCCACCCCGGCCGCCCCCGCCCCCCCACCCCCCGCAGTCGAGCGCATCAAGGCCAAGGCGCAGGGCGATGCCGCCTACCAGGCCTTCCTGGAGGACCAGCAGCGGGGCCCCACGGAGGAGCAGCAGGCCGCGGCCCGGGCGGCCGCGGCGGCGGCCCGCATGCGCAGCAAGTCCCGGCGCAGCAGCATGACCGCCTTCACCGTGGACCTCAGCGCCCTGGCCTGCCTGGAGGCGGGGGCCGCGGGGGGGGCCATGGGCCGCTCCTTCACGGCGGGGCCGGGGGCGGGGCCGGCCGCGAACGGCATGTGGCCGGGCCTGGGGCAGGCAGGCGCTGGTGGGGGCGGCCCCGGCGGGAGAGAGGGCGCCAGCGCCGATGAGGGCGCTGACGGCGGCCCCCACGGCGTGCCGCGCTCGCCGGGTGCCAGCAGCAACGGCGGCCCGCCCCCCGGCCCCCGCCCCCCCGGCCTCTCCCCCCTGGCCACCGCCGGCTACTCCCGGGCGCGCACCTCAGTGGACCTGTCGGCAGGCGGATCCCGGCCCGGCACCCCCAGCACCGCATCGCCCTCGCCCTTCGGGCCGCCCACCCGCCGCGCCCCCTCGGGCCCGTTCGGCACCTCGGACGCCAGCCCCGCCTCCACGCCCGGCTCCACGGGTGCGCCCGCCCGCCTGCCCTCGCTGCGGCCGCCCTCGCAGCCCCCCTCCCCGGGGCCCGGCTCCGCGACCGCCTCCTCCCGGGCGCTGCTGCTGGGGGTGGGCTCGGGCCCAGCAACGCCCAGCGGCCTCAGCCGGGCGTTCCCGGGGCCGGGGCTGGGCCCGGGCGGGGAGGAGCTGGCCACCTCGCCGCCCTTTGGCGCCACGGACCGCGCCTTCACCCCCTTGGCGCTGAGGGGCCGCCCCGGCAACGGCAACGGCCACGGCCACGGCAGTGGGGCGGCCGGCTCGCCCATCGCCGAGGCGGGTCCGGGCTCCGTCGTGGGGCTGTCGCACGCACCCAGCGGGGGGCTGGCGGCCCGGCGCGCCTCCGTGGGCCCCATCCCCCCCTCCTACGGTGCCCCGGTGGCCGGCGGCTCCAGCCGGCGCGGCTCCCTGCTGCTGATGGGCTCGGGCGGGGCGGAGGCGGAGGAGGGCATTGCGGTGGACATTGTGGCGGACCGGGGCCGGTGGTGAGCGGGGCGAGGCGGGTGGGACGGGTGGGCGGGAAGGGCCTGTGGGGGTGGGAGGAGGATCGTGGAGGGTCGTGGTACTGGGTGGGGAGCCTTGTCGGCCGGTCCATGGCGGTAGGGTGTTCTGTGGTGGGTGAACCAGTCGGTTGATCACCTGGCTCGGCACCCGTGGCACCCTAGGCCCTGCCCACTGCCCACGCCCGTGCCCTCCTACCCCTCCCCCCACCCAGGCTGGACGCGGGCGATGCATCGTACTGCAACACGGACTGCGCCGACGACCTGGCGGACGTGCTGGTGGGTGGGCCTGGGGGCGGGGGGCGGTACAGTGGGCGGCAGGCGAGGGCCGCAGGGGCAGGCGGGGCGGGGGCGACACTGCGCCGCGACTCAACAGCCAGAGAGCGGGGCTTGTCATGGAGGGGATGGCAGGACCTGACCATCTCTGCCCCCGCACCGCTGCCCCCGCAGAGCGGCTCCCAAGGCGGCAGCCGGGTCCCCAGCAGCTCGGTAGCCCGCGCCAGCGCCGCCCCCGGCAGCCGGGGCCCCAGCGGCTCGGCGCCGTACGTGGGCACAGGCGGGACGGCCTCGGGGCCGGGTGGCGCGGGCAGCGGCGGCGCGGGGCCCAGCGGCGGCTCCACCACGCGCACGCTGCAGCTCATGCAGCAGCCGGGGGCGGGCGGGGGCGGCTCCTCGCGCATGAGCAGCGAGGAGTGCCTGCCCTCCATCCACGGGGGGGCGGGCACGGGGGCGGGCGGCGGCGTCCGGCGGGCGGGCTCGGGCGCCATCGCTGCGGCGGCGGCGCTGGCGGCCAGCGGCCGGGGCGCGGACTCGCTGCTACCCCGCCTGCCCACGCCCGGCCTGGGGTCGGCCGGTGCGGGCCCTGGCACGGGCGCGGGCGTGGGCTCGTCCAGCATTCGAGCGGCCATGCGGGCTCACGCGCGGGGCTCCTGCACGGGCCTTGGCGCGGTGGAGTCGGACGCGCTAAGCTGCGGCGGGGAGGAGGAGGGTGGCGGGGCAGGGGGGCTCCGAGGCCCCCCGGTGGGGCGGCGCGGCAGCTCGCTGCTGGCGCAGGCTGCGGGGCGGAGGGCCTCGGCGCTGTGCCTGCCCTCCACGCCCATGCTGGCGCTGACGGCGGGGGGAGGGGTGGCGGCCCCGGGGCCCGGGTCGGGGCCGGCGGCGGCGGTGGCGTACACACGCGGCTCCGTGCCGGGGAGCCTGGGGTGCTAAGCGGGGGAAAGGGAAGGGTGTTGGTGTGCTGGCGGCCAATGCTCGGTGCTTTCTCTTCTCTTCTTCTACGTTTGTCTTCGCATTGGACTTGTGCACTGCGGCGGGCTGCTTCGGGCTTGCTGGGGGACACTGTGGCACTGCGCGCGAGAGCACGGGCGCACTCGGCGGGTCGAGTGGCGGCACCGGTCGGAGCTCGAGCACTGGCGTGAGCACTGATGGGCAGGAGGCTGCAGGCTGGTTCTGGGGGACGGGCGTGCGCGGGGAAGGCCTCGGGGCTTCAGGGCATTGTGGGGGCGGAGGGACCATGTCGTGTGAGACTTAAGCAGGGTAGGGACAGTCATATGAGCCTATGCGTTTGGCCAATGAACGCGCGCCGCACGTAACCAACGCGTGCGTGTCTGCGTAATTGGAGCGCAACACGATGCCGTGTTGTTGCTTGGGCTGGGGAGATGGTTGCTCCTGCGTAACCAATTGCCCCCATGGAGGGAGGTGGGGGCCGCATGCTGCCATCAGGACCATGGACGTAGGGCCATACCTTACCATAAACGCCGCACCTCGATGCGCTCACCAACGACCAACCTGACCAGTAAACGCCTATGTACGAGATCTCGTGGATGAATGCTATGGTAACTTGAAGGCTCATCACTTGTGGATATTGCGCTTGAAGACTTGAGGTGGTTGGGTGTGCAAGGAGCAGACATGGGTATGCATGGGTGTGCAAGGAGCAGACATGGGTATCGTGGGAGTGGATGAGCGTGGGTCGTGGGCACTCTCTAATGAGCAGCCCTGAGCTGACCTGTAATAACCCCGGCTGTGGCTAGGCCTGCGAGTAGGACACGGGGCCTCGTGCCTTGAGTGGGCACCTCACGAGCGAGGGGGTGCGCCGTGGGGGGTAGCTCCAGTCGGCTGCATGCGGTCAATGATATGGATGGGCCCTTGTGAGGGTACCGGTAGGGGGCACCCAGGTAGTGTCATGGAGCTGGAGCGGTCGAGCGCAGCGCTTCATTGGCGTTCGTGGTTACACAATACGCGGGGCTAGCGACATCATCATACGCACCGCTTCTCAATGACAGACGCTCGACTCCTTGAACTCCTAGGCCGCCAGAGCTCACACTTGCACAACAGGCTCCATGAACTATGGT
The DNA here is from genome assembly GCA_016858145.1 of Edaphochlamys debaryana. Classification (NCBI taxonomy): domain Eukaryota; kingdom Viridiplantae; phylum Chlorophyta; class Chlorophyceae; order Chlamydomonadales; genus Edaphochlamys; species Edaphochlamys debaryana. The sequence goes on from JAEHOE010000044.1 coordinate 34,226, forward strand.
TGTGGGGGGAGGCAATGAGGAGGGAGGAGAGGCACCGACTCCTGTTCGCTATTAGGGTACTGAGCATTATGAAGGAGTATAGATTAGCAATATCAGACGCGACAACAACGTGCCCACGCAGACTGCTCTCACAACGCTGCCACCTTGAGTATTAGGATAGTAGGGGGAGGGAAGAAGAGGGAGAAAGCTGAGAACAATACCGGTAGCAGTACGGTAAACAGAAAGTACGGTTGAGCAGCAAGTACGGCTGTGCAGCAACCGCCTTCAAAAGCATCACGTGCGCAAAGGAAAGGGCGCAGAGCGCTGCACGACCCAAGGCGAGGCGCGGCGTAGAAGGCTCCAAGATGCGAGCGGCATGTGTCTGCCAATCCACACCACGCACCAACGAGCGCGACACATACCCAGCGTTTGATTACGGAATGTACATAAGCCAAGAGCCACGAGCAAAGGCAAAGACTACTACTGCAACCGTAAAGGCAACGGCAACCTCCAAAGGCAAAACGCCAACCGCCCAAAGCTTCACACGGCACACCCTGCTCCACAGCCACCCCCCGCCCCCAACCTGCGTCCGGTGCGGACTCCCCACGCACTGCTACCACTTGGCAAGTGAAATCAATACCCGCCCGTCCTGCGGTCCGTGTTGGCGCGCGGAAGGCTGTAGCCGCTGCGCCATGCTGTCCTCCCTGTGCCGAGGCCGTGCTTGAATCACAAGGGTGACTGACCTCTACCGCTATTAGGATTGTGCACGTCGTGACCAAAACGTCAAGTAAAGTAAAGTGGATCGGCACCACCAATTATGGCCGAGCAATGCTGCAGAGCCAGGACGTGCGCGCAGCGTTCCGTCAAGAGAGAGGCGAGACCCAGTCCCTGGCACCCCTGCGTCCGCCAATAGCAATACCAGGTCGTCCGCACCTGCAAGAAACCCTGCCTGACTGCCTAGCATGCCGCTACAGCCTGCCTGCGATGTGTGCATCCCTCTGCAGCCGGTCACATCATGGCGCACATGGTGCAGCGTGTCGGCCTCCCGGGCCCCGCCCCGTGCCACCTGCTGAAAAGGCCCAGTGCAGCCCCTCTGCATCACCCTCCCCAAGATGTCAGTGATTTCAACCCGCGGCAGTGGCCGTGGGGCATCGACGTATAAAACCATGCTCCACCCTGCGGAGCTACCACCATCCTGCGCTAAGCTGACACTGTGTCCCGTTCACCGCCCCGCCTCTCTACTGCGCCACGGCGGCCTCCATGGCGCCTGGTCGTACAATGTCGTACTGCAGGGGGTGCTGTGCATACATGGGCTGCATGGGGCGGCCGCCGGGCATGGGGGGGTAGGCGCGCATGTAGAGACCCGCCGCCGCCGCCGGAGGCGCGCCTCCGGGGGCCGAAGCCCCTGCCGCCGCGCCGGAGGAGACTGGCGGTGCCGGCAGGGTCGGCAGCTGCGGGAGCCGTACGGCGCTGGCTGGCACCCGGCGCCAGCGGACAGGCGACGCCGCGGCGCCGGGTGGGCCGTACGGCGCTGCAGGGTAGGGGACGGGGCCGTACGGGGGCGGCGGGTACGGCATGCCGTGCTGGCTCCACGCGTGGGCGTAGCCGGGCGGCGGGGCTCCGCGCGGGCCCTTGCCTGCGGGCGAGGCGGCCCTCACGGGGCTGCGCGCCAGCGGGGGCGGGGCCTTGACCGGGGTCGCCACGGGAGGCACCTCGGGGGCCCCGGCACCGGCCGACGGCGGACACCCCGCCAGGGGCTGCCACGAGTCGGGGCCGGAGCCCGGGGCCGGCTGCAGGGGCTCGCTGGCCGCGCCTCCGCCGGTGGAGCTGGAGGCGCCCGAGTGCTGCGCGTCCAGCGGGGGGGCGCCGGGGCAGGGGCAGGCGGGGGGCGCCAGGGGGTGCGAGGCGCCGCTGCCCTGGCCCCCGTGCAGGGGGGCGCCCGGGGCCTCGCCGCCGCACGCCGAGGCCCAGTCCCAGCCGCCCGCTGCCGCTGCGGCGGCGGCCGCTGCGTCCCGGTACAGCGCTGCCACGGAGAAGCGGGCGGGGGCGGGGGCGGGGCCGCAGGGGCCGACCGCGGAGGAGCTACACCGCCCCAGGTCCTCGGCCTTGAGGCCGGTCGGCGGCTGGGCCTGGGCCTGGGCCTGGGGCAGCGACTGCGGGGCCGGCGGAGAGGGCGCCGCCCGCGCGTGCTGCGGGCTGGGCTGCGCCTCTGCAGCAGCTGTGGCGGCGGGATGCGGCCACCACGCCCCACCGGCCGATCCCGAGCTCGGGCCCCCGCCGGGGACCTGGAAGGGCGCGGGCGCGTAGGAGCCAGGCGGCAGGGCGTGCGGGGGCGGGTAGGGGGAGGCGCCGGGCGGGGGCCACGCAGGCCAGCGAGGGCGCCGCCGGAGGGCCGCGGCCGCCAAGCCCTCGGGCGCAGGCGCAGTCACTCTCATGAGCCCGGCTGTGGGGGCGGTGGGGGGCTGCTGCTGGCCCTGGGGAGCAGACGGTGCGGTCTGGGGACGCGCCGCGCAGGAAGCCGCCGCCGCGGCCGCGGCACTGGCCGCGGCTGCTGCTGCGTTGAGGATGGCAGCCCCGCCCCAGGGCTGCTGTGCCGCCGGGGCAGGCCCGCTTGCGCCGGAAGCGCCCTGCTCGTGCCCCGCCCCGGCCCCGAGCTCCTCCGCGGGGCTGCCGGTGCGGCTGCTGCCCGGCGCCAGGAAGGCCGCCTCGCCGCCCGCGGCCTCCGCCTCCGCGGCCAGCGCGAGGGCGTCGTCGTCGCCGCCCGCGAAGTCGCCCAGCACCGCCTCCCACCTAAGACGGGGAGGCGCAGGGAAGCGGGGAAGCGGGAGGAGCGGTTGGTGGAACACCGAGCGAACGTACTCGAGCCCAAACCTGACACGATAACCCGCCTCACCAGTCGGCCACGGCACCAGGCGGAAAGTCCGTCGTCAGGTCGCCACCGTAGTCGGCTGCAAGCTGCGCGGCGAGCTGCTCATCGCTCAGCGTCGCCGCGTGGGCACCCTCGGCCGGTGCCCCGACAGTATTTACGGCGGTGCTAATTATCTCGAGATTGCGGTTCACAGCCTTGTGCGCTGGGTTTGATGCTGGGTTGGGATAGGTGGAAAGTGGGGCATGGCGTGAGTCGCCGCAAACGTCGCTGCTCCGCATCCTGGCGCCCGCGACATCCGCGCCATGGGCCGTAGACCTGTGATCGCAGGCGTTAAAGCGGAGGGTGGCAACAAAAGACTCAGCGGCCGCGTACCACCGCAGCGTTCGGGCCTGACGCTGGTTTCGGGAGTCTCACGGCAACGCCTCGCAGTCACACAAGTGGCGAACAATGGAACCACACAATTCCCAATTCCCAAAGCTCCGGCCGGCTAAACGTCGCCAGAAACTCGAGCCCGCACCTGGTCTCGGCACCGGGGTGGGCCTGCGCCGCGAGCAGCTGTCCGTGCAGCGTGCGAAGCTCCTCCAGTTGATGCGACAGTTGCGCCACTTCTCCGGTGAGGGCGCTGAGTCTTTTCTCCAGGTGCAGACATGCACGCTTGGGGTCCACCTCCTCTTCCTCTTCGTCCGATCGTCTGCGCTTGCTACCACCAGGCTGCCTCATCGTTTTCGCAGCGCCCGCGGTGTCCGTCGCGGGTTAACGAGGTCCGCTGCGGCAGCAAGCGGGGCGGTGCGCGATCCCGGTCACGAACGCCCTACTCTACGATTTGCTACGCTATAAGGGTGTGTATATAGAGCCCTGGAGCACGTTGGCACGCGGGTGTCGCCAACGAGCTTCGATCAATCCCGGTTTCCTCCGTATCCAGGGGCCTTTGCTGGGCTCTCAGCTTGGGTACAATGTGCATAGACTAACAAAAACTGGCTCTCGCAAGCCGGGATGCGGGATCGAACGCAAGAACGGTGCGAGCAGGGCACCGCCCGCCAGCGCATCTGACCACGCAAAAAACGGGAGGGCTCCCCGCAAAGGAACTTATGGGGCGTATTGCATTCGTTGCTGCACATACAAGTACAGCTCTACGAGTCCTCGGCGCCCGCCTGGGAGTGACAGGGCCCAAGACTCGGCCGAGCGACTTGGAGCGACGGAAGCCGGCAACGACGCTGTCACCCGTCAGGCAAAGAGCAGCTGTCCCCCGTTACCATTATAGCAGAGTTCTTACCTGCCCTGCCACGCTGGCGCGCCGCTTAGGACTGCGCGATATGGCGGTTGGGCCGCAAGTGGTACGTACGCCCACGCCGTGGCCCTCGCCGCCTCACGCCCAGGCGCCGCTGCCTGTTGACCGCTCGTGAGGGGCCGGCCTTACGTTCAGGTGCCTGCCGGGCCTGTGTGTGCTCTGGCACGGAGATAACGCTGCTGTTGACCACTGGTGAGGCTCCGAAGGGGAAGACACCGAAGGGGAGAGGGGTTGAAGCAAAGCGTAATGCAGCGCAGAGCACGATGGCTTCAAGGCCCCAGTCACCTCGCGGCCGTGGCAAAGCAGGAAGTGAAAGTGAGGTGTGCAAGAAGGGTGAAGAGCAGAGGGCGCTCGCGTGTTACCGGGTCTAGAGCGTCTCAGGGGGAAGTAACAAGGGTGTCTGTCCCTCCTCAGGACAGGGAAAAGGGCTGAGCCCCAAACCCCACGAGGCCGGGCAGCACTGGGGCCGCGCAATCAAGCACTACGCCCCACAGCGCACGGACTGAACCCACGCCGCCATAAGTTAGGGGCCTTCGCAACCCCGCAATGCCGGACTTGGCCGGTTGGGTTGGGCGCACAAACACATGCACCCTCCAGAAGATACAAAGAGAAGATGTCCGTCTCCCATCCGCTACTGCCCACACGCCACCCGCTACATCTCTCCCTCCGCCGCCGCTGCTCTTTGTTTGGGCCCTCAGCCCGGGTCCGTTCCGGCCCCGGTCAGCTGTGGCACGAGGTGCTAGTGAAAGAAGTGATAGAGAGGTGGAGTCTGCGGTGAGCGGGTAGAGACGCTGCGGACCAGCACCTAGCGAACCGGTAGAACTTGGCCGATGGACCATCGAGTCCGGCAAGTGCACCCACGCCCACGCACGCACTGCACCTTCCCCGCCCACGCCCCCGGCCCCTCATCGTCTCTCGCTTGAAGCAATGCCCCTGCCCCCCCCGCCCCCATGGCCATGGTAAGGCAGTCCTCAGTGTTTACAATGAAGGACCCCCCTGGGGTCACAGCGCTGAACGCTGGGGCCAAGCGACCCACCTCACGGGCTTGCCCCCTGCAAGCCAGAACGCAAGTCCCTGTCATAACTTGCACTGACCACACTCAGGTCCCACCTTAGTCCTTGGCACGCAATGACCATGCTCAGCGTGTATCGATGGCCCCTCCTCGGCCGCGCCTCCTACCAGTAACCGTTTACCGTTCATCATGTGCTCACACTGTTGGCCGTACACCTCTCGATCCTGGCTCTCCCGACCCCACATTCACTCCCACTCTGCGGCTCCCTCCCGTTTGTTATGCGCCGCAGAGGACTATGTCCCCTTTCCGCAAGGTGCACATCCCATCAAACGCCACGTGTAGCTCACCCGGTCCCCGCCCCTGCCCTGCGACTCCCTCCCGTTTGTTATGCGCCGCCGGGCGAAACCCCCCCCCCCCCCTGCGGCTCCCTCCCGTTTGTTATGCGCCGCAGGGTGTGCCCCGCCTCCATCAAGGGGCGTCCGGGCCTGCATACTGCACTGATCCATCCGCCCTGGCCGCTAGGAAAGGGTGGTCGGTTGGGACCTCATCCCAGCCCCTGTGCGTGAGCCCAACCTCCGCAAAACACTGCAAACGGCCCTCAAACTCGCCTCGTGCTACTGCTAAAGCCTGTGCCATCATCAAGGAGTGGTCCTGAGCGTCCCTGTGCGCATACTTGTACCTTCTGGCCCGGTCCATCGCGCATATCGCGGCCAGACACACCACGTCCCACACTCGCGCATGAATCCCGGTGCCCTCTGGGGGCACAGCAAGCCACACCTCGTGTCGTTTCACCGCCCTGCCAATACCATGACTGAGGCGCATACGAACAGCCACAGCGGCTGGGCAATACCAGAAATGGTGGAGCCGATCGCCTTGCTCCATGGCCCGCCCACACGGACACCTCGCCACGTTCTCAGTTCCTAACTCCTAAGGCAGAAAGGCAAAGTGAGGATGGCACTGGGCAGCTGTTCCCCCCGTCTTCACCCTGCCCCCCGCAAAGCTCCTTGCAGACCTGAATGTCAGTCACCTGCAGGAGAGGTCTCGCCCCTGGCCAGGCACCTGCCGGGGGATGGGTGGGGGTTAGAAGACATCAACGGGCGGGATCGGGGCCACGGTCCCATGCAAAGGAAGCTTCGACCCAGAGAGCGCCATCTGCACGGATGTCCTTACAACTGTGTTATACCATTGACTCCAGCGCTTTCACTTGTGTGCGATAGGCAGTGGAAGAGCAGAGAGGAAGAGAAGAATGAGGATACGTTTGGTGGCTGCAGCGCTAGCAACGCTAGCTTTAGCCAGTAGCAGTGTCAACGCGCTTTACTCAAAGAGCGACGCCGTTATCGAACTTACAGCGAAGAACTTTGACGCCCAGGTCCAGCAAGCAGATGGCGTCGCGCTGGTACGTCTTCAGCTCTCACCCTAGCACTGGCAAGGATGCGATGTCGCCATCGACCTCCTCAGCTGCCATGTGGAGCTCTTTCTGTCACCCGGGACACGTCGCCATGTTGCACCCGATCGGCGCGAACAACACTAAAGTTAAACTCAACTGCCGCCATTCCCTTCCTTTATTGCTTGGTGACCACAGGTGGAGGTGAGCGAGGGCGTGTAAAGCGACGTGCGAGCTGTGCGGCACCGTGTGTGCGGCACACTGTCCCGCACCAGTGTGCCGCCTTCACCCCGCCTAGCGCCCGGTGCCTGCACTCGGGGCCACCCGCCCGCGACCCTGCTTGGTTGACCACGTGCCAGTCTCCTGAAGGGTGGAGGTGCCTCAAGGCGACGGTGGCAGGGCGTGGGCGGGGTGAAGCGGGGGGCTGGTACGCATGCTGCGGTCCCCTGCCCGTTCAGCAGGGGCAGGGGCAGCGGCAGCCGAGGCGCCAGCACCCACCTCTACCACCCTTGGACACCCCTACCTTGCCTCGACCCCCTCCCCCTCCCCACTCCCCTCCGCCCCCAGTTCTACGCCCCCTGGTGCGGGCACTGCCAGTCGCTGGCCCCGCAGTACAAGAAGGTGGCCTCCAACCTGCAGGTGGGGAAAGGGGGGGAGGGGCGAGGCGGGACCTCCAACGGGGCGAAGCTGCGGCCCCGGCCCTCCCTTTCACCAACAGCCTTGCCGCCCTGCACCAGCCCGGGGTCTCCTCTAGCCAAATCAGCTATCAACCTGAGAAGGGTTCCTCGTTCATAGGCGGCTACGATTCACAGGCAGTTTGGTGTCGGCCAACGAAATGCGACGCCAACCACACCGTAGCGCTACGCCCCGTTGTCTATGCTAACCTCGAATGGGGGCGGGAGCGCCCCCCCAGCACACCCATACACCCTCCGCCCCCAGCGACACGCACGTCCACGCACGCCCTGCACCTTCCCCGCCCCCGCCCCCGCCCCCGGCTCTGGCTTGAAGCAATGCCCCCCCCCCCCGCCCCAGGGCATGGCGCTGGTGGGTGCGGTGGACTGCCACGACAAGGCCAACGACCGCCTGTGCGCCAAGTACGGGGTGCGGGGCTTCCCCACGATAAAGGTCGGCAGGGGATGGGGTGGGGTGGGGTGGGGTGGGGGCTGGGGGGGTTGGGTGGGGTGGGGTGCGGTGGGCCTGGGCGATGATGGGCTGGGTGCGAAGGGCAGGGTCGGGATCGGAGATGGGGCCTGCCCTCACAGCCTCCCACGCCCTCCCTCCCGATCCCGCCCACGCCCCCCCCTCCCCCCTCTCCCCGCAGCTGTTTGGGCCGGACAAGTCCAAGAACCCCTACACGGGGGAGCTGAGCAAGGAGGCGGAGGACTACAACGGTGGGGGCAGGGGGGAAAGGGTGGGGTGGGGGTGGGGGGCTTACGGAGGAGCAGGGATTCAGCGCGGCGCCCTGCCGCAGTGCCAAGTGCGGGAAAGGCCGTGTCTGGTTCCCGGGTGGGCAGTGCCTGGCATTGCAGGCGGTGCCCCAGGCGGCCGCATGGGAGCCAAAGCTCGTCCCAGTGTTTGTGTTTCCCAGTGTTCCACGTCTTCCACGGTCCGCCTGTCACCTCCCCTCCCCTCCCCCCCCAGGCCCCCGCACCGCCAAGCCGCTCGCCGACGCCGTCACCGCCCGCCTCACGGACGCCGCCATCAGCCGCCTGGCCTCGCCCGCGGACCTGGAGGCGTTCCGGGAGAAGGCGGGGGGCAGGCCGCAGGTGGGACTGGGTCGGGAGGAGGGGTGGAATAGGGTGGGATGGGGCGGGGTGGTGCCAGGAAGCGGGTGGTTGTGCGGTTTTACTCGGCGGAATGCGGTCAACTCGGCGGAGAGTGAGCGCCCATCCCGATCTTGGCACTGGTCGAGTCGACCCCCGCCTTACATCCCCGCCGCATCTCTCCCCTCGCCGACCCCCCTGCCCCCCCCCTCCCAGGTGCTGCTGTTCACCACCAAGGCCGAGTCCACCCCCCTCTACAAGGCCCTGTCGCTGCAGCTGCGCAAGGGGCTGGCGTTCGGGGAGGTAGGGGGGGAGGGGGGAGGGGAGGTGGAGAGAGGGTGGCGGGGGCGAAGGGGCGCACTGCAGTTAGGAAGGCTCGGCGGGACTGGATGGGGAGCTTGCGCCCCTTGACAGGTACCGGGGCTGACCGAGCAGGGCAGCAGAAAGGCTAGCGAGACACGTACCTGGCCCCTGACCCCCTCCCCCCCCACTGCACCTCCCTCCCCCCCCAGGTCCACTCGGGCAAGGGCGCTGCGCTGGTGGAGGAGTTCGGGGTGGGGGACATGCCCGCGCTCATCGTGGTCAAGGTGGGGGGGGGGGGGGCGTGGGGGGGGGGGGGCACCGGAAGGGGGGAGCGTAGAGAGTTGAGGAGACGAGGGTCGTATGGCAGCCACCGAACGTGAGAGGCACGTGTCGGGGGGAGGTCCGTTGGTGCCACGCCTCGCACCTCTCAGCCCCCTCCAACCCTACCTCCCCACCCTCTGTCCCTTCCCCCTGTCTGGCCCCCAGCCCGACGGCTCCCGCGAGCCCTACGCGGGAGAGCTCAAGGCCCCCGCGCTGCTGCGCTTCCTGACCGCCCTGGCAGCGCCCGCGGAGGGCGAGGGAGCCGGCAAGGGCGCCGGGGGCGGGGGTGCGGGGGGCGCCGAGGAGGAGGACGGCCCCAAGACCCCGCCCCCGCCCGCGTGGGCCTTCGTGCGCCAGGTGGGGCTGGGGGGGGGGGGCGGGAATCGGTGGGGACTGGGGGTCCAGGAGGGCTCGGGGGGGATGTGAGGAGCAGCGGCCGGGCGCCTGGCAGCGGAGACACCTCCTGCACCCCCCCCCCCCCGAGGCCTCATCCCCCCCCCCTCCACCCCAGGTTGACGACCTGTCCGAGCTGCCGGGGCTGGAGGCGCGGGAGGACATGGCCCTGCTGGCGCTGCACGGACCGGGTGTGTGGGGGTGGGGGTGGGGGAGGGGGAGGGGGACTGACAGGTGGGAGCAGACGGGGACGAGGGAGTGAGAGGTGGACACACGGGCCCCCGTCTGCCCGCCATGGTCTCCCCGCTCAACTGCCCCCCATGCACCCGAACCGCCCCGCTCCCCCTCCCCTCCCGCTTATCAGCTTTAAACACCCTCCCCTGCCCTCCCCCTCCCCCCTCCCCCAGCTGAGGACGGCTGCAAGGACTCCCGCGAGGCCTTCCTGGGGGCAGCGGGGGAGATGCAGGTGGGGGGCGAGGGGGAGTTGGGGGGCGGAGGGGTGAGAGCGGGCCCGGCAGGGAGGCGGCAGGCACAAACGGGGGCCGGGCTGCTCCCCAACCAAGGTCCCCGACGCCCTTCCCCCCCTGCTCTGTCTCCGTCCCCTCCCTCGTTTCCCAAACCAATACCACCACCACCCACTGACCCCCCCTCCCCCCTCCCCCCCCCCAGGCCCTGGTGGACACGCTGCTGGTGGCGCTCCCCGCCTCGGCCCTGGCGCCCGGCAGCGAGGGGGCGGGGGCGCTGGCGCGGCTGGGGGCGGACGTGGGGGCGCTGGAGAGGGAGCCGTGCGAGCTGCAGGTGGGGGGTGGGGGGTGGGGCTGGTCGGGCGGGAGAGGGGCGGGGAGCAGGGCGGAGGGCGGCCCCCAGTGCAGCGTCCTTCGGGGAGAGGGGGGGGGGGGATGGGGGGGGGGGGGGGCTCGCCGCCGCCCCTCCTTCGCCCTGCCTGCGTCTTGGCCGACTTCCCGCCCCAACCCCTCCCCCGCCAGCTCATCCTGCTGCCGTACGGTGCTGACAAGGCGGACCTGGACGACTACCGCAAGTACGACGTGAGTCACGTGGGGGCATGGCGGCGGGTTCTTAGAAGGGCGCCAACCGGCGGGCCCGCCATGCCCAGGCCGTGCACCCCCTCCCCACCTCCCCCCTCCATCCCCCTCCTCCCCCCGCCCCCCAGGGCCCGCCCGACGGCAAGTCCCTCCAGGCCTGGGTGGGCGAGTCCCTCCCCCCCCTGGCCACCCGCCTTGACGACCACAGCGCAGGCCCCTTCCTGGCCACGGACCCCAGCGAGGGCCGCATGGTGGCGGCGCCCAAGGTGGGGGTTGGGGTTGGGGTTGGGGGAAGAGGGCACGGGGGACGAGCGGGGGGTGGCGGAGGAGGCTGGCGAAGGGCAGGCTGGCCGCCTCCCTGGTGACCTCCCTGGCAACTTGCTCCGGAACACCATCACCACCTTCCCCCCCCCCCAGGCCGTGCTGTTCACCAACAAGGACGAGGCCCCCGGTGTGTTCCGCGCCCTGGCCCTGGCGCTCAAGGGCCGGGGGAACATGGCCTTCGCTTGGGTGCAGGTAGGGCGGGTGGGGGTGCAGGGGTTTGGCATCGGGATCGCGGGGCATCGGGGTTTGGGGGTCCTGGACAATGAGGGCCCAGGACCCAGGAGCTGCTGTTGGATGGGTAAGCGTCGGTAGGGAGGGACCCACGAACCCAGGAACGCCACCCCCCCCCTCGCTGCCCCCCCCCCCATCCCTCCTCCCCTCCCTCCCCGCCCCCCCAGGTGGGCTCCCCCGGCTCCAAGGCCACCGTGGAGTCGTTCAAGCCCCAGAAGGTGCCCTCGCTGCTCGTCATACTGCCGCAGCCGGCGTGAGAGAGGGAGGGGGCGGGGGAGTGGTTAGGCGTGTGCGAGGGGGGGCCTGGGGGTGGGGGCTCGAGGGCACGAGGAGGGGTTTGGCAGTCACCTGGCACGGGTCGAGGGCCAGGTCGGCGCACGCCTCTCTCATTCCTCCCCGCCCCTTATCGTCCTTCCCCCCCCCCCCCCAGCCCCGACGGCAACCCCGCTGGCATGCGCTTCGGCCTGCAGCCCTACTTCGGACCGCTCAGGTTCAGCGCCATGCGGGGCTTCCTGGAGGAGGTGGCGCGGCAGGTGGAGCAGGCGTCAGGTGCGTGCGTGCGGGGGGGGGGGGGGCTGGGGGGGCCGAGGTTAGGACTATACGGAGGAGTTATGGAGAGCGGGGCAGGAGCTGACGGGTCGGGGCGGCAGGGGCGGGAGTTGAGGGGACAGGGGCGCGGGGAAGTCTTCAGACGGACGCACGGGCCTGCCTCCTCCCTGACGCCGGCCCTCCCCTCCTCCCTTCCCCCCCCCCCCTGTCAGGTGTGGTGGACGACCCCGAGCTGGAGGCGCAGCGCTTCCCCCAGGTGAGGGGGGGTGGTGGGGTGCGATGGGCTGGGAAGGTCCTGCTGGCCCCGTGCTGAGCCTGGCACGACAAGCACTCACTTGTCGCGCTTCCCCTCCATGTCGCCCGCCCAACCGCCCCCCCACCCCCCACCCCAGATCACCTCCCAGGCCGAGTTCGAGCAGCACTGCACCTCCCCCGCGGGGCTGTGCCTGCTGGGGCTGCTGGAGGCTGAGGTGCGGCCGGGGGGCCGGTGCAGGGCGGGACTGGGCTGAGGGTGGGGGTCCCCCCAGCTTGCAGGGCTCCCTGGCAGCGACCCTTTCAGCCCCACCTCCTCGCCGCCACCGCTTCCTCCCCCGCCCCCGCCCCGACCCCCCAGGGCGAGTCCGCTGCCGCCGAGCGCAAGTCCCTGGCCTCCCTGGCGGTGAAGCAGGCGGAGGACTCGGCCTTCCACTTCGCATGGGTGGAGGCGCGGCGGTTCAGGAGCGTGATGCAGGCGAGCAGGGGGGGGCGGGGGGGGGGGCAGGGAGGGGGGCTGAGCGGGTGATGCATGAAGGCCCTGTCAGCGCCTCGAACCGCAACACCGCTCAAACTCCTGCTTCCGTCGGTGCTCTATCGTCGTCGGCGACCCGCACTCAACCCTTCTTCCTCCCCCCCCCCTCCCCCCCCCAGGCGTTCGGTGTGCTGGGCTCCGACCTGCCCACGCTGGTGGCGCTGTCGGCCAGGCGCATGCGCTTCGCCGTCATGCAGGCGCCGGAGAGCGAGTGAGGGGGGGGGCAGGAGGGGGGGGGAGAGACGTGTGCCTCAATAGGCGTGCGTTCTTGGGCTGGGGGTCCCTTGTGCTGACCCACAGCCCTCACTCCCGCCCCGCCCCGCTCCCCTACCCTCACTCCCCCCCCCCCAGCCGCCGCGGCTCCGCCCGGCTGTCCCCCGAGGCCGTGTCGCTGTTCGTGCAGGGGGTGCTGGGGGGCAAGGTCCGCACGGACGCACTGCAGGTGGGGGCGGGGGGGGGGGGCGGGGTAGGGGACAGCGAGGAAGAGAGGCGAGGGGCAGTTCGGATACCTCAGGGCCGCACCCGGCCTTGCCGCGGCCCTGCTGGGGAGGCGCCGGCCCACGGCCTCCTGCTGTCTGTCTGCTTCATCCCCACCGGCTCCGAACCCCTCCCGTCTCAAATCCCATTCCCCCAACCGCCCTCCCCCTCCTCCTCCCCCTCCCCCTCCCCCCCAGGCCCTGCCTGAGTTCCGCGAGGGCGACTCCCTCTCCGGGGACGCAGGGGCCGCCGGGGCGCGGGGCGGCTCGGACGCCCCCGGCTCCCCCTCCTCCTCCTCCGAGCCGGAGCCCCCCGTGGAGGAGGAGTTCGACCTCAGCGACATCCTGGCGGAGGAGGTGGAGGGCGGGGGGGTGGCGGGCAAGGCGGACCGGCTGCGGGAGGTGGAGGAGGAGCTCGAGGTGGGGCAGGGGGTGGGGGGAAGGGGAGGGGGCTGAAGGGAAGAGGGGCAGGGGCAGGGGGATTATTGCGAAGGGACGGGCAGGGGAGGGAAGTGGAGTGGAGTGGGGGAGGGGAAAGGCGGGAGCTACAGAGCCTGCCTTTTGTCTACTTGCGCCCACCAACCTCCGACCCCACCCGCCGCCCCCGCCCCCCAGGCCGAGGCCGCCGCCGCCAAGGCCGCTGCCTCCAAGAAGAGCAGCAAGAAGAAGAAGAAGAAGGGCAAGAAGGCCAAGAAGGAGGAGCTCTGAGGGGAGGGAGGGGGAAGGCTTGAGTGGGATGGGACGGGGGAAGGGGACAACGTACTAGGGGCTGCGGTGTGGTGTGGCAGGGCCTGGGCTGCGCGGTGATGGAGGGGACGGCAGGGGTGGAGAGGGCAAGTGTGATCATTAAATGGCACACGCAGGCTCAGCCCTCATGGGCGGGAGAGGCTCTAGGAGGGAGGTGCAGGGGGCCTCGAGTGCTCGCACTGTCGCAGGGTGGCACGAGCCAGGGGCGGTGCACGGTGCGGTGGTGGGACGCACGTCGGACGTCGGTGACTGTAACAATGGAAGAAGCCCTGCATGCTGCGTGCGCGCTTTGTGGTGCGATCGTGCTGTTCTGCAAGGGAGCATCACAATGACCGACTGACTGCACAGGGCTGTCAGTGCGGGGCCGTCCGCCAGGGAGGGGCCAGTACTGACCGCGACCACACTCGAGGCCAACGGTCTGGCTTGAAGGTGGTCCTCTGGCTGGGGCCACGCCCGGATGCCAGCGCGCAGGGATGGGGTCAGACCACCTGCGGGGCCGCGGCATGCCGCGCCCGCTGCAGAGCATGACCAGTCCCCACCAGCCGGCCTCCTTAGGCTGCGCGACGCTAGGGACGTGCCGCGCATCGCACGGCAACACCGAGAGAACCGGCAGCACGTCAGCTGTAGGGGGAACCCGTGCAGTCCACCTGACGCAGGAAGTCCGCACAAAACAGCAATGCAGAAGCAGGAGGCTTACATGCGACGGATACCACCTCCCGAATCACCGACAAGCGCTGGGCGTTTTGGCTTTAGTGGTCCTTTGGCTTTAGTGGTCTTCTCTCTCCATAATCGCGTGGGCAGGTGCCAACCCCTCCACAGCGGCTAATGCCCCCACCCGCTCCCTTCTCTCCCGAGTCGGCCCGCGCCCCGCATCAAAATGGGCTGTCAACCGTGTCACATCATGCGCCCCGCTGATAGCGCAACGCATCCCCCGCAACTACATGCCTATGATACAAGTGCTAAGCCATACGACGCAGACGGGGAGGCTGTGCCTCGCCGCTGCCGATTCTCAGATAATGTTCGTTTCGAGCCGTCTGCGGCCCGCGCGTCAGACCCCTCTCGACGCTGCCAATGCCAGCGGATTCTTCTGCCCTGCAAAGCCGTGGGGCCAAAACCGTATCGCACTCCCTCCGCCCCTCACTCAGGTCACCAGGGGGCCTCGCCGTCACAAGCACAACCCCTCGAGCCGCGTCACTCGAGCCGAATCCCGGCATCCCGCCCGCGTCGCGTGTGCAAAACTGCTTGTTGATACCAAATGCGCGCGCGGGCATGTGCCCTCTCGAGGATGCCGGCCGGCCGAACACACACACCACAACAACCGCGACGTCGCCGACCGCGGTGCACAACCCTCCAACACGCACTCCACTTCGTAATCGCTTGGATGCGTCGCAAGCTCCAACACAACAAGCCTGGACAAGCGCATAACCAATCGTATGGCCGTAGGATGATTGATCGGCCAAGCAACAATGGAGATATAGCATCAGCGGCGGCATCCTCCTCAGCCTGTCCTTGCGCCGACCCCGCCGTGGGCCCCCAATGGTCGGGCCATTACTCGGACCCCTCTTCATACGGGCGCACTCCGCACCTCGCACCCCGCACCCAATCGCCCGCGATCGCACCCAGGCGCACGCGCCCTCTCTCCACTCCCCTCTCGCGAGCGCCATCCTCACCTCCACCCGCACGCGCACCCAGCGCCCAAGCCCCCTCGCGCCCCCAATCAGGCAGCGCGAGGCGAGCGGGGGCTCAGGGCGGCCCCGGGCGGTCCCCCCTCCCGAGCTATGTGCACCGGGGCCGCAGGCCTCTTGCCTCCCCCTCACGCCTCCATGGCCACCTTCATGGCCGCCTTCCGCCGCAGCCCCGACAGCTGGTGAGCCACGCCCTCGCGGGTGCCGCTGTCCGCAACGAACTGCCGCCGCCGGGCCCCCGCCGCGCCCGCCTGCGCGCCGCCCGCAGCCGCCTTCTCCCAGGGGTTGGAGAAGGGGCTCTCGGGCTCAGCGTCCTCCGCGCCCGCCTCCTCGGCGCCAGACGCGTCCGACCCCGCCTGCTCCGCGTCGGCAGCGGCGGAACCGGAGGCGATGGTGTTGGCCGAGTAGGAGGCGGGGAAGGGCACCGCGGAGTTGAGCACGGTGCCCAGGTGGCCGTCGTGCACAGTCATGCAGCCGCCGTCCTCCCGGCTCCCGCCCCCCACGTGGCCCGCGGGCGCCGCCTCCACGTGGTCCATGCCGTACAGCACGTGCGTGAACTGCGAGGCCAGGCCGCCGTCGTCCCCCTCGCCGCCGTCCGCGGACGCAGCCGAAGCGGCCGAGCCGGTGCCCACGTGGGCGGCATGCGCAGGGGCGTGGGCGGTGTGGGCGGGGGCCGGGGGCGCCCCCTCGTCGTCCGAGCCGGTCTCCTCCCACGACCAGGTCCAGGACCAGGTCCAGTCGGGGCGGGGCAGGCCCCCGAACCACTGGCCCTGGCCCTGGGGCCGCTGCGCCGCGGGCGCCTCCTCACCGCCCGGCTCCTGATCCTGGTCCACAGAGGCAGCAGAGCCGGTGGCGGCGGTGGCGGCGGCAAGAGAGGTGGCGGCGCGGCGGCGGCGGGGCTGCTCGGGGCCGTCAGCGGAGGCGGTGGACGCGGCAGGGCTGGCGGCGGAGGCCGAGGCTGAGGAGGCGGTGGGCGACGGGGGCGCGGGCGGGCGGTTGGCGCGCACCGCCGCGCGGTGCCGCAGCCCCGCCAGCTGCGAGCGCAGGTTCTCGCGGCCCTCGGTCTGCTTGAAGCCAGCGCCCGCGGTCGAGGAGCGGCGGCCCCCGCCGCAGGCGCTCTCCGCGCTGTCCTCGCCGCCGACCCCCGGTGCCTCCTCGCCGGCCGCCTCCGCCTCGGCCTCCTCCTCGTCTGCAGCCGCCTCTGCCGCCGCCCCCTCCGCCGCCGCCTTCTTGGCCGCCTCCGCCGCCTTCTTGGCCTTGCGCGCCTGCTTCTCCCAGGAGCGCTGCATGCGGAAGTTCCAGTACCCTGGGGGGGGGGGGAGGGGAGGAAGGGAGGGGTCAGCTGAAGCCCTGCGGAGCACTTGCGGCGTCACGGTCCGGCCGCTCGCGAGTCACCGAGCCGCAGCGCCAAGCGGGCAAGGGTGCTCGCACCCCAAGCGGCTCCTGCTGCTGCTCAACACAGCCGGAGACTCCCCGCATCCGTCCCGCTTTCCCCATTTTGTCGCCCCACCACCTTTGCTTCTCCACCCTCCCCTCCACCGCTCACAGTCGTGGAAGTCCCAGGAGGTGGCCGAGGCATGGCCGGGGTCGGTCTTGCCCTCGGCGCGGCCCAGGAGCTGCTCGTAGGCCTGGGAGTGAGGGGAAGGGGGAGGGGGGTGAGGGGGGGGGGAGGGGGGCGTTGAGGCGCTGCTGCCCGAGGCCCAGGCGTGCCCAGGACGAGGGGGTCGCGGCGCAGGTGACGGGTGTCGGCGGATGGTTGGCAGCGCACGAGCTCATGACAGCGGCAGGGGCCCTCGTGTGTGGTTTCCCAATGGACCAGGCCACCGCCCTGCAGCCCCCCACCCCCCTCCCCCTTATACGCACCTGCGTGAGGGCCATGAAGCGCTCGTGGCCGTCCGCGGACTTGCACACGTCGGGGTGGTACCTGGTGGCAGGGGGCAGAGGGGGGGGCAGCGGGTGAGGAGGGAACTCGTGAGCTCCGCGCCAGCCATAGCGTGGGAGGAAGCGCGAACAGCTCCGCGCGTAACGCCCCGCAGCGGCGGAGGCGCCCCACGCCGACCGAAGCAACCAACGGTCCCGCCGCGCTCGGGCGCCAACTCACTGCAGTGCGAGCTTGCGGTACGCACGCTTGACCTGTACACACAGCGCCGGCGAAAAGGGCGGACACAGTTGTGAGCGGAAAGTCGACGCCGAGGGGGGGATCTCGGCGCCAAGGCGGCAAATGCTCACCTCCTTCACGTCGGCAGTAGCGGTGACGCCAAGCACCGTGTGTGGGTTCAGCATAGAGGCTTGAACCTAAGACGAGGGGCACGAACTTGGTTACCGAATACCGAGAGATCCCCCGAACAAGCACCGCTGGCGCGTGCAAGAGCTCAGGCGACCTCACGTTACTGCCAAAGCAGCTGGGCCCTGTCGCCCCGGCGTATCACGGTCGAAAGCGCGCAAGCATCCCGCTACGTCAGCAGAAAAGCCCCGCCGCCCAAACCCTCACCCGCACAGCGACCCGGGATGGTCGGCTAGCATGAGGCTGCCGGGCGGAGGTGGCGCCAACGTGGCGCCACTGCAAAGCTGCGTTCATCGCGCGCCCTGCGCTGATGGTAAACCAAGGGTGCGCAGTCAGCGAGCGGCCTGGACGCGGTCGAAGGCATCCAGATCAAAGCAGTCTTGCAACGAGGACCCTACGGTAGCGCGGGGCTTCGCTCTGGGGCCCCTGCTGTGCCCCCCAGCGCGCAACGTGCCCCGAGACACGACCCTTGCAGCCGACCGAATGCACGAGGCGTACCTGTTTCCAATAGACAGAGGAGAGCTGTGCGTTCGGTGCTGCGGGAAGGCCCGCGGCGAGGACTAGCGCTAGGCAGTTGGTGCAGTGGGAAGTCGCCGTCTGCGGGTTTGCAGGCTCTTGCGAATGTCAAAGCAGCTCGTCGTGTATGTGTTGCGAAGTTTCTGTATGCATGTGACTGCTTTGGAGGCGCCGGCGCTGACGCGAGCCTAAAATGCCCCCAAAGTGCCACTGCAAATCCGCGCGGGTCTGGGCCTTCAGCGCGCTACCGCCTCTCCTTCGTGCTCAGGAAGGCACCGTCTATCGCCAGAGAGTCTGTCGTGCAGGTTCTGTCGCCAGGCCGGGTTCAAGGGCAGGCATCCCGGGCCCAGGACATGACGCGCGGTCGCTTCAGCTCTTAGCCTCTTACGTTGCGCCCCCAATCCCCCGCATCCCTACTGCAGACCCCCCCCCCCCAGGCGTCCTTCGTGCCTGCAGCACGCGCAAGCCCCCTGCCGCCCGCGGTTCACCAGTCACCTCGCCTGCTTCAACCCGCCTCCAGCGGCACGCCTTTCACAGGCTCCACCTTCTTCCGCCCCCTGATCACCGACAAAACAGCAGCCCTGGTCGCCAGCAACCCTATCTCCCACACCCAAGCCATCCGCACTCTAGTCTTCGATGCCCATCCTGCTCCCCCAGCACTCGCCATCAGCCATTGCCACTTGCTCGCATCCAACCCCTTCAGTCGCTGCTCTCTCCGCTCCGGACGGCACGCACGGCGCACCTCGGCGCGCACCCGCGGGCCGCTCAAACCCGCTCCAACACACACAGTCCCCAGCCATGCACACCCCCGGCAACCACAACACGGCCCGCGGACACGACCCCCTACATCCAAGGTCCGCCCCCCGCGCTACTTGCCGCCCCCCGCCGCCGCCTGCCGCACGCGCATGCAGGCCAGCAGCCCCGCCCCCGCCGCCAGCGCCACCAGCGCCACGCCCCCCGCAGCGCCCCAGCCCCCGCCCAACGACCCGGCCGCGGCGGAGGCGGAGCCCGCAGCCGCCGCCCCCCGCCCCGCCGCCCCCGCCCCCGCCCCCTGCTGCGACGCGGGCCGGGCGTGCGGGCGCCGCCCCACCAGCTTGTCGCGCAGCATCTGTGGGGGGCCGAGGGGGTGAAAGGGAGGGCGGGAGGGGAAGGGAGAGGTCATGGATTCAGCCGGGCCGGGTTAGGACGATTGCGGCCGCTGCGGACCGCCTGGCGCCGGTGCCCCCTGTGGCCCACCCCCGCCGCGTGCTTCGCTGGACTCTCCCCCCCAGTCCCCCTCCCCCCGGTCCACCTCTTGCCCCCGGCGCTCCTACTGGCCAGGCGACACGCTCCCGCTCCGCTCCATCGCCCCTCTTCTCCCCCCCCTCCCCCCCCCCCCACCTGTATGTTGTCGTCCATGTTGGCCAGCCGCTCCTCCACCGCCCGCAGCGTTGCGGCGGTGGCGGCGGTGGAGTCGCGGATGGCGGTGAGGCACTCGGCCAGCACGTCCTCCAGCCGGGGGGGCTGGGGGGGGGGGGGAGGGGGGGGGGCGGGGCGTGGGGGGGAAGGGCGAGGGGGATGGACGGCTGGCCGGGGCGTGTGCAATGGGTGGGGAAGCATGGCGAGGGCAAGCGGGAGTACGCCCAGCAGGTGGCGAGAGCGGGCAGCGCCAACGCGGTAGGGCCCGTACCTCACAGCCCCGCCCCCCTGGTACGGCTGGTACGGCACCCACCTGGTACGGCACCACCTCCGCCGCGCCCGCCTCCGCCCCGGCGCCGCCCGCCGGCTCCTCCTCTGCGTCGTAGAAGACGTCGCCGCCGGGGCCCACCTCGGCACCGCTGGGGGCGCGCCCGGGGGCACCTGTGTGTGTGTGTGTGTGTGTGTGGGGGGGGGGGGGGGGGGGGGGGGGAATGGGAGGGGGAGCGGGGCGTGTGTGACGGTGCGCGCGGCAGGGGACTGCTGGCGTCGACGCTGGGGAGCCCCGGGGGCGGAGTTGGGACGGCGGCGCGACGGAGGCAGGCCCCGAGCCCTGGACGGTCCCTGGCGGTGCCAGCGCAGCCGAGGGGCGGTGGTGGAGTGCCCGGGGCGCTGGCGGCAGGCGCCCAACCGCCCGGGGCGGCGGTGGCGCGTGGGGGCGGGGGTGCCTCGGGTGTGAGGACGAGGCCCCGACCCACCCTCCCACCTGCCGGCCCACCCACCCACCCACCCTCGCACCCACACCCCCGCCCCAGCCCCGTCCGCGGTCGCACCTGCCCGGGGCGCGGGCCTCTGGGGCTGCTCCCCCTGCTCCGCCTTCCACCTGGGGGAGTGGGTGGCGGTGGGGGGCCGGGGTGGGGGTGGGGGGTGGGGGGAGGGGGCGTCGGTTGCTGGGAATGGGGCGGGGGATTTGAGTCCCTCCTGAGACCCTGGTCACCTTCAGCAGGCTACCGCGAGGCCGCAGCTTCCCCCTTCTTCCCTCCCCCCCCTCACTTTGCAAAGTACTTCTTGGCCCAGTCCAGGTACACGTTGATGGAGGTGGTGGCCTCGGTGGCCATCATGGCCTCCACCTGGGGGGGGGGGTAAGGGGGCAGGGGGGGGGCGAGAGGGGAGGGAAGGGGGTGGGAGGGGGGAGGGGGAGGGGTGCGTGCAGCTGTCCCTGCCTGAGCTTGCCCCAGCCGCCTCGCCCCCGCATCCCGCCCCCAAGCCCCCAAGCCCCCACCCACCTGGGACTGCAGGGGCCAGGGCATGGCGGCAGAGCACTTGATCAGCACCTTGATCTGGGGGGGGGGGAGGGGAGAGGATGGGAGGGGAGCGGGGTTGAGGCGAAAGGCAGGAGGATGGGGGGAAGCGGGGTTGACCACACCCACACCCACACCCACACCCACACCCACACCCACACCCACACCCACACCTACGCCCAAACCCACCTGGTCAGGCACGCAGCGGACGCTGAGCCCCCACCACCCCACCCCCGCCTCCCCGATGCCGACCCCCGCCCCACCTCGCACTTCCCCCCCGGCTGCTGAGCGATGGTGAGGGATCCGCTGGTGGTGAACTTGTTGGCACCGGGGAACTGGAGGGGGAGAGGGGGAAGGGAGAAGGAGTTGGTGGGGCGGGGGGCTTGGACAGGGAGGGATGTAGGTCTGGAGAGCGGCAGGAACCAAAGCTGGGGTGGCAGCCGGCCCCCGCACCCGGCTCTGCCCCCTCCTCTGCCCACCCTGCGGCCCAGGACTCCCCCAGAACCCCCCCAGGACTCCCATGACCACCTGCGATGCCCCCCCCCTGCTCCCGTCCACACCTCGGGTCCAGCCCACCCAGGTCCTGGGCCTTCCCTGGCCCCCTTGGGGCTTACCCCGCCCCCCTCAGCTCCCCCCCGCCCCCCCGCCCCCCCCCTCGCACGTTGAGCTGCGGCTCCGAGACCACCGTGAAGCCCTTCCGCCCCGGGGCCCACTGCACGCTCTGCGTCTCCACCACGGGGACCACGTCCAGGCCTTGAGGGAGGGGGGGGGGCGAGGGGAGCGGGCAGGGGGGGCAGCGGTGACCCGAGCGGCCGCAAGGGCCGCGCCCGCGGGGCTCGCGCTCCGCCGGCCCCTGCCCGGTCTGGACCCCAGGGCTGGACCCTGCACTGGCCCACCCCCTGACGCCTTGTGCCCCGTCCATCGTCGGAGACAGGGCACACCACACCCCGCGACTGAGCAACCTCACCCATCCTGAGGCCTACCGGCGCGTGTTGCCTAGGCCCCGTCCTCGCCTCACACCAACCCCTCTTCCCTCCTAGACCGCACTCTTCCTCCTCCTCCTTCTCCCGATCCCGCCCCCTCCGCCCCCCCCACCGATCATCTTCTTCATCATGGCCGGCACGTTCATGGGCATGCTGAAGGCCGAGGAGCGCCTGCCGTCCGCCCAGCCCGTGCACGTGGCGGCCGGGTCGCCGTTGACCTCGCGGTGGAAGGCCCGGGTGGCGGCATCCGTGGCGTAGAGCGCATCCCAGTAGTCCTGCGGGGCAAGGGTCGGGAGGGGTGGAAGGGGGGACCCGCAGGGGGCAGTCCGGGGGCCGCGGGGAAATGGGCGGGAAAGGACGCTCCGCAGGCCAGGATGCACCGGGACAATGCGGGCGAAGACAGGGAGGGATTCGCGGCAGTTTTTGCATGACTTTAGACTCATCGTGGAGCTGCGAGCGACCAAGCGGCAGCAAGCACCTGCGACGTGCAGTCCTCGATTTCCACCGACTGCTCAATCTCCTTCATCGCGGGCGAATCTGGTTTAGCATGCGGCTACAACAGGCTCTTCAAAGGCGCCTACGCTGGCTCCTAAAAGGTCAGCTGATTGTGCGCGCTGATGATGGACGTATTCACATACGTTTGCAGCAACGCAGGTCGCGCAAGCAGGATAACAGTCAGTCGCTGCAGCAATAATGTTATAGCGCAAACGAACCGCTCGGCCCGCCCGACCGCGTGCCCGCAAAACACATCCCAACAACCGTTGCCGGCCGCCGGTCCCCTCGATTTCACAACATCCCACGCCGTAGTTCCGCCGTTTGTGCAGCAGCGAGCAGAGTGCAAGCCGCGTCACCGGTCCGGGCTTGGCGCGATGGCGCCTTGCGGGCGCACAAGTTGGGGAGGGGCCTGGGGGGGCCGCCGCCCTGTCGCGTCTGTACCCGTCTGTACCTGTCTCCTGTCCTTTTATGCGCTCCGCACGGCAACTCTGTGCAGTTCCGGCAGATGGTGAAGCAAGTCTGGGCGAGTGAGGGCAGGACCGGCGGGCGGGCGGAGCACAGTTCGGCCGTTCGGGCCGCGGACGGTGTCCGCCGCGACCCGGGCACAGGCGGCCGCTGGAGTGGGAGCCGGGTTACAGGCTTACAGCCCAGCGGCAGGAGAGGCCGCAGGGTCGGCCATACGCGGGGGAACGCGAGCACGTGCGGACTCCGGCGGAGCGCGGAGGTGTTGGGTGCCCTGGGGGGGTACAAGGAGAGGCAGGGCGGGGGTTGCCGTACCATACGGTAGTGGTTCGTAGAGGCGGGCCTGAGGGTCGTGCCCGGGGCAGGGCCTAGCCCCCTTGGGAGGGGCGGGGCTTGGGTGCGCCAAGCGAGGGGCGTGTTCGCAGGGGACCAGAGGCTTGAGCTTGGCAGGGCATGCTCGTACGGGCAGACATACATCAGGACAGCGCTCCGGAGCCGAGCTGGCACTTGTCCTGGGCGCTGCGAGACATGGGGGGATTAGAAGAACATGGGGGGAATGAGAAACGGGGACGAGGTTACCGGTACGCAAAAAGCAAGGCCGGCATAGTGCAATCCCAGCCTAAGGACGACTGGCGAGGTTCTACCCGCAGCCCTGCTCTTGCAAGCAGTGCAGCGGTGCCCATGCGGCCAGGCGGCCGAAGCCGCAGGCAGGTGACTTTGGAACCGCTCCCCAGTCCCCACGCGCAGTTACCTGGGGAGAGTTACCTGAACGTGCCGGCCCGGCGCGTAGCGTCTCCGGTGGCTCGCTAGATGCCCATCTCCGCCCAGCATCACCATTCAGACCTGAATGTGAAGGGAGCGAGAAGCGCCGAGGGGCGAGCCATGGGGCCGTGGGGGGCGGGCATGTGGTCCCCGCACGATGCCCACGCGGCCGTGGGGCTGTGTGTCGAAGCCGAGGGAACAGGGAGCATGGAGGAGGCCAGGGACCCAGGGTAGCTTTGCTTGCCGCCGCGTCAGGTAGTTTTGACACGTTGTATTGCATGCACAAAAAGGTGAAGGCGATGTGCAACAGGGTCTGGAGGTACCATGCCCACTCTACGTCTAGACGACCCCAGGGCCTTCCACCGCCCCCTGGTCATCTTGTGCGCGCAAACCCAAGCGCTGTCCCTGCCTCACTCCGCCGCAAGGGCACTGTCTGGACGTGCATGGTTGTTCCAGCCTCGGGGGGGGGGGGGCGGGGGGACAAACTCAGGTGTGGGCAGGGCGTGGGTACAGCGTGCTGGCTCAGCTTACATGTCCCCAGATCGCCAGAAGCTACTAGCTCAATAGTATGGGCACGCATGCCCTTGTCGTGCCCTCTGCCGGCACCCTGGCAGCAACCCAACATACACCCCAGCCCCTCATCACGCACGGGGGCATGGCTTGGCGAGACCGGTAGCCGCACGTCACATATCGAGGAGAGAGGCACCCCGTAGAGCTATTAGAAATGGCAAACAGGCGTGCCGTTCGTCTAATCAGGATAGATAGTAGATAGACTCATACATTGCACCTTGAGACGTGCCGCACTCGCTCTTGCTTGGCCGTACTTTGACCACACATTCACTTTGTGCTGCGCAGCCAGCACGCACTTGAATGCCTTACGTAAGGTTGTGGTCGGCCTGCGCCGTACGTCCAACCATGCAAGCAGTAACGACGTGTGGTACACACACGTCAGCACACGAGCAGCCCTTCACACGTCAGGGCCCAGCAGGGAGCTTCGAGCATCGTCTGCGTGCGGCGCACATCTAGCTCGCCAGCAACAGCGGGGGGGGCACTGCCTGCCCACCCGCATGGACCCTGCCAAGCAAGGACAAGGAGCGAGAGGAAACGCTAATAAGCCCGCAAGCTTGAATCATAAGCCAAGCATGAAGGACTAGTATTGTATTGATGACACGCAAAATCCTGTGCACAGTGATCTGTGCCCCGGTAGGTAACGGTCCAAGCGACAAGAAACGTCAGGAATCATGCCGGCAAGACAAGGTAGGCGGCGCTCATATGTCGCCGGCACAAGAACCCGGTAGGGATTTGAGGGGTCCAGCACTCAGTCCGGCCCGGCACACGCATATGGGGCAACAGGCAAGAGCCCCAAACGACAATCGGCGAGCCAGGTGGCCCGGCAGGCCGAGCAAAAAGAGGCATAGTCAACGAGGGTAGTTGTAATCTTGGTGGAAAGGAGGGCTCAGGGCCCTCCGCCCCAGTCAGGTCGGCACGACTGAAACTTGACGAGGTGTGGACCCGCCCCTCCCCAACAAGATGGAACACCCCCTGATCCAAGCAAGGCCAATCACCCTTGCGGTAAGCATTAACTTAGCATACGCCAATAAGGCTAAGCGCCAAGACTAGGACGAGCAAAAAGGGCGGGGCTTCCTGCCTTACCGCCAACATACACCCACACATACAGCAAAGGCCCAACTCACCCCGCAACCCCAGCTTCTTCGAGTCTTTCCTTGCCCCGACTGAATCCACGCGGATGAACCCGGCCTGCCGCACCCATTCACCCCCAGGAAACCCGCTCATACATAAGCCAGCCAACACCCTTGCAGTTCCTTACTACTCTTTACCGACATCCTTCCTTCCTTCCATGGGAGCCATCTTCAGGCTGTGGTCTTCCCTCCAGCAACGAAATGGCTTCGGGCAGGGTGGGCAGCGCACATAGGCGCTGCCCGAGTCCCCACCGTCATGGGCGCCCTCGATCGCCGCTCGAACACACCCCTCATTACCCTCATCCACCGCAGCACCAGGGCTGCATGCAGGCTCGCAAGCAAAGGGCTACCCCCAGGTAGCCTCCCTGCTCCAACCAGCCGCCCCCCCAGCCTTGCCCCCGCATCCCGCCCCTTTAACCCCAGCCCCATGAATCCGGGGTCAGCTGCTGCCGCCGAGTGTGCCGCCAGCGCCCGCCCCTCCTTGTGCCCAGCGAAGCAAGAATGGTGTCCAACGTGCGCTCACTGCCATGAGTCCGGCGAGCCAAGCGGTAACCCGAGCCATGGGACCCTGCCTTGCTTCCTGCCTCCAATACCGGCAGGGGGGATGAAGAGCTAATCCACACTTGGGAACACGGTGCGCGCTTGGCGCGAGAACACAGCGAATAATAACCCACCAAGCAAGCGCCTCACGCTAGGGAGGGCGCACTGGCAGTGGCACGGCGCCACACGCCGGCCACCCCAGCCTCCCCACCCCGCAGAAAACCCACGGCGCAGTACAGTGCTCTCGCCCCCACGCAGTGCATCAAATACCCTTTCAGACACATACCCAGCAAAACGTAGGATATGGGACAGCTTGGCAACGGGATCACATGGCCGTACGCCGTAATGTTGCATAGGCACAGCTACTCATACCCTCCGTGCCTCGGGGCCTCTGGCCCAGGTAGGTGTCGATCTCCATCCATCCGAAGCGAGCTCGATCCCGCATCGCTGCGAGCGACGGCCCGGTCCTTCAAAGCCCAGCCGGTCACTACTGTGCAGCGCTTGCGCTGGCACTCAGTGTCGGTCCTCGAGACGTGCTGCCCGTAAAGCCCCCCCTGTCGTGCCCCATCGATCATCATTCTTTCCATGAGCCTCGGCCAGTGCTCCTCCAACGGTTCTATGCGGAGCACCGCTCGCTCGCTCGATCGTTGCTGCTGGCCTCAAGGCTGTTGTCTGCGTCAGAAGTCGCTCTCAGTTCTTGGTACTGTTGAGTTGTAGCGTTCAGGGGTGCAGCCCGCACGGCCCTCCTGCGCCCTACGCCCGCTTGACGGGGCTGTTCATGCTGGTAGCCCCCGCGTTGCTGCCCCTCAGCGATGCGGTCTGCTTGAGGATGTCCTTCCAGGCCTTGGAGTCGCCCTCGGGAGCGCCGCCTGGGGGGGGGGGGCAGGGAGGGGGGTTGAAGTTGAATAGTGGGTTAGATGGGTGGTCTTGCGGTGGTTCCTTCAAAGGCCGGCGGAACCCAACTGGTCCTCCGGTCCCAACCCCCCTCCCCCTCCCCCGCCCCACCGTCCATGGGCACCACCACACTGCCGCTCGAGGGCAGCGGCGCCACCGCATTGCCCGGCACACCCCCCGGGCCGCCCAGGTTGAGCGTGGACGAGCGGCGCATGGCCCCGGCCCCGCTGCGCCTGGGGTCCGCCTCCGCCGCCGCCTTGGCCCCCCCCGCGCTCCCCAGCAGCGCCACCGCCACCAGCTTCATCACGTCCAGCTCCGTGGGCAGCTGCGACAGCATCTCGGTGATGCGCCGCTTCTGCGGGGGGAGGGGGGAGGGGAGGGGAGGAGGAATGAGGGGGAGGGGGTTGGAGGCGCACACGTCGACATGCACAATTAGGTGATCTGCGAGCTGAACGCAGTGGTTTGCACACGCACGGGCCAACCTGCGCCCTCGAGAGCCGCACGCACCTCCTTCTTCATGCGCCTCAGCATGGGCACCAGCAGCGCGAACACGAACACGGCGAAGACCACCACCAGGAGGATGAACAGGACCACGTGCATGATCACCACGGCTGGGGGGCGGGGGAGGGGGGGGAAAGGGGGGTTGGTCGGGGGGAGGACTTACAACAGCAGGGGGGCGACACGGGTGCGGTGCGCGCGGGGTCCAGCTCCAGCCGCTACTCCCCTTTCAACCCCCCCTGCTCACTTGAGAAGTTGTCGTTGACTGTGGCCTTCTCCAGGTTGCCGATGCGCACAATGCCGTCGGCAAGGTCCTGGGGGGAGAAGGGGTGGGGAGGCAGGGTTGGAGGAGGCAGGTCTGAGGAGGTAGGCACACACACAGCACCAGTACGTAGATGGAGCAAGCACTCCCCCCCCTCCCCGCTCACGTTGAGCCCTGCGTTGTAGATGTAGTCCCAGTCCACAGACTCCAGCCCCAGCAGCTGGGTGGAGTTGCCAGAGGCCACGGCGGCTGGGGGGGGATGGTGGGTGAGGGGAGGGGAGGGTGGATGAAGGGAGGGTAGAGGGCCCGGGGTGGAGGGCGGAGGGGCGCAGGGTAATTGGCTAGGTGTGCTGTACAATGTGCCCAACTCGCATTCTAGAGGACTCCCGAAGTCAGGTCGGCGTGCGTCATCAAAAGAACGTCAGCTCGTCCCGCGACCCGCGATGCGCCGAAGGCTAATGCTTGACGTGCATGACCTTCGTTCAGATTAATCGCCGCAGTCTCTTTCACGTTTTAGAATCAAGCGCAAAACTCCATTGTGACTTCTGCAACGATGCAAGGCTTCGGGGCCGGGCCATGAAGAACAACCCTAGGCGTTCCGCGAAGTCAATCGGCGTGGAGAATGGCTGCTCAAGGGTCGCTTTGGCCACACTTGTCGGGCCTGCACCCGCCGACTGGGCACAGCCTCCGCATGGGTAGACAAGCCTATGAGCACCTCCTCCCGCGAAACCCTTCCCCCCCACCCCCCACCCCTCTCACCCGCCGCCCCCTCCGCCGCATCCCCCAGGGCGCCCAGCGACAGCAGCATCTTGAACAGAATGGCCTCCACGCCGCCGTGGGTCACCTGGGGTTGGGGGGTTGGGATGGGGCGGGGGGTCCGGTCAGAGGTTGCTGCTGGGGCCAGACCTACGGACAGGTGAGCTGGAAACGATCATGCTGCTGAGGGTGTTCCATCCCCCCGCACACCCTCCCCCCCACCTGGTAGTAGCGGTAGTTGTCGTCTGGGCAGGGCGCACTCTCAATGCGCTGGCAGTCGCCGGTGCCGAAGAAGAGCTGGAACATGGCGGGGGAGGCCTTGGCAATGCCCTCGTTCACCACGCCAGGGAACTGTTCCACGTTGGGACCTGGGGGTGAGTGGAGGGGGGCGGGGGTGGATAGGCACAGGATTTGGGGTTTACGGTTATGCCCGTTGGACAGGCAGCACTTGGAGAGGCCTGCCTGGCCGCCTGGCCCCACCAGTGCGCACACCCTGGGCGCCAGACCTCCCTCTGCGCTGCCCCCCCCCAGCATAAAACCATCCACACCGAGCCCCACCCCGCCCCGCCCCAGCCCCCCGAACCCCGCCTCACCCGCCACCCTCCACGCGTCAATGCCCATGCGCAGGGTGTAGTACGCGTCCTTGAGCTGCACGCTGATGAGGCGTACGGCAGCCACGCGGGCGGCCACGCGGGCCAAGCTCTCCTCGGCGCACAGCTCCTGGGGGGTGGGGGGAGGTGGGGGTGGGGGTGGGGGATGTTGGGCAGACCGCACGGGTACGGGGTCACACAGCGCGCACCCCCACCCTTACTGGGGTGGGCCACTGCGCCCTGCAAACACCTCCCAAACTGTTTCAGCGGCCCGCGCACATGTCCCTTCCCCCCAATACCTGTGCGTAGAATACGCCCTTGCACACTCTCTCCGTGTTGCGCTGGGCCATCGCCACCTGGGGGGAGGGGACGAAGGGAGGGGGAAGGGGGCGCGATGGGGACGAGATGGGGGAGAGATAGAGGGCAGGTACCCGCGTCCCGT
This sequence comes from Edaphochlamys debaryana, assembly GCA_016858145.1. Lineage (NCBI taxonomy): Eukaryota > Viridiplantae > Chlorophyta > Chlorophyceae > Chlamydomonadales > Edaphochlamys > Edaphochlamys debaryana. The sequence goes on from JAEHOE010000044.1 coordinate 63,260, forward strand.
GACCGCAGATCCCCATGCGCCCTCTCACCAGCATAGCCCTGTCCCCGCATTTCCCCCCTCCCGTCTTCTCACCATGGCCACCTCCTCCTGAGTGGTCATGGTTAGGATGTAGCCAATGCTGTCCGGCACATGGGGAGCACGATCAGTCACAGGCCATGCGGTAGCTGGGGACCCCAGACGTCATCACCGCATGTGCTGCGCTGCCCTCAGCCCTGCTCTGCTACCCACGCGCCCGGCCTCCACACCTCTGCCCCCTCACCCTCACCCCCCCTCCCCAGCCCCCCCCTGAAAGCCCCACCTGTAGAATATGATGATGAGCAGCGAGTAGGTCACTGCGATGGCCAGCATGGCGATGAACACGCGGCTGTTGCGCTTGAGCGCGCGGACCTCCTTGTCGCCCTTGGCGCCGGGGGCGGGGGAGACCGAGTTGCGGCGGCTGAGGTGCGTGGTGCAGGGGCGGAGGGGGGAGGGGTTAGTGGCAGGAGATGGGGACAGCTTGTCTGCTGGAACAGGGGAGGGAGGCAGGCGTGCCGCCCCGCCGCCCATGCACCCACCTGAATCGGGCCTTGAGTGAGGCCAGGAAGCCTCCCGACTGCCGGGGGGCGGCCAGGGAGCCGCTCTTGAGCAGGCGCAGGGGGCCGTAGCCGCCGTCCTCGGCGCCGCCCGCAGCATCCTTGGCGCCACCGGCCTCGGAGGCGGAGCCGCGCTGGTGGCTGGAGCTGCCCTTGCGGTGGGACTGGGAGGGGTCGCCCTGGGCCCCGCTGCCGCCATGCTTCTTGCCGTCCTGGGGAGGGGGGAGGGAGAGGGGAGGCGGGTCTGGATGTGACAGGCGTGGCAACCGCTTGTCTCAGTTGTCGTCGCAGTCGCAGTAGTCGAGCAGACGCCTCCAACCCCCCGTACCGCCTCCCCACCTTCTTGCCCTTCTTGCCGCCCTTGCCCTCGCCCTCGCCGCCGCGCCGGCCGCCGCCCCCCGCCGCGCTCTCCACGTCCGCGCCCCCCTCGTCGAAGTTGGCTCTGCGGCGGGGATGCGCTGTGCCGCCCTCGCCGTCGCTGCCCTCGGCGCGCTCTTCGGCGCCCTACGGGGGGGGCAATGGGGATGGGGTGAGGCACCAGCAAGGGTTCCGCGAGACACTGGCAAGACGCGACCATCGGAACAATGTCATCACGAGGACCCATAGGTCAAAGGAAGCAAGTAAGGAAGGAAGCGTGATGCAGCAGAGTCGCCAAGCAAAAGCTAGTAGCGAGGATAGGTTCGTGCCACCGTGCCCTTCGCGCCAACCCGACTTGAAGCCGACACTTAAGAGCCCTGGGTCCCATGTCAACAGGCCCTACGAGTTGTGCGTGGGGGGTTGTGCTGTCTCCCGGGCTAAGTGCGGGAGGAGCCTGACCGCCCCCTGCCACCCGAGTACCGAGACGGCCCCACTCCCCCGCTCCCCCCCACCCACCTTGGTGGCGGCCGCCACCTCCTCGTCGTCGTCATCGTCGCTCTCGTCAGCGTCCAGCAGGTGCGTGGTCTGGGAGGCCAGCGCGCGGGTCAGGCCTGGGGGGGAGTGGAAGGGGGAGAGATTAGGGGGGGGGGGGCTTCAGGTCGCGAGACAGCACGTGGGAGCCAGGCCGTGGAGCCCCAACGCCCTCCCGGCCACCAGCCATCGTTCCCGCTCCCGCCCCATACACACGCCCGCTGCCCCTCACCGATGGGGATGGACAGGAATGTCTCGTACAGCTTGTAGCGGGACTCGGAGACCATGCGGAGGAGGTAGATGAGGCAGCTGGGGGGGAGGGAAAAGAGCAGGGGGGGAGGGAAGGAGGGTGCGGTGAGGGAGTCAGGCGCGCCGCATCTGCGGGTGTGGTGTGTGGGGTAGACGGTGCGCAACCTCCCCTGCCGTTCCCTCCCCTTCCCCCTCAGCGACAGGTGCTCACACAGCCGTGCATGACGACACCAGGAACCCCTCGATGACCAGGAAGATGAGCTGCAGGGTGTTGACGTTGGCGGTGTGGCCCTCGGCGTGCTCCTGGGAGGGGGGGGAGCAGGGGGGAAGAAAGCAGGGGGAGGCGTAAGCTGGGGACACGCGAGCAGCTGACCCCTCTTCCCGCCTCGGCACCAAGCGCCCCCTACCTCCCCCCACCCCACACACACGCACGCACCTGCAGCGCCAACCACACGACGTCGGAGCCGTCCGCCAGTGCCTGTGCTGAGCGGAGCACGAACATGCCGTCGTTGGTGTCGGTGGGATATATGCCCTGGGAGGGGGACGGATAGGGAAGGGAAGAGGTGAGCGCGGCATTAGGGGGCTGCTGAGGGCCGATGCACCGAGCTGCGCGCCTGCCCTGACCTGTGCTGCTGCCAATGCAGCTCCCACGCCATGACTCTCCACCACCCGCAGCCCCCAGGGCAGTGGCAGTGGTCGCTCGCTGCTGCTTTGCTGGGCTTCATGCCCGTATGACCATTGCTCCACCAGCAGGCCGCTCTGCCTAGCCAACAACCCACGGCTATCCCACCACGACACCTTGGAGCTGTGCAGAGTGTGCCAGGTTCCGGTACTCGATTGATGCTCACCAACCTGTTCCCGCCTTATCAATACCCTCAGGTACAACCTGTTAGCAGCCCCCCCTCACCTCTGCCGCCCACTCCTGGTGGGTCTGATAGACGTTGAGCGCGGCGATGAGCAGGCGGGTGAGCAGGTCCTGGGGGGTGGAGGCGTAACAACGGGGCGGGGATTGGAACGGAGGGTGTCGTGAGGGCGAACACAAGTACAGCGGCAGATGCCGGCGTGTGGTGAGAAGCAGGGAGCGGCACTGTCGGCTCAGCGCCTGCTCCCCTTCCTCGCACGCTCACCTCATCCCCATTGCCCCCCCCCCCCATCCCACTCACCCAGCTGGTGACGGTTGCGTACGTATCCTCCCCGGTGGTGCTGTTGTAGCCCGTCCACACCTGGGGGGGGGAGAGGGAGAGGGAGGGGGAGGGTTGCAGGAGGCCTTCAGCAGGGGGGGTGCAGGGGGGATGCAGGCCAGCACTCATCCCCAGCCACGCTGCTGCCTTCCCTCCCCATCTCCCCGCTTTGCCCCCTCCCCCCTCAGCCCTCGGCCCCCCCCAACACACACACCGTGAGCTTCTCCGAGTAGAAGAGCAGGGTGATGGACTGGTGCCGTGAGCGCTCCAGGATGCGGTTGTTCATGTCCTGGGGGGGAGGGGGGGGAGGGCGTGTGCTTGGTGGGTCGGGTGTACGTGGAGGCAGGGTCGAGGAGGAGGCCGCATGGGGTGCTGCAACTACCCCGTCCACATCAACCACCCAAACCAACCACCCCAACCAGACCCTCCCTCACGTTGTACAGGTTGAGGTAGAGGAACATTTCGTTAGCGAAGTGCTGCGGGGGGAGGAGGGGAGAGCGAGGGAGGGAGGGCGAAGGAGGCGTAGGAGGGGTGCAAGATCAGGAAGCCTTCACACAAGGGTGGGTGGGCCAGGCGCCACAACCAGCAGCCCCTGCTTTTCCCCCCCGCTCCCCCAACCTCACGTCTGCATCCGCTGGTCCGTAGGTGACGTTTGATCCCTTGCCCCGGTACGCCTGGTCCATTGCGCGGAGGTAGACCACGCACTGGGGGGGGGGGTAGGTGGATGGGGCAGGTGAGGGGAAGGTGAAGGGTCAAGGAGAGGGGCGCTGGGGCTGAGCGGTCGGGTGTAGGCCCAGGAGGGGCGTCCAGCGCAGGGAGGTAGGCGCTGAGGGGCAAGGGTAGACACGCGCCCCTCCACCCACAAACCAACACTCACACACTCACTCCGACCGCCAACGCCCCACCCCCTCCCCCACCTTCTGCAGGTAGGCCTGGCCGTCGCCCATGTCCGTGAGGGTGGCCAGCGCGTCGTTCTGCCACTGCAGGGGGGGAGGGGAGGTAAGGGGTGGGGTGGCGCTGACCTTCATAACCTTGTCTTCACCAGACGTATGTGCCGCGTGCCCTGCCCCACTCTCCAGCTGTGCCCCAGCGCCCCTCCCCCTGTCGTACGTGGATGGCGTCCATGATGAGGGCGAAGCACAGCACGTGTACGGCCATACACACAAAGATGGTGGCGGCCACGAGCAGCTTGAAGTGTGTAAGCTTCTGCAGGGGGGAAGCAAGGGGATGGGGGGGAAGGTGTTCAGGGCTGCTCGTGTAAAGGCCAGGAAAAGCGTAGGCGCGGTAAGTAGCCGGCCGGTCGTAGATACGGAACCGAAAGCCCCGGGGGGGAAGGTGTGTGTGTCCAGGGCTGCTCGTTTAATGAGCTGAGGGCAGGGTGTGTACAAGTACACGGGTCGCGCTGGCCTAGACCCGGTATACGCCAGCTACTATGGCGCCCCTCTTCCATGCCCCCCCGCCCTGGTGCTCGCCTTCTGTGCATCGGGGGAGTCGAGCAGCTTGAGCAGCTTCTTGTAGCGCTGGGGGTTGAAGGGAGGGGGGGAGGTCAGGAACAGAGATGCACCCCGGCCCGCAACTCCCTCCTCCTCTTCCCTCTCACACCCCACCCCCTCACCTTGCCCCTCTTGAAGTCGCCAGTGTCTCCATCGCTGAGGCCCGAGGTGCCCGACACAGCGCTGTGTGTGGGGGGGGGGGGGGAGGGAGGGGGGGTAAAAGGGGGGCAAAGGTGGAAGGACGGAGGGCAGGGCGAGTGCCTGGAGTGAGCAAGAGGCGGTTGGGCTGGATGGGCGCGTGGCGGCAGCTCATCCGGCTCCTACAAGCCTCCAGGCCCAAGCCAGCCTGCCGGAGGCCTGGCCTCCCCTCCCGCCCTCCGCACACCTCTCCCCTCCGTCGCTGCCGTTTCCGTCGTCGCTCTTCTTGCGGGGGCGCGCGCGGCCCTCCTCCGCCTCCACCTCGTGCCCCTGGCCGCCCTGCTCGCCCTCGGCCGCCCAGCCGCGCTTGGCGCTCTTGCTGGGGCTGGCGGCGCGGGAGCTGTGTGTGGGGGGGGAGGAGAGGGTTAGTGTGCAGGTGGGGGCCTGGAGTGCAGGGTGCACGGTGTACCGTGCATCAGCCCCCTCGCCTCCCTGCTCCGCTGGCCCCTCTGCTCACCTCTTGCCCCCGTTGCCCTCCTCAGAGCCGTGCGGCGAGCGCCAGCCGTCGTCCCCCGCCCCTGCGCCGCTGCTGCCCTCGCTGCTGTCGCCCTCCTCCTCCGAGGACTCCTCCACCGCTGGGGAGGGAAGAGGGGCGAGAGGAAGGGCGGTGCGGGGGAGAATGGTGACAGGAAGGCGGCAGGGCTAGCGGCAGGGTGGGGGGGGGGTCAGTGAGTTGCCCCTCTGGACCCCGCCTCGCCCCAGTCTGTAGCCCTCACCCTAGCCCCTCAGCTCCCATCCCACCCCCGCCCCAGGCCTCACCTTCCGGCCCCGCCCGCACACTGTTCTGGTAGTACTCGCCGCCCGAGGTCACCCACTTCTGGATCTTGTTGGAGGGGGCCTTGGCCAGGGCGGGGCCCTTGGTGGGGGACTTGGGCTGCGGGGGTGCGGGTGAGGGGCGGTCAAGAGGGTGGTACGCAGGTGAGAAAGTCTGCGAGCTAGCCGTGCGGGGGTCAGCACCAGAAGTCCATGTCACACGGCCCTTGCACCCCAAAGACACGGCGTCACCATATCCCCCCCCCCCCTTCACGCCTGCCCCACCTTGCCACCGTCTGCGGTCTCGATCTTGGCCCGGGCGCCCGCAGGGGGGGTGCCCTTGCGGCTCTTGGCCGGGTCTGCGCCCGCACCCGCGGCCTGCACGCCTTCGCCCTCCTCCTCGCCCTTGCCGCCCTCCACGGCCCCCGGCAGCCCCGCCCTCGAGCGGGGCGAGTCCAGCGGCAGCGCCTCCACCTCCGCAGCAGAATCCACCACCAGTGGGCCGCCGCGCACGTGCGGCCGGCCGGAGCCCTCCCCGCCCGACCCAGATCCCGACCCCGGGCCCTCGCCCGCCGCCCCGACGGCGCCCTCCAGCCCCGCAGCCCCGCCCGAGCCGCCCGAGCCGGGCTTGGAGCCACCCGCGCTGGCAGCCGGGGCCGCAGCGCCGTCGGCCGTGAGCACAATGGACGCGCGGCGGCCGCCGGGGCCCAGGGGGCTGGGCGCTCCGGGGCCCGCCGGCGGGGCCGCTCCGTCGCCCGAGTTGGACATTGCTCGGGCGAGCGTGTCCCGCCATCCGCCTCCACCGGGGCTGAGGGGGCCCCCAGGGGCGGGGCCTTCCACTGAGGAGCGCAGGCGCAGGGGGGCGCCGGGGCTGTTGGGCGCCGCGGCCCCAGCCTGGCGCCCCAGCCTGGAGAGGCCACCGGGGCCGGGGGAGGGCACTCCCGAGGCGGTCCGAGAGGGCCCGCCGGGGACGGGGGAGCCGGGGCCGCGCATGGCAGAGAGCTCCGTCACCAGCTGGGAGGCTGCGGGGTGGGCGGGGGGGGGGGGGAAGTGGAGAGGGGTGCAAGGTGGTGAGTGATTGGTGTTTACCGGCACGGCACCCAATAAGCCCCTGAACCTTTGTTCCTGGAGCCCTGCCTCCATTCTGCCCCGGGCTCACCCCTGCGCGTGGTGCTGGCGAAGGTGGGCATTGGCGAGTCGGTGCTGGCGGCTGCCTGGCGGCCTGCGGCCAGAGCGGCGGCCACGGCGGCCGCATCAATGCCCTCAACTGCGGGGGGTGGGAGAGGAAGGGAGGGGACATAGGGGTGAGTCAAGGGGCAGTGAGAGTCAGGGAGGGAAGCGAACGCAGAGCTTGGGCTAGCCCTGTTCACCCCTGACACACACACCCTCCCCTTCCCCTCCACGCACCGGGCGCCAGTCGCAGGATGGCCGTGAGGGGGCTGCCGGGCGCTGGCTTGCCCACCAGCTGCAGCGTGAGGGGCAGCTGGCGGCCGTCGCGGTGGAGCGCGGGCAGCAGGTGCACGGGGCCGACCTTGACCGTGTCCGCCTCCTTGGACACCCCCGGCGCCGCCGCCTTGAGCGCGCTCTTCTTGGCTGACTCGGCGTGCAGCGAGGGTAGCGAGGCGCCGGGCGGCAGGCGCAGCAGCGCCGCCAGGTCCGCCCCCAGCAGGCGGGGCGAGGGCACGCCGAAGAGCAGGCCGGCGGGGCGGACCTGCTCCTCGGCCAGGGAGGTGATGCGGCCGCGGGCGTCCAGCTCCACCACACCCGTCAGCCCCTGCGCCGCCCACAGCTCTGCGTGGATGAGCAGCGACCCGGGGGTCATGCCGGGGGGGCGGGCGCGGCCGCGGGGGACAACCACGTCCAGCTGGGGTGGAGGGGGGAAGCGGGAGGGGAGGGGTGTTTGGTTGAGATTAGGGGCCAAAGGGGTGGAGATCGTGCGGGCGCAGGGGGCTTCAAGCTCCAGCCCCACACCCCTACCCACCCGCAGCACAGCAGCCCGAGTGAGGGAGGCGATGTGCGCTGCTGCGCGCGCCTCGTTGCCCATTGCTGCGGCCTCGGCAGCGGCGGTGGGGGGCACCACAGTGACACGCCACGAGATGCCAGGCGTCTCCAGGGCGCTGCAGGGGAGGAGGGAAGGGGGGAGGACGAGGCAGAGGGGAAGGGAAGGGTTGAGCTTGACTCTCACACCGATGGAGAGGGAATGCGCCTCGGCCTACGCCCCCCTTCCCTTCCCTGCCCCATACACCCACCAGGTGACCATGGCATCGAAGGTGCGCATGTTGAAGGCACCCCCGGGCAGACCGCCCGAGGGGGGCTGGGCAAAGGCCTCCGCCTCGAGCCCCTCCGCCACAGGGCCGGGGCCCAGCGTCAGAGTGGCGTGGCCCTCAGCCTCCGGCATGACTGGCAGTGGCAGGGCCCCAGCTGGGCCCGCTTGGGCCTGCAGCGGCAGGGCGTCCTCGTCCAGGTCCGCGCCGCCCACTCCAAACACCGCTGATGCCGCCTCGTCCAGGAGGTCGCCCCCGCCCGAGGTCAGGATCTGGACAGCGGGAGGAGGGGATCGAGGCAGCTGGCGTCAACGATGACTGTCGATCATTCACCGGCAGATTAACGCAAATGCGTGCCCCCGGGCCATCCCACCCCACCTGGGCGTGACTGGCGGCCCGCTTGGTGCTGGTGGCCCCCGGCCCGTCCAGACCCGCGGGGGAGCGCAGGGCAGCCCCCGCTCGGGGGGAGGTGGTAGCGGCTACAGCGGCGGCCGCGGGAGCGGCGACCACGGGGGGCGGCGCCAGGCGCAGGCGGGGCCCCACACCCAGGCTGGTGGCCGAGGCCCTGCCGCCCTGCTCGGCCCCGTCCAGGGGGCCCAGGTCGGCCTCTGGGTTGGCCTGCAGCGTCACAAAGTCCCACAGCCGGCAGCCCACCAGCTAGGGGGGGGTGAGGGGGGGGGGGCAGTTTGGGGTCAGATGGGGCAAGCAAAGCGGCTGATTGAGACCCACACGGGGCTCATATGTGGGCCCCAACCAACTTGACACCCCGACGCCCTCCCCCCCCTGACCCCCTCACCTCCTTGGACGTGAAGCCGAACAGCGACTCGAGCTGCGCGCCCAGGCTGTCCACGGCGGCGGCCTTGTCGGCGGCGGCATTGGCGGCGGCCTCAGCGGAGGCGGTGGTGGGGCGGGAGGCGGCCGTGGCGGGGCGCGAGCCCTCCAGCTTGAGCATCCCCTCCTTGCCGCCCTCCTCCTCGGGCCCCTCCTGCACCGTGCCGCTCTCAGACAGGCGCACGCGGATGCAGCGCTCAGCCACAGCAGTCTCCAGGGAGGACCTGGGGAGGAGTGCAAAAGGGTGTGGAAGCGTTTCAGCCTCATCCCCCGATCCAGCAGCCTGGCACGGACCTGACAGCTCCCCAAAGCCCTGTTCCTCCACCACTTCCCCTCCACCCCGTACCTGGCCATGCGAACCACGTAGACGCTGTCGCCCCCCTCCTCCCGTGTGTTGACCGCCACCCGCACGTACACGGGCTGGCCGCCCTGCCCCACCAGGCGCATGGTGGGGCGCAGGGGGGCGGACCCGGGCACAGGCGCGGAGCCGGCCGTGCCAGCGCCCCCCGCCAGGGGGCCCAGCGCCGCCAGGCCGCCGCCAGCGCCCCCGGGGGTGGCGTCGTCGGGGCGGCAGCCCCAGATGCCTGACAGCAGCGCCTGGGGGGCGGAGCCCTGGAGGGGGAAGGGGTGGCGGAGGAGCGCTGCTCGCAAAAGGCCAAGGTGAAGGAGGGCGGGAGTGGGAAGCACCAGTGCCCCCCCCCCAAAGCCCACCCCCCACCTTGGGCACGCCTGCCAGAATCTTGGCGTGCAGATGCTTCCAGGGCGCGGGCAGGAAGTCGTCCAGGGAGCGCTGCGCAGAGTCAGAGTTGAGCTCCAGCATCACCTGGGGTGGTGGGGTCGGGGGGAAACAGGGAGGGGGGGGAGTATGTTCACGCGGATGCACACACACGTGCTTTGCCAGATGGTTGACCTCTTCATTCATCACCTCCTGTCCACTGGCAGTCAGTCGTTGTCAGTCACATGCTGGCTGCCGGTATTGCTACCGCCTTCCCCCGCAGTGCGCGCACCTGGTCGTCGGCACGAATGTCGGAGGAGGCCACCCCAAGCAGCTGGAGGGGGTGGACGAGCAGAGGGTGGCAGGTGTAAGAAGACAACGGCGAAGAGACACACAGCAGACAGCCCCCTCCCCACCCCACTCACCTTGCTCAGGTCCCCGCTCATGTGGCGGATGGCCCCCCGCTTCTCCACCACCATGAGCAGCTGCGGCTCATCACTGAGCAGCTGCATGCGGAACTCGAAGATGGAGCGAGACTTGTCTGGGGGAGGGGGGAAGGGGGAGTGGAGGTTCAGAGCTTGCGGGGCACACATTGCGCAGACCTCAGGCCTCACGCTTGCCGCCAAACCCTCATCCTCCTCACCCCCCGCCCCCTGCCTCACCAATGCCAACACTCATGGTCACCTCCCGGGCGGCGTCGTACTTGTGCCGTACGAAGCAGCGGGAGCCGGTGGTGGAGGGCGTGGCGGAGCCATCGGCGGAGACCGCCTGGGCCTTGTCCACCAGCCTGGGGGGGGGGGATGAGCATGAAGCGTCAGAGCTGGGAATCTGCGTGTGTACGTGAGAACAAAGTCGCTTCCCCCCCAAACTCAGTCTGCGCGCAGATCCTCGAATCCCAACCCTCAACGCCATTGCCCTCCCGCACCTCTGCACCAGCTTCTGCGAGTCGCTCAGTGCCCTGCTGGCCGCCCAGCCGTCCGCCTCTGCCGCTCCCGCCTCGCCGGCCGCAGGCTTGAGCAGTGAGTGCAGCTGTGTGCCAATCACGTCCGAGGGGTACAGCCTGGGGAGGCGGGGGTGCCACAAGGCAGGATGCGGACGAAGATTCGCGGGCGGGGCGCTTGCACGCAGCTGCAGGGGGCAGACTCTCTCCCCTGAGGCCCCCAGGGACCCGACCCCACTCACCCGAAGCACGTGACAAAGCCGGCGTCGCAGCACACCACCACTCCGTCCGCCGTGGCCCACAGCCGCCCCACCCCAGGCTCCGTGGGGGTGGGCTCCAGAAGCCCAATGAACACAGAGTCCTCGCCCATGCCTGTGGGGGGGGGGAGAGGGGGAGGAAGGTCAGGGTCAGGCAGATCAAGTGTGGCTGCTTGGGCGGGGGATACGTATGCATGCCCCACCACTACAACTTGATGCTCCTCGTATCCCAAGCTCTCAGTACCCGCCACCGCCCACGCCATCCTACCCCCGCCACCCACCCGATGCCCTCGATATGGCCAACTGCACGGGGAAGGCCACCCTCTCGCGGTGGATGCCCAGCACCTGAGAGAAGGGGGGGGGGGGTAGGACGGATGGGAGGGTGAGACGTGATAGGAAGGGAAAGAGCACAGGCAAACGTTTGATCAGAGCAGCCCCCAGGTGGGGATGGCGTGGCCCCACACAAGGCATACCCAAACTTCCCGACCGCCACCCCGCCCCCACCGGCTGCCTAAACATGGGCGCCGCCTCCTTGCCGGAGTCGATGTATCGCCGCAGGAGCCCGGGGTGCCGCTTGGCGTCGTGGGGGGGCATCAGCAGTGTAACGTTCTTGCCGTCCAGCTCGCCTGGGGGGGGGGGGGGGCAAGGGGCAGGGTGGAGGAAAGGAGAGGAGAGGAGGGAGAGGAGGGAGCGGGAGACACGCCAAGGGGGGTCGGGCAAGGAAACCGCTGTTGCCTCCTGCATTAGCTTCCCTTGGGGGAGTTGGGCCTGCCCCCCCAACCATGCCCACCCCCTCACCCTTGCGGTACCCAAACATGGCCATCAGCTTCTTGTTGACCACCTGTCGGGGAGGGGGGGCGAGGGGGGGGGCGGAGAGGGTCAGTGCTGGAGCCTTAGAGGGCGCGCGTGGGGCCCCAAGACTCCCACACGATAGTGGAGATAGGTTGGTGGCTGGGTACTTGCCAGTAGAGTTTTCTACTTCCCGCATCCACAACTTCCACAACTCCCCACCTGCCCTCCCTTCACTCATCAACCCCCTCCCCCCACCCACCCACCCCACCTGTATGTCCCCGAATGCGTTGACCACCAGCACGCCCTTGTCCACCTCGTCGATGCGGCCTATGGGGGTGCCTGGGGGCGGGCGAGGGGGAGGAGGGGAAGGGTGAGGGACACGGCTAGAGGAAGAGGGAGGAGCGCCTGCACTCAGCTGCCCACCCCACAACACCGCAGCCCCCCATCGCCCCACCGTCCGGCAGCGCGGGCCCGTCTCCGTCGCTGTCCTTGTTGGTCTCAATGCGGTCCGCCAGCGCAGAGTACTCGGCGGCGCCCCAGGGGTCCTGCTTGATGGTGGCAAGGAAGCTGGGGGGGGAGGGGGGAGGGGGTCGATAGGGGGCGGGGAGATTGAAGAATGGGGGCAAGCACACTCCCTTCCCTCCCCTCCCCCTCTGCACTCACCGTGCGTACAGGCGCACCAGGCGGGGGGAGTTGCCGTACATCTCCAGCACCGCCCGGTAGGCGGCCTCGGCCTGGGGGGTGAAGGGGCGGGTTGCGTTCGGTGCATGGACGGTGGGTTCTGCTCGGATCTAGATCTTAGTGCTGCATTCACGCCAGATCCAGGCCGCGTGCTCCAAATCCAGATCCGCATCCCACCTGCTTGACGCTGGTGTCGATCTCCTCCAGGGACTTGGAGAGGGAGCGGAAGGATACGTTGGAGGAGTAGCCCAGGATGCGCCTGGGGTGGGGGGACCGCTTAGTTGGGGGCTCCGATGGCAAGGGAAGGTAACAACCTGCAAGCTCCGCCCCCCCTCGCCCCCCATCACACCAGAAGCTGGCCATGGCCTGCAGCGCCTCCTTGTGGTGCCGCAGGACCATGCGCTGCTTGCGCTGGTACTCCACGTACCTGACAGGGGGGGAGGGGGGGAGAGGGGGGGTTCAGGGCGTCAGGCAGGACCAAGCCACAGCAACACAGCGACTGACCATGCCTCCAAAGCCCTCCCAACCAATCCCCCCCCCCCCTTTCTCACCCCAGCAGGTCCATGCTGCCCCCCTTTCCCACGGTGCTGCTGGCCGCCTTCTGAGTGGCCTGCTGCCGCCGCACGAACAGCATGAAGCGGCACAGCAGCGAGGGGTCCAGCTTGCGGGCGGCCTCGAGCTGCTTGCCCCCCGTCTGGCTGAAGCCCAGCACGTCCAGCAGGAAGTCCGCGTGCACCAGCCCCGCAAAGGCGGACTGGGGGAAGCGGGCAAGGCCGGCCTGGGGGGCGGGGGGCAGAGGGAAGGAGGGATTGAGGAAAGGTATTGGGGAAGTTCAAACCGCAATGAGAGAGACCACAGGTATGGCCCCACACACAGCATACGCTGCAACCCCCCACCCCCACCCCCACCCCCACCCTCTCCCACCTTGATGATGTCCTGCGCCCTCCCCACCGCCGCCTTGTCCAGCGTGTAGCGGTCGGCCCACACGCGGGCGCAGCGGGCCGCCACCTCCACATCCCGGGGGTCCAGGAAGCCGTAGACGTCCTAAGAGGGGTGGGTGAGGAAGAGGGGGTGAGCGGCAACGTGTGCCTAGCCACTTGGCACCCAGAATCCCCCGGGCCCCATGTCTCTCAAAGGCCCAGCCGGGTCCCTCCGGGCCCACCTGCGGCTTGATCTTCTCCGTGTCCGTGGTCCTGAAAGCCCTCAGCACCGCCCACGCGAACAGCCTCCGCCGCAGGTACGTGGCCAGCACCCCCGCGGCGAATGCGGGGCCCAGGCCCACCGCCAGCACGTTGGTGAGGGTGTGCCCCAGCGAGGGGGCGCAGAAGACCACCGCCACCTGCAGCCCCGCTACAAACACCATGGCCACCGCCACGCCCCCCTTGAGGTCGTTGACCCACCCCACCAGGTGGGGGACCTGACAGGGGGCAGACACAGAGGGGGAGGCGAGGGGAGGGAAGAGTCAGCAAGTGTGCGGAAGTTGAAACGACCGAAGGAAGCGGCACCAGGAGTGGAGCACGCCCCTTCCCCCCCTCACCCCCAACCCCTGCCCCCCCCCCCTCACCCATCTCAGGTAGCACCACGCCAGCCACAGGGTGAGCGCCAGGTAGGCCCCCGCCGCCACCTTGGGCCACCCCAGGAAGGTGGACACCAGAGTCATCAGGAACTGGGGGGAGGGGGACATGAGGGGATGAGGTAGAGCGTGGTAAGAGGGCTGTGGGGACGATGCACTCCCCCCCCTTCCCTGCCCACCTTGATGAAGAAGGACCACACCTCCGCTCCGCTGTGCCCTAGGGCCTGGGGGGAGCGGGAGGCGGGGTTCACCTCGACCTGGGGGGGAGGCGGGGGCAGCGCGTAAGATTGAGTTCAGTAATTCAAGGCCACTGAGCCCGCAGGGTCCCCACGCCGTCCCCCCTCCCCCCCCCACCTCGCTGAGGTTGACCAGCATGGCCACCAGCACGAACACGCCCAGCAGGATGCCCGACACGATGCACTGGGCCAGCTGGGGCATGGCGGAGCAGCCTGGGGGGCGAGGGGGGGGAGGGGGGGGAAGAGAGAGCTGAGCGGGACTGCGCGGATTGAGGGGAAGCAGGCGGAGAGCGGAGACGGGGCAGCGCGGCACGGGCCTCCCCTTCCCACCCCCTCCACCACCCCCCCTCACTGTAGCTGGGGAATATGGCCATGTGCAGGCGGGGCCCTGCGTCGCCCGTGTAGTTGCAGCTGATGCCGAGCTGGGGGGCGGGGGAGAAGAGGGGGAGGGGGAGGAGTGGGTTCGGGTGGGGTAGGCGTGCTGCGACCCCTCGTCTTCCATCCACTCCGTCTGCATTCCGCGCGGGGTTGCCCCACGCTGTCGGGGCCCCGGGCGAGGCTACCCTCACCGCATCTCCAAGGGACCTCCACTGAACTGGATGGCCCCCCACCCGCACCCCCCTCGCTCACCTGCAAGAAGTTGAGCGACGTCACGTCGAAGACCTGGATGAAGACGTACGAGAAGCCGCGGACCATCTTGATGGGCCACACATAGTCGAACTGGGGGGGGCGGGCCAAGGAGAGCCGAGGGGCAGTCAGGGCGGTGGGTTCGCTGAGGCGGGGGCAAACCCGCGGAGCCTGCGCCCCCATACCCCGATCCCGCTCCCTCTCCCCCCTCTCCCACCTTTTGCTGCTTGAATGACACTGCCACCCACACGCACAGCGCAATGTTGAGCGCCAGCAGCGCCGCCACGGCGTACAGCAGCCCCACGTACAGCCCGTAGCCAATGTCGCCCAGCCAGCCGAACGACAGCACACTCAGGCAGCGCCACCAGGTGCCCTGAGGGTTGATGTCCCAGCCGTACTCGGGCGTCAAGATCTGTACGAACAGCTGCCAGGCGTCGAGCAGGATCTGGGGGGAGGGGAAAGGGAGCGTTTGACGGGGCGTGCGGGACAGACACACGAGCTGAAGTACAGGGCATGCGAACGGCGCAGGCCGCGATGGAGGGAAGCCGTTGTGGTGGCCTGGGAGGCCACGGCACAGCCCGACAGCGCTCACGGGCCCACAACGGCCCCCGCACCTTGATGATGATCCAGTGGTAGAAGATCTGTTGCGTGTTCTTTTCTTGCGAGAGGGTGAACAGCACGCCGAACACGGCGCCCTCCAGGCCCGTGCGCTAGAGGGTGTGACAAAGGGAGAATGGGGAAGGGGAGGGCGGAGTGGATGTTAGCGGGCTATGTATCCGCGATAAGACAAGAGACGGCTGAGCTAATTTGGTCATCCACGGTCGTCCACGGTGTGAAACACGACGGCTGATACTCGTAAGCGTGAACTTCCCGCCGCGCCGCGGCGACTGCCGCAAGTTGCTGCCATCGAGCCCGGTTATTGCGCTCTTCTCGCAAGGTGCTTGCAGGCGCAGCGTGACGCATCGCACTCGAAGCACAAGAGTGGGCGGGCATGGTCATGCACGACTTCGGTTGCGCGATTCCGCGGCTTCTCAGTGCCTATATCTTCAAGGCGGCAAGTCCAGCTGCTATGCGGCACCGGGGGGCCCTAAACGCGATGCCGTGACGCCGCCCGTTCTGTCACTGCACTGTCACTGGCGGACTGGTACACACACCCACGCGCGGAGTCAACACCGAGGCCCTAACACCACCCAGCGATAGCTGAAGGTACGCTGTTCTTGTTTGGGGGGTCGCTGGCGGCAAGGCAACGGATCGACCAACATGACCGAACATGCGCGAGCCGACATCTCTACCTGAACGATCTCGCCACCGTCCTCTCCATCCTTGCCATCTTTTGTCTTGTCGTCTCTGCAGCGGCAGCGATGTGGCAAAGGCGTGAGCGTGGCTCGAAGTTGACAACAGCACGTCAAGGGCTCCGAGCGCCAACCCGCCGTTCAGTCTCGTTGTTGCTCGCTATGCGTGTGGAGTAGGTTGGACAGTGAACACCCCGTGGCTCCCCGGATGCCCGCTGCCCGCTGTGAAAACAGGCTCGCCAATCGCCAAAACTTTGTCAACACTCGGCCTGCTGCATCGTTACCTGATTTTCGGTAGCTCTGGCGCAGCACTCATGCCGCTGACGCTGCTCGCTATGCTTGCTGCGGGCATTCTTCCGACGCAACGCCGCCCGGCCCGCGCTGGGCTCTGTTACGTTTCCGATCGCTTGTCCAGCTTGCCTAGAGTCTCAGGGTGTGTCGAGCAGGTCAGCAGTCGCAGGCCAAGCGGCCAAGTAGGGCGATAACAAGTGTGGCGTGGTAGTTGTGGTCGTGTTATGTGTCGCATAGTCCCGCTGCACAGAGCGGCTATGAGCTAGGTGAGTCGCCTGGTCGATTATAACAAGGCCGTGCCGGCTGCGAGAGACACATGATGGTCATGTCGCATAGCCATGTGCCCCCATGGGGCTTACTTCACAGCCGAAGACTTCCCACCGCGGCAGCAGAAGCAGAAGATGGCTCCAATATGCACGTCTCTAGTGTGATGGGATGGTGGGCTGGGCGTGTGTCAACGCGGGAAAGTAATTGTTGTTGTCAAGTCGCGGCTCGTCCGAACCCCGCCCGACTGGCGAACCCCGTGCATTGCGCCTGAGTTTCCCCATGCGCCTGAGTTTTCCCCGTGGCCACCCCCTTCGCCCGCCGCCCACGCCCGCAGTGCGCCCGTGCCCCCTACCCCAACCTACCCCAGCAAGCAACAAGTTGCCCGCTCGGGCGCCGCGGGACTCCAGAGCGCACTCCCCCCGTGCTGTCGCTGGGCAAAAGTTGGCCCGCTCAGTCGGGCCCAGCCCCAACGCATCACGCCCCGTTGTCTGCAATAACCCCCAGGAAGCTTGGCGAAGGCGAACTTCAGCCCAACAGTCGCAGTTCCCCTGGCCGCCTCGGCCGCGCCCCGCCCGGGCGCCCGGCCTGCTGGGGCGCGCGAGCCCTGCTGTGCGCCCCCTGTGCCTCCGCCCTTCTTCCGCTCTCCCGGGCGTCTGGGGTGCAGGCATGGGCTGCCCATGCGCAGCTAGCGGGCTGGCGGCCCTCCGCAGTCCCCACGCCCACTCGCCCAAGGACAGGCAACTGGCCGCCGCCGCCGCCGCCCTGCCGCCGGCCCGACAGAGCCGGCGGCTGCCTCACAGCGCCGCCATGGGCCGACCCCAGCCACCCAGCGGCAGCGGCGGAGCGGCGTGCGGCCGCATGGGCCCCTTCCCCTCCGCCCCTGCCTCCGCCCCTGCCTCCGCCCCTGCCTCCGCCGCCTCCGCGCCGGGCCCGGCGGCGCCCAGGTCCTCGCCGCCCCACGGTGCCGGCTCCCGCCCCGGCCCCGGGCGGGCTGTGAGCATGCGCAGTGTGGCGTAGAGCGGCCCGAACTCATCGGGCGGCTGCACCCTGGGGGGGGGGGGGGAGGGGGGCATGGAGGAGGAAGGCTGGATGGGGAGGGGGGCAGAGGAGGGGGGAGGGCTGATGGTGATTGGGGTGGGAGGGTGTGCCTTGTGACTGCTGAGGTACGTGCCCCCACAGCAACCAGTAGTCACGCTCCCACCCTGCCTGCTTCCGCCCCGCCCTCAACCCTGCCGTACGGCTCACCTGCCGTACAGGATGTCGTCGATGGTGACTGCGTCGCCGTACACCGCCCGGTTGTGGCGCTGGTCGGGGTGCAGCGCGCCGCCTGGGGGGGGGGGGGGGAGGTAGAGGGCGGGGATGAGTGGGTTGGTCTGACGCTCGAGGTGCGACCGGGTACCTGACCGGTCAGGCCCTGAGTGGAGGCGGCCCTGTGTGTGGTCGGTACCCCGATGCAGCCAGTCCTCCAGCCAGCAGCACACCCTTCCCCGCCCACCCGCCCACCCGCCCACCCACCCACCCCCTCAGGCCCCACCCACCCACCCCCTCAGGCCCCACCCACCAAGCGGGGAGAGGTCGATGAGTGCCCCCTTGTGCAGCGTGTAGGTGGACAGGGAGGCGCGGGCGGGGGCGGAGGGGGGGGCGGGGGGGGGCGGAGGGGGGGCCGTGCGCCTCGAGGGGCCCCGCGGGCTCGGGCGCCGCGCCCCAGTGCGTGTGCGCCCCTCCGCCCCCCTCGGCCCCCGCCGTGGGCTGCTGCGGCAGCAGGGGGCCGGGGGGCAGGGGGGCCAGGGAGGGGGCCAGGGAGGGGGAGACGCCGCCCAGGGCCCCGGACAGGGGGGAGCCGGTGCCGCCGCCCTGACAGGGAGGGAGGGGAGGGGTGGGGGAACGAGAGGGGAGGGGGGAGGGAAGGCGGGATACGTGAGGATGTACTCAAGCCTGCAAAGGTCCAAAACACCTTCTGTTTGGGTCTGTCTGACGGCGGCAGGGCCCGCCCGGCGCCCCCTCAGCCCCCCACCCAACCCCACCCCACCCAGGCCCCACCCACCCACCAGGGCCCCGCCGGTGCCGCCCACCCCCCCAAGGTCCAGGGGGGGTCCGCCCACGTTGCCGGCCGCGGGGTCGCCCGAGGAGTCCTCGGCGTCAGCCCTCTTGGGGGGTTGAGGGGGCGGAAGAGGGGGAAGGGGAGGGGTTGGGCGCAAGGGGTCGTGTTACGTGTCGCATAGTCCCGCAGCACAGAGCGGCTATGAGCTGCGTGTGAGTCGCCAGGTCGATCATGACACGGCCGTGCCCCCGCCCGCGTCCACCCTCTCCAGACCCGTGCCCGCGGCGGCGGAAGCAACCGCAGCGGCAGAGGCGGGAGGGCTGCGCGGGGCGGGGATCCGCCGGCGATCGATTGAGAGCGATCAGGCCCAGGACAGGGAAGGCAAATCACGCGAGCCAGGATTATTAAAGCGAGCCAACAATCAGCCCGGGGGCCGAGCAACAAGAGGCATGTAGCAGGGAATTGAAGTCCCACACGAACCTAGACACCCGCGTGCAATGAACGCTGCACCCAGGCACTGCGTCCTCAACGCACGGTCCTCACCCACAGGGATCCTGCAGCAAGCAATGGCCGTACCAAGTTCTAGACACGGTGCGTCACCAAGGCTTCTTGTCTCAAGCACAGTACCGGGCACAGGACGCGTCCCCTCACCCCCTCCCAACTAGCGGGGCAGCACAACGCCTCTCACGCAACCAATGGCAAAGGCTTATCATGATCAATAGTACCGGTATGGTATGTTTCGTAGATAGCTAGCGCCCGCTCAAGCAGACGGGCTGGCTCCGCGGGGCGCACGCCCCTCGCCACCGCCCCACAAGCATAGTAAGCTCCCCCCCTCGGCGGAAGCAAACTGGAAGCCCTAGGAGCGGCTCCACCGAGCACCTCACCGCCGGCACCTACGTCCACCGAAAGAAGTCAAGGGCCCGCAAGTAGACCCACACGTCACCCCTTCCTTGCCGGGAAACGCCTCGAGGCCACAGCGCCCGGGCTACCTGCAGTGTGACAAGCATCGAGCTCGAGCAGATGGAGACACCCCGTGCCCCAAGCTAGCCGGCCGTGAATCCATACTCCCTGCTCACAGTCCAAGCTGTCCAAGATTAATGAATCCCGATGAAGCCCGTTCAAGTCGTGCACTTCCAGCGCCTTCCCCATTCTGTGCCCAACCAAGAACACGCAGAGCGGGCTTCGAGCCCTCAAGTTCGGCGGCAACCCAATATACGGGACCCTGCCTACCCTGCCTTCCCTGTAAGGTAAGAGCAGTCCACAGTGGGGCGCTCACTGATCGCTGTGTATCGCCGAGTATCGCAAGCCCCGCCCGACCCTCGTGAATAAGGGCGGACAGGCGGCGGCACGGCGCCACACGCCGGCCACCCCAGCCTCCCCACCCCGCATAACCCCACGGCGCGAAATAGTCCTCTCCATTCCCTCCACGCAGTGCTGCCGATTCCCGCTCAAGAACACAGCCATCAACCAAGTGAGCCCATGAATTTGTAAGGCTCTGGACAGTTGGTAATGCCCGTACGCCGTGATATCATGAAGGCACCCTCCTTCAGTGCCGAAGGGCCTCTGGCCCAGGTATCAATCTCCATCCGAGGCGTTCTCCCGCATTGCTGCGAGGGCCCGGTCCTTCAAAGCCCAGCCGGTCACTGTGCAGCGCTTGCGCTGACACTCAGTGTCGGTCCTCGAGACGTGCTGCCGTGTGCGGCGCTCCGTCACTCGCGTTATCCATCCATAACTTGCACCATCATCCATCCATCCATCCATACATCCGCCTTGGTCACTGCCACTTCTGCGTTGCCTATGCGGAGCGCAGCTGGTTCTATCGTTGCTGCTGGCCTCAAGGCTGTTGCGAGTCAAGTTCGGGGCCCATTCCTGGTTGGGGTTGGGTTGGGTTTCCACGGTGCAGGTGCCGTCCCACCCTGCCGGGCCTTATGCCCTCTTGACGGGGCTGTTCATGCTGGCGGCCCCCGCGTTGCTGCCCCTCAGCGATGCGGTCTGCTTGAGGATGTCCTTCCAGGCCTTGGAGTCGCCCTCGGGAGCACCGCCTGGGGGGGGCAGGGAGGGGGGTTGAAGTTGAATAGTGGGTTAGATGGGTGGTCTTGCGGTGGTTCCTTCAAAGGCCGGCGGAACCCAACTGGTCCTCCGGTCCCAACCCCCTTCCCCCTCCCGCCCTCACCGTCCATGGGCACCACCACACTGCCGCTCGAGGGCAGCGGCGCCACCGCATTGCCCGGCACTCCCCCCGGGCCGCCCAGGTTGAGCGTGGACGAGCGGCGCATGGCCCCGGCCCCGCTGCGCCTGGGGTCCGCCTCCGCCGCCGCCTTGGCCCCCCCCGCGCTCCCCAGCAGCGCCACCGCCACCAGCTTCATCACGTCCAGCTCCGTGGGCAGCTGCGACAGCATCTCGGTGATGC
Organism: Edaphochlamys debaryana; assembly: GCA_016858145.1. Classification (NCBI taxonomy): domain Eukaryota; kingdom Viridiplantae; phylum Chlorophyta; class Chlorophyceae; order Chlamydomonadales; genus Edaphochlamys; species Edaphochlamys debaryana. The sequence continues at coordinate 83,811 of JAEHOE010000044.1, forward strand.
GCCGCTTCTGCGGGGGGAGGGGGGAGGGGAGGGGAGGAGGAATGAGGGGGAGGGGGTTGGAGGCGCACACGTCGAGATGCACAATTAGGTGATCTGCGAGCTGAACGCAGTGGTTGGCACACGCACGGGCCAACCTGCGCCCTCGAGAGCCGCACGCACCTCCTTCTTCATGCGCCTCAGCATGGGCACCAGCAGCGCGAACACGAACACGGCGAAGACCACCACCAGGAGGATGAACAGGACCACGTGCATGATCACAACGGCTGATCGGGGGCAGGGAGGGGGGGGATGCTTAGGAAGACCCGGGGGCAAGCGGCAATGCGGTTGTGCGGTGCAGTACCGGTACGGGCAAGGGAGTGGAGAGAGCCCGCAACCCAAGAGGCAACAAACACCGAGAGAACGCATAGGGAGTGAAGAGGGCGCAAGGAAAGCGAGAGGCGATGCTGTTCCAATGTGCGCGCAGAGCCCGCTCCTATCCTGTCTTCTTCCCTTCCACCTCACCGCCTTCGTCCCCGCTCCTCCCCGCCCCCCCGCTCACTTGAGAAATTACCGTTGACTGTGGCCTTCTCCAGATCACTGATGCGCACAATGCCGTCGGCAAGGTCCTGGGGGGAGAAGGGGGTGGGGAGGCAGGGTTGGAGGAGGCAGGTCTGAGGAGGTAGGCACACACACAGCACCAGTGCGTAGATGGAGCAAGCACCCCCCCCCTCCCCGCTCACGTTGAGCCCTGCGTTGTAGATGTAGTCCCATTCCATAGACTCCAGCCCCAGCAGCTGGGTGGAGTTGCCAGAGGCCACGGAGGCTGGGGGGGGGATGGTGGGTGAGGGGAGGGTGGATGAAGGGAGGGTGGATGGGGCTGGCGGAGGGCACGCAAGGGCAGGGTGGTGGCGAGGGGGCTGGGGGGGTTGGTGCTGGTTAGGTGCGTGCCCACCGCCCATGGCAGGGCCAAGCCCTCGTAGCCCACCCACCCCCGCCTCACGCCCCCCGCCTCACGCCCTGCTCCTCAAAGGCCCCCCCCCCCTCACCCGCCGCCCCCTCCGCCGCATCCGCCAGGGCCCGCAGCGCCAGCACGTTCTTGAACATGATGGCCTCCACGCCGCTGTGGGTCACCTGGGGGGGAGGGGGGGCGAAGGGGGGGAGCAGGGGGCGGGGGCCGTCAAGGGCCAGGGCAGGGCGAGGTAGGGGTGAGGTGGCCGACCGGGGCGGCAAAGGGATGGCGGTGGCCTTGGCCCGGGTAGTGGCCCCCTCTCCTCCCTCCCCTCCCACCTCCCCCCACCTGGTAGTATCGGTAGTCCTCGTCCGGGCAAGGCAGCGTAATGCGCTGGCAGTCGCCGGTGCCAAAGAAGAGCTGGAACATGGCGGGGGAGGCCTTGGCCAGGCCGTTGTTCACGACGCCGGGGAACACCTCCACGTCGGGACCTGGAGGGTGGGGGGTTGCATGGGCACAGGGCGATCAGAGGTTTGTCGGGCCGCGCGTCCACACCGAAAAGCGAGCCCCTCCACACCCAGCCTCACCCCACCGCCTCATCCCCAACCGCCCCAGCCCCTACCGCCCCAAGCCCCCGAACCCCGCCTCACCCGCCACCCGCCACGCGTCCACCCCCATGCGCAGGGTGTAGTACGCGGCCCGCAGCTGCACGCTGATGAGGCGGACGTCCGCCACTCGCTGGGTTATGTGGGCCAAGTTCTCCTCGGAGCACAGCTCCTGGGGGGTGGGGGGAGGTGGGAGCGGGGAGGTGTTGTGCGGTGAGCAGCATGCATGCGCTCAAGCCCCAGCCACGCGCCCCACCGTCCCCCTCGTCTCCCTCAGCTCCCCGCCCCCCCTACCTGTGCGTAGAATACGCCCTTGCACACTCGCTCCGTGTTGCGCTGAGCCACAGCCACCTGGGGGGAGGGGACGTAGGGAGAAGCGGGGAGGGGAAGAGGGGAGGTGAGAGGTGAGAGGTGAGAGGGGAAGAGGTGGGGCAAGGACAGCGCATACAAAGCCCCGCACGTTCCCCATCGTCGTTCCCCCTTCATCGCCCCCCACCCTGTCCCCTCACCATGGCCACCTCCTGCTGAGTGGTCATGGTTAGGATGTATCCAATGCTGTACGGCAGATGGGGAGGGGAGGTTACAAGATCAGTCACAGGCCGTGCGGTAGCTGGGGAGCCCAGACGCCATCACAGCGTGCGCTGCGCTGCCCTCAGCCCTGCTCTGCTACCCACGCGCCCCCCCCCAAAGCCCCACCTGTAGAATATGATGATGAGCAGTGAGTAGGTCACTGCAATGGCCAGCATGGCGATGAACACGCGGCTGTTGCGCTTGAGCGCGCGGACCTCCTTGTCGCCCTTGGCGCCGGGGGCGGGGGAGACCGAGTTGCGGCGGCTGAGGTGCGTGGTGCAGGGGCGGAGGGGGGAGGGGTTAGTGGCAGGAGATGGGGACAGCTTGTCTGCTGGAACAGGGGAGGGAGGCAGGCGTGCCGCCCCGCCGCCCATGCACCCACCTGAATCGGGCCTTGAGTGAGGCCAGGAAGCCTCCCGACTGCCGGGGGGCGGCCAGGGAGCCGCTCTTGAGCAGGCGCAGGGGGCCGTAGCCGCCGTCCTCGGCGCCGCCCGCAGCATCCTTGGCGCCACCGGCCTCGGAGGCGGAGCCGCGCTGGTGGCTGGAGCTGCCCTTGCGGTGGGACTGGGAGGGGTCGCCCTGGGCCCCGCTGCCGCCGTGCTTCTTGCCCTCCTGGGGAGGGAGAAGGGAGAGGGGAGGAGAGGGGGGAGACGGGTCAAGGCGGGGTGCGGCTTGCAGGTGGATGTTGAGCCTGGGGATACCTGTCTGCGCCACGTCCCACCTTCTTGCCCTTCTTGCCGCCCTTGCCCTCGCCCTCGCCGCCGCGCCGGCCGCCGCCCCCCGCCGCGCTCTCCACGTCCGCGCCCCCCTCGTCGAAGTTGGCTCTGCGCCGGGGCTGCGCTGTGCCCGCCTCGCCGTCGCTGCCCTCGACACGCTCTTCAGCGGCCTACGGGGCGGGCAATGGGGATGGGGTGAGGCACCAGCAACGGTTCCGCGAGACACTGACAAGACGCGACCATCGGAACAATGTCATCACGAGGACCCATAGGTCAAAGGAAGCGTGATAGCAGAGTCGCCAAGCAAAAGCTAGTAGCGAGGATAGGTTCGTGCCACCGTGCCCTTCGCGCCGACCCGACTTGAAGCCGACACTTAAGAGCCCTGGGTCCCATGTCAACAGGCCCTACGAGTTGTGCGTGGGGGTTTGCGCTGTCCCCCGGGCTAAGCGCGGGAGGAGCCCCCTGCCACCCGAGTACCGAAACGGCCCCGCTCCCCCTCACCCCCCCACCCACCTTGGTGGCGGCCGCCACCTCCTCGTCGTCGTCATCGTCGCTCTCGTCAGCGTCCAGCAGGTGCGTGGTCTGGGAGGCCAGCGCGCGGGTCAGGCCTGGGGGGGAGTGGAAGGGGGAGAGATTAGGGGGGGGGGGGGCTTCAGGTCGCGAGACAGCACGTGGGAGCCAGGCCGTGGAGCCCCAACGCCCTCCCGGCCACCAGCCATCGTTCCCGCTCCCGCCCCATACACACGCCCGCTGCCCCTCACCGATGGGGATGGACAGGAATGTCTCGTACAGCTTGTAGCGGGACTCGGAGACCATGCGGAGGAGGTAGATGAGGCAGCTGGGGGGGGGGGGAATGGTGAGGGGGGGAGGGGAGGAGGACGCGGTGAGGGAGTCAGGCGCGCCGCATCTGCGGGTGCGGTGTGTGGGGTAGAAGCAGCGCGACCTCCCGTGCCGTTCCCTCCCCTTCCCCCTCAGCGACAGGTGCTCACACGGCCGTGCATGACGACACCAGGAACCCCTCGATGACCAGGAAGATGAGCTGCAGGGTGTTGACGTTGGCGGTGTGGCCCTCGGCGTGCTCCTGGGGCGGGAGGGAGCAGGGGGGAAGAAAGAAGGGTGGGGATGTAAGCTGGGGACAGGCGAGCAGCTGACCCCTCCCCCCACCTCGGCACCAAGCGCCCCCTACCTCCCCCCACCCCACCCCACACACGCACCTGCAGCGCCAACCACACGACGTCGGAGCCGTCCGCCAGTGCCTGTGCTGAGCGGAGCAGAAACATGCCGTCCGTGGTGTCGGCGGGGTATATGCCCTGCGGAGGGGGGGGGCAGGATAGGGGGGGGGGGGGGCCTGTTGACGTGAGGAAGGGGGCTGGGAAGACCTGAGGCAGCAAGCTTGCCGTGCCTTTGCTGTGGATACGCACCCATGAGGGTGGCGGAACCTTCCCCCCCCTACCCCCCCCCTACCCACCCACTCACCTTTGCCGCCCACTCGTTGTGGTTCTGATAGACGTTGAGCGCGGCAATGAGCAGGCGGGTCAGCAGGTCCTGGGGGAGGCAGGGGAAGGTGACGCAGCGGAAGGTGAGTCGTGCGCGAGTGCAGTGGCGTAGGACAGAAGGCGGGGAGTGGAACTGTCGGCCCAGTGCCTGCTCTCCCCCTTCCTCACGCCCTGATCGTTCCCCAGTCCCCCCCCCTCGCCCCCCCCCCCCATCCCACCCACCCAGCTGGTGACGGTTGCGTACGTGTCAGCCCCGCTGGTGCTGTTGTAGCCCGTCCACACCTGGGGGGGGGGGGAGAGGGAGAGGGAGGGGGAGGGTTGCAGGAGGCCTTCAGCAGGGGGTGTGCAGAGGGGATGCAGGGGGGATGCAGGCCAGCGCTCATCTCCAGCCACGCTGCTGCCTTCCCTCCCAATCTCCCCGCTTTGCCCCCTCCCCCCTCAGCCCTCAACCCCCCCTCCCCACCGTGAGCTTCTCCGAGTAGAAGAGCAGGGTGATGGACTGGTGCGTGGAGCGCTCAAGGATGTGGTTGTTCATGTCCTGTGGGGGAGGGGGGGGGAGGGGGAGGGGGCGAGTGTGTGTATGGAAGGCTGCTCGCTTGAGCCCGGGAAGCGTAGGCACGGCGACCGTGCAACCAGCGTAAATTACGTGCACATAAATCATGTCGGGTGTGTGGCTGGGCTTTCTCCCAAGTCCCAATCGTCTGTACCGCAGGCCCCGCCGACCCAGCCCATCCCTGCCTCCCCCCTCACGTTGTACAGGTTGAGGTACCGGTACATTTTATCAGCGAAGACCTGGGGTGGACGGGAAAGGGTATGAAAGCAGGGCCCGACGGGTGGGGCTCGGACGTTGCATCGCTGTGGGGCCCGCGCCCCCGGCCTCGGTCCCCGCCCCCCCAGATTCCCCTCTCCTCCCTCACCTGGGCGTCACCCGGTCCGTAGGTGGTGTTTGATCCCTTGCCCCGGTGGGCCTGGTCCATGGCGCGGAGGTAGACCACGCACTGGGGGGGCGGGGGAGCGGAGGGGGGGAATGAGGGGAGTGAAGGCCGCTGGGCCGGAGCAGTCAGGGCGGGCAGAGGAGGGCTGTCCGGAGCAGCAAGGCGCCGCGGGATGAGCACGCGCCCCCCTTGCGCCGAGGTGCCGGGGCACGTTTGGGCACTAATGCAACTCACTCACTCCGACCCCCCCCCCGACCCCCCCCCCACCTTCTGCAGGTAGGCCTGGCCGTCGCCCATGTCCGTGAGGGTGGCCAGCGCGTCGTTCTGCCACTGCAGGGGGGGAGGGGAGGTAAGGGGAGGGGGGGGGCTAACCTTTTAACCCTTGTCTTCACCAGACGTACGTGTTGCGCGCCCTGCCCCACTCCTCAGCTGTGCCCCTGCCCCCATCCCCCTGTCGTACGTGGATGGCGTCCATGATGAGGGCGAAGCACAGCACGTGTACGGCCATACACACAAAGATGGTGGCGGCCACGAGCAGCTTGAAGTGGGTAAGCTTCTGCAGGGGGGGAGCAAGGGGATGGGGGGGAAGGTGTGTGTGTCAAGGGCTGCTCGTATAATGAGCTGAGGGCAGGGTGTGTACAAGTAGACGGGTTGCGCTGGCCTGGACCCGGTATACCCCAGCTACTATGGCGCCCCTCTTCCATCCCCCCCCCCTGGTGCTCGCCTTCTGTGCCTCGGGGGAGTCGAGCAGCTTGAGCAGCTTCTTGTAGCGCTGGGGGGAAGGGACGGAGGGGGGGAGGTCAGGAACAGAGGTGCGCCCCGGCCCGCAACTCCCTTCTCTTCCCTCTCACACCCCACCCCTCACCTTGCCCCTCTTGAAGTCGCCCGTGTCTCCGTCGCTGAGCCCCGAGGTGCCCGACAGACCCGACACCGCGCTGGGGGGCGCGGGGATAGAGAAGGGGGGAAGAGGTTGACGGACAGACGGCAGGGCGAGTGTCTGGACTGAGCAAGAGGCGGTTGGGTCCGGTGGCGCGGGGGCCTAGGGAGAGCCCTCCACACACCTCTCCCCTCCGTCGCTGCCAGCTCCGGCGCTGCGGGGGCGCGCGCGGGCCTCCTCCGCCTCCGCCTCCTGCCCCTGGCCGCCCTGCTCGCCCTCGGCCGCCCAGCCGCGCTTGGTGCTCTTGCTGGGGCTGGCGGCGCGGGAGCTGCAGGGGGGGGGGGAAGAGAGGGTTAGTGTGCAGGTGGGGGCCTGGAGTGCAGGGTGCACGGTGTACAGCGTATCAGCGCCCTCGCCTCCCCTCCCCGCCTCCTCAGCTCACCTCTTGCCCCCGTCGCCCCCCTCCGAGCCGTGCGGCGAGCGCATGCCGTCGTGTGACGCGGCCTCGCCCTCCGCGCCCGCGCCGCTGCTGCCCTCGCTGCTGTCGCCCTCCTCCTCCGAGGACTCCTCCACCGCTGGGAGGGAAGAGGGGAGATGGAGGAGAAGGGGGGAAAGGAGGGGAGCAGGGAGTTTGGTGACAGGAAGGCGGCAGAGCTAGCAGCAGGGCGGGAGGGGGGGGGGGCGTCAGTGAGTTGCCCCTCTGGACCCCGCCTCCCCCCCTCTGTAGCCCTCACCCTAGCCCCTCAACCCCCGCCCCACCCCCGCCCCAGGCCTCACCTTCCGGCCCCGCCCGCACACTGTTCTGGTAGTACTCGCCGCCCGAGGTCACCCACTTCTGGATCTTGTTGGAGGGGGCCTTGGCCAGGGCTGGGCCCTTGGTGGGGGACTTGGGCTGCGGGGGTGCGGGTGAGGGGCGGTCAAGAGGGTGGTACGCAGGTGAGAACGTCTGCGAGCTAGCCGTGCGTGGGTCAGCACCAGAAGTCCATGTCACACGGCCCTTGCACCCCAAAGACACGGCGTCACCATACCCCCCCCCCTTCACGCCTGACCCACCTTGCCACCGTCTGCGGTCTCGATCTTGGCCCGGGCGCCCGCAGGGGGGGTGCCCTTGCGGCTCTTGGCCGGGTCTGCGCCCGCACCCGCGGCCTGCACGCCTTCGCCCTCCTCCTCGCCCTCGCCGCCCTCCACGGCCCCCGGCAGCCCCGCCCTCGAGCGGGGCGAGTCCAGCGGCAGCGCCTCCACCTCCGCAGCAGAGTCCATCACAGGGCGCACGTGTCGACGGCCGGAGCCCTCCCCGCCCGACCCAGATCCCGACCCCGAGCCCTCACCCCCCGCCCCGACGGCGCCCTCCAGCCCCGCGGCCCCGCCCGAGCCGCCCGAGCCGGGCTTGGAGCCACCCGCGCTGGCAGCCGGGGCCGCAGCGCCGTCGGCCGTGAGCACAATGGACGCGCGGCGGCCGCCGGGGCCCAGGGGGCTGGGCGCTCCGGGGCCCGCCGGCGGGGCCGCTCCGTCGCCCGAGTTGGACATTGCTCGGGCGAGCGTGTCCCGCCATCCGCCTCCACCGGGGCTGAGGGGGGCCCCAGGGGCGGGTGCGTCCACTGAGGAGCGCAGGCGCAGGGGGGCGCCGGGGCTGTTGGGCCCCGCGGCCCCAGCCTGGCGCCCCAGCCTGGAGAGGCCACCGGGGCCGGGGGAGGGCACTCCCGAGGCGGTCCGCGAGGGCCCGCCGGGGACGGGGGAGCCGGGGCCGCGCATGGCAGAGAGCTCCGTCACCAGCTGGGAGGCTACGGGGGGGGGGGGGAGGAGTGGAGAGGGGTGCAAGGTGGTTATTGATTGGTGTTTACCGGCGCGGCACCCAATGAGCTTCTCCAGCGTTCCTTCTAGATTCTTGCCTTTCCCTTCCTGCCCTCCCGGGCTCACCCCTGCGCGTGGGGCTGGCGAAGGCGGGCATTGGTGAGTCGTCGTTTGCAGCGGCCTGGCGGCTTGCGGCCAGAGCGGCGGCCACGGCGGCCGCATCAATGCCCTCGACTGCATAGGGTGGTTGTGCGGGGAGAGGACACGGGGGCGAGTCAAGGGGCAGTGGGAGACCAGGAAGGAGAGGACAGAGCTTGGGCGAGCCCTGTTCACCCCTGACACACACACCCTCCCCTTCCCCTCCACGCACCGGGCGCCAGTCGCAGGATGGCCGTGAGGGGGCTGCCTGGCGCTGGCTTGCCCACCAGCTGCAGCGTGAGGGGCAGCTGGCGGCCGTCGCGGTGGAGCCCGGGCAGCAGGTGCACGGGGCCGACCTTGACCGTGTCCGCCTCCTTGGCCGCCCCCGCCGCCGCCGCCTTGAGCGCGCTCTTCTTGGCTCCCTCGGCGTGCAGCGAGGGTAGCGAGGCGCCGGGCGGCAGGCGCAGCAGCGCCGCCAAGTCCACCCCCAGCAGGCGGGGCGAGGGCACGCCAAAGAGCAGGCCGGCGGGGCGGACCTGCTCCTCGGCCAGGGAGGTGATGCGGCCGCGGGCGTCCAGCTCCACAACACCCGTCAGCCCCTGCGCCGCCCACAGCTCTGCGTGGATGAGCAGCGACCCGGGGGTCATGCCGGGGGGGCGGGCGCGGCCGCGGGGGACAACCACGTCCAGCTGGGGGGGATGGGAGGGGGGGGGCGGGAGGGGAGGGGTGTTTGGTTGAGATTAGGGGGCAAAGGGGTGGAGATCGTGCGGGCGCAGGGGGCTGCCAGTGTCCCGGCTCCTTGCGCCAACCCGGGCCCTAACAGCCCACATCCCTACTCACCCGCAGCACGGCGGACCGAGTGAGGGAGGCAATGTGCGCTGCTGCGCGCCTCTCGTTGCCCATTGCAGCGGCCTCGGAGGCGGCGGTGGGGGGCACCACGGTGACGCGCCATGACATGCCGGGATTCTGCAGGGCGCTGCAGGGGCGGGAGGGAGGGGGACAGACGGGGAGGAGAGGGTTGATCTCCGCTGTGCAGTTGTTTACCTGGGCCTAACTGACTGTCACACTGATGGAGAGGGCATGCGCCTTGACCCATGACCTACTTTTCCCCCCTTCCCCTTCCTCACTAGGTGACCATGGCATCGAAGGTGCGCATGTTGAAGGCACCCCCGGGCAGACCGCCCGAGGGGGGCCGGGCGCTGGCCTCCGCCTCCAGCCCTTCCGCGACAGGGCCGGGGCCCAGCGTCAGAGTGGCGTGGCCCTGCGCCTCCGGCATGGCCGGCAGCGGCACGGCCCCAGCTGGGCCCGCTTGGGCCTGCAGCGGCAGGGCGTCCTCGTCCAGGTCCGCACCGCCCACTCCAAACACCGCTGACGCCGCCTCGTCCAGGAGGTCGCCCCCGCCCGAGGTCAGGATCTGGTGGTTTGGGAGGGGGGGATTGAGGCAGCAGGCGTTGTAGTTGACTGATGATCATATACCGGCAGATCAACGCAAATGCGTGCCCCCGGGCCATCCCACCCCACCTGGGCGTGGCTGGCGGTCCGCTTGGTGCTGGTGGCTCCCGGCCCGTCCAGCCCCGCGGGGGAGCGCAGGGCAGCGGCGCCGAGGGCCGCGGCCGCGGGGGGCGGCACTAGGCGCGGGCGGGGGCCGGTGGCCGAGGCGCGGCCGCCCTGCTCGGCCCCGTCCAGGGGTCCCAGGTCGGCCTCTGGGTTGGCCTGCAGCGTCACAAAGTCCCACAGCCGGCAGCCCACCAGCTGCAGGAGTGCAGCCGAGAAGAGGGGAGGGGAAAGAAGGAGGAGAACAAGGCCTTTTTCAGTCTGTAAGTCTGTAAGTCTGAAAGCCAGTACTCCCCACCCCCAGCCAACCTGACATGGAAGCCCCGAACCAAGCATCCCCCCACCCCCTCACCTCCTTGGACGTGAAGCCAAAGAGCGATTCGAGCTGGGCGCCCAGGCTGTCGACGGCGGCGGCCTTGTCGGCAGCGGCGTTGGCGGCGGCCTCAGCAGAGGCGGTGGTGGGGCGCGAGCCCTCCAGCTTGAGCATCCCCTCCTTGCCGCCCTCCTCCTCGGGCCCCTCCTGCACCGTGCCGCTCTCAGACAGGCGCACGCGGATGCAGCGCTCAGCCACAGCAGTCTCCAGGGAGGACCTGGGGAGGAGTGCAAAAGGGTGTGGAAGCGTTTCAGCCTCATCCCCCGATCCAGCAGCCTGGCACGGACCTGACAGCTCCCCAAAGCCCTGTTCCTCCACCCCTTCCCCTCCACCCCGTACCTGGCCATGCGAACCACGTAGACGCTGTCGCCCCCCTCCTCCCGCGTGTTGACCGCCACCCGCACGTACACGGGCTGGCCGCCCTGCCCCACCAGGCGCATGGTGGGGCGCAGGGGGGCGGACCCGGGCACAGGCGCAGAGCCGGCCGTGCCAGCGCCCCCCGCCAGGGGGCCCAGCGCCGCCAGGCCGCCGCCAGCGCCCCCGGGGGTGGCGTCGTCGGGGCGGCAGCCCCAGATGCCCGACAGCAGCGCCTGGGGGGCGGAGCCCTGGAGGGGGAAGGGGTGGCGGAGGAGCGCTGCTCGCAAAAGGCCAAGGTGAAGGAGGGCGGGAGTGGGAAGCACCAAGCCCCCCCCAAAGCCCACCCCCCACCTTGGGCACGCCTGCCAGAATCTTGGCGTGCAGGTGCTTCCAGGGTGCGGGCAGGAAGTCGTCCAGAGAGCGCTGCGCAGAGTCCGAGTTGAGCTCAAGCATCACCTGGGGTGGTGGGGTCGGGGGGAAACAGGGAGGGGGGGGGAGTATGTTCACGCGGATGCACACACACGTGCTTTGCCAGATGGTTGACCTCTTCATTCATCACCTCCTGTCCACTAGCAGTCAGTCGTTGTCAGTCACATGCTGACTGCAGGTATTGCTGTCCCCCAGCATTGCACGCACCTGGTCGTCCGCACGGATGTCGGAGGAGGCCACCCCGAGCAGCTGGAGGGGGTGGACGAGCAGAGGGTGGCAGGTGTAAGAAGACAACGGCGAAGAGACACACAGCAGACAGCCCCCTCCCCACCCCACTCACCTTGCTCAGGTCCCCGCTCATGTGGCGGATGGCCCCCCGCTTCTCCACCACCATGAGCAGCTGCGGCTCATCACTGAGCAGCTGCATGCGGAACTCGAAGATGGAGCGAGACTTGTCTGGGGGAGGGGGGAAGGGGGAGGGGGGGCGGGAGGGGAGCAGGCAGGAATGGGTACAATGTCAGACAAACGCCCCCCCTGGACGGCAGTGGCCCCCTGGACGGCAAAGGCCACACCAAGCCTGTCGACTGCTCCCAGACCCAAACCAGCGACATCGCCCAACCCCCCCCCGCCCCCCGCCCCCCGCCTCACCAATGCCAACACTCATGGTCACCTCCCGGGCGGCGTCGTACTTGTGCCGTACGAAACAGCGGGAGCCGGTGGTGGAGGGCGTGGCGGAGCCATCGGCGGAGACTGCCTGGGCCTTTTCCACCAGCCTGGGAGAGGGAGGGAGGGTGAGCTTGAAGTGTCAGAGCTGGAAATCTGCGTTTGTAAGTGGGAATAAAGTTGCCCCCCCAAAAGTTAGTCTGCGCGCAGATCCCCCAACCCCCACCCTCCACACCATAGCCCTCCCCCACCTCTGCACCAGCTTCTGCGAGTCGCTCAGCGCCCTGCTGGCCGCCCAGCCATCCGCCTCCACCGCCCCCGCCTCGCCGGCCGACGGCTTGAGTAGCGCGTGTAGCTGTGTGCCGATCACGTCCGAGGGGTACAGCCTGGGAGGGAAGGGTTGGGAGGGCGTTGTTTGGATATGAGCCATGTGAGAGGTAAGGAACGCTTGCTTGCGGCAAGGGACCAAGTGTAGAGCACAGAGGGTCAGTCGTACCCCCTTGACCCCTTACCCTCGACTCCTAACCCTCCCCAAACCCCCAGCTAGCCCCACCCGAAGCATGTGACGAAGCCAGCGTCGCAGCACACCACCACTCCGTCCGCCGTGGCCCACAGCCGCCCAACGCCCCGCTCCGTGGGCGTGGGCTCCAGAAGCCCGATGAAGACAGAGTCCTCGCCCATGCCTTGGGGGGGAGAGGGGGGCAGGTCCGGTAGGATGAGGGAAGGTGTTGGCAAGTGTTGCAGCTGCCCGGCCGCAAATTGAGGCGATACCGCTAGGTGTCCAGGATCACTTTGGGCCAGGTCTGGGGGCCGATCGCGCGATATGGCCAGGGTCGACTGGCCAATCCTCGACTGACAGCTGCGCGCACAAGCCGCGAATCCGCGCTCCAACTAACGCGTCGGCTTCTGTGCATTGCATTAGCGATTCTGGCATCGAGTTTAAGACGCGAACGTGGCTTTGGGCGCGGCCCATGGACGCATGTCCGCGACTTGCAACGCAGACGATATAAAATGATCGCAACAAGGAGTCGCATATGATGTCTCGTGAATCCGGGCAGGGGGTGGGTAGTTGTACGAGCTTGCGGAAGCTCATTTGTTGCATGCTCGCGTCTCAGGCCAAGACCCTGCTCTCGGGCACTTAGCAGTGACCTCATACGAATTGCTGAGGCTAGAAAGCAAGAAAACGAGGTCGAGACAGCTACGACTATGTGTTAAGCGTGAGGAGATGGACCTACAGGGACCACTTGCCCGTCTCGGTGTGATGTCCGTTCAGGGCCCCGTTCAGGGCTCCACCGCGCCCCCACCCCATCCTACCCCCGCCACCCACCCGATGCCCTCGATATGGCCAACTGCACGGGGAAGGCCACCCTCTCGCGGTGGATGCCCAGCACCTGAGAGGGGCAGGCAGAGAGGAGTCAGACAATCCATATGCAGCTCCTCTTTGAGCGAGGATGGCCGCTTCGACCCCCTCCCACCATGTCCAGACCCGATCCCACCCCCAGCTCCACCCCGCCCCCACCGGCTGCCTGAACGTTGGCGCTGCCTCCGTGCCGGAGTCGATGTATCGCCGCAGGAGCCCGGGATGCCGCTTGGCGTCGTGGGGGGGCATCAGCAGTGTAACGTTCTTGCCATCCAGCTCGCCTGGGGGGGGGGGGGGGGGGAAGGGGCAGGGTGGAGGAAAGGAGAGGAGAGGAGGGAGAGGAGGGAGCGGCAGACACGCAAAGGGGGGTCGGGCAAGGAAACCGCTGTTGCCTCCTGCATTAGCTTCCGTTGGGCGAGTTGGGCCTGCCCCCCCAACCATGCCCACCCCCTCACCCTTGCGGTACCCAAACATGGCCATCAGCTTCTTGTTGACCACCTGTCGGGGAGTGGGGGCGAGGGGGGGGGGCGGAGAGGGTCAGTGCTGGAGCCTTAGAGGGCGCGCGTGGGGCCCCAAGACTCCCACACGATAGTGGAGATAGGTTGGTGGGTGCTTGCCCAGTAGAGCTTTCATTCTACTCCCTGCATCCACAACTTCCACAACTTCCCACCTGCCCTCCCTTCACTTATCAACCCCCTCCCCCCCCCCCAACCCCCTTGCCTGTATGTCCCCGAACGCGTTGACCACCAGCACGCCCTTGTCCACCTCGTCGATGCGGCCAATGGGGGTGCCTGGGGGCGGGCGAGGGGGAGGAGGGGAAGGTGAGGGACACGGCTAGAGGAAGAGGGAGGAGCGCCTGCACTCAGCTGCCCACCCCACAACACCGCAGCCCCCCATCGCCCCACCGTCCGGCAGCGCGGGCCCGTCTCCGTCGCTGTCCTTGTTGGTCTCAATGCGGTCCGCCAGCGCAGAGTACTCGGCGGCGCCCCAGGGGTCCTGCTTGATGGTGGCAAGGAAGCTGGGGGGGGGGGGGGGGCGGGGGTCAACAGGGGGCGGGGAGACTGAAGAATGGGGGCAAGCACACTCTCTCCCCTCCCCTCCCCCTGTGCTCACCGTGCGTACAGGCGCACCAGGCGGGGGGAGTTGCCGTACGTCTCCAGCACAGCCCGGTAGGCGGCCTCGGCCTGCGGGGTCAAGGGGCGGGTTGCGTTCGGTGCATGGACGGTGGGTTCTGCTCGGTTCTAGATCTTAGTGCTGCATTACGCCAGATCCAGACCGCATGCTCCCAATCCAGATCCCCATCCCACCTGCTTGACGCTGGTGTCGATCTCCTCCAGGGACTTGGAGAGGGAGCGGAAGGACACGTTGGAGGAGTAGCCCAGGATGCGCCTGGGGGGGGAGTCGGACGGGTTAATGAGGGGCTCTGATGGCAAGGGAAGGTAACAACCTGCAAGCTCCGCCCCCCCTCGCCCCCCATCACACCAGAAGCTGGCCATGGCCTGCAGCGCCTCCTTGTGGTGCCGCAGGACCATGCGCTGCTTGCGCTGGTACTCCACGTACCTGACAGGGGGGGAGGGGGGGAGAGGGGGGGGGCCAGGGGAGGGGGGAGAGCGTCGGACCGGGCCAAGCCACAGCGCCCAGCAACACAGCGACGGTCCTTGCCTCCAAAGCCCTCCTGATGCATTCCCCCTGCCCCCGCTCTCACCCCAGCAGGTCCATGCTGCCCCCCTTTCCCACGGTGCTGCTGGCCGCCTTCTGAGTGGCCTGCTGCCGCCGCACGAACAGCATGAAGCGGCACAGCAGCGAGGGGTCCAGCTTGCGGGCGGCCTCGAGCTGCTTGCCCCCCGTCTGGCTGAAGCCCAGCACGTCCAGCAGGAAGTCCGCGTGCACCAGCCCCGCAAAGGCGGACTGGGGGAAGCGGGCAAGGCCGGCCTGGGGGGCGGGGGGGGGGGGGAGGGGGACCGGGGTTTAGGGAGGGGTTTAGGGATAGATCGGAGCATCCCAACGGCGACCCCCATCCCCCCACCCTCTCCCACCTTGATGATGTCCTGCGCCCTCCCCACCGCTGCCTTGTCCAGCGTGTAGCGGTCGGCCCACACGCGGGCGCAGCGGGCCGCCACCTCCACATCCCGGGGGTCCAGGAAGCCGTACACGTCCTAAGAGGGGTGGGTGAGGAAGAGGGGGTGAGCGGCAACGTGTGCCTAGCCACTTGGCACCCAGAATCCCCCGGGCCCCATGTCTCTCAAAGGCCCAGCCGGGTCCCTCCGGGCCCACCTGCGGCTTGATCTTCTCCGTGTCCGTAGTCCTGAAAGCCCTCAGCACCGCCCACGTGAACAGCCTCCGCCGCAGGTACGTGGCCAGCACCCCCGCGGCGAATGCGGGGCCCAGGCCCACCGCCAGCACGTTGGTGAGGGTGTGCCCCAGCGAGGGGGCGCAGAAGACCACCGCCACCTGCAGCCCCGCCACAAACACCATGGCCACCGCCACGCCCCCCTTGAGGTCGTTGACCCACCCCACCAGGTGGGGGACCTGACAGGGGGCAGACACAGGGGAGTGGGGAGGGGAGGGAAGAGTCAGCAAGTGTGCGGAAGTTGAAACGACCGAAGGAAGCGGCACCAGGAGTGGAGCACGCCCCTCCCCCCCCTCCCCCCCAACCCCTGCCCCCCCCCTCACCCATCTCAGGTAGCACCAGGCCAGCCACAGGGTGAGCGCCAGGTAGGCCCCCGCCGCCACCTTGGGCCACCCCAGGAAGGTGGACACCAGGGTCATCAGGAACTGGGGGGAGGGGGACATGAGGGGATGAGGCAGAGCGTGGTAAGAGGGCTGTGGGGACGATGCACTCCCTTCCCCTCCCCCCCCTCCCCTCCCCTGCCCCCTGCCCTCCCCTCCCCTCCCCCCCCCCTACCTTGATGAAGAAGGACCACACCTCCGCTCCGCTGTGCCCTAGGGCCTGGGGGGAGCGGGAGGCGGGGTTCACCTCCACCTGGGGGGGAGGCGGGGGCAGCGCGTAAGATTGAGTTCAGTAATTCAAGGCCACTGAGCCCGCAGGGTCCCCCCGCCGTCCCCCCTCCCCCCTCCCCCCCCCACCTCGCTGAGGTTGACCAGCATGGCCACCAGCACGAACACGCCCAGCAGGATGCCCGACACGATGCACTGGGCCAGCTGGGGCATGGCGGAGCAGCCTGGGGGGCGAGGGGGGGAGGGGGGGGAGAGAGCTGAGCGGGACTGCGCGGATTGAGGGGAAGCAGGCGGAGAGCGGAGACGGGGCAGCGCGGCACGGGCCTCCCCTTCCCACCCCCTCCACCATCCCCCCCTCACTGTAGCTGGGGAATATGGCCATGTGCAGGCGGGGCCCTGCGTCGCCCGTGTAGTTGCAGCTGATGCCGAGCTGGGGGGCGGGGGAGAAGAGGGGGAGGGGGAGGAGTGGGTTCGGGTGGGGTAGGCGTGCTGCGACCCCTCGTCTTCCATCCACTCCGTCTGCATTCCGCGCGGGGTTGCCCCACGCTGTCGGGGCCCCGGGCGAGGCTCCCCTCACCGCATCTCCAAGGGACCTCCACTGAACTGGATGGCCCCCCACCCGCACCCCCCTCGCTCACCTGCAAGAAGTTGAGCGACGTCACGTCGAAAACCTGGATGAAGACGTACGAGAAGCCGCGGACCATCTTGATGGGCCACACATAGTCGAACTGGGGGGGGCGGGCCAAGGAGAGCCGAGGGGCAGTCAGGGCGGTGGGTTCGCTGAGGCGGGGGCAAACCCGCGGAGCCTGCGCCCCCATACCCCGATCCCGCTCCCTCTCCCCCCTCTCCCACCTTTTGCTGCTTGAATGACACTGCCACCCACACGCACAGCGCAATGTTGAGCGCCAGCAGCGCCGCCACGGCGTACAGCAGCCCCACGTACAGCCCGTAGCCAATGTCGCCCAGCCAGCCGAACGACAGCACACTCAGGCAGCGCCACCAGGTGCCCTGCGGGTTGATGTCCCAGCCGTACTCGGGCGTCAAGATCTGTACGAACAGCTGCCAGGCGTCGAGCAGGATCTGGGGGGAGGGGAAGGGGAGGAGAAGGGATGGGGGGAGCGGGGATGGGGGGTGAGAAGCAGGGGGCGGGGGTGGCGGGGACCCGCGGTTGATGCGTGGGGGTTGCGCCCCGCAGATGGCTCACCTTGATGATGATCCAGTGGTAGAAGATATGTTGCGTGTTCTTTTCTTGCGAGAGGGTGAACAGCACGCCGAACACGGCGCCCTCCAGGCCCGTGCGCTAGAGGGTGACAGGGAGGAGAGCGGAAGGCGAAGACTTCTCAGCGATACGCGCGTAAACGACGCGCGTAGAAGACGACAATTAGCGATCAGGGTGCCGCCGTCATCAGAACACGAACACGACAGACGAGCCCGTGACGCAACGAAGTTCCCGCCGCGCCCCGGCGACTGCCGTAAGCCTCTGCCATTGAGCCCGGTTATCATGCTTATCCGCAAGATTCTTGCAGGCGCCGTTTGGTGCATCACGCTCGAAGGACAAGCAAGAGTTGGCATGCACGACTTCGGTTGCGTGATACCGCGGGTTCTAAGTGCCGATGTCGTCAAGGCGGCAGTCCAGCTCCTATGCAGTGCCCGGGCGTTGTATGGGCGGGGCCGTGACTGCTCGCCCGTGTTGCCACTGGTTTGGATGGCGGACTGGCACACACGGCCCCGCGCGGAGGCAACAACCGCGGCGCTGATGCCACCCAGTGACAGCCGAACGTACGCCTATCTTTTTGGGCGGGTCGCTGGCAGGTCTGCCAACAAGGCCGAACATGCGCGCGCCAGCCGACACATCCTTACCTGAACGATCTCGCCCCCGTCCTCTCCATCCTTCCCGTCTTTAGACTTGTCGTCTCTGCAGAGGCGGAGATGTGAAGAAGCTTTGACTGAACTTGGAACGGCGAGCGAATGGATACGTACCAAGGGTGCCGAACGCCATCAACCCCGCCCCCCCTTTTAGTCTCGTTGTTGCTTGCATTGCTTAGGGAGTAGGATGATTAGAACAACCCGTGGCTCCCCAGATGCCCGCTGCGCGCTGTGAAAACGGGCCGACTCGCCAAAAGTCGACACTCCGCCCGCTGCATTGTTACCTGATTTTTGGTAGCTCTGGTGCACCGCTCATGCCACTGGCGCTGCTCGCCACGCTCGGTGCGCCGGGCATTCTTCCTAACGCAACGCCGGCCGGCCCGCGATGGGCTCTGCTCTTTTGTTTACGACCGCTTGTCCAGCTTGCCTAGAGTCTCAGGTTGTTGTTAGGAGGTCAGCAGTCGCAGTCCGAGCGGCCAGAACGGAAGCGAAGCGAACTCAAAACAGTAGTTATGGTCGTTAGGGTGGTCCAGTTATGTGTGTTGCACCGCTCCGCTGCAGAGAGCGGCTATGAGAGCGACTCGATTGGCAGCCGAGCTTACATACGCCGTGCAGCTGCGGGCATACTCTGCGCCATCCACATGGCGTCCCGTGCGCCCCGCTATGGCTGTCGCGCGACCTGCAGCGACTGGACTTCGCGCACTCGGGTAACTCTATTCGCTCATAGATCCTGCATTGCTCATAATGCCGATGTTACTGGTGTGTGACGCCAGCCTTAGTTGTTGGTGCATGAGGGCGGGCAGCCGGTGGTCCCGTGCCCGCGCACATGAAGTGTTCGCAGTTCAAACTGCGCGCGGCGATGGACGTATAATAGGTAGTCAGCGCATTATACACGTTTCTGGCGCAGCCGCAGACATTGGCAAATGCGGTTGCGTGAGCGTTCGCGCGCTGGCGCACCGCAGTTAGACAGCCGCCGAAGCCGGTCCAGTTCGCGGTGACTGACCGCCGCAGGGTCGGTCCAGTGCACCTCGGGCAGGCCCCCGCCCGGCGCCTAACCCGGGCCCCACAACCCGCCGGCGCCATCGGCCGCCTCCCCAAACAAGCAAGCCGTCGCCCGCACGCTCCGCGCATCTCCACGAAACTCCAGCTTGCAGCGGGCGGTCGGGTTGTGCCGGGGGCGCCCCATAGCCCCAGTCCCTGCCCCAGCCCCGGCACTTGAATTGGCACTCAAGGATATCGTTCGCCAGGCGGTCCCAGCGGAAGGTGTCATCAGACAATACGAACCAGAAACAGGCCAACACCAAACGCCCACAGAAGCCCTTGCTCCCTGGCCGCACAACATGGAAGGCTGGGAGCGGAGTCGTGCCGCCCGGCAGGCGGGTCAAACGGCTGCGGTTCCCGCCCCTCGTGCTCGTGAGGACCCCTCTACGGTCTAGCCGCAATCACCACACCCTCATCTGGCGGGGGGTACCCCGCTGGGAGGGGCCTCCTGCTGCTGCCCCGCCACCCTCCCAGGCCTCTACCCACCGGACTCCCGGTGCGTGCCCGCCAACCCGACCGGCCTCAGCGCACGCCACCCCATGCCGCCGCCGCCCTGCCGCCACCCGGTGCCGGCGGCTGCCTCACAGCGCCGCCATGGGCCGACCCCAGCCGCCCAGCGGCAGCGTCGGGGCGGCGTGCGGCCGCGTGGGCCCCTTCCCTTCCGCCCCTGCCTCCGCCGCCTCCGCGCCGGGCCCGGCGGCGCCCAGGTCTTCGCCGCCCCCCAGTGCCGGCTCCCGCCCCGGCCCCGGGCGGGCTGTGAGCATGCGCAGTGTGGCGTAGAGCGGCCCGAACTCCTCGGGCGGCTGCACCCTGGGGGTGGAGGGGGGGTGGAGGGGGGAGGTCGGATGGGGAGGGGGCAGAGGAGGGGGGAGGACTGCTGATGACTAAGATGCGAGACGTGCAGTGCGCCGGTGGGATCCACAGCAACCAGTGACGCTCCCACCCTGCCTGCTTCCGCCCCGCCCTCAACCCTGCCGTACGGCTCACCTGCCGTACAGGATGTCGTCGATGGTGACTGCGTCGCCGTACACCGCCCGGTTGTGGCGCTGGTCGGGGTGCAGCGCGCCGCCTGGGTAGGGGGGGAGGGGGGAGGATAAGGGCAGGAGAGGGAGGGGACGAGCGGGTTGGTCTGACGCTCGAGGCGCGACCGGGTACCTGACCGGTCAGGCCCTGAGGGGAGGCGGCCCTGTGTGTGGTCGGTACCCCGATGCAGCCAGCCCTCCAGCCAGCGCCAACCCGCCGCAGGCCCCACCCCCTCAGGCCCCACTCATCCCCTCAGGCCCCACCCGCCCACCCGCCCACCCACCCAGCAGGGAGAGGTCGATGAGTGCCCCCTCGTGCAGCGTGTAGGTGGACAGGGAGGCGCGGGCGGGGGCGGGGGGGGCGGAGGGGGCGGAGGGGGGGCCGTGCGCCTCGAGAGGGCCCGCGGGCTCGGGCGCCGCGCCCCAGTGCGTGTGCGCCCCGCCTCCGCCCCCCTCGGCCCCCGCCGTGGGCTGCTGCGGCAGCAGGGGGCCGGGGGGCAGGGGGGCCAGGGAGGGGGCCAGGGAGGGGGAGACGCCGCCCAGGGCCCCGGACAGGGGGGAGCCGGTGCCGCCGCCCTGACAGGGAGGGAGGGGAGGGAGGGCGGAACGAGAGGGGAGGGGGGAGGAAAGGCAGGATACGTGAGGATGTGTGTTCAGGGCTGCTCGTGTAAAGGCCAGGGAAAGCGTAGACGCGGTAATTAGCCGGCCGGTCGTAGATACGGAACCGAAAGCCCTGGGAGTCCGAAGCCCGTGTGTGTGCGAGCGACCTACTCGAGCCTGCAAAGGTCCAGGACATCTTCTGTAATCTGGGCTCAGGTCCCTCCGCCTGTTTGGGTCTGTCTTCACCCGCCTATCATAGCGGCAGGGGGCCCTCCCGGCCCCCACCAAGCCCCCCACCCGCCCCACCCACCCCACCCACCAGGGCCCCGCCGGTGCCGCCCAACCCCCCAAGGCCCAGGGGGGGTCCGCCCACGTTGCCGGCCGCGGGGTCGCCCGAGGAGTCCTCGGCGTCAGCCCTCTGGGGGGGAGAGGGGGAAGGGGAGAGGGGGAAGGGGAGGCGAGGGGCCAACTTTGCAGTCGGAGAATGGCGGGGAGATTCGTGAAGGATGGGCGAAGCGGACTCTCCCCTTGCCCCCTTCCCCCGTCAGCCCCGTCGAGCCGCACCTAGCCTCCTACGGTCCCTCGGCCCTAACCCCACGCACTGGCCAGCGGCGGGGCCCGGGCATCAGCAGTGCAAGCAGCACCACTACCCCGCCCCCTCCCTCTCACGCCCTGTCACCCCCCCTCCCCCCCCCCCCCCTCACCCGCCCCATCATGACGTGCACGTCCGTCCCCAGCACCGCCCGCCCCCCCCTGACGGCGGCCAGGGCGGGGGGATCCCACAGCACCAGCACCGAGTGGGTGTGCTCCAGGCCTTGGGGGGGCAGGGGCGGGGAGGGGGGAGGGGGTAGGTGTGTGAGAAAGCTGGGGAAGGGCCCCTCAGCAACGGTCCCCCTTCCCACTGGGCACTTTTCTGAGGCCCTGCAAGCCGGTACCCACCTATCTCCCCCTTCCTCACCCTGGCGACCCTTCGCCTGTTCCCCGTTCTCCCCCCACCCCTGTAGTACCACCAGCTCCTCCCCGCAGGCCCCCACTGAGACTGCGTGGTGCTCTGAAGCCCGCCCCCGCACCGACCTACTTCTGAGCCCCATATCTCAAATGCCCCTCCCCTCCTGTCCCTCCCACCCCCACCCCCCCTCACCAAGCGTCAGTCCCACGCTGAGGGAGTCGATGGAGTAGAAGGCGGGGGCGGACCAGCGGAGGAGCGGCACGGGGGGGCGGGGGCGGGGGCGGGGGCGGGGGCGGGGGGCTCCCTGGGGGCCAGAGGCCACCAGAGGGCTCACGCCGCCGCCCCAGCCGCCGCCCCAGCTGCCCCCGCCCCCGTCCACCCCCTCCTCCAGACGCTCCAGACCCGTGCCCGCGGCCGCGGACGCAGCGGCAGAGGCGAGAGGGCTGCGCGGGGGCGTGAGGGGACCTGGGTGCCGTGCGGATCCGGATCTGGATCGCAAGTCATCGCTGCTGCTGCCGTACTCGGTGCTGATCTTGTTGATCAAGAATCCAGTGCCGTGGCTGTACGACAGTCCCAGGCCGGCCTTGGTGGTACGCATGAACATGAGGGCCTGGGGAGGGGCAGGAGGGGGGGGGGAAGTGAGTGGCGTGAAATGGGGGAGAGTGAAGTCAAACGAATGAAGGGCGGGTAAACACACGTTGCATGTCATGGGGGCAATAAAGCAGCTGCATCTGACGCTGGTCACGAGGGCGAGAGCCTGGGTCCAGCATGCAGTGCCCCGTGCCCCTGCCCCTTGCTCAGGAGGGAGCCTCCCCCGCCACGAGCCTCCACCCCACCCCAATCCCCCCCCCCTCCAGCACCCCTCCCCCCACCTGGCAGCTCTGCAGGGCGGACACGGGCAGGAGACCCGCGGGCTGGCCCATGCGGTCCTGGGGGGGGGGGGGGATGAGGGAGAGGGGGATGGAGGGGGCGGGGAGGGGAGGGAGGAGGAGGAGGAAGGGCACTTCAGTATGTGTGCGGCCAGGCCTCTCCTGCCTTTCCGCGCGTGCACTCGGGTGAACGGCGCGGAGCCCTGGGCCCCGCACGCTGGGACAGACTCTGTCGACGGACCCCCACCCCGTCCCCCCTGGCAAGTCTCCTGCACCCCTCCCCCTCACCCCCCCTCCCCCCCACCCCCCGCCCTCACCACGGCGCCCCCCGGCCCCGCCTGCGGCCCCAGGCGCAGCAGGCAGCCCAGCGCCACCGCTGCGTCGGCGGCCTGCGCCCGCAGGTAGCCGGACAGGGCAGCAGACTGGGGGGGAGGGGGAGAGGGGGGGGGTAGCGAGGGGAGGGGAGGGAAGGGGTAACGGTATGGCTGAGCGGGCAGCAGCAGGGACGGACATATCAAATCGGGGGGGCGCGGGCGCGGGCGGAGAGGGCCGAGGCGAGGGGACTAGGGGGGAGCGGGAAGGAGCATCGGGTGGGCCGGCTGCACCCCCCACCCCAACCCCCACCTTGGCCTCCCGCGGCGCCTCCCCCGGCACGGGCTCCGACCCCGCGTCCCCCGCGGGCCCCTGCCCGGACACCGACACGAAGGAGGACATGGCGGGGGGGGGGCAGAAGGGGCCCCCGGAGGCGCAGAGCAGAGTTGGGCTTGGCAGGAGCTGGCTGCAGGGGCGCGAGTGCGCGATAGAGCTCGAGGCCGTGGCGTGCGCTGTGTGGGGAGGTGAGGCGGTGAGGTGAGGCGGCTTGCAGGGGAAAGCTCCGAGTTGGGCGCGCGCGGCGAGGAGGTGCTGGAGGCACTGCCGTCATGGGGACCCGCGGGACCTCTGGGCTTAATGCCCGAAGCCCGCATTCCCCACCGCTGCTGCCGCTGCCTCACACCAACCCTTATCAATGCTCCGCCGCCTGAGCACCGCACTGCTGCTCACCCGCCGCAGCCCACAGCTCCCCGGACCGAGCGCCTGCGCCCGCCCGCGGCCGCGCCACCTCGCCTCCTGCGCCTCCTCCTCCGGCCCCTCCCCCCCGGGCCCCTCCGGCCCCCCCTCCGCCCCCGACCACCCCCACCACCGCCACACGCCGCTGCCGGGGGACCCCGCGGCGCCGGACGACGCTCAGGCGCACGCCACCGCCCGGGTGGGTGCCTGGGAGAGGGGTGCCAGCCCGCGCGCTGCTGTCCGCCCCTCTCGAGCTCGGGGCCCCTCGATGCCCCTCCACGCCCGGTGCCCGCGGTGCCCCTCCATGACCCTCCTGGCCCTTGCTCCTGTCCCTCGCCCTTTCCCCCCCCCCAGGCCGCCCCCGACCCCCCCTCCTCAATGGCCGCCCCCACCGACCCGGACGCAGGGGCGGGGGACCTAATCGACCCCCCCACCGCCGCATCGCCCCTGGTGGGTTCGAGTGGTGGTGGGGGGGGAAGGGCTCGCAGGACAGGACCTGGGAGCGTGAGGCTTGGAGTGCAGCGCACCTCCTCAGCCGCTCCCGCTTGCTGTTGCTCGCGCATCTCCTCTCCCCTCTATATCCTCATCCCGCTCCCCCCCTTTCCCCCCTCTTCCCCCCCCCTCCCCCCCCCCCAGCTGGAGCACCAGCAGGCGGGCCTGGGCGCCACCGCGGGGGGCGGCGCGGGGGGACTGGTGGCGGGGCTGGCGGCGACCGCCGTGGGTGCGTGGGGCGGGGGGGTGGGGGGCGGCGGGGCGGAGGAGGAAAGGGGCAAGGGGAGGAGGCTCGACTGGCATGGCAGGGGGAATCAGCGGGATCGGTGTAAGGTTTCGGGAGGGGGACGAGCAGTCGTGAGGGCGGCTGTGCGGCTTGTTACGGCCTGTTGCAGCCTGCTCCGGCCCTCCCAACTGACCTCAAATCCCCCCTCCTTTCTTTGCCCTCCCCCCCCCGGCAGGTGGCCCCGCTGCCGGGCTGGCGGCGGGCGCTCTGGGGGCCCTGGGCGGCGCCGCGGTGGGCGGAGCGGCGGCGTCAGAGGCGGGCGGCGCAAGCCGCACCGGCCCCGTGGAGGTGGCGGGCGCGGAGGCGGGCAAGGCTGGGCGCGGCGGGGAGGCCGGGGCCGAGCAGCCGGAGGGGGAGGGGGAGGGGGAGGGGGCGCCGCGCATTCTGGAGGTTGGGCCGGCGGCGGGGCCGGGGCAGGGGCTGTGGGGGACACGGTGGAGGCGGGGGGCCGCCAGGGCAGTGGCTGAGCGGCGGGGCGAAGGCAAGGGTCGGGCATGCGGCGTCAGGGCCGAGGACCGGTAGGCACGCTCGCGGCACCTGAGACCCAAACTTAAGGGGTGGCGAGACAGAGACAGGCCTGACAGGGCCCCTGTGGGCAGTCCCTGGCGCTGTGGTGGGCGGAATGGTGGGCAGGGGACTAGACACTAGAGGTAGGCCGGTATATGGCCATGACTCGTTGGATTGTTGCAGTTGCCCGGCGCTCAGGCCGCCGTAAACGTAGCTATTGGGCACTGGGGCCAGCAGTGTTCGAGTGTCCCCACGAACCTTGTGCACTTGGTTGCAGATGTCGCATCACGGACTCGTAGCGCTAAATATCCACAGCCTACCCCCGTCATGTTCGAGCTCGATGTACCCCACCCCCTTCAGCATACAAGCACGACTCACGCAGCCCAACTTCAGTGCGCACACACGGTATAACTTGCTCGAACAATGCGCAGGGGTGCCATCAAACAATCCCCCCGTGAGCAGAACAGCACGCCCTGTCGCAGTCCGTGCGGGTCATTCGCTCAGCGCGTCAAGATGTGTGCGTCAGGACATGCAGTGGGTCCGTAGGAACCAACGTGGAGTCACGGTCCGGTGCGCAGCCAAGGAACTTGGCCTCAAACGATGCCGCCTTCGCCATGGCCCCCTCACGCGGCTTCCCACCGCCCACACCTGAGAGCCCACCTAGACCCCAAAGGGTTGCCTCGTCACAGCGCTCGCACGCGGTCACGGCCAACGTCGCTTCACACGCCGGGACCCTAGCGGCTGAGCCCCAGGCTCGCCGCCACCGCTCCCGCCGCGTCCCAGTCGGCCCCCGCCTCCGCCGCCACGCCGCCCTTCCAGAGCCGACTGATCCTCCCCGCACCCCCACCCCCGCCCCCGCCTCCGGCCGCGCCCCCCTCCACTCCCTCCGCAATGGGGCGCACTCGCTGGTACTCAGCGGGGCCCCCCCCCGCGCCGTACCCGCCCTGGGCCTGGCTGGGCCCGCCCGGGCCCGAGCCGTACCCGCTGAACCCCGAGCTGTAGCGCGAGCCGCCCGTGTGCCGCTCGGAGAAACTGCTAGCGGTACTCAGCATGCCGCCGGGCCCGGGGCCGCCCGGCCCAGCGGGCCCGCCCCCGCCTGCGCCCATCATGGCCGCCTGGCGGTGGTGGTGCGGGGGCCCCCCGCCTCCGCCGAAGCCCGTGGGCGTGTAGCCCTGCTGAGGGCCGCCCCCCGTGCCGGGGCGGAAGGGCGGCGGCGAGAACCCACCCGCCGCCGCCGCCACGGCCGCCGCCTGCTCCGCCGCCGGCCCCACCAGCGATATGGAACCGAACGCCACTCCCCGCGCCGCCGCTGAGGCCAGGGAGGCGGAGCTCGGCGCCTCCAGCTGAGGCGGCGGGGAGGGCAGGGGCGGAGGCAGTCCGGCCTGTCCGGGCCCAGATCCGGATCCTGGTCCGGCCCTGGATCCGGCGCTCGCTGCCCGCTGGGGCTGGTGGAAGCTGCCGCTGGTCCTCGGGGAGTCGGGCGGGTAGCCGGGCCCAGGCAGGCCCAGCATGTCTGCAGGCGGGCGGGCGGGCGGTGGGGTCAGGGGCTGACCTCACACTGTTGAGGTTGGGGCGGGGCGGGGAGCGGGCGGGAGGGCGGGGCTCAGCCGCCGAAGGCAGGGGCGCGCAGGGTTCTACAGGCAATACCAACTCACTCACAACTCGACTGGGCCGCGTGCACCCCAACTCCCCTTCCGAGCCTCAGCCCCCCCATGCCAGCCCCTGCGCACCTTCGCCGCTGTCCAGCACCGAGCTCAGCCGCCGCTGCCCGCTGCCGCCGCCCCCGCCGCCGCCCCGGCCGCCCCCCACGGGCGCCCAGCCGCCCCCGCCCCCGCCGCCCCCGGCCCGGGACCCCGGCATGGTGGCTGCGGGCCCCTGCCGCTCCCCGCCCAGCCCCAGCGCCGCAGCCGAGGGCAGGTCCCCCAGGCTGCCGTGCACCGCCGCCGACCCCGCCAGTCGGGACATGGGCTTGGGCGGCCGCACGCCCCCGCCCCCGCCGCCGCCCCCGGGCCCGGGCCCGCCCCCTCCCCCTCCCCCAGGTCCAGCAAAGCCCCCGCCGCCGTACTTGGGCCCCGAGCCGCGCGGGCTGCCCGGGGCCCACTGGCCGCTGGACCTCGGGTCCGGGGCCCAACCGCCGGGCCCGCCCAGGCCCAGGCTGAGCCCCGCCAGGTCCGGGTCCGACCCGAAGTCCCCCGACACGCCCCGCGAGTGCCCCGGCCGGTGGCGCGGCGCGGAGGCCGAGGTGGCGGAGGCGGTGCGGCCGTGCGCGCGGCCGCCCGAGGGACTGGAGTGCCGCACGGAGCGCCGCGAGCCGTCCCTGCGGGCGGGATGGGTGGGGGTTGGGGGGGCAGGGTGAGAGATGAGAGATGGGTGATGGGCGGCCAGCGGAGGGCTACGGCTGGCCAGGGTGCCACCGCTCCCTGGACAGACCCCTGTCACGTTGCCCCCATGTGTGCGTCGTCTTCCCGCCCACGACTGGCCCCCTGCTTCCCAGCCTCCGGTCCCTGGGGGAGGCCCTGCCCCCCTCCTCCCCCCTGCCCCACCTGCTGGCGGTGCGGCTGTGTCGGACAGCGTCCTGGCAGGGGGCGAGGGGCAGAGAGCGGGGGGAGTTGGAGAGCGGCAACCACGGCCCACGGCTCAAGATCTGGCCTCCATCCGGATCCCCCCTCCCCGATCAACCTCATGCCCACCCCCGCCTCATCCCCGCCACCGACCCCGGTGACCGCGTCCCCCCTCGCGCTCCCACCCCCGCCCCGCACCTGCTGCAGCCGCCCCACGCCTCCCGGCCCCGGCCCTCCCCCCCCTCCGCCTCCCCCTCCCCCCAGCAGCGCCTGCAGCTCCCGGGACACGCTGGCGGTGGCGGCCGAGGTGGCGGCGCGGCGCTCCTGGTGCTCCCGCAGCATCTGGGGGGGGGGGGAGTGGGGGGAGTGCAGGGAGGCGGGGCTTGGGAAGTGGGTTGGCAGGTTGGGCCGGGCGGGGCATTGCGGGGCTGAGGCCCCGCCCTGGCGCTGACCCTGGCCCACCACGTCAACGCGCCTGCAAGTAAACCCCCTCCGTCCACCCCGCGCAGCACCAGGTTCCCCCCCCCCACACACACACCTGCTGCTTGAGGTTCTCCGCCTGCCTCGTCAGCAGGTCCACCGCCCGCCGCCGCTCCTGCTCGCGGATGGCGTCCTCGTCAACGAACCTGGGGCGGGGGGCCGGGTGAAGCCGGTGAGGCGGGGGGTGGCAGCGTGTGCCCGCAGCATCCCACACATCGCACTCACCCCGAGCACCCCAGACGGGCCCCGCATCCGCAGCCGCCCTCCCGGCGTTCCCCGCACTCACACCCGCACTTTGGCCGGCGAGTGCTCCGGGTACGGCCCCCGGGGGCTGAGGCTGACGCCGGCGGTGCTGCTGCCGGGGCCCGCCCGGCCGCCCGGCCCCGCCCCCCCGTGCGAGTTGGAGGTGAGGTTGAGCGACCCGAACGCAGTGATGCCGCCGCCGCCGCCGCCCGCCCCGGGCCCCGCGGCGGCCTGGGCGGCGTTTGGGTTTAGGAAGGCCGAGCTGCCCCCGGCCCCGGCGGGTGAGACGAGGATGGTGGTGGAGGCCGCGGGGAAGGCGGAGCCCTCGCCCGACCCGCCCCCGCCCGGCAGGCTGCCCCCCGAGCCCGCCGAGGCCAGCCCCAGCGCCCCGTAGCCGTAGGGCCCCCCCTGCCCCCCCCGGCCCTGGTTGAGCCGCTCCCGCACGTCCGCCAGGATGCGGCGCATCTCCTCCGTCTTGCTGCGCTCCATGCTGGGGGGTGGGGGTGCATAGGTGTAAGGGGTTGGAGGGGTGGGGTATCAGGGGTTTGGACTGGTGGCCGGGAAGGCGCTCCTGAGGTAGGACTCCCGCCTTGGGGCATGTTTTCGCTAGGCGCAGCGTTCAAGTGTTGCGGTGGGCCGCCGGCCCTCCCCAGCCCCCCTCCTCAGCCCCCCTCCTCGACTCCCCTCACCCCCCCCCCCCGGGGGCCCACCGCAGCTCGTGCTCGATGCCCTCCACCTTGTACGACAGCTCGGCGGTGCGGGTCTGCAGGTCCATGACCGGCATCTGGACCTGACAGGGGGGGGAGGGGGAGGGGGGGGGGCAGGAGGAGGTAGGGCCCCGGCCCCGGACTGGCAGCAGCTGCGTTCCCCCTCGGCCCCCATGCGCCCCACCAATCCAGCCCGCGCCCACCGACCTGCACCCCCGGCGGCGCTATCCCCGCCACCTGCGCCGCCGCCAGCATCTCCTCCAGCATCCCAGAATGCTGCAGGCTGGGGGGTGGGAGGGGGAGGGGGAGAGGGGGAAGGGTTCGAGAGGCGGGTTGGGGGAGGGAGCGCACCGTACCGTAACCGTTGGGACGCCCAAAGTGGAAGGTATGCACCAGTCCCCACGTCCCCCTCCACCCATCCCCACCCCGCCATGCAGCCTTTCCCCCCCCCCCCCCCGCCCGCGTGCCTGCCCGACGCGTGCCTCGGCGACAGCCCCAGCCCCGCGGCCAGGCCCATGCCCCCCGGCCCCAGCGTGGGCGCCCCCCCGCCGCTGCCCATGCGCGAGGGGGGCGCGGGGCCGGAGCGGTCCAGGCGGAGGACCTGGGGGGCGGGGAGGGGGTCACCTGGGTGTGTGAAGAGGGACGTGGCCGTGGAGGCTAGCGGTCGGCAATGTGCAACGCCTCCGCCTGCAGGCTATGCGGCCATGCTTCTCCCAGGGGCCGCCCGCAACAGCCGCCCGCTGCGGCCCACCCCCCACCCCCACCCCACCTGCGCTCCCCCCGCGCTGCCCGCCCGGGCCATGTTGAAGAGCGAGGGCGTGGAGGCGCGGAGCGGCTGGGGCGGGCCGGTGCCGGGGCGGCCGCCGGCAGCCAGCTGGGTAGGGGGCAGGGGGCAGGGGCAGGGGCAGGGGGGCTGCCGCTCAGAGGGCGGAGCCATGGGGCCCAGCGGGCGGCTGGCAGGCGCACCCTACGAGGACTCTTCCGGGCCCAACTCCCTCTCACGGCCCCTGCTGCCACCCCTCAACCCCCGGTCCAACTCCTCCCCCAACCACCAGCCCTCATCCCCCCCCCCGCCTCACCGCCTGCGACTGCGTGAGGTCCACCGACCCCGCCCACGGCCCCGCGCCCCCGCCCATCTCCAGGGATGACCCCACGCCCCCATAGCCCCCCGTGTGCGGCCGAGCCACGGTGCTGCCCAGGCCCGCGCTGCCGCCGGGCCCACCCAGGCCCAGCAGGGCCCCGCTGACTCCGCCCAGGGTGCCGGGCGCTGCGCCCGTGTGCTGCGCCTCCAGCAGCAGGGCCGTGATGTTGGAGTGCATCTCCTGGGGGGGAAGGGGGGAGAGGTGAAGTGCGGGTGGGGGTGAGGGGGAGGGCGGGGCTGAGGCCCCACCGGGTTGAGCGCCCAGCCCTGCAGGCCCAGGCCTGCTGGCCCCCCCCCCTCCCACCCCCACCAGCGGCCCCCTCCTCGGCCCCCACCTGCGTGGCGGTGGTGAGTGTGGGGATGTCGCTGCAGGCCACCTGCAGACCCGACATGGCCTGCTCCTGGGGGGAGAAGGGAGGGGGGGGGGAGGGGGGGACAGTTGATGGGAGGACACACGAGGGGGGCGTGTGAGCCATGGAGCAGACACAGGGCAGCACCCACCCCCGGACGGAACCCACCAACCCCGCACCCTCTCCCCAGCTCCCCCCCCCCCACCAGCAGGGTGCCGGTGGCGTTGGCCTGCCACAGCACATAGTCCAGGGCCGCCTGGGGGGGAGGGGTGTGTGAGGAGGAAGGGGCAAGCGTGGTGGGCTGGTGGCGGGGAACATGAGCAACACAGGCCCACTCAGGCTCCACCGCGCCTCCCCTGGGGCCCCTCCCCCCCCCCCCCACCTGCGCCAGGGGTATGAGCTGCGCGAAGTGGTGCGGCGTGAGCTGCTCGTCGTCCTCCGCCGTGATGGAGCCAAAGGTGAGGTTGGGCAGCAGCCCCTCCAGCCGCCCCACGTCCAGCTCGGCCGTGAGGCGGTCGGGGTCGGCGGCGTGCAGGGCCGCCCAGGACAGCTCCGTGCGGTGCTTGCGGAAGCGGAAGTGCCGGGCGCGGGAGTCCTCGGCCTGGAGGGGGGGAGGAGGGGGGGAGGGGGGCGGGGGTTGCTGGGAGAGCGCGGGGCGGCGGGGAGGAGTTGTGGAGTGGAGTGGCGGGGCCTGGGGCCGGCAGAGGAGACGCGTCTGCTGCCCTCCCAACCTCCCGCCGCCTCCACCCCTCGCTTCTCCCCCGCGAACCCTCCCCTACAGACTTACTCTTACCCCTCCCCCCTTCCGCCCCCCCTCCCCCCGCACCTCCAGCGAGTCCAGCGTGGCGTTGTACTCCCGGTCCGCCGCCTCCAGCCCCGCCTTGGCCCCGTCCGCCGCCTCCAGCCACTGCCGCGACAGCGCCCCCGCCGCCAGGCTCTCCGCCACGAAGGCGCCCCCCGCGTCCAGGTAGGAGCGGGCGGCGGCCTTCCAGCTGCGGGGTTGGGGGGGGGGGGAGGTTGGGGGGCGGGGGGCTGAGTGTCAAGGGGGCGCGCGCGCGCGGACTCGGGCTTGGCCGCTCTGTTGCTTGGGGACGGGGAGCCCCAGGCCCGCGCCCCGTGCCTGCACGCCCTCCCACACGTGCAAGGGGCGTGAGCCCCCAGCTCTCCGCCTCCCCCGAACTCCCGCAGCCGGCCCTCGGTATGGCCCAAGCACCAGGCACCGGGCGCCTTCCGCCCTCCACCACCACCGGCGCCCCCTAGACCCCTCCCCCCCCCCGCCTCCTCACTTCTCCGCCGCCGCCAGCGCCCCGTTGTAGCAGTCCAGCAGCAGCGCGTGCGCCGCCCGCAGGTGGCCGCAGTACTCCACCGCCAGCTGCAGCAGCCGGAACAGCTGCACGCAGTTGGCGGGGGACAGGCGGTCGCGCTCGGCGCCGAAGCAGCCGTGCTGCAGCGTGTCCAGGCAGTCCTCCACCGCCTTGACGTCGGTGAGCCGGATCTACGAAGGGGCGCGGGGGCCGCGGGGTGGGGAACAGGGGCGGGGTGGTTGTGTGTGCGTGTGTTGCGTGGCCGGGGCGAGTGGGCGCTCTGTCGGCGGGAGGACAGGGGAGAAGAGGGTCGTCGGACGTCGAGGTGCCGGGACGCCCGTGCTCGACGGCAGGCCGTTGGTCGCACATCCCGCCGCGCCGCTATGATCATCGGCGAGCTGCATTTTACGCGGGGTGAGCCGCAGCCCCGGTGCTCGCCCCGCGAGCAGAGCGCAGAATGGCCCGCCTCTTGCGCTGAGCCGTTCTCGCACCCACCACAGTGTCCACATCGATGCCGTGCAGCAAACGCCAGTCAAAGTAGCTGCTTCGGTACGTGAACTGGAAGCCCGCGAGGCTCAGCGCCAGCGGTTGTCGAGACATGGCTGTATCTCGCGCCCCGAGTCCAGGTTGACCGGCGCCCGCACAAGCCTATCCTGCTTGTCGAGCTATGAGGTCCATCGTGTGCGAGCCCAGGTTGGGCACGGCAATATGGGTGTGCGTTCACCGCGCATCATGCTTGGGCCGGACTAAGACTTTTACGCCAAACGTAGTGATGGGCATTGCAAGATGGCATTAATTCGCTGGTAAAGCCTGCCCCCTGCTGGCTTCGCGCAAATCCTGTTTGGTTCTGCGGCATCAAGACAGCTTCGCCGGGAGGCTGTCCGCGCCCCAGCCAGTGGATTCAGCAGGTTTGCGGGCAGTGGCTCTTCTCCCTGTCTGTACAATCCGGGGCACGCTGGCAGACGACACGCCAAAACCCGTTTCCCCGCGCGCCCCCACGACTCCCAACAACCTCCGAGACCCCAAGCAAGAACGGAGTTGCACATCAGACCTTCGTATTTGTCGCACTTGAGCAGGCCTGAACTCTAAGACTGCCGCGGAGTGCCACCATGCTGGCATGTCGACGCCGAGCCGACATCTGAGACCAGACCTCCCGTGCCCCAGCCTCCGTAATTGGAGTACATGTTACATCTGTCAAGAGGCTGGGTTCCACCTGCGCTGCTGTGTCCAGTCCGGCGGCCGCCATGTGTGTGCCCGCGCCATCCTGGCCCCTCGGCAGCGGCTTTCGCGGCCCGCGCAAGCGGCTCTGCCTGCCCCTGCGAGAACACATTCATACACGGCCATGCGGCTCGCTGCCAGGCCGGCTGGGGAGGGCTCGAGACGCTTCCAAAGACTTTCCGTGCCGTACCGACAATCGCGTCCGCTTGCGAGTACAAGACCAGCGCGCGCGCCTTGCCTTGTATTCCCCACTCCTGCCCACTTCTCCACTCTTCTACTCGCCACTCTTCACCCATGCTCAAGTCGCTCTCTCCTTGAAGCCCCTATGTCTTCTTTGAGGACCGCCGCCATCGCACCTTTGCGAGGAGCCGCGGGGCCGCGGTCTCTTCCTGCCAAGGACCCTCGGCCATGTGGTGCTGCGTCGAGGCCAATTACTGGTGAGTCTTTTGCGGGGCGGGGCGGCGCGCGAGCGGAGCACCTGCTGCATGTCGGCGAGCCGCGGCCCGCAGCACAATTTCGAGGATGATGAGCTCTATTGTCGCCCCAGTCCGAGGTCCCTTTAGCCGGGGACATCTATGCGGATTGACCGACGCAGTGCGTCTCTGACTCTCATTCATTCATGCTGCACACTGCACATGCGCACGGCGGCGGCCCGCTAGCCAAGCCCCAAGCGCCATGGTGATGACACACTTACTCAGCTCACTCGGAGTCTGATGACGACACACTGTTCCAACACTTTGCTGAATGCGCGCCCGGCGCCGCCGCCGCCACACCCCATCGCACCCACCCGCATTCTGCATCACCCTGGCCGACTCCCTTGGGAAGGAGGACACTTTCCCCGACTGATCGAAGTTGAAGCAGCGAACTAATTCTAACTAGGGCCTTCGGGTCCGTCAAGCCAGATTAACTGACCCTTGTGGAAGGAGCCAGGGAATGCACGCGCACTGCTTTGCCTCGCCCGAGCTTAGGGGGGATTGATGATTTGAAACCTTTCGGTCCGTGTTTCTGACTGCGCATCGCGCAATTGACGAGACCGGTTTCTCTGTCTGACCCCTAGCCGTGCCCTAGTTCCTGATTGCCTTCCATCCTCGAGCCCTTCCTTGACCTCCCGCCCCCCTCGCAACCCCTCGCCCCGCAGGCACTCGTCTACCCCGCCGACGTGCCCCCGTTCACGTTGACGCCAGCGGCAACCGAGACCCTCCGTCGCCTCCATGTGCCGACAAGCTCGACCCTCAAGCACCCCGTCCTCGTGGCCCCGCTCACCTTCGACGTGGTCGGGCCATGGGCTTCGTCGCTCAGGTATGGGAGTGGGAGTGAGAATCGAGTCACAACGCATTCGTTCGGGCCCTGCACGTCTCCCGCTTCCGAAACTCACGCGGTGATGATACCAATCAGATTCGGACTAGAGTTTCCGAGGGCCTCGGCCTGTTGACGAACTCACTGATTCCCTTGGCTGTCTGAGCGTTCTATGCGTCTGCGCCACACGTAGCTAGCACGCACAATAGGGAGGGGCACTGTCCGGGCAAGGCTTCTAATCAGTTGGTCCCGCGGCTATCAGTGT
Organism: Edaphochlamys debaryana; assembly: GCA_016858145.1. Lineage (NCBI taxonomy): Eukaryota > Viridiplantae > Chlorophyta > Chlorophyceae > Chlamydomonadales > Edaphochlamys > Edaphochlamys debaryana. The sequence goes on from JAEHOE010000044.1 coordinate 117,805, forward strand.
CGCGGGGCCCGTTCCCAGAAGCCATATTGCCGGTTGCAAAGGTTTGATCGACCCTGCAGCTGATGATGGTGCTCGCTATCCTATCCCCTTACCTGGTTGGGGGCTAGGACGATTGCTCCCAGACATATCTCCACTGGGCTTGGGTCGGGTACGGCATTGCACTGCACGCACTGTAGCCCGCTGCTTGACGGTCAGGCGCTGGGGCCACACGTCCCCTTTGCCTAACATATTACTGGCAGCCACAGTACTGGGCTGGTATCGCTGGCCGTCTGTGGCTAGCCCCCCGTCACTGGCAACTGCGGTATCGGCCTGCACATCTCTCGCCCTGCAAACATCTAGCGCGATGATGATAACTTTAGAGGCTGTTTATGATCACAATGATTATAACCAACCAAAACGACTTCTCCTTACTCTGACGCGCACTACTTATGCACGCACCCGCACGCTTGCTTGCACGCGGCGACGCCACCGAGGCGCGCTCTCGCAAACCCTGGCAATGAAGAGACCCGTGTCCGGGGCATTCCTGACCCCAACCACCCACTTGTGTGGGAAGGGACCCTTGTCTGAGCCATCTATACCGCGCCTCGGCTGGCTATCGCATTGCACTGCACGCACCCACTCGATCCTCTCATTGCTCGGGCTGGCTGTGATGATGCGTTGCCGGGGGAGTTCCTGTCCCCCACGGCCCCACTGTTGGGGACTAGGCGCCTTTCTGAGCCATCTGGGTTGTTCCCTGCATTCGCACGCATGGCACTGCACGCCGGCACCACCTTACCTCTGGCCTTGATGAGGACCCGGCTGGGGGAATTCCTGTCCCCAACCTCACCTTCCTTGGTGAAGCAGCCCGTCTCTGAGCCATCCTAGTCCGGTTGCAGTTGCAAATGCTCACAACAAGCACCCACGCCATGCACACTACGTGTCGTGACACGCTCAGGCCTTGATGACATGGTCCGCGGGCTTTCCTGATCCGCACCTCACCCGTCTGGGTGACGTTTGACCTCTGCTGAGCCTTGAATTGTCTAGACTTGCACAAGTGCATCGACCGCTAAAACTCTGGCCATGACGAAACACACCGCACTGGGGCTTTCCTGGTCCCACTTCCCTGCTTGTCGGGGACGCGCGGTTTCGGAGCCATCCTCGGTTTCCCTTCCTCCCTTGCACCTGTCTCCCACTCCTCCTGGCCATGACGAAACACACCGCACTGGGGCTTTCCTGGCCCCACTTCCCTGCTTGTCGGGGACGCGCGGTTTCGGAGCCATCCTCGGTTTCCCTTGCTCCCTTGCACCTGTCTCCCACTCCTCCTGGCCATGACGAAACACACCGCACTGGGGCTTTCCTGGCCCCACTTCCCTGCTTGTCGGGGACGCGCGGTTTCGGAGCCATCCTCGGTTTCCCTTGCTCCCTTGCACCTGTCTCCCACTCCTCCTGGCCATGACGAAACACACCGCACTGGGGCTTTCCTGGCCCCACTTCCCCGCTTGTCGGGGACGCGCGGTTTCGGAGCCATCCTCGGTTTCCCTTGCTCCCTTGCACCTGTCTCCCACTCCTCCTGGCCATGACGAAACACACCGCACTGGGGCTTTCCTGGCCCCACTTCCCCGCTTGTCGGGGACGCGCGGTTTCGGAGCCATATCTGTGTGTCGTCTTTGCTGGCTGTGATGAGGTCTGTGCGCGTGGGCTTTCCTGACCCTCATCTCGTCGCTCTCGGCGATTGCGCTGTCTCTGAGCCATGCTGGTGGTGTAGCATCCTCTCTGCGGTCGGGCGTTGTCTTGTCGAATGATCTGGTTGGGCTGGCGTTGATGAAATGCGCAGGGGGCATTCCTGACCCCCACAACCCTTGTTTGAGGGAGCGTTGCGCGTGTCTGAGCCATCTCTATACTGAACTGTTCGCGTGGGCGTTGATGAGTAATGTGCGCCGGGGCTTTCCTGACCCCTCCTACCCTAGTCTTGGGGATTGCGCCCTGCTGAGCCCTTCTATGTGAGTTTTGTTCCGTCGTGTGTCGGCGCTGATGAAGCTTTGCGCGAGGGCATTCCTGACCCTCACGACTCCCGCCTGGGGGATTGCGCTAGCTCTGAGCCGCGACGAGTGTCTTGTGCATGCACGTCTGCACGCCTCCTCTGGCCGCCTGCCGATGATGAAGCACGCCAACACGTGACACGCTGTGGCGGATCCGGGCGCCTGCTCTGCAGGAACGAACCTACCCGGTGAACCCACGCAGCCTGCGGCGCGCCTCGGCGCCCGCGGGTGGCTCTGTGCACACGGTGCAGCTCTGCTGCGGTCTGAGGCACGGCATCCACGCATCCACCCCCACTTCTCACATCACTCACTGGCCGATGATGATAGTTCCAAATAGGGCTTCTCTCAGAACACCATTCGCAGGGCCCGTCTAGAGCTTTCGCCTTTCGCCGGGCTTGAGAGCTGTTGCGGCGTTTCCTTCCTTGGATGTCCGAGGCCTATCCTTCCGATCATGCACGCACACACCTTCGCAAGACTGGTTGTGGATGATGACAACACACCAGAGCAATCTCACGACGGTCTTCATTGCGGCACCTTCGGGGGCCTTGCTGATAGCCTGGTATAAATTTCTGACACGCCGTCTTGCACACTGCACCTCTGTCTTCTCCGCTACCCGGTGTTTCTCAACACCCTCATCTCTGGATGGGTTGTATGGGCGGGATTCTCGGGCAGGTTGGCTGGCTGGCGGAGGATGGCTGTGGATCAGCAAGGTTGTGGCTTGTGGCAGTTGTGGGGCAGGGCCCTGCTCCCTGCCTTCCCCTGGCGAGTCTGCGGCTGTCCGCAGTGCAGAGCCCCACCGTGCCGCTGCTGCTGCAAACTAAGAAGTGGATACTGCATGATGGGCCTTGGCCTTTGTGAGCTGCCGCCGCCCTCTGCTGCATCGCCCGCGCACACCGCTGTGCGGTGCCAGCAGCGTTGCTATCTTCCCTGGGCCGAAGTGCGGGAGGTCCCGCACTCGGACCTCGGGTCCAAGCCCAAGAGTGCGAAAGCGGGCCGCACTTGGCAAGTGCTTGCCGCCCAGAAGTGCGGGAGAGTGCGGTGGAGTGTAGCGGAGGGCGCGGCGTTCTGGAGGCCTGTTTCAAGCGGATGAGTCTGCCTGGCTCTCGCCCTAGTGCATGAGCTGATGTAGGCGGGCAACTGGGGGTCTTGAATTCCAGCAGCAACCCCGTAGTGTATGCTGCAAGTGCATGTGATGCGGGCTGGACGGTGGGGGTGGGAAGGGGACTGCCTGCCCGGCTGGCCGCGCCCGTTCGGTGGGCCCCCCAGGGGTTGAGGGGCCCCCGCACCTGAGCCGCCAGAAGGCTCAAAAATGTGCCGGCGCGGGCCGCACTCGCAACCAAACTTTGCTACAAAAGTGCGGGAGCTTCCGCACATGAGGCTCTTTCCGTCACCGAAAGTGCGGGATGGCCTCACTCCCCCGCACTTCCGCACTAAGATAGCAACACTGGGTGCCAGGTGGCTGAGCGCTGCATGGCCTTGGCCTGGCCCACCGGCCCCCTCCGCTCCTGCAGCGGCTCCGGGGCGTGCCAGGCTGCCAGCGGCCCACTGCTACCTGACTGCATCGCGCATCCAAGCCGTCCGGCGTGCAGCTGCCGGAGGCCCCACGCCTTGTCCACCCTGCCTCGCGAAGTCGCGATGCGCCCTACCGTCACTGGCTTACAGGTCCGAACGCGCGGGGGTCTCACGAGTCTAGATGCCCTCATTGCCCCGCCTCATGGCCCGCAAGACCCTGTCGGCAATACGCAGGCGCCCCGGCCCCTGGACCACGCTCGTACCGGTACCACACAAGTGCTCCACGCGAGGCCTAGTGCTCTACACCCTGCCCTCGTGCCCTCCCTCCTCACCCCCTCCTGGCCGTGGACCCGCACCGCCCCCCCTCGCCGCACGCTGCAGCCGAACCCCTCCTGGCCCCACCATCTAGACCCGCAGGCCACAGCTCACGGATCCCCGCCCCCCAGCGCACGCCCCCGTCCAGCTCAGTGCGCTGACCGGCACAGCACCGCTGGGGCGCGGCCCACAACCCGCGCCCCCTCACGTCACCCCCCTTCCGTACGCCAAGTCCGCTGCCGGCGCTCGTCTCCGGTCCGCGCGCACGTTCGCACACTGCAGCCGAGGCCCTCCTGGCCGCCACTCGTATGGCTCCACCCCCCACCGCAGCTGCCCCCTCCTGCCCCCAGCCTCCGCGCCCCTACTTGGCCGGCAGCGAGCGGTGCATGTGCACGTGCACCCAGCGCCCGTCGTCCTTCTTCTCCCTGAGGGGAGAGGAGGCGTGCGCACAGGGAGGACAGGGGCAGAGGCAGTGGTGAGGGGCGGCGGAGATGGCAAGGAGACGCCGGTGGCTAAGCGAGAAAGCGTGGGGCCTGAAGGAATGTTGAAGCCGGCGTTCGCCGCCGTGGGGCTGGAGGGGAAGGCGCGGGGCTAGCGCGTTGCGCCGGCAGTGCCCCACCAGGCAAGCCGGAGCGCTGCCTCTCGCCAGGCGGGGCCGCGTGGAGGGCCCCCGCACGCGCAGCACGTGCACCCCGGCGCCCACCACCCCCTGGGCCCTCCCCACGGCCACCCACCACACGCGCGTCTCCTCGGCGCGCACGGTCACCGGCGCTCCGCTGACCATCTTCTGAGTCAGCCGCACGTACGACACCACGGCACACCTGCAGGGGGACAGGGGGGCAGGCATGTGCTGACCCTACGTACGGGGTCTGGGGGCCGAAGGGAGGGCATGGGGTGCTGGTGCTGGGGCGGTCGAGGTCAGAGGAGGCACCGGTGGGGGCTGGCACGGGCGGCGAGCGCCGTAGAGGCTGGGCGCCAGCGTTTGAGGGCATGGCCACAGCCAGGGCTCGGCCGGCTCCTCGCAGCTCTTCCACCACAGCGGCCACGCCTCTCTTCCTTCCCACAGAGCCAGGTGCCGCACCTGTCGCCAATCATGCGCACCTGCAGGGGGGGCGGCGGGGGGAGGGAAGGGGCTCAGGCGAGTATGGGTGTGCGGCAGCAGACGGCACGGGGCCCTTCGGGGACAGGTGCCGCCCCACAGCAGCCGTGAGCTTGCCTCCCCCCCACTTCGGAAACTTGTGCTGGCGCCCTTCCCGCCCGGCAACACTCAGCCAGCAGCCAGCAGCCGACATCCCTTCCTGCCCACGGCGAAACCCCGCTCTCCAACCAAGCCCCACTAAAACCTCCCCGCGCTCTCCGCGCCTCCAAAAACTCCAAACGTCACCCCCCGCACCACCACCCCCGGCCTCACGTGCGGGGAGGCCATGGTGTTGAGCACGTGGGCCTTGGGCTTGGGCGCATCGGCGGGGGCGGAGGAGGGCATGGTGAAGTAGTACCTGGGCAGGGGGAGGGGGGGGGGACGGGGGAGGTCAGGTGTGGGGAAGCGGGCTGGGGCAGAGGGCGGGGTAGGGGCCGGGGCCCGCGCCCTTGCGTTCCGGCGCCAGTTCCCCTGAGGCCAGGGGCCCAGCGGGTGGACCCCTGCCCCCTCCCGCCTTGCTCCCCATGCCTCCCAGCCACCCGTCTGGCAGGTGGGGCTCTCCTCAGACCACTCATGCCTAGCCTCAAGCCTCGCCTCCTCCCTCCGCCTCTTCACCCCCCTCCGCACCACGCTCCCTCCCTCCTCCTCCCTCACCCCCACCTCCACCCACTCTCCCTCCTCCACCCTCTTCCCCCCCCCCGCCAGCAGGTTCTCTTGCTCCGTTCCCCGATCCGTCATCAACCATCCCCCCTCTTCCCTCCCCCCCTTGTGCCCCACTTGTGGAAGTCCAGCCCCTCCACCAGGTGGCCGTCGGCCTCGGGCTCGAAGCAGGTCAGCGAGGGGTCGCAGAAGGTCTGGGGGAAGAGGGTTGGGGAGGGCCCAAGGAGCAAGGGGAGGGAGGGTGAAGGCACGAGGGGTGGGGGAGTGGAAAGGTGAGCAGCCGGGCGCAGGGCCGGGAGGTCGGAGGCTGCGGTCCCCAACTGGTGGGGCCCTCGTCCCATCGACCCACGCCTTTCCGCCACGCATGCGCAAGGAGTGCGGGGTGAGGCCAACAGGAAAGGAGCCGAGTGCACGGCCGAGCTACCACTGGGACTGGGGTGACGCGGCACGCGGAGGCTCTGCGCGGCCCGCCCGCCCGTGCCGGCGCCAGCCATGCCCCGGTCTCGACCCGACCTCGGCGCCCGCGCCACCCACCCCGCCGGCACGCCCGGTTTCCCCAATCTGCGACCGACCGAGTAGAGCTCATAGTCGCCTGCCGCGATGGCGTTGAGCAGGTCCTGGTTGCGGCGCAGAACGTCCTGGGCGGCCATGGCGGTCTTTTTGCTCGCGTGCACGACTGTGCGGAGCCGCTGGGGAGGCTGGTGGCGTCGGTGAGGGGTATGAAGAGCGGTGCGGGTCGCGGAAAGCATTGTGAGGATGGTGCTGAGCGAGCCAAACTCGCTGCCATGCGACAGTGCACGAGTGCCCATGCCAAGGGTGCCCAGGTTTGCCCGGACCCGCATGCGCTGCCTGCTACGCCCCTGCTGCTCCCAAACAAAAGACTTTTCCGAATCGTAGGGGCCTGTAGGGGACAGGCTGCGCTAGGCTGCTTGCCCCAACCACGGCCATGAAGAACGCCCAGTCGCTGCTGCAGAAGCTGCAGGCGCCCATTAAGGGCTGCCTGCAGCAGAACTCCATGGAGGGGCTACGTGGCTTCGCCAGCCGCGCGCTGGGCGCGTCTGGCGAGGTGATGGCCCTGACCGAGCAGGCGTGCAGCACCCCCAGCACCAGCACTGGCGCAGCCACGCAGCTGCAGCAGACGCGCAGCATGGGGTACTGCTACGCTCGGAAGCCTGAGGGCAAGGACTACATCAACTCGTCGCACATGCACGCGTTCGGCCAGAACCAGCTGACGGACTACATCGTTAAGACGGTGCCTAAGTTCGTCAAGCTGGCGGTGGCGGGCCCGGCGCAGAGCGGCGTTGGTCTGGTGGAGCCCACGATATACACCACCCCGGAGAACCTCGTGCCGCTGTGCATCTTCCTCCGGGACCACACCAACCTCAACTTTAAGACCCTGCTCGATATCACGGCGGTGGACTTCCCGGAGCGTGCCGCCCGGTTCGAGGTCGTGTACCATATTCTCAGCCCCCGGTGGAACAACCGCCTCCGTATCAAGGTCTGCGTGGACGAGGTCACGGCCGTGCCCACGGTCAGCAACATCTGGAAGACGTCCAACTGGTTTGAGCGGGAGACCTGGGACATGTTTGGCATCTTCTTCAGCGGCCACCCCGACCTCCGCCGCATCCTGACCGACTACGGCTTCACCGGCCACCCGCTGCGCAAGGACTTCCCGCTCAGCGGCTACACGGAGGTGCGCTATGACTACACCAAGAAGCGCGTGGTCTCGGAGCCGCTGGAGCTGACGCAGGAGTTCAGGTGGGGCCGTGGCGCGGGCATGGCTGGGCACGGCGGTGACGGGCGCCGGGGCGCGGTGACGTGGCGGCGCCGGCAGCGGCCGGGGAGGCCTTGCGACGCCCCAGAGACGGCTTCCCCGCAGCCGGGAGCCCTGCGACGCCCCTGCTCTAGCTGTGTCTGACCTGCTACTGATCCCCCCCCCCGTCCGCTCCTCTGCCCCCCACCCACCCCCAGGTACTTCGACTTCAGCAGCCCGTGGGAGACCCTCACGCGGTGAGCGGCCCCGCCTGGCGCTGATCCGGCTTGCGATGGGGCGTGTGGCAGCAGCTGCGGCGGCGAGGGAGCGCAGCCACTGAGTGGCGCGGACGCACGCGGCCCCCGGGGAAGCGGCAGCTTCGGAGGAAGGGGGGCGGCGCCCGGGCGCTCGATCCCGGGGCAGCGCCTGGGTGGCTGGGTGCGACCTGGCGGGGCTGGGGGCCGCTGGAGCAGCCGGGGCAGGGGCACGGGCCTGGGCCCGTCAGGGCGCTGGCCGCTTGGGGTCCAGGCCTGGGCACATCGGCCTGGCCCCTCGCCAAGGACCGGCAGGGCGCGGAGGTGTGGAGTTGTGGCGTGGAGCTTATAAGGGGTGGGGGTGCAGGGCGGCATGTTGGGGGCAGGGGGCAGGCGCAGCGGACGCCAGCATGTGGCTGCGCCGTGCAGGGCTTAACAACCTAATCAGCTTGTAGGGGGCTCAGGAAGTGGGGGTTAGGGATGGCTTTCATTGAGGGCAGGGCGCTGGGGGCTCGGCCCAAGGCCAGAGGGGGATACGGCCGGAGGGATTCCAGGCACTGGGGACTGAGGGGATTAGGGCGGGCAGATGAGCCCCGTGCGGTTGAAGTAGTCACCACCGCTCAGGGGCCGTCGGTGCCCAGTGTTTTGGGTGGCCGCTCGCTGCGGGCTCTGTAAATGGAGGGGCAGCGGCAATCATTTCCGCGAGCTTCGGCTTGGCCATGCTCTCCAGGCCTGGGGCTGTTCCCCGAGTCCCCGCTGAGGCAAGGCACACGGGCAGCCCATCACCCCACCGGCATAAACACACACGGCTCCCTCCGCCTCCCGCCTTCCCCACCGTGCCCACCGCCGGGGTCCAGATGAGGGGTTGCAGACCGCAGGCGCCCGAGCCTACGTACTACTGCAAGACTCCTGCTACCGGTATTATCTAGGGCGAGATTCACGGGCCTGGGCCTGGCAGTAGGCGCCTGGTTGCACAGGGGGCTTTCGGAGCGCATGCCATGGCTTGGGCGGCACAGGCGGCATGTAGGGCTGCGGTTGGCACCGATTGGTCCAGCTTCACTCGTAAAGCTACCTCACTCCTTCGGTTCTGGGCTCACAAATACCGTCTGAAGAACCCATGTAGGTCAAAGCCCCACACACGCCACCTGTGCACTGGACCATGGCACACCAGGATGTCCCCACAATTTCCTTCTCCGCTTCGGACTTCCTTGCGCATCACTATCCCTGGCCTCCTCGGCAAGACGCTAGGGATGAGTACCTCACTCGGTGCAACAAGCTGTGGGATGCCCTGTACTTTACCGGTGCAGTCGTCTTGGAACTCCACTACGGCGACCCGCTGAGCGAGGACATCGACGAAGCGCTGCAGGCGTGCTCGCGGTTCTTCGAAATGCCCAGCTCGCGGAAATTGGCAGAGAGCAGCATCATCCCGGGCGAGGGCTACGCCCGCCGTTCAGGCAGGGAGCTGCTCGCGTTCCGGCTGGGCTCTGAGCAGCAGCTGTCGGCACACGTGGTGGAGAAGCGCCGTCTTGAGGGGGTGAGCACTTGGCCGCAAGAAACATCTCCCAGCCCCAGGGCCCTTCCGTTGGCCGCCGCCTCCGTGCCTGTCCTCCGCCCCCCGTCACGTATCCCACGACCCGCGCGCCCCCAGGCCTGCCTCTCCCTGGACCGCCTGGGCCGGGCCGTCCTCCGCGACCTGTGCCGCAGCTCCGCGCTGGGCCTGCACCCGGCGGCGCTGGGCGGGCTGCTGGAGGACGAGGCCGCCCCCCTGCTGCGGGGCCAGCCCAGCGCCAGCGTCCTGCGGGCGAGCAAGAGCGGCGCCGGTGGGGGCTGAGGGTCGGGGTTGGGGGGTGGGGGTCTGCAGGGCGGGGGGCAGGACGCTTTCCGCTCCTGGGCAGGCGGGTCGCCTTGCGAGGCTGGAAGCTTGGAGGACGGCCTCCCCCTCAGTCACCCGCTCTCTAGGCTCCACGGCCCTTAGCCTCAACCCCACACGGCCCCTCCCCCCCTGCACCGCCCCTCCCCCAGACGCAGCCCCGGATGCGCTGGCCTTCGCCCCCCAGCGCGGCCGGGGGGCGCTCACCCTGCTGGCCAGCCCCGAGGCCCAGGGGCTGCAGGTGGCTGGGCCCGGCGGGGCCTGGCTGGACGTGCCGCTGGGCCCGGGGCGCGTGGCGGTGCTGTGCGGCCACAGCCTGTCGTACGCCCTGGGCGGCCTCCTGCGCGCCCCCCCGCACCGCCTGCTGCCCGGCTCGGGCGCTGCGGGGCTGAGCCTGGGCCTGGAGCTGTGCCCGCGGCCCTGCGCCGAGGTGGACCCCGGGGCGCTGCTGGAGGGGGCGGCCACGCAGCCAACCGGGTGTGTGGGTGGGTGGGTGGGTGGGTGGGCGGGACTGTGAAAGCAAGGGCAGCGAGGGGTCAGGTCCTTGCGGGCGGGCACCAGCGGTGTGTGTGGCTGCGGGTGCCCTCCCAGGGGCGCGTGAGCTTGCAGTTGAGCTTCATCCCTTGCTCGCGCCTTCTAATCGGTATCTCCGCGCCCCGCTCCCGCAGCCCCCCCGGCCGCCCCCTCCCCGTCACGGAGCTCCTGGAGCAGTGCGACCACTCCCCCCCCAGCCCCGGCCCCGCCCCGGGCCCCGCCGCGGCCCTGGGCCCCGCCCCCGCTGCGGCCAGCGGTGCGCGCCTGCAGCCGCAGCCCGGGGAGGCGGAGGGGCAGCGGCGCCTGGGGCAAGAGCAGCCGCCGCGGGCGCAGGAGCGACCGGCAGAGAAGGAGCAGCAGGAGCAGCGGCCGGGGCCTGATGGCAGGGAGCCGCCGGCCGGGGACGGCGCGGCGCCTGCACCGGGGCGGCACGCTCGAGGGCCCGAGGCCGCCGACGCCGGCGCCGGCGCCTCACCCTCCCCCCGCACGCCCCTGCCCGCGGCTCCCCGGCCCGGCCCCGGCCCCGGCCCCGTACCGGGAGGGGCGCCGGAAGCGGGGCCCGGGCCGGCGGCCTCCGCTGCGATTGGCCGGCCCGGGGGGGTGCGGCGCGCCGCCTCGCCTGCCCCCGAGGGCGCCCAGCCCCCCGCCAAGCAGCCCCGTGTGCAGGGGCAGGTCAAGCAGGAGGACGCAGCCTCCAACGCCTACCCCCCGCCCCGGCCCGGCCCCGCCGCCGCACCCCCCACCCCCACCCTCACCTTCTCGGTGTGGCCCCGCGACGGCGGCAGCCCCCTCTTCTTCACCGCCGCCCCCCGCACCCGCCTCGACCGCGTCTACGCCGCCTACGCGCAGAAGCGGCGCACCGACCGCGGCGGCTTCTGGCTGTCCAGGGGGGGGCGCATCCTGGCGCCGGGGCTGACGGTGGCGGAGGCGCAGGTGGCGGCGGGGGAGGAGCTGCGGGAGGTGGAGCGGCAGCCGTCGGGGCCCGGGCAGTGGCCCCCCACCGGCGCCCCCGCCCGCCGCCTGGCCGTCACCATACTGCACAGCGAGCGGGGCGGCAGCGCAAAGTCCCTCACCCTCATGTCCTGGACGCGGCTGCAGCACCTGTACGACGCGTACGGCACCGCGCTGGGGCTGGATCCTGGATCCTTCTGGTTGACGCAGGCGGGCCGCATCCTCGCCACCGAGCTCACGGCCGAGGAGGCGGGCCTCGCGGACGGGGACCTGCTGCAGGAGGCGCCCCGGGAGCGGCCCCCCAGCCCCGCACCCGCCCCGGGCCCCGGCCCCGGGGCTGCAGGGGCTGCAGGGGTGGGGTCTGCCGCCGCAGTCGGTGCGTCGGGTCGGGGCGGGGAGGCGCAGGTTGCGTTCACCGTGCGGCGGGCTGCGGGGGGCGGCGAGGTGGCGTTCCGCACGCTGCCCTCCACTCGGCTGCAGCGGGTGTTCGATGTGTTTGCGCGGGAGCAGGGGCTGGCGCTGGGGGAGCTGGCGTTCGTGCACCGGGGGGTGGGGCTGGGCGGGGGGCTGCGGGTGGGGGACGCGGGCATTCGGTCGGGGGACGAGGTGCTGGCGCGCAGGGAGGGGGGCTGAGGGGGGGGGTGAGGGGGGGGGGGCGTGGGCGCCAGCCGGGGAGGACGACGGCTTGCTTTGTGAGCACCTCTCCATACCGTGTCCTTGGACGGCAGTGTAGGCGGTGTATGTACAGGCTGTTTGAGTGGACAGGGACCCTGTGTGCACTGTGCAGCTCATACTGTTCTGTGTTGACGCGCGTTGCTGGTGTGGCCTGTGATCTGATCGCCGCGAAGGTGGTGAGGGGTGTTGCTGACATTGTTGGTGAGCGTTTGGCAGGTGTGCGCTAATGATGGCGTGTGTACTGCAGGTTGGTAGCAGTGGCTGCGTGCGCACATCGCACCGCATGAGCCAGGAGCCACGGACTTGTCTTGAATGTTGGAGGCTGCTGCAGGAGTCTCAACCCGTGACTAGGTGTTCTGGTATATCGAACTAGCCGGCGCAGGCCACTGTCCAGCCGCCTAATCGACTCAGGTAGCACCACTGATCTGGGTCAAGTATGACATTACACTCAGTGGCCAAGATTGCCCCGGCTTGGGGGTGGTGCCTGGAGGCTGGAGCAGCGGGCGCCATGAAAAGGCGGGGAAGCTGGGGTCGCAGGGCCTTGCTTGGGTCGCTCTGGGATTCTGGGGAAGGGCTGTTGTATGCGGCATTGCGGCTTGGGGTTCGGCTGTAAGGAGTACAAGGAGGCGGAGGGGGAGTAGAAGCATTGAGTGCTGGTTGAGTGGCTTGCAAGAGGCGACGAGACGCCCCGGTCTTGCAACCACTCCGGCCCAACCCCGCGCCCGGGCAGTGCTCACTGCGGCCCGCATCGGCGTCCTCATCTGCGAAGGCGGCAGTCCACACGTATACCCATCGCCCTCCCTTGCCCCTGTCTGAGCCGACTCGTCTTCGGACCTGCCTTGCCCCTCGTACATTGCGCCTGCCTTCTGTGCTGTGGCTCGACTGCACACGCACGCGGAAACACCGCTGTACCGCCGCAGCCAGCCCACAGACCTGGGAGTCCCTCTGTACGACAGCAGTACCTCCCCCGCAATGATGAGCCATACCCTGCGTTCCCTCCAATGCTCAGCGCCTTCACCCAGCAGCCGCAGATGAGCTGCCTCCTTGCCCCGTCTGGCACCCCCCACGCCACAGCGCCGGGCCAACGGTCAACCACCAACTACGAACTGCCAACGGTCACCGCCTCCGCAGCAGCACCATGAAGTTGTTGGCCGGCATCTCCCGCACCGCCACCAGGTCCTGACAGGGGGGAGGGGGGGGGGCGGAGGAGCTGAGGGTTGCGGCAGGGGGGTTTGGGGAGCACCAGCGGGCAGCCGTTGGGGAGGAGCAGGGGTTGCAGGGGAGGGGCGAGTTTTTTGGTAAGCAGGCACCGTTCCTGCTCCTCCTTCCCTCCCAAGAGCCTCCCCGCCCACCCCAGCTCCACCTGCAGCTCCCGCCCCCGGCCCCCCTCACCAGCCCCGCCTGCCGCCCCCAGGCCTCCAGGTCGGTGAGGTCCCGGTAGCCCCAGGAGGGGTCCCGCGTCCGCAGGGACGCATCGAAGGCCTTCGGGGGGTTGGGGGGGAGCATGGGGAAGGGCGCGGATGCGTGCGGAAAACGGCATGTGGAGTAAGGCTTGTATGGTGTGTGAGCATCATGTATGGTCAACACAGTGGGCATGGGGGCGCAGCAGCTGGGGGGGCATCGCAGGCCCCGGGGTAAGCACGGGCGTGGTCGGCCATGCGCCGCGTGCCAGCCCCGGGGGGCAGGCGGAGCGGTGCGGGAGCGGTGCCAAGGCTTTCCAGGGCCCCGGGGCCGGGGGCTCCCGCACCTGGTTGGATGGCGAGGTGAAGGTGCCCCCCTCCACCGTGAAGGGGCCGTAGATGGCCAGCAGGCCGCCGCCGGGGCGCAGCGCCCGGCCTGGGGGTGTGGGGTGTGGGGAGTGGGGAGGGCGGGCCCAAAGAGAAGGGGGAACGCTGGGTGACCCTCAGACCGAGCTCGCTGGGATTGCTGCCCGACCTCAGACCTGAGCCCGCACAGCCTGCCCCACCCGCCCCCTTCTGCGCACACAGCTCCGTCCCGAGCTCCCGCCCCCCTCCTCCCCCCTCCCCCCTGCACCCACCCGCCCCCGCGATCAGCCCCTTGGTCGCCTCCAGGGGGGAGATGTGGCACATGTTGGCAACGAACAGAGCGGCAGCGCCCAGGGGGGCAGGCGCACCGGGCCCCGGCCCCGCGCCCTCCGCCCCGGTCTCCGCTGCGCCCCCCTGGGCCGCTGCGTCCGGGCGCCCCACCGCCGCCGCCAGCCGCTCGGGCCAGGAGGGGTCCGCTGCGGTGGGGGGCAGGGGGGCGGAGGCCAGGGTCGCGCGTCAGAACAGCTGCCTGGCCAAACCACTCACCTCGCCCTACACACTTGTAGCCTGCCCTGCATCCATCAGCCCCCGCATACAGCCCCCCCCGCCCCCCTCACATGCGTCCAGCTGCAGGGGCGGCAGGCGCAGGTTGGGCAGCGGCCCCCCGTCCGGGCCCCCCGTGGCGGCGTATGCGGCGATGGAGGGGAAGAGCTCCGGGGTGAGGTCGGTGGGCTGCAGGTGGGGGGGGCAGAAAGCGGGGGGGAGGGGGGCTGGGGGGGAAGGCGTGGGGGGAGGGGGAGGGCAGCCTGGGCCGGGCAGTGGCCCACCCCTCCATGCCCCCCTCGCACCCCGCAGCTCGCCTGCCAGTCGTAGGCGGGCAGGGCCGCAGCCAGGTGCGCGGCGTGCTGGCCCGAGCCTGAGGCCACCTGGGGGGCGGGGGGGAGGACGGGTGGATCAGGTGGAGGAGCACAGGGGCTGGTGCCCAGGGCAGGCAAGGGCATGCCAGGGGCTTCGCTGACCGTGGCGGCTAGCGGCTGAGGACTAGTTGCTGGTCCCCCAACCGAGCAGGCAGGCCCGGCCAGGCCAAGCCGGGCCCAGGCCGGGCCCAGGCCGGGGCCCAGGCCAGGTCCAGGCGGGGCCCACCCACCTCGAGGATGAGGGGCCGCTCGCGCCCCGCCTCCCGGGCCGCCGCCACCGCTGCGTCCTGGGCCTCCCCCGACAGGTACTCGAGCTGGGGGGGGGGGGGGAGGTTGGGCGAAGTTGCCCCTCGGGGCAAAGCGCTGCTGTGCAAGTTCACGGCGCCCCGTGCACCAGCCTCCACCGTCTTTGCCTTCTATGCTCCCTCGTCCTCCTGCCGGGCGGCTGCCGCGTGCCCATCCCCGCCATCCCGTGGGGCCATCCCCGGCCCCACGCACCAGGACCTCCGCGATATGCCCCTTGTTGCGCTCCGCCGCGGGGCTCTCGCGCTTCGCAGCGTCAAGCGCGGCGTAGCTGTCCATAGACATAGCAAAGCGAAAGGGCTGGCTTGCCATGGCGCGAGGCGACAATCGGGCGCTGCCCGCGATAGAAAGGCACGTTGGGCGAGGCGACAGCCGTGCAGCAAAGTTCATTCGCGGCGTGGCAAGGCGAAAGGGCAGGAGGCCAGCTCGGGCGAGTCAGAGCATTGCTCGTCGGGTCTTCGCGTTCAGCTGCACCCGTATGGCAATCTGAACTTGTAAATATTAATCATGTCAGTGTGTCAACCAAGGGGACTTGGGGCAGCGCCGGTGCCCGGGATTGTGTTCGTGTCCCTGCCCCTGCAGGCCCCTGCTGAGCAAGAGCAAGCCCCCGTAGGGCCACAGCCGCACGGCCAGGCGGTAAGTACCACCGAGGCCCCGTAAGGCCGCGCTTGGCACGCCACACGGCGGGGCGGTCCCGCTACCGCTCCCGCTGGTTGCCTGGCCGCGGTACCCCCTGTCCGCACCTCCTTGCTTCTTCTTGGGCGCTGGCCCCCGGCCTCAGCCGTAGCAGAGGTGCCTTGAGAGCAAGATGACGACTTGCAGTTGGCAGGTTTCGCACACGGGACACCGTGCCCGCAAGAAACCCCTAGGCAGCATCCATGCTCCTGGAGGGGAATGGAGTCCTTCCGGCCTGCTTGTGTGCGGGCCATATGCCACAGCACGCCGCCGGTTGCTTGTGCTGTTGTGCACAGGCAGAGGGTCAGGCCTCTTTGCAAGCGGGCACCACAGCTTCTGCTCTTCTCTGTTTACACCAGTACCGTGCCCCGCCATTAGGGGGCACTGGGGGCATGGGAGCCCAAAGCCAGCTCCCAGGCGCACCTTCCGCGCACAGCCAGCCCCATGCGACACGCTACAATGGGTGTTCGCATGACTGTATTCCGGAGCCTAACTCAGTCAAGTGGTCAAGGGGGTCATTAGGGTCCGCTGGTCAGCTGCTGGGCGCTTGCCTGTATGGGCAGCAGCGCTTATGTCTCCATCAGTCCAGACAAGCGGTCATCAGCGGACATCAGTCCAGAAAGAATCACTCCTCCGCCTCCAAGCCGCTGCAAAAAGCCCTGCTCCTGCTCCTGTATCTATGCGCCACCCGTCAGTATAACCTTTCACACACACAACCAATCTTGCACTCCACCGGAGGCCGTCCCCCGGCCAGCAAGACTTCCATTTCACCACACAAGTGTGCACCCGCCCCCGCCCCACATGCATTTGTGTTGGTCTCCTCTCTTGCCTACCCGCTGACCCCGTTCTTGGTTGCCCAGCCCCCCATATCCCGGCCGTGATCGGCAGTATGCCTGCCAAAATCAGGGGTGTATAGTTCAGTGCTCAACAGCAGCGCCGCCTATCGTGCAAAAGCGCTGGCGCCTGCTGCTACCGCTGCGAGGGTGTCCGGTCCGGTCCGGTCCAGCCCGATGCCATCCGGTCCGGTGCGGGCACAAGTTCACGCCGCTCACACCCAGTTGCGGGGCGTGCCGGCGGCGGCGGCGCGGGCGGCCTCGAGGAACTCGGCCTCGCGGGTGCCCTTGGCCGGCTCGTGGTTGTAGGCCCAGGTGGCGGTCTTGGGCATGGACATGAGGATGCTCTCGGTGCGGCCGCCCGTCTTCAGGCCGAATGCCGTACCGCGGTCGTACACCAGGTTGAACTCCACGTAGCGGCCGCGGCGGAGCTGGGGTGGGGGGAGAGGGGGCGGGGGGCGGGGGGGCGGGGTCAAGGGGGTTTGGTGAGGAGGGCAGAGAGGAACGGGTACGGAACGGGCTGGCCTGCGCCCTGACACCTTTCCTTTTCGTGCCCTCCCGGGCTCCCCAAGCCAGGCATGTTCGCCCCACCGCCCGCCCGCCCGCCCCTCCCCACGCACCTGCTGCCACTCCTTCTGCTCCGCCGTGAAGGGGTCGTTCATGTGCCGCCGCACGATGGGCACGTAGGCCTCGGCCACGTGGTTGACCGCGTCCGTGGCGAAGGCCAGGATCTTCTCGGGCTCACTGGGGGAGGTGAGGGGGGGGTGAGGAGGGAGGGCAGCGGGTCAGGGAGATGGCAAGGCCTGTAAACCCGTACGGAGGCCGGAACGCGCAGTTTTGCAATCCCACCATGCTGACCCTCCAGGCGCCCGTTTCCCCATTCCCCATTCTTGCCTTACTCGCAATCCCCTGCCCCCCCTCCCCCCTCGCCACTGCCCCCTCACCGGTCGTTCAGGTCGTCGTAGATAATGCCGCCCAGCCCGCGCGTCTCCCCGCGGTGCTTGATGGTGAAGTACTCGTCGCACCACTTCTTCATCTTGGGGTAGAAGGCGGGGTCGTGGCGGTCGCACACCTGGGGGCAGGGGGGGCGGGGAGGGATTGAGAGGGGGAGGAGAGGGGAAGGGGGCCGCAAGAGGATGCTGCAGGGCAGGATTGCAGGGCAGCACAGTTCCCCCCCTTACCACGCTCCCCGCCTGCTCCGCTGCCCGCCCCCTTTCCCCCAATCCCCCTCCCCATGTCCGGCTCACCGCCTTGTAGGTGCCGTGGAAGTGCTTGAGGTCCTCCGGCTCCACGTAGCATGGCGTGAGGTCGGTGCCGCCGCCGAACCACCACTGCCCCGGGAGGCCGGCCCAGGCGTCGGCCTCGAAGTAGCGGTAGTTGAAGTGCATGGTGGGGGCGTGCGGGTTCTTGGGGTGCATCACCGAGGAGATGCCGGCCGCGAAGAAGGGGATGCGGCCGGCGTCGCCGCGGCCCTTAAACTGCTCCTGATTGCCCGAGGCGGCGCTGGGGGGAGGTGGGGGGAAGGGTGGAGGGGGGGTGGCGGTAAGGGGAAGGTGGTAAGCGAGGGGGTGCAAGCGAGGGGTGCAGGGACGGCTCAACCGAGTGGAGAGGTCAAGGCCCTGGCACCACAACGCCGCGAGACGGGGCTGAGGTCTGGAAGCGTTGCACGGGGTGTGCCTGGTCAGTGCCCCTTGCAGCCTCCACCCTGTCCCCTCCCCCCAAGGTCCCACCCGGCCACCCGCCCCACGCCACACCACCTCCACCCCGGCTGCGTGATGCATTGCCCACCCACGGGGCCAACCGACCCTACCCACCGGTAGGCCTCCGGGGGCATGGAGCCGTACACCACAGACACGTTGACGCCCGCCTTCTCCCACACGTTGCCGTCAATGAGCACGCGCGACACGCCGCCGCCACCGCCGGGGCGGGTCCACGAGTCCTGGATGAACTTCTTGCCGTCCACGTCCTCGATGGCCTTGCAGATCGAGTCCTGGGCCGCGCGGATCACCTTCTCGAAGCGCGCGCGCATGCTGTGGGGAAGGGCGAGGTGAGGTGGGGTGAAGGGGTGAAGGGAAAAGGCGAGTTGGTTCGGCGATGGTCGTTGCAAAAGGGCGTCCGTCGCGGGTGTTGCGGCCCAGGTGGCAGGACCTCAACTAGACTTGGTAGGGTGTCAGCAAACACCAGCAAGCGACTACGAGGGCTTGCAGTCGACCTACGTGTCGGGGGTGTCGACATCAGCGCGCAGGAGCTGGACGTGGGGGTGCGCGGTCTCCTGAGCAGCCTGCATAGTGTCAATTTCGACATTCTTGTCAGCCGAGGGGTCGTTGGTTTTTGGGTTGCTAGAAGTTTGTCCGCCGACTGTCGGCAAGCATGCGGTCGTTGCATCGGCGCTTTGACGGGCGGACGCACCCGCTCCGCAACAGCACGGCTCATCACCACGCGCTTGGGGGCCTGAGCCGACTTGCGAAAGCACTGGCTGCTGCTGAGAGAGCGAGACTGGAGCGCCATCTCTTGAATCGAGCTTGTATACAGGAGCCTAGAGCTAGATCTTCAAGTGCTCAATTGAAGTGGGTGTAAGCACGAGTGCCTCCTGGCTTGGGCTGGAAGGTCGTCGAGTCAAGGACTGAAGAGTGGGGGCTCGCGGGTCGGCTCTTATGGCGGGGGCACCAGGGGTGTCAGCTCGGTACCGGTCAGAGGACGATGCGAGCCATGCTAGGGTTACGCGGTACCGGTCGTGTCCCCCCTTAGATCTGGCGAGATGGGCAGCGGCAGACGTGAGGTACCGGCAGGAGTACCTGATGACCAACGTCGCTCTGCACGCTCGTTTTTGCGCCCAGTCCAACTCAAGTACCAAGACACAGCTACTCGCTATCAGAGCTGAGTAGCCAGACGGCTTTTCCGTGTGTTAAGGCGCCTTAGGCGACGGAAGCATGGCGGCTCGTCGCGCGGTCGCGATGCCTCAAAAGCCCCAATGATACCCGTTGGTTACACTTATTCAGTGTACTGAACGCGTGGCACAGGAAAGGTGCACAGGCTTAGAAGCCTCCGTCGCTCGTCGGTCGGCATGCCTCAGTCGCGACCGCCCAGATTCCGGCCTGTTCACTCAGCCGCTAGCCAGAGCAGGCGGCGAGGCGTTGAGAAAGGTATTGGGCAGGCCTGGGGTCCGCGCCTTGTATCCCGGCTTTAGAAATGACGCGTTACAGGGTTGGCAGACGAGCTGCCGGCCCCACATGAGGGGCTATGCCCACCTCCCCCGACCCCAGGCGATCCCTAGAGGATAGTCACCCGACTTTAGGGCCGGCAGCCTTCAGCCCTTCACTCGAGGCGCCACCACGGGCGACTGGGCGACACCTAGCAGCTCTAGGACCACCAAACCGGCTCACCCCTACCCAACAGCACCAGCCTCGTGCCGCTGTGCGCAAGCTGCTTCCGACCGGAACCATGGCCCCAGCTTGCCACAGCTCTGCTTACATGCTGGCCAGCAGGGGCGCCACTGAAAGGTCTACACGACGTGGGGATGCACATCCCCACACACGCTGTGCGCCTGCTGCAGGCAATGTCCCGGCCTTCGAGCAAAATGCTAGGGTTGGGCTGGGTTGGGTCGGTCGGGTCCAGCACACCCGCGACATCATTTTGCCCGGGCCGTCCACCCTCTAGCCTCTATGCATGCTTCCCACCGTGCCTGCTACTTGCCTTGGCCCGTGATCCCCAAATCATGCCTTATTAGGACTGCAATCAAAGTTAGTTGAACGCTGTGTTGCTGCTCGGTGCTCAGTCCGCAGTCAAAGGCAGTCTGACTCATTGCTTGACCGCTGCGTGGGGCTCTAGCCGCCCCCCGTGGCGTTCAGTGCCGGCAGCCGCTTCGCACGCTCCCCCGGACCCCCAGCCCAGCGCGGCAGCCTCCCCTGCCTCTACCCCTTACGCCTGCTGCGGCTGCTGCCTGCCGGCCGCCGCCTGCCTGTCCGCCGCCTCCCGCGCCCACTGCAGCTTCTGGGCCTCCACGCGGGCGGCCTTGTTCTGCCGCAGCTCCTGGGGGGTGGGGGTGGGGGGGGGGGGGGTCGGAGGGCGGGGCGCGAGGGTGGGGGATGGTCGCTGGCAAGCCGCCTCTGCAGACCGCGGCGGGCACGCAAGGACTCGATGGTCGTTGCGCGGAAAGAGCAGCATCGCAGCCCTTGCGCTGACAGAAGTGTGCTTGCCACAGCACCCCGAGTCGCCCTCCCGCCCCTCCCCCACGCACCCTGACCGCCGCCGACAGCGCCGCCTTGCGGTTGCTGAAGTCGTCCCGCCAGCGCAGCAGCGCCCCCGCGGACAGCGCCGCCAGCTGCCGCACGCCCCGCCGCCCCAGCTCCCGGTCCCCGGCCGTCCACGCCCCCGCCCAGTCGCCCTCGCGCTCCAGCCAGAAGGTCAGGCAGTTGCGGGCGGGGCCGCGGTCTGGGCGCACCGAGGGAGCGGGAGGGGAAGGAGGCAGGTGCTTACAGAGAGTATGGAGGAGGATGACGGCGTACCGAGGGTTGGAGGAGGATGGCGCCTGGGTGCGAGCGGTGCAGCCGGTAGGGGAGCTCTTGGCTAACAGCTAGCTGCTCCGGTGTGCTCCTCCGGTCCGCCCCCAGCCCCCACCCACCGAAGCGGTTGCAGTACCCGTACACCTCGTGGTTGAGGTAGGTGTAGCGGTCCCTGGGGGGGAGGGGGAGAGCACGAGATAGCGGCCGGACCAGACGCCCCACGTCCAAACTCGCCGCCAAGTCCCGAACCCTGCTCCCACTTCACCTCTCCCCTCCCCCCCACCTGTTGATGAGCTCGTTGGCGGTGAGGTTGGCGAGCAGGCAGAAGGTGTTGCGCGCCGCCAGCATGGTGCAGGGGAGGAAGCACAGCGCCTGCAGGGGGGGGGGGCCAGGTGGTCAGACGCCCGGCCCCTCCAGCCTCGACGTCCGACACACGCGCTCCCGCTCCCCCGCCAGTTGGCTTGCCGGCTGGGCACCAGTCCCCTGCCCCCATCTCCTCAGCACCCCGGTCCTCCACATCCATACGCGCCCCGCCCACCTACTCCGCCCCGAACCCCCACCCACCCCGCCCCCCACCTGCAGCCCCGCCAGCAGCAGTATGCCCCGCTCCGCCCCCGCCGCCGCCCACGCCAGCGCCGCCCACAGCGCCGCGGGCCCCGTGTCCGGCGCCGAGGAGGCGGCCGCGGCCCCCGATGCCGCCAGGTGGCGCTGCAGCACGAAGGAGCAGGTCACGTACACCACCATCACCTGGCACACCCACTGGGGGGGGGGAGGGGGAGGGGGTAGAGGGAGGGAGGGGAGAGGGCTTCACACCACAGCGGCGGAAGGGGGCATGTGGGACGGACGAAGCTCGTCGTAGTCTCGGGGAGAGGGGGGAAGCGGCACGAGGAGGGGCCTCAGAACACCACGTTGACGTCAAGAGGGCCTCTGGGATGGGCGCCGGTCTTGCACATGCGGGACAAGGCCGGGGCGTGTGAGGCCTGACCGCACGCCGCCCCCCGCTCCCAGCCCTCCAACCCCCCCGCCCCTCCCACCATGCAGTAGAGCCACGCCACGAAGGAGCGCTCGTTGGCCTCCCCCACGCAGTTGGCGATGGCGGGGCAGTGGTGGTCTGGGGGGGAGAGGGAGGGAGGGGAAGGGAGGGGAGGGAGGCGGGGAGGGGGGCAGGGGTTTGCATGGGCTGGGTGGAGGGTGAGTCGAGCCGGTGGGCAGTGCCGACCAAGCTCCAGACCCGTCACCGCAGCCCTATCTACATCAGGGGAAGCACTCAACGCCCCGCCCTCCCCAGCCCCCGCGCCATCCCCTGCCTCACCGAACCTCCGCACGCAGCGGTTGCAATACTGGCAGTGCTTGGAGCGCAGCGGCCGGGGCACCCGGCACGTGTAGCACTCGGGCTCCAGGCCGCCCCCCGCCCCCGCCCCCGGGCCGCCCCTGCCGGGGCTGGCCAGGCCCAGCTCCGCCAGCCGCGCCGCCTCCACGTCCCCCTCCTCCTGCAGGTCCCCCTCGGGGTCCCCCGTGCTCCCCACCGCCGCGGAGGCCATGGCCGCCGCCACTGCGCCCATGGCCCCCACCGCAGCCCCCGCAGCCGCCACGCCCCTGGCGCGCAGGCTGCCGCCCGCGGCCGCGGCCTTGAACACGCCCCCCGCCGGGGCGGCCCCCGCGGAGGACCCCAGCAGAGCGTCCGTCTCCATCGGCTCGGGGCCGTGGCCGGGGCCGTGGCTGTGCTCCCCATGGCCGTGGTCGCCCCCGCACTTGGAGTGGTCGTGCCCGTGACCCGAGTGCCCGTGCCCGCTCTGGTCGTGGTCGTGCGCTGCGCCCGGAGCCCCCGGGCCCGAGGCGTCCTTGCCGCCGGGCGGGGTGCTGCCGCTGGCGGCGCCACCCGCTGCGGCCGGGGCCTTGGGGGCCGGCGGCGCGCGCGGCACGTACCCCGGGTCGCTGGTGGCGGCGATGAAGTGCAGGATGGGCAGCAGTACGAACGTGGCCAGCAGCAGCAGCGTGGGCGTCGAGGTCCACCTGGTGCCGTGCCAGTACGGCAGCACGTGGAAGCCGTACACAAAAGGATCTGGGTCGAGGTCGGTGAGAGCGGGTGGGCGGGCGGGCGGTGGGTAAGGAGTGGGATGGCGTGCTTGTCAAGGTGGTTTGGAGGGACACTGGGGCGGTCTTGCACCAGGGTTCGCAGCGCACTGCTTCCCCATGAGGAGCGGCATGTGGGTGGGTCCGCGTCTCGCCCCGCCTCCGCCACCGTGCCTTGCGTCCCTCACGAGCAACCCCTCCTTCCCTCCCCCCCACCCCGACTCACACACGATCTCGCATGTGGCTATGAGGGACATGAAGCCACGGGCCTGCTGCACATTCCTGTGGGGGCGGGGCAGGCACACGGGAGGGGCCGGCGTAAGGGCGGTAGGAGCAGCGGATCAGGGCCCCCACACCGGCAGCCTGCGGGGACGCTCCTCCTATGACCCCTGACCTTCGTCGCTGTCCCCAAGCCCCCGCCCACGTCCCCGACAGCGCCACACGCCCTCCCTTCCTCCCTCAGCCCCCCCCTCCCGACCCACTTGGCGCCCAGCCCCGCCAGGCGGTACACGAACACCGAACCCCCCATGGCCGCCAGCGCCAGCCCCGCCACCAGCGCCCAGAAGGGCAGCCACGAGGGCGCCAGGGCCACGGCCGCGCCCGCCACCAGGAAGAAGGGCGGGAAGAAGAGGCCGTCGCAGTAGCGGAAGTAGGCCCTGCGGGGGGGAGGGGGCAGGAGGGGGAGGGACGAGCAGGCGGGAGAGAGTTCTGGTGAGTTGCGGTCGTGCTCGGCGATGTGGGTTGGCGCGGGAGGCGCAGAGGGCCCCAAAGCCGTAGGACCCCTGCCTTTCGGCCCCCCCCCCTTCCAACACCCACCTGCGGTACAGTGGGAAGCAGCTGTCGTCCTCGGGGCGCCAGGTGCGGTTGGGCGGCACGGGCTCATAGTAGTCGCGCGCGGAGAGCTGCCGAGGAACGGAGAAAGGGGACGGTGCAGTGTTCGTGGGCCATTGGCGAGGCCTCGCTGCTTGCACGGCTCCCGCTGCGCTCCCGCTGGACCCACTTCAGCTCCACCCTTGTGCCGGCCTGACCCCGCCCTTGCCCCCGGCGCACCTTCTTGTTGCCCCCCGCCTTCTCCGCCGCACCCGCCTCCTGGCCGTGCGCCTCGCAGCAGCCCCCGCCGGGGGCGTGCGAGTGGCCGTGCGAGTGGCCGTGGCCATCCCCATGGGAGGCCGCAGACGAGGTGGGCAGCCCGCCCAGCGCCGCCCCCGCCCCCGCCCCAGCGCCGCCCTCCTGGCCACTCCATTGCTTGAACGAGGGCGGCCCAGAGTCCAGCGCCGCGCCGCTGCCCCCGTCGTGCGGCCCGTGGCCGTGGCCGTGCGCCCCCGGTCCCCGCAAGGGCCAGGTCCCCGGCTCCGCCTGCAGCAGGGAGGTGGCCAGGCCCGGGGGCAGCGCGGAGAGGGGCACCTCCGCCTCCGAGTGCACGTAGCTGAAGCCGCCGTCGGAGGGGTCGGACTGGGGGGGCGTGGGGGGGGACAAGGTGGTCAGAGCAAGACGTGTTGGAAAGAGGCGTAGGTATCAGGAACGGTGTGGGACAGCAGGTGCGCTTCTAAGCAAACCCGCTTGGCCGGCCTGTCCCCCCGTCGTGGTCGGAGCACAGCCCCGCCTCAGCCGGCCAGCACCGGTCCCGGCCTCACCCGCCCCGAGCCGGGATTGTAGAAGGGCGCGGGCTGGTTGGGCGCCCGCATGCCCCCCGCCCCCGCCCCCGCCTGCATGCGCTGCAGGGCGGCCATGCGCGCGCCCATGCGGGCCATGGCGCCGGCGGGGTCGGGGCCGGAGGAGGAAGGGGCGCCGGAGGGGCCAGCGCCGGGCGGGGGCAGGGCTCGGGCGTAGGACCCGAGGGCCATGAAGGCCTGGCGCTGCTCCGTCATGTCCATGCCCGCGTACATGGCCGGGCCCGCGGCCGCCAGCCGGGCCGGGTCGGAGGCCATGTCCAGCACCGCCCGCAGCCGCTCGGGGGACAGGAGCTGGGCCATGGCGGGGTTGGCCGCCAGCAGGCCCTTGAGCGCGGGGTCGCGGTCCGCCGCGGCGGTGAGCAGGTCGGGGGACTCGAGCAGGCGCTGCACGGCCGGGTTGGCGGACAGCGCTGTCGCCTGCGCCACCATGGCTTCGTGCACATCGCCAGGAGGCCCGGGCTTCTGCGGGGTGCGGGTGTCAGGCAGACTGTTCAGTGTTGATGTCGGAGTGGGAGGATGCGGCACAGGGTTCGTTGTTGTGGGTCGGGGGTGGGTCCTAGGATGAAAGCGAAGTGCCGGGAGCTTTCCTCCGAGTGGGGCAATGCTAGAGCAGCCGGGGCCATCGCCCAGCCCAGCCCTTGCTAAGCCCGTGCCAGAACTAGGGGTGCTGTGCTCGCAGGGGCCATGCAGTGTAGTCAGAAAGATTCGAGGGGATGCTGCTGAGCGCGTTGGTGTAGCCGCTGCCGCAACGCACCAGGAGGAAGGCAGGGTGCCAGCAGAACTAGGGTGGGGGTGCAAACTAAGGGCACGCACGGGCGCCGGGCCGGGCCGGGCCTGAAGTTTGCGGCCTGCTTTCTGCCTCTACGCTCAGGATCTTAGCTGAAGCTGGCGAGCCTCTCACGCTCGGGCCCAGTCAACGCGCCATGCAGGATCCTGCCCGTGCGTAGAGCACAGCTCGCGCTAAGCTATCTTGGATGTGCTAGGATCGTCTTACCGCAGCCTGCCCTCGAGCGGGCCGCGGAGGCAAGCTTGGCCCGTTCCGCATGCTGTGTTGCAGCTAGTGTTGCTGGCGAGCTTCGTCTAATCTCCCGGACTTGCACAGCGTCCGATCACGTGGGTGTGTTCATAGCGGTAGAACGTCTCGGTGTTCCAGCGTCAGGCGCAGTTCAGAGGCCGCGGCCAGTTCGCGCGTTTGCGGTTGCAGTGCTTTGGTCGCAGTACCTGTAAGCGCAGTATGCAAACAGCTATGCCGGATAGTCACGGCGGTTTTGAGTCTCATCGGGCGATCGTGCTCGAGCACGACGCGCGCACACGCGTCGCGAGCTCGGCCCCCTCGGGCCCCCCTGTCTCCCCCGCAGTCCCCGCGAGCCCGCCTCGTCAATGAACAGGTTACCCGCATCGCCTCCCCCCCCCGCATACAATCCATGTTCCATGATGATGGCCAGTGTGCGGGGCAGTCGTCGCCACACCCCAAGAGAGCCTACATCCGACTCTCCTTCAGGACAGTCGCAAGCTTCACGCAGCGTTTCGGCCGCAGCTGACGCGCCGAGGTGCAGCTGTGGGCGCCTGCTCGCTCACTAGCCTGTGGTGTCCCGATGCCGCAAGCTCCCTTGCAGAGGGCGCGTGACAAGGAGCTTGTGCAGAGAGCCAGCAGCCATGCATGGCTTGTTGTGCTGGCAATGGGCAGATGCGCTGCTCTTTGCATCAGGATCACACTCGGCCCTCACCTGTACGGCACGCAGTCCACGCACGCACAGCTTGCCTCCTCCACGGGGCAGGGCCCATCCGCCCATCCTTGCCCCAAAACATTGTATACTACCATCAAGACACACGCACACCGAACAGATACACTTCACGCCAAGCGCTATATCCGTTGGCGAAGCAAGCAAAAACGGGCACATGTTAGACGAACCAACGACAGCTCCGCAATGTGCGGGGCCTGAACCGCCCTTATTGCAACCCGTCCTTCCGTGCACCCCCGGAGGCCGCATCCCCGCCCAACGCCTGACCCCTCACCTCTGCCCCATCCACTTGCCCACGAAGCGACGCCGCCGCTCCTGCGCCGCGCCCCACGCGCGCACGCCCGCACCGCAACCACTCAGGGCCCGGCACCCCTGCACCGCCCGGGACCCGCCCCGCCCGGCACAGGTGCTCCACGCACCGCCGCCCTTCCGGGCCGGGGCCGGGGGAGGTCCGCCGGTGCGGCCTCCCCCCACCAACCCTGCCCCTCCGCGCCTCACTTGCGGCCCGCGAAGTCCACCCCCTTGCGGATGGAGCCCAGCAGCTCGGGCTTCATGTCGGCCAGCGTGGCCCGCTCCGAGGCGTCCAGGGGGCCCAGGGGGAGCACCTGGGGGGGGGGGTCGGGGGGAGGGGAGGTCGGGCAATGGATACCGTATGGGATGGAGGTGCGTGAACTGATGCCGACACTGCCCCACCCCCATGCCCAGCACCCCTGCTCCCGTGCCCCTCACCCCCAGCCCGCCCCACCTCCTGCACGCCGGTCTTCCCCAGGCGCAGGGGGGAGGCGAAGAAGGGCAGGTCGGGCGCCTCCGAGGGCGGGAAGGCCACGTAGGCCGTCTCCGCCACCGGCCCCTCCCCCGCCATGGCGCGCAGGCAGCTGTCGGCGAAGCGGGCGGCGGCGTAGGCCATGGACAGGGTGGCGGAGCCGGCGCCGGCCTTGGCCTGGGGAGGGGTAATGGGGGGCGGAGGGGGGTGGAGGGGGCCGGCAGGTAAGCACGCAGGCAAGGGCCGGGACGGGCAAGCGGGGGGGGCGGGTGCAGAATCCATCCGATTTCCACTCCCGCTCCCCACACGAGCCCCCCTCTGTGCCCCCCCCCCCCACGCCCCCCCCCCCGCCCCCACCTGCACCACCTCCGTCCCCGCGTCCTGGATGCGGGCGGACAGGGCCTTGCGCTTGTCGGCCCCGAACGAGGCGGGCAGCGGGGGGCGGGCCTGGGGAGGGGAGGGGGGCGGAGGGAGAGGGCGTCAGGGAGACCAGACCCCGGCAGCCCATCTCCGGTGGCCCCTCCTCGCAAGCCTCGACCCGTACGTACGCCCCTCACCCTGCACCCTCTCTTCCCCCTTACATGCAATTGCCTCTTCCCTAAGACTGCTCCCCCTCCTCTTCCCAACCCACTCCCCATCCCTCGCCCCTCAGTAGCCTCTCGCCCTCCCCCCCCCCCTTCCCTACCCCCCCCTCCCCCCCCCCACCTGGCTGAGCAGCGGCAGGATGGTGATCCCCGCGTGCCCCCCCACCACCGGCACTACCACGTCCCGCGGGTCGGCCCCCACCACCTCCGCCACAAAGGCCTCCGCGCGCACAATGTCCAGCGTGGTCACACCGAACAGCCGGGCGGGGCTGAACACGCCTGGGGGGGGGGGGTGCCAGGGGGGGCGCGAGGAGAGGGAGGGGCGAGGTCGTGCCACGAGTCCACCCCGGCAAGGCTGTGCACACCGTGAAACCTTTAGACGCCTTCCTCCCCCCGGCCCCCATGAGGCTGCACCGCCTCCCCAAACCCCTAAAAGCTCCCTTGCTTCGACCTGCAGCCCCCCAGCGCCCCCCCCCCTTCCTCCGGCCTCACCCGCTCTCTTGAGCACCTCCGCGGCGATTGGCACCGTGGAGTTGACCGGGTTGGAGATGATGGCCACCCAGGCCTGGGGGGGGGAGGTGAGGGGGGGGGGGAGGTGAGGGGCCACGCATGGGTGCGGAGGGCGCCAGCGGGCTTCAGCCCGGACCCCTTGCAGCCCGGCCCTGCCCCGCCCAGGCCGGGCCCCCGCCCCTGCTCCCCCGCCCCTGCCGCCTGCCGCCCACCTGGGGGCAGTGCTCGGCGATGGCCGCCGTCAGACCCGCCACGATACCTGGGGGGGCGGAGGGAGGGTCAGGACGCTGAGGGGGTACTTGGGGGCCGGCCGCACGCAGGGCTCGCCACCGTTCCCTAGTCAACGCCACGCGCCTTCCTCTGGCCTCCCGTCCCCCATCCCCACCCCGTAAGTCCCCCCAGGCCCACCTGCGTTGATGTTGAACAGGTCGTCACGGGTCATGCCCGGCTTGCGGGGCACACCTGGGGTGGGAAGGGGGAAGGAGGGAACGGGCAGGGGGGGAGGCACGGGCTACACGTGAGGCGTGGATGAGCACCGACGGGCAGAAAGCTGTGCAATACCCCTCAGTCCAGCGGGGACCTGCCAGCTTCCTCCAAGACACGGTTTTGCCCACCAACCCCGGCTCTAGACGCCTGCGCCGCCTGCCCCAGAGACCTCTCGCCGGCGTTACCCTCGACCCCAAGCACCCCCATCCCCACCTCGAGGCCCCCCCCCCGGCCCCTCCCCCCCCACCCGCGGGAATGACCACCAGGTGCGCGCCCTTGAGCGCCGCGGGCAGCTGCGCCGGGCCCAGGTGCCCCGTGACACGTGCGCCGGTGCTCATGTGGCTGACGTCAGCGGCCACGCCGGGCGTGTTGGCCACATCGTACAGCGCCAGCTCCGAGATGTAGGGCGACATCTTGAGCAGCATGGACAGCGGCTGGCCGATGCCGCCCGCGGCACCCAGCAGCGCGACCTTGAACTGCGGGAGGAGGGGGGGTGGCAGTCAGGGGGCGGGGGGAGGGGGAAGTCGGAGGGCGGGATGGCAGTTGTGGGGCGTGGCGGACGGGATGGTGACGCGGACGGCACGACGGGGACCACGCTTCGCGACGAGTTGGCAGCATTATTAGCAGCCGTATGATGGCAAGTGCGCGGGCAACGGGGCCCGGCTCAAACGAGAACTCGGTGCGATTCCTTCCGACAACATTCCGCTGAACAACCACGCCCGCGTCGCACCCGCATGGGCTTGGGCGGGTCCAGGTGCGACGCCAGCTTCTGAATGCGGTTGAGGGCGGCCATTCTGGGTGTCGAGGTTCAGAACGCAATTGCCTAAGTGGTGCCTTCGCGAGTGGAGCGATTAGCGTGCTGTTGCTGGGTGCGCCTGGAGTCTGCTGCAACGGGTGTTGTCGTGGCGGGGCAAGTAAGCGACATGGGTGTTGACGTGGCGCGGGAAGTTGTTGCCGTACACAACCGACAAAAACACCCCGCAACCGCACACCCACGCACCGCAATGTCCCCCGCAACCTCGTCCTTGCGCCAGTAACTTCGCACGCCCCGGACCGTGGCCCCGGACCGAATCGGTACGAAGCACCTGGTAACATGGCCGCTGATGGGGTTCGGGGCTACCCAGTCCCCACAGCCTCAGCCGACTGAGCGCTCGTTAGCCCTCCTTGTCCATCCTCTGTGTTTACTAGCGGCGGTCCCAGGCTTGTCTTCCCTATTTACCGAGGAAGCGAGGGGCCTATTGCCTTGACGACGGGATGTGGCGCGGCCCTGGGCTGCTCCTGGGTGTTGCGGGAGGTGCACGACTGCCGCTTGGCCCTCGCTCAACCCACCTTAGGCAGACATCCCCGGCGCCCTCAGGCCACGTCAGGGCTGGGGGCCTGGATCAACTGCGGTTATCCCTCCGTGTTGGAAGCCCCTTGGAAGGAGCGAGAAAGGTAAAATGTTTACATGACTGCTCTCCCTACTACAGCCAATCGACCTGCCATCGCCGCCAGCAATCTCATGGCCCACACCGTCACGCCTCCACACCAATCCCTCACGGGAATTCGCGGTCAAAGTAACCCCTGCACTTCTTGCACAGCACGAAGCCCGTCTCCGGCGCGACCATGGCGTTGCGGCCGGCCAGGCCCTGGTACCGGTACCACGCCACCACCTCCCCGGTCATAACCTGGTCCTTGAGCCCGCTGCAGTTGACCTTGTGCAGCTTCTTGTACCTCCCCGCCATCATGGCCAGCCCCGGCTCCAGCGCCGGTGGGCCCCTGGCCGGCACCTGCCGGTCCTCGTCCACCCTGGCCCAGAGAGCAGCGGGCGCGGGCGGTGGCGGCGCCTGTGGTCGGGGGACAAGGGGGGGGCTCCGGGTGAGGTGGCGATATGCAGGGGTTGATTCGAGAACGCACAGCAGCTACAGCCGCAGGAATGGTGGAACACCAATAATGCTGCACTTACCGGTGCTGCCGCCGCCGCCGCCGCCGCCAACGCTTGGGCCACCGCCGCCGCCTGGGCCGCCGCTGCCGTCTGGGCGGCCGCCGCCCGGGCCGCTGCTACCGCTTGGGCCACCGCTGCCGCCTGAATCGCCGCCGCCTGGTCTGCCGCCTCCCTGGCCGCCTCCCTCTCCAGACCAAGCGTCAGCTGCAGCTGCCGCACTTTCAGTGTCAGGACCGCGACCTGGGGGCAGCAGCAGGCGCAAAAGAAGGGCAGGCGTATGTCCACCTGCAGGGTCCCGGGCCATACTCCCCTACCATAGGTACCCGCTGCGACAGACCAGGACTAGGCAGACCTTGCGCACTACGGCCGTGGGTGAGCTCACCTGCCGCTTCTCCGCCCGCAGCTGCTCCTCTGCCAGCCGCCGCCGCTGCCTCTCGTCCTCCAGAGCCTCGTCTGCGCCCGTCTGATGCTGCTGGGAACCGATCGACACACAGGGCAGGAGGGAGCGGTTACTCTGGAGGGGGCGCGGGTGGATGTCAGCACGCCACGCACGTGTGGACAGCTGCTGCAGTCAACGGTAGCGCAGCAGGCGTGTGCACAGCCAAACAGAGTGGCTAGCTGCAGCAAATCGCGAAGCATCAGCAGAGGTCCCGCACCCTGGCGCACCCACCGTGCCAGCCGCGTTCTCCTGCCTCGGCGGCTGCGGCCTCGGCTGTGTTGCTGGGGTGGTAAGCCTCGCCTGGAATGGGTACGCAGATGGAGGTGAGGGGGACGTTTCCAGAGAGAGAAACGCTGGGGCCTACTGTCCATACAGCAGAGCATATCTGTCCCTGCCCCTCCCCCCTTCAACACCAACCCTGTGTCTCTCACCGTGGAAGGCCCTGCAGTGCCCCCCTCGGTCCGGCGGTTCCGTGCGGCGGCGGGCTGCGACGCGGGCCCAAGCACAAACTCTCAGGTGCGGCCTGAGCGCAGTGCGGCGTAACCGTGCCGCTGAGCCCCAGGCGCCCTCGGCCTACCCCCGCACGGATGCCGCCAGTCGGTGACGTGACGCCCGAAGCGCTGCCGCCGCCGCCGTCTGCTGCGGGCAGCAGAAGGGTGCCGAGAGTGCGGAGCCGACCAGCCTTGACAGGTGTTGAGTCGTTGGCATCTGCAAGCCGGCAAACAGGGAGGGAAGGGTGGAACATGAGGAGCCGGGCTGGGCCCTGGGGTAGGCGTGGGTAGGACACGGACAGGGCGCCAGGACCATCGCTCCCGCGGCGCTCACCGCTTTTGCCCGACGCCGACTTGCTGGCAGTGCTGGCGCTGGCCGTGGCTCGCTGCGATGACGAGCTCATGTCGGTCAGGGCCGACCTTCCAGGCGCCATGGCTGGCGTTAGATTCGCAAGTCGCGAACCGGCAAGCTCGGCTAGTGACAAGAGTGCCTTTCAACTGACGTGTGCTTCTTCGTTGGTATGTGTCGCTCATCGACTTCGCCTGGGCCTTCATAGGTGGATTGGAGCCCATCCCGCGGGGCGCGGACCCAAAAACGTTTCACAACGATCCGTCGAGTTACCAGTGTCCGATCCTCAGCGCTGCTGGCTCTTCTAACCTTTAGCCCGATAGTAATCAGTGTAACCAACCACCCGCCACCACCCTCGCTGCCCGAGTCCTGGCCATCCGCCTAAATAGGCTCCCGCGGTCCGGGAGGCCGTCGGCGCACCCACACGGACGCGGACCTGAACGTCCCTGCCGTCACACCACGGCCCTCCCGCGGACACCCGGCACCAGCCTGAGCGCAACCCGGGGCAGCCCCTCGCCACAACGGGCGGTTGTCTCTCGCCTCCAGGGCCCAACTCAAAATGACAACGCAACCCTTGCGTCCCCTATGTTCCCTCATGACATGCCATTCCACCTCTGCCCACCTCTGCCCTCACCTCAGCCTGCTCCTGCTCCTGCCTCTACCTCCTGCTCCTGCCTCTACCTGTCATAGTCTGCCTCGGCCCCGCCCCGCTGTGGCTCATTCCGCTGCCTTGGGCGGGTTGTCGATGGGGATGGCGGGCAGGTCCGGGGGCATGGCCGCGGGGAAGCCCAGCACGGCCCCGTAGAAGAAGAGCTCCCCGTCCAGGGCGGTGCGGATGTTGGTGGCCTGGGGGGGGGAGGGGGAGGGGAGGGAGGTGGTGGTGGTGTGAATGGGTGCTCGCTCGAGCCGAGGGGAGCGTAGGTGCGGTGAATAGCCGGCCGGTGGTGGTGGTGTGATGGCCTCTGCAGCCCAGGCTGCCAGCGAAGCGTCAGAGCTCATCCCTCCGTCCCCCACGCCGCCCCGTCTTGAGCGGCCCGCCTCGACTGCGGCACCCCCGCGCCTCTCCCCCCGTCCCCCCCACCCCGCCCCCACCTGGCGGAACCCGTGTTCCTCGCCCTTGAGCATCACCAGCGCTGTGGGCAGACCCGCGGCCTGGGGGGGGGGGGAGAGGGGAGGGTGGGAGGTATCAGCAGAGGACAGGAGGCGATCGGCGAAGATGTAGGCTGCTGCTGCAGGGTTCCCCCACCCTCCCCGTGCGCTCCAGCGCTGTCATCCGCGTCACAACCCGCTCTCCACCCTGAGGGCCTGCACCCGTTGCGCACTGCCCCCTCCTCCCCCGCTCAAGGCCCCCTACCCGCCTCCCCCCCACCTTGATGGCTGCGTGCATCTCGATGGCCTGCTCGGGGGGCACCACCTTGTCGCTGTCGCCCTGCGAGGGCGGTTGGCGGTTGGGAGTTGGGGTTGGAAGTTGGGTGTACGCGATTGGTAGCCGGACGGATGGTTGACGGAACGGCGCGTTGGGAGGGAAGGGGTTGCGGCGCCCCACGCCAAGCCGCAATCTCCTCGACAAAACCCGCCCTGGGGGTGGGCATCCCCCGTCGGCATCCCCCGCAGCAGGTCCGCACCTGGAAGAAGATGACGGGCGATGAGAAGCGGTCGGCGTGCTTCAGGGGGGAGCGCTCGTCGTATACCTGGGGGGGGATAAGGTCTTCAAGCGTTTGAACAGGGAGTGAGCGCACACCTCCTGCCCTACCGCCGGCCCAGCTAGGCCTCGTCCTGCCACATCCCCATCCATCGCTCGCCCCAGCACCCCAGGCAGCGCCCCACCGGCTACCGGACCTTCTCCCCCGCCGGCCCTCGACCCCCGAAGATGGGGTCTGTCAATGTCAGTACACACCTCTTGACCTACCGCCGGCCCGGCTAGACCTCGTCCTGCGCCACCCCCGTCCACCCGCCTGAGGACCCCAGGCCACCGGAACGCTTCCCCTCGCCCCCCCTCGCCCCCCCTCCCTCTCCCCTCCCCACCGCCTTGGCCTGCGGGTAGGGCCCCAGCAGGATGTCCAGGTAGCGGGACTCGAACTGCGGGGTGGGGGTGGGGGGGAGGGAGGTTAAGACGATGGTGTGGAGTGGGGGGGGGGACGATTAGGCTGGCCCCCCTCCCCTCCTCTCCCTTGCCCCCAATCCCCCCCTCCCAGCACCAACTGTGCGTCAAGTAAGCGTGCAAGCAGGCAGGGCCCACCCACCTTGTGTGTGTGCTCCGCCAGCAGCCCCAGGTCTGCCACGCCGTACAGGGAGGCGCCCGCGTGGAAGGTGGTGCTGGGGGGGGGAGGGGGGGGAGGGAGGGGAGGGGAGGGGCTTTTGATGGGGAGAAGGGGCAGTGGATGGGGAGGTGTGCAGCTCCGCAGCGCACCGCAGCGCTGCTGAGGCCTGTCGCTCTCGTGGCCTTACACCGCGGCCCTCCACAGCTCGTCACCCCACCAGCTCCCCTTCCTCCACCGTCGCTTGCTCATGCCCTGGACGCCTTCCCCCCGGGCCCATCCGTACCCACACCACCAGCCAACCCGCACCCCCCCTCCCCCCCCCACCGGAAGGCCAGGCAGGCCAGCGTTGTGAAGCCCCCCGCACTGCCCCCGCTGATGCACAGCCGCGCGGGGTCCACCCGCCCCCCCTTGGACAGGTGCAGGGCGGCGGCGCAGCAGTCCTGGACGTCCACCTGGGGGGGGGGGCATGGGAGGGGGGGGGGAGAAGGCGGAGGGGGATGGGGGATGGGGGATGGGGGATGGGGCGAGGGCGGGTAGGGGCGTGGCGGCGCCGAATGGGGGCAACACACCTCACCTCACCTCGCCTTCCCGGCCGCCGCGGATACCTCCCCCCGCTCACGCACACGCACACCCTGGCGCCCAGGGCCCACCCCCCGGTCGCTCACCACGCCCCACCGGCCGTTGAGCCGCTGGCGGTACTCCCTGCCGTACCCCGTACTGCCGCCGTAGTCAATGTCCGCCACAGCGTAGCCTTGGGGGGGAGGGGGGAGGCACGTGGGGGCAGGGAGGCGAGGTCAGGGCGGGAAGGGGGGCGCAGGCCGGCGGAGGGCTACGGCAGGATGGTCAACGGCCGAGCCCGACGAATGCGCTCCCCTTCGGCCGTAACCCCTGCAACGCGCTCCTCCCCTCGCCCCCCCTCCCCTCCCTCCCTCTCCCTTCCCAACCCCCCTCCCCACCCCTGCTGGTCCAGTACTGGATCCCGGCGTTGAGGGCGGTGGAGGTGGCGGAGGTGGGCCCCCCGTGCGACTTAACCAGCAGGGGGGGCAGGCAGCCGGGGGGGAACGTGAAGTCCCTGGGGGGGGGGAAAGGGGGCGCGGGGGGAAGGACCGGCGTCAGAGCGGAAGGGGCCCAGAAGGAGAGCCACCCCGCCCTTCCCCTGCCGTACTTGTTGGCGGGCGGGTAGTACAGCATGTGGGCCTTGGCGTCCTTGCCGTCCAGTACGGTGTCGTACTCGATGGCCTCGGGCAGGGACAGGTAGCCGTCAGGGAGCTGGGGGGGACAGGGGCAGGGAATGGGGGGGGAAAGGGAGTGGAAAGGGTCAGCATTCTGCCCCCATGCCCCCACACAACCATGCTCGTACACACCCACAGCACAATGCCCCCGAGCATGCCGCCGATGACCATCCCACCCCCTCCTTACTGCCCAGCTCACAGCCACCTCCCTCCCCCTCCCCCCCGGCACCCCGGCACCCACCGAGGCGCTCGAGCCCTTCCGCACCACCGCCCAGTCCCCCGGCCGGCTCCGCGCCACCCCCGCCGCGCCCCCCCGCACGGACAGCAGTGCCACCGCGGAGCCCCGCGAGGGGGCGGCGCCCACTGCCGCCGCCCACACGCGGCCCGAGGCGGGGTCGGAGGCGAGGGCCAGGGTGGGGGCGCCGAAGGACGTGAAGCCTGGGGGGAAGGGGTGTGCGGAAGGGGAGGGTGTGCTTGAGAGAGTGTGGGGTTCAGGCGGGCGGGGTACGGTGTGAGGAGATCGCGCAGAGTCGTCGAGACACGGAGCACGGGACAGAGGGTGGTGAGCTTGGGGAGGGGAACAGCTCTCCAGCTTTCCTCCAGCCTTACGATGGGTTCCCCCGGCAGACCCCAGCGCAGCGCACCCGTCTCGAGCCGCGTCAGCTTCCAGGGCCCGCCCTGGGCCCCGCCCTTCTTGGCGGCGGCCGGGGCCCGCAGCAGGCCCAGGCAGGTTCCGGGGGTGGTGGGGTCGGAGAAGACCCCCAGCACGGAGCCATCGGGCAGCACCTGACAGGGGGGGGCGCAGGAGAGGGGGGAGGAGGCAAGCACGTGACGGAAGCCGGCAGGGTGGATGGACGGACGATGGGGCCATCCCCGTGCTGAAGCGTGTGCTAGCCATGGGCCCGACGGCCGCGCCAGTGCTGATGTGGCGTACGGCTCCCCTGCCGTACACTTCATGACTCACCCCGTACGACCTCGTCCAGAAGGTCCACATGGGGAAGCCCCAGTCCGCCGCCATGGGGCACAGCGCCTCCGTGGCTTCCGGCGCCCACAGCCCCCCCGCCTGGGGCACCCGCCCGTCCGCCTCCAGGGTGGTGCCGGGGGAGGCGAGGCGGTACAGGTTCCACCAGCCGGACCTGGGGTGGGGGTGGGGTGGGGGTCGGGGGTGGGGAGCGAATGCGGAAACACGGGGTGGGCTAGACAGGGGTCAGTCATACCGGTAGGGTGCGTCCCTCGCCCCTCCCACAGGGGCCCTGGCACCCCTCGTCAGCGCCTCGAGGCGATGCACCCCCATGCCAACCCCCGCTAAGCTTTTCACACCAAAGTCTTGCCCCCCCTCTCCCCTCCCCCCCCCCCCCCACCTGTCGTCCACCCAGTACAGGTGCGCCCCGTCAGCGCTCCACACGGGCTGCTGCGCCGCCAGCTCCTGAGGGCCAGAGGGGGAGCCGGCGCCGGCCAGCCTGCAGGGGCGGGGGGTGGGGGAGGTATGGGGGACGGCGTGGGTGGAAGGGCTTGGGGTGGTGGCCTGCGCTGCCCGCTGGCGGTGGGGCAGGGCCTCGCAGGTGGGTACCTGGCGGTGGCGACGTCGCGGCGCGCAGCCCTGCATGCGGCCGGGCAGCGGGCACCGCCCCCCCCTCACGCAATCCACAACCTCCGTCCCTTCACTCACTGCACCCTGAGGTCCGGTGTGCCGTCTTCCCGCAGCGCCCCCACCCACAGGCTGGTGGAGTCCTGGGGGGGCGCAGTGGGGGGGGGCAGGGGTGAGCTCGTGCCGGTGGGGGGGGCCGGGCACCAGCCGTGAGGCCCAGAGCTCCGCCCCTTGAGCCCCTCCCCCCCCCCTCCCCCCCCGCCCGCCTACCCAGGGCATGTTGGGGAAGTCCCACTGCACCCACGACAGCCAGGCCCCCTCGGGGCTGAGCCGGGGCGAGGCGTAGAAGTCGGCGCCCGAGACCAGGGGCGTCACCACACCGGTGGCGGGGTCTGTGTGTGGGGGGGGGGCAGCGTGGGGAGGGGGGGTGGGGGCGGAGGTGTGCGTGTGGCGTAGCGGTACCGGGCCGTCCAAGTAGCCCAACGTCCCCATCCGAACCCAACCGCCAACCGCTAAACCACCCAACCGCCCAACCGTCCAACCGCTCACCGATGGCCACGATGCGGTTGATGACGGCCCCCGGCTCCAGCTCCTTGCCGCTGCTGGGGTCCCGGTGCAGCTCGCTGACCGCCACCAGGCGCCGCCGCACGGGGTCCCAGGAGGGGTCGGAGAAGCGCTCCCCGCGCTCCGCGGAGCCGGGGGTGACCAGGCGGGGCGCGGAGGGGCCGGGGCCGCCGGGGGTGGGCAGGTCCTGCGCGTACAGGGCCTGGTCCCTGGGGGGGGGAGGGGGGGGAGGATGAGAAGGCGTGTGAAGGGCGGCTCGTGTAGGCCTGGTAGGGGTGTAGAGGCGTGTGTGGCGTGGGGTGTGTGGGGGTGGGGGGGTGGGGGGCGCGGGGGGATGCATGGTGGGGAAGGGGCAGAGGGTGTGGCGCTGGCAGCATGCCGGCAGGAAGGGAGGGTGACGGGCGTGCCGAGGCCTGAACCGCCACGCCTCCGCCCTCACCTCCGCCCCTTTCCCCCCCCCCCTAGACCCCATGCCCCACTGCACCACTGCCCCGCCCCCACAGCCCGCCACGCACGCACTTGAAGTTGGCGCAGTAGGCCGTGCCCCCGCCCACGCAGAAGTCGCCCCCGCCGTACTCGTGCACGGTGGTGCGGGCGTTGAAGCCCGAGTCGGGCGGGGGGGTCACGTCGGAGATGGTGCCGTCGGGGGCGCTGGGGGGGGGGAGGAGAGGGGGGGGAGTGGGGGGGGAGGTCGTTGACCCACATCAGCCAAAAGATGGAGGGTGTTTCAGCAGAGCTTGACACCGCTGCTTACCCGCCGTGAGATCCTTGGGCTGGGTGTTGCCGGCCTGAGCACCGCCCCACAATGCCCCAGCCCCACCAGCCCCACCAGCCTCACGCATTGCAGTACTCGATTAAGCTGGCCCGTTCAAGCGAGGTGGGCCTCCCTCATGGGCCCCCCCCACGCCTCCACCCCCCCCCCCCACGCACCGCATGACCAGCACCTGGCGCCCCCCCTCGTCCGGGCGGCCCTCGATCCAGAACAGCGCCCCGTCGGAAGGGCGCAGGGTGGGGCCCATGAGCCTGGTGTGGGGGTGGGGATGGGAGTTGAGGACAGGCCAGGCTTCAGGCCTGGGCGGAGCAGCCTAGAGCAGCCCTGCGCCTCACGAGAGCTCCTTGTGGCAGTCCCTGGTCCCGGCCCGGGGGGCGCCGCTGGGTTCACGACACCGTTTCGGCCTTCCGGAACCTCGCACCAACGAGCTCTTCCGCCTCCTTCCCGGCCCAACCCCCGCCCCTCCCCGCCACCCACTTGACGGCCTTCTCGGTGATGAAGGCAGAGGTGATGGGGCTCTCCCACGTGCCCAGCGGGGCCTCGCGGGGCTGAGCCTTGGGCGCATGCTTGCCGCTCGGGCGCGACGCGCGGTTGCCCATAGTGCTGCGCGCAGTAACGGTGATCTGAGAAGAACTAGGTCGTAGCGGAGGGCTTGGATGGGCGCCGAGCGAGAGAAAACGAGGAGGATGTTGCAGGGCCTGGCCTCGAGTGGACTGAGTTGAGCGGAGGTGCTGGCGCGACAAACCGGTGCATGACAACCTTATCTATGTGTGTCTGCTCGCTGGGACTAATGCACTCGCGAGTCGCTCAGGCCGGAATCGTGCAGTGTCGTGGCGCCCTTGTCTCCCCCCCCTCCGGCCGCGCCCCCGGCAGGCCCCGGCCATCGCACCCAGACACCTGCATTGGTCGGTGGCGAGGTCATGGGCTCCATCGCGCTGCCGTTTGGAGTCGGGGGAATTCAGCAGCGACGACCAGGAGACGACTGGAGTTGGGGAGTGGCCGGGTTTGGCCAGGGGTGGGTTTGGCAGGGGTAAGGTCGGGGGCGAGGTCACCCCCTCCCCCTCGCTGCGCTTCCTGCCCCTTGCCGCGCCCCAGGCCACGCTAGGACAGGTAACAGGGGGGTCTTGCTAGAGGGAATGTTATCGTGGAGCCGAGGGCGACGAAGGGCAATCAAGGGAGGCATGGGGCACCGGCCAGCAGCCCCGGCGCGGGACAGGCTTCGCGCTTGTTACCGTACTTCTCCAAAGCTCATTCTCATTACGTCTGCGAATCTTGCACACGCTGATCCCTCCTGCGGCTGCTAACGTTGTTCAGCTGCGACCGAAAGCCCCGCGAGGAAATGCCGCGATTTGCGCGAGGCCGGA
Source organism: Edaphochlamys debaryana (assembly GCA_016858145.1). NCBI lineage: Eukaryota > Viridiplantae > Chlorophyta > Chlorophyceae > Chlamydomonadales > Edaphochlamys > Edaphochlamys debaryana. Next base: position 157,296 of record JAEHOE010000044.1, read on the forward strand.
ATGCGCCCTCGACTCAACCGCAGAGGAGTGCGCGACATGCAGCGAGCCCACTTGATCGCCTTGACTCTGTGCCAGGCTCGGCTGAGCGCATTCTTGGGCTCCCCAAAGCCATGGCCCGGCGCGGGCGCCGCTCACCACCGCGGAACACGCAGAGCTGGCCGAGCGACTGAAGGCGGCTGAGAAGGTAAGGCCCCACGTTTTCGGGGCTCCTCCCCTGGGTTCCCGAGTTGACGGGCTCCAGGGTTGGGTGCCCGGCATTTCCGGTTGTTCAAGTCCAGGTCCCGTTGTCTCCTCTCCCCTGCTCAACTTGGCTCCTGTCGTGTCCCTACATTTCATGGGTGACAACCCCGATGCGGCGGACCGCGTGCTGACCAGCGCGCCCCTGCGCGTGGGGCTCGTGGCCTGGGCGCTGCGCCTGCCCTGCGACCAGCCCGAGCACGTGCGACGGACCGCGCTCCAGGCATGCTCTTTTCTGGGGGAGCTCCTACACGCCGGGACGTGCACCCCCGCAGCGGCGGCGGGGCAGCTGGAGCTCGTCCAGGGGCTGCTGCGGACCCAGGCCCTGCACGCCTCGGCGCGGCAGCTCGCGTCCGCCACGGAGGGCCTCGAGCGTGCCCCCCAGCCGCCCTCCGTCGGCCGCCGCAGGCTGGCCCTCAACTGCCTTCAGAGCGCTACGGCGCTGTTCAGCCGCCTGGCCTACGCTGATGCCGCTCCCAGCCTGCTCAGCGACCTGGCCGCGCACCTGGCGGAGTCGGCTGCGCTGGAGCACGCGGCGCGGCTGCTGCTGGCGCTCCTGCGCTGCGAGCCGCCGCCGTCGGCTGGGGGCGGGCAGGCGCTAGGTGGAGCGGGCTATAAGATCGCGACTTGGTACATGATGTGCTCGGTCAGGCTCTATGACACGGTACCCGCGTCCGAGGCAGCCCAGGCCGCCTCGCCAGGAGGCGCCGCCTCCGGCGCTGCTGCTCCGCCCTCTGACGCCGCCGCCGTCGCCGTCACCGCTGACCGGCTGCGGCAGGTCCTGTCCGGCCCCTGCGCGCACCACGCCGCCATGGTGCTGGGGCTGGCGGCGCTGTGCCAGCTGGAGGGCGGTGCGGCGGGGGTCGGCGCGGCGGGCGGCGGGGGCGGGGCCGGCGAGGAGCCGTGCCCATGCGTAGCGCGGGCCGTGCAGCTGCCGGTGGAGGGGCTCGGACTGCTGATGGTGCTGCTGGAGGCCCTTCGCCCACGCCACCCAGCTGCCTCCTTCAAGCGCCTCACGGCTGCCCGTGTGGCGCTCCGCGTGGGGTTTGCTGCGGCGGCAGCCGGAGGTCAGCAGGGCACTGAGCAGGCGGCGGGGGGCGCTGGCGGCAGCAGCGGCCCCAACGCACCCGCCCACCGCCCGGCCCTGTCGCCCGATGAAGTGCCGGAATTGTCTGTGCTAGCCTTCTCTCATGTCTTCACCTCCATGCGCTCGCTTCGCCCCTGGCTGGGGCCCCGGGCGGCACCGGCGGCCGACATGTGGCGGCTGGCGGCGGCGATGGCCGAGCAGGGGGTGCTGGGCGAACGAGCGACGGACAGGCACCGAAACAGCTACACCAGCACTGCAGCGGGACTTTTGGTTTACTGCTGGGAGGACCTGAAGACCTCAGAACCCGGAGAGGGTGAGCGGCTGTATTCACCCATGTCCGTTGCGGGGAGCCTGGCGGCCCTTGCAAGCTCCCTTGAGGAGTTCCTAATGGTCTCGTTTGCACACTTGCCTTGCTTACCGGCTGACCCCAGCTTGCTGTTTGTCTTCTGCTATCCACAGACACCTGGCACTTCCCGGCCGAGCCGCCTCCCGCCGTGTCGGCGGCGCTGGCGGGCGGTGCGCTGCCCCTCCTGGAGCGCCTGCTGCGCCGCGCGGGCGAGGAGCCGGAGGAGTGGGAGGCGGCGGTCGCGGCCGGTCTTAACGACTCAATGTACTGGAGCTGCCTCCTGCCGCTGCTGGCCTATGGGGAGCCGCTGCAGGCGGCTGCGCTCGTGGCCTCCGCCACCAAGCTGCTGCGGAGGGCCGACCCACATGGGCTGCTGGGTCCCAAGCTGCTGGGCGCTGGCCTCGGCGCAGCCCTGGCTGCGGACGTGTGCTGTGCATTCGCGGAGGGCATCGCCGGGCCCCCTACGGCTGCCGCTGACGCTCCGGCCGCCCTGTCCCGCCTGGGCCTGGTGCTGTCGCTGGCCCTCCCCGAGTGGCTGCCGGAGCTGTCCCGCCTGGTGCGGCGGGCGGCGGCTCTGGACGAGGCCGCATGGCGGGCCGAGCAGCGCGAGCCGGGGCAGCGGGAGCGGGCGGGTGCGCGGGCCTCCGAGGCGGCTGCTGAAGGGCCGAAAGGGCTGTTGTCCTGCATGGAGGGGCTCTTGGTGGGCCTCGGCTGGAGGCCCCTAGGCACCCCTCCGCCCAGCAGCCCCGGGGCTCCGGCAGGGGGCGCCAATGCCTCCACCTCCGCAGTGCCGGGCTCCTACGAGATGCCTGCTACTGCCGCCGGCAGCGGCAGCGCCAAGGCAGCCGGCGGCGATGCGGCCGTTGTCGAGGCAGGTGGCACCGAAGCTGGCGGCGGTGAGGCAGGCGGCGGGCGCCGGGGCTTTGTTCCCGCGGCGGAGGCGGTGGAGGTGGTGGGGGCGGCGCTGGGGCTGGTGCAGCGCCGGGGCCCCGACCCGCGGCGGTGGCTCCAGCTGTACGCCGACCTGGGCTCTGCGGCCCTGGTCCTCGCCGCCGAGTGCCCCGAGCAGGTACGGCGGGCCAGCGGGGGTGCCATCTCCGCCTTCCCCTGGCGGCCGGAGGGGCTGCGGGCGGTGGCGGCGGCGCTGCGGGGCGAGGGCTCGGAGGGGGAGGGGCAGGAGGAGGGGGAGGGAGGGCACGGGGCCCTGGCGGTGGAGGTGGAACGCCTGGCCCGGCAGCTGGAGGCGGGGGCGGAGGGCGAGGTGGACGGCGGCTTTGCTGTGGGAGTTCCGAAGGACCCCTGCGACTCCCGCTGCCTGGGGGCCGCGCTGTCGGGCTTGGTCGTGCCGCCCGCCGAGGCCCGCCGCCGCCTGGGCCTGCCCGCCTGCTCCAACCCCGCCTGCGCCAACCTGGCCGGCGACAGCGAGGCGGGGCTGCGGCTGCGGCAGTGCGGGCGCTGCGGGCAGGCGTCCTACTGCTGCGCAGAGTGCCAGCGGGCGCACTGGCGCGCGGGACACAAGGAGGCGTGCAGCGGGGGCAGCGGGGGCGGCAGCAAGGCAGGATAGCTCGCCCTTCCTCAGGGCCTCAGGATGGACCCGCGTAGATAAGTCATGGACGTAGTGGGGCTACGAAGCGAAAGTGTTGGTATCGAGCGGCTGGAGGGCAGCCGCGGAGGCGCATAGGCCGTGCTCTCCTCGGGCGACTGCACCCGCGGCTCCACGGGCGGCAGGGGCGGCTCCGTAGACAGACAGATACGAGTGGAGTGCTGAGGGTGAAGTGTGGTGAGAGCAAGCCACGAGCGATTGAGGCAGGGGCCGCGGTTGCATCTGTGGGCGGCCGCGGGCGTTCGGCGTGTTGTCCCTGTTGTTGGCATCCGGCGGGACGAGCGCGAGTGGGCGCAACCCCTGCCTCACTGACGACTCAACGCTCACAGGGGGGCCGTGGTCAGAGGTCGCTGTGCGCAGTGTGCGGACTGGGGAGTTGTTGGCAGCAGTTCAGGCCGTTGGTAGGCTCCTGACTGGTCAGGACAGGGAAAGGGGGGTTCTAAATCGTTACTTGACCCACAGGTGTTGTTGTTGTTTGAGGAACCGGTGTTATGACCGCAGAGCATGCGAGTATCTGTACACCGGGGTTGAGTGAGAAAGGTCCAGGGGCGGCTTGGGGGACTGCGGGGGACCCGATGGGCCCCGTGGTGGGTGCCGGCGGCGAGCTGGGTTCGTGTGTCCCGACATACGGCGGCAACGTGACGACGGTCTCGAGGAGCATATTACGCTGGTTACCCACTTTCCGATATCTCAAATCATACACCAAGCTGATCCAAGCAAGTTCGGAAGACACGTTGTAACGAGTCCCAGCTTCGACAGAGTCGACATTCGCTCGCCCGTAAGTTCAGGCCAACACGCGAATCCACCAGTCGCGCGCGGTTCCTGGCGTAGATCTGGGCCCTCATATGGCAATTGAGCGCGGAGAATCGCGTTTGGTGATGTTTCGGGGGTCTCGGCAGCGCGCAGCGTGTCGGAAGTCGACTCGGACCTGTCGCGCGCTGGGCCGCTGTCCTGTCGGGCTCGTGACGCCTCTACCATAATCCTTGTCAGCGCGACACACAGCTCTTCGTGCCCGCTCGCCGCTGGCCCGCAGATCCCGACTGCTCATCTCAGAGGCACTGTCTCGGCCTTGCGCACTTGTAGCCATGGCCTCTACGCTCTTCACGCTCGCTCGCCGCTCCGCCCGGCACTCCGGGGCGCTGCTGGCGATGGCGGGGACGGGCCTCGCGACCGTGGGCCTCAGCTCGCCGGGCGCCTGGGAGATGCCCCGCGTCACTGTGCCCGGCTTCACGCCCTCGGCCCTGGCGGACGCACCACGGGTGGGGAGAGACGGGTGGTGGGGAAAGGGGCGGGTGGGGAGGGGGGCATCCGTCCGGGGAGCTGGGGCTGGGGCTGGGTGGGGCTAGAGCTGGAGTCCTGTAGACCCGCGCCGCTTTCCCCTGGCCAGCGTCGGCACGGCATTCACACCACCCCCGTCGCCCCTGCACCCCCTCCAGCCTGATGCACGTGTCAGCAACCCCTGCCTCCTCTGCACTCCTCTCTGCTCACAGCCGCGTCCCGCCACCCCCTTCCTCCGCTCCCCCCCAGCCCGACCCCGCCTCCGCCGCCAAGGTGGCCGCCGACGCCAACATCGCCCTCACCGGCTTCGAGGCGGTCAAGGTGGGGGGAGGAGGAGGGGGGGGTTCGTGGTGGGGGGGTGGGGGGGTGAGCATGGGCCACCTGGCTCCCCTCCGCCCTCCCACCGAGTCTTATCCTCACCCGCGCGCCCGACGCGACGTCCCAGCCCTCAGTACCGTACCGCTTTCCCTGACGTCTCCCCCCCCCTTCCCCCCCCCAGGACTCTGCCTCCTTCGTGTCCTACGCCCTGGACAAGGCCCTGCGCCACGCCAAGAGCTCCCCGCTGCAGGGGCTGCTGGGGGCCAAGCCAAGCGGCAGTGAGCGGGGGGGGGGGGGGCGGTAAAGGGAGGGAGGTGGATGTGGAGGGAAGGTTGGGCCCAGATGGCGGTTGTCGGATGTCCAGGCTGGGGCTGAGGAGGACCCCGGGGCGCGGGCTGAGAAGCCAAGCTGCCGAGCTGCTGCACCGTCGCCCGCCGCCTCACGCGCGCTGCTATTGCCGCTGCCCCCTGTCGTCGCTCCTTGCCCCTGCCCCCTTCCTGCGCCCTGCCCCCCCTGCCCCCCCTGCCCCCACCCCCGCGCCCGCCCGCCGCAGCGCCCAGCTCCCGCGGGGCCGCGGGCGCGGGGGCGGGGGACCCCCCCTCCTTCGTCTTCTTCGCGCTCTTCCCCAACCCCACCCCCTCGCCCCCGGCCCCCGCCTCGGCCCCGGCCCCGCCCCCAGTCGCCAGCTCGGCCCAGGAGTTCGGTGAGATCCCCGCCCCCACCCCCGTGGACCCCGCCGCCTTCTACTCGCTGCTGGCCCGGCAGCCGCTGAGCGAGAAGGTGGGGGGAGGGACGAGGGGAGAGGGAAGGGGGGGCCATTGCGTGGGGGTTGGGGAAAGGGGGCTGAGCGGTGCGGGATGCGGCGTGGCTGGGAGCGCGGGAGCCCTCCCACTTGGTGCCCTTCACCCTGCTTGACCGACCACCTGCACCCCCCCCCTTCCCTCCCCCCCCCCCCCCCAGCTCATCATCCTGGACGACATCGTGGACTCCGTCATTCGGGAGGCGGAGCGCTCGGCGGAGGCATCGGCGCTCACGGTGGGTGGGGGGTGGGGGCGTGGGTGGGTGGGGGGGGGCAGCGGGCAGGGGAGTGCGCGGAAGCGGGAGGGTCCGGGTTGGGAGCGACACCGACTGTGGGGCAGGCAGCACAGCCATGGCATAAGACTCTTGGCCGTCTCTTCCTCGTGCCTTGGTGATGCCAGCGTTGGCTTAGTGCCAGGGTAGCCAGGGCGGGCGCGTGCGGCTGGTAGGGCGCCCACCACCGCCTTTGTCCACATCGATGTCCGATAGCCTGCGCCACCTGCCACCCGCTCCCCCCCTCCCCGCCCCCAGGTGGGCATGGTGGGCGGCGGTGTGGCCTGCTACGCCCTGGCGGGGTGGTGGGCGGACCTGGCGCTGCCGGGTGGGTGGGGGGGGGGGGGGTGGGAGGGAGGGGGCGTGGAGGGAGGAAGGGTGGACACGGAGGCCAAGGGAAGCTGACGAGGGGAGGGCAAGGGGGGAGGTATGCACGGCGGCAAGGACCCAGGCGCCTGCCTTCAGGTGGTCCTGCGGCCCTGTGCCTCCACCCCTACCGTCCTGTGTCCCCGCCGACACCCCTCACACCCAACCACTCCCTTCCACCCCCCTCTGTCACCCCCCCCCCCCAGGCGCCGGCACGGTGGCCTGCTCCGCCGTGGCGGGTGCCGCGGGCCACTCCCGCGCCAAGCACGCCGCCAAGCGCACCCGCACGCGCTTCCTCAACGCCATCCTGCAGGTGGGGGCGCGGGGGTAGGGGTGTGTGTGGGGGGGGGCTGCGGGGCGTGCGCAGGGCGTCCGGCCTGGTGCAGGGGGGTGAGGGCCCACCTGGTGTTCTCGTTGGTTGCTCTCTTCTGGAAGGGCCCTCGCCTGAGCTGGGGACCCCGGCCATGCCGCACCAAGCCCCTGGCTCAGCCTCCCCCCCACCTCCCCCCCTCTCCTCCCACCCCCCCCCACCCCCAGGGCCCCGCCGCCGCCGCCGGCCGCAACTCCTTCGTGGACTACCTGGCCGCCCCCTCGCTGGACGTCAAGCAGCGCATCGCCTCGGACGTGGCGCCGGCCCAGTTCTTCGCCGACTTCTACGTGGTGAGGGGGGTGGGAGGGGGGGAGGGGGGGGCAGAGACGAGACGGCACAGGAGGACGTGAGGAGCCTGACAGGAAGTCGTGTGGCAGGGTCGGGCTTCGGTCCGGGTCTCTGTGGTGTCCAGCAATGTCCCTGACTCCACCTGTCCCTTCCCCATTTTCCCGTTTCCTCCCCCCCCCGTCTCCCCCCCCCCCCCAGGCCGTGCAGCCGCTGCTCAAGTCCGGCCCCCGGGCCGACTCCACCGAGGAGGTCCTCAACACGGCCGCCTAGGGGGGGGGGAGCAGGCGGAGGTTGGGGGGAGCAGGCGGAGGCCGGGGGAGGAGGGGCGTTGCGAGGGGCGCGCACGGTCCGGACGGTGCGTGGGGTGACGGAAACGAAGGCGGCGGCGGACGCAGGGTGGTGCAGTGGTAGGGGGGCCGGCAAGTGCAGCTGGGGTCCTGTGTACGCGCGGAGGGAGCACGTGAGCGCTTTGCGCCCCGGCTTGCCGCAATGTGTCCCATTAGTATGGATACGGTAGTATGTGACCTAAGCCACCCGTGCTCGGTAGTTGCGGAACTAGGTTCCTCGGAGTCAGGTTTTGACGCACGGTAGGCAGAAGTGGCGCCAGGTGCTGCCGGTGCCAGGGTTTGTTCCTAAGCGGGGACCCAGCATGCAGCTGAGCCGGTGCGGTAGGCTCGTGTGAGGCCTACCGTACGACGATATAAGGCGGCGCGCTACCAGGGCGGTTCCCGTTTCTTATCCGGTGTGTTTTGTTGTTGGGCCCTGGCGTGGTTATGTGTAGTGGAGCATGCGACAATTGTGCTCTTGAGCAGCTGCTGTGAGGGCAGGGGGTGGCGCCCAATAAAGCAAGGAAGTGGCGGAGATACGCCAAAGTCATTAAGGTGCCAAATTAACGCCCGCTCCCGCCGACCCCACAGCTGCAGCAGGAGCCGTAGCCAGCCGCCGGGCGTTGTGGCCGCGGCACAGGGCCGCCTGGCGCAGCACGCGGTGACGGGTACGGGCCGGGGCCGCCCCTCGACAGGCGACGCCTGCCTCCCCACGGGCTTGGCGTGGGGTGCTGTACTGGGCCGTCTGGGCGTGGCTCGCACCGACGGCGCCGAGGGCTGCGGACCGTGTGCAGCCGGGCCGTGGGGTGCGTGGGACAGAGCACCCAACTGAGGGCCGGAGTACGCGTGGGTGCGTGGGCGTGTGCCGTGTTAGGTGCGTGGCAGGACGCTCGCGCGGACGGCGGTGGTTGGAGGGTGCGCGGGTGCGTGGCCCCAGGTGCGTGCAGGCAACCCCTGGTGCCCCTGGGTGCCCCTGGGTGCGTGTCAAGCGCGTGGCCCCCAATGGCCCCCAGCGCTCAGCGCCGGAGCCGTCCGTGGCTCCAGGTCCCGGTGCAGGGACCGGGCGCCGAGGATGGAGGCTTGTAGCAACTTTGACAAGGGTGGCTGCCCGAACTCCGCCGGCGCATGTCCTCGTCACCCAATCACGCGTGCTGAGCTCAACCACCACTCGCAGCCAGCGTTCTCGCATACGTCACTTACTTATATGATACGGACTCTGCGTATTCCCCGATTGACGACAATACGAAGCCCGGCCGCTGGGAACGATCTGGGGAACGATGCTCGAGGGCTCGAATGTTGGTGCCCGTGCGCGGCGCAGCGACAGCGGCGGCTGCTGCTCCACTGCGACAGAGCGTTATCCCTCAGAAGGTGAGCATCAAACGCATGGTGCAAATTCGCAGACAGGGCTCGTCACATGAGTTGAGAGTTGACATTCCGCATGCTCTCCCAACCTCCATCGGAGCCAGCATGCGTTCCATAAATACGCAGTAAATATTGGAGCATGATATGATTGTGTTTAGCCCGACCTCTTGCCGCCCTGGACCATGTCGCCCCTCACGCCCGCTCCCGGTGCAGGGCCAGACCCGGAGCCCCGCGCAACCGCCAACGGGGCCTTAAGCACCACCCCCGGCCTGCAGCCTCCCCCGAACGCACGAGACTCCGAAGCGGATGTGCGGCTGCGAGCCCAGGGGGGCGGCATTGACGCCCTGGGGCCGCGCAGCGCCGCCCCGGGCAGCGGGGTGCGTGGGGTTTGACGAAGAATACCGTAACGTGGCAGATAGCCGCATCTCATAGCGGTGTGCGTGGGGCCAGGTCTACCAACTTGCCTGTTAGAGGGTCCCTGGCGCACTAGTGCTGAGGGAGGGCCCCTGGTTACAGCACAACACTTCCCTCTGCTTCCCTTAGCACGGCCTGGTTGCTTGTCACCATGCTGTGGCGACCCTCACCTTGCCAACGGCCGGTGCCCCAGGTCGCCCGGAACCTGGATGGGCCCCTCGCTGCCGCTGCCTCGGCGCCCGCACCCGGACGAGGGGCCTTAGCGGGGCCTGGGGGAGGGATGCGGTCGGTTCCGTTGGGCTTCGAGTCCGAGCCCCAGTCCCCAGCCGCACGGGCGGAGGGACAGGAACCAGAGCCCCTGCCGGAAGCGCCCGCGCCTCAACCCTGGGTAAGGGGGCATGGGGCCGGGGTGCCCGGCTGGACTGGGGGCCCTGCCTGGGGTAGCAGTGCGTGGGCCAGAACAAGTCATCCAGCGCGGGGTCGCCTGACGGTTGTGAAAACACAATGTACAGAAACATCCCTACTCTTGCCCTCCGGGGCCCCGCCCGTCCCTCAGGCGGACGCAGAGGCGGCGGCTGTGTCGGCAGCGGTGAGTGCTGCTCCGCCGCGCCCTCCCCAGCGCCCAGCCCTTGCACCCCTGCCTGGGGGCCCCTGCACCCCTGCAGAGAGATGACCTGCTGTTGCCCCGCACCGCCTGAACCCGGATGTGCCGTGTGCCCCGGGTGCCCCTGCCGCCTCCCCCTCCTCCATGCGCCTCTGCCCCACGCAGATCAGGAGGGCCGCCGACTGCCTGCGCCTGCAGGGGGAGCGGACGGCGGCCGCCATGCAGACGGTGAGCCGCCCCCGCCCCTCGCCGCCCCACCCCCCCACAGCCCCGGCCACGGCTCGGCAACGCCTCCGCGGGGGGCCCGTGGCCCGCTCCCCGTGGAACCGAGCCTGGCTCCCTGCCGCCTGCTATCCCCCGTGCGTTGCGCCCACACCCGCCCGCTCGCCGCCTCCACCCTTGGCCGGCCTCCACGCAGCTGTGCAGCCCAGCAGCCCCTCGCCCTTGCGCCCAGCCCAGTCTCCACTCGCCTGTGCCTCCCCCCTCTACCCCCTTCCGCCCCTCAGGCCGAGCGGCTGGCGGCCCGGCTGGGAGACCTCTCGGCACTGGTCAGAAGGGGGGGTGGACGGGGAGCGAGAGAGGGGTTGGTGTGGGCGGCGCTGGGGCCCCGCTGCAGCGCTGGCGTGAGGGCGGAAGCTGCTTCAGGCAGGGGGTGCCCACCAGAGCTCGCCCTCACACGGCTTCCTCATGTTTGCGCTGCCCCACAGGTCGGGGCAGGGCGCCCTCAGGCGAGAGAGGCACCGATGCACCCGCGGGCGCCGGGCGCAGAGGGTGACAAGGAAGAGCATCGGGAGCGGGAGCGGGACCGTGCAGAGGCGCGTGCGGCAGAGGCGGAGGCGCGTGCAGCGGAGGTGGAGGACCGCTGTCTCGCGGCGGAAGGGGATGCGGAGGAGGCGCGGCGGGGCCGGCAGGAGGCCGAGCGAGCGGCACAGGCGGAGGCGGCGCGGCGTCAGGAGGCGGAGCAGGAGGCGGAGGAGGCGCGGCGGGGGTGGCGGGAGGCGGAGGACGAGCGGGACGAGGCGCAGCGAGCGCTGGAGGCAGCGGAGGCGGCAGCGGAGGCGGCCGAGGCACGAGCGCTGAACGAGCGGCGGGACAGGGAGCGGGCGGAGGACCGTGCAGAGACGGCGGAGGCGCTGTGTCGCGAGGCGGAAGTGCTGCAGGCGGCCAAGGAGGAGGAGTGTGCGGAACTGCGAGCGACGGTGAGGGGCGGCCGGCTGCATGCTTGGTTGGCTGGGCCGTGCCCTCATGCACGGACCGCCTCCCGTCCCCCAGCTCGTGCCGCCGATGTGGGTTGACCTCGTGCCTCCTCGCCGCCACTCGCCACACAGGTAGAGGAGCTGGGGGAGCAGGTGGAGGCACTCGAAGAGGGGGTGAGTCAAGGCCTGGGGCTGATTGCTGAGCGCTGCGGTCCCTACGGGGGCCGCGCAGCCTCCATGGACCCTGTCGTCTCTGCCCCGGGGTAGCGTGAGTCAGGGAGTGTGACCACGCCCACATGCCCTGCCCTCCCCGCCGCGCTGCCCTGTCACCCCGCCCGCCCGCTGCGCCCCCCCCGCGTGCAGAAGGCGGCCACCAGGGCCGAGGCGGCGGCCGAGCGGCAGCGCGCGGCGGCGGTGGAGGCGGCCGTTGCGGAGTACAGCCGGGAGCTGTTCGGGGAGGGGTGGTACTGGGACCCGGCCGCCAACCAGGGGCCGCTCGCAGCCGTGCTGCTGGAGCGCGGAGGAACGCTGCCGCCCGGCTGGGCGGTGCGGCCCAGGGCGGAAGGCTCCCGGCTGCACAAGGCGGACTGCGGCTCGGGCATGGCCCTGGCGCAGGTGCGGTTCTACCACTACGAGGGGCGCCGGGCGCTGGAGGCTCTGTGCGGGCAGACGGGCTGGGAGCAGTGCGTCGGCAACTGCCGGGGCCGGTTCAGCAAGGAGTTTGCAGAGGGTGCATAGGCCCTCGACCAGAGGCGGTTCCTTGCGACGGGTACCACGACGGCATGAGGGGCTGCGTTGGAGCCGCGGGCTTTGTGTGAGGCCCGCTCGCAGCCGCCTCCTTCCGGCGCGCTCGGGATGGCTCGCTACAAGGGGGCGGCGGGGCATCTGGCGCGCCGTGCAGACAAGGTTGGGCGCTTGGGCCCGGCGGGCTGGCGGTCATGCATACGTTGCATGGCTGCGTGGACAGCAGAGCTGGGGTTCAGCGCCTGCGCCCGCTGCTGGGTCAGGGCGCGGTCACGGTGTTGACGGCGCCACGTGCTGGTAATCGCCTGACGAGCGTCGGGCCGCCGCCGGCGCGAGTGTGCTGACCCTGATTGTATAGTTTCTAGCCCGATCAAGCGGAAAGAGCAAGACCCAGGCTGCGCGTAGACGGCGGCTGCTGCCCCGCGCGTGTATGCAGGGACTGCAGGCGCGGGCGGGGGGCGGTGGGGTCGACCCGGAGGGCTTGGGGCTCACGGTCGGGGCAGGGGCGTGGTGAGCAGGTGCGCAGGTGTAGCCTACCGCCGCACCTGCCCAAGCAAGGGCTTGCTTGGCGGCTGGCGGGAGCAGAGGAGTCAGGCAGTCGTGTAAACTCAGCCCAGGATGAGAATGCAGAGATGGCCTCGTGGGGGACGTGACCGTGCAGTACAGGCAGGCGGCGTTGATGCCCCGCAGCCCCGGTGGCATTGGGCCGTGATGAAGCGGCGGGGGCTGGCCCGCAGAGTCCCAGGCCCCCGCATGCGAGATGCAAACCTGGGCAAACAATCCAAACATGCCCTGGCGCGGGTTGCGGGGTCGCTGGCGGCTGCAATCACGCATTGAGTGCATGCCCCACACATGCATACTCCCCCCTCCACCGCATCCCATCGCCAGAGCAGGCCGCCGCCACTGAGAGGCGGTGGACTAGGTGGATGTGATGAGCAGGGCACGGCTGTGTCAGCGTCACACAAGTTACACCGGCTCGGTCTGTATGTGGAGCTAGTGGAGGTTAGGCATACATGAGGGGCGTGGGCGCTGCGTGTACTGCGTGAGTGAGGGTGAGTGGTTGGTTGAGGGAGTTCCGGTGCGCGCTTGGAATGGCCTTTCGACGTGCATGTACCCCGCAGTCGGCGGCTGAGGCATATCGCGCTCCTCGGATGACACCCGACCTCCTCTCGGGTGCCACACCAGCGCATACAGTAGTTTGCTCCTGCCTACTCCTGCAGCGCGGTGACTGTGCGTCTGCGCAGTCCCGCGAGCCACGCCAGCTCGCACCGCGCCGACGGGCTCCCGCTCTGCGAAGCCGACACGTGCACGATAGCGAACGCGGGACAAACAAACCAACGAAAATAATGAGAAGCGTTGTATTACGGACAGCAAATCAAGCGCGGCTTGTGGGGCCCGCTGACGCGCCCTTGGCACGGGCACCGTACTTCTCCACACCCGGGTCCCAACGCCAATGAGATTTGTTGTATCGATAGATAACAGCAGCAAGAGCACCTTGTCGTAGTGCGCGCAGATGCACGCCCAGCGTCGGCACATAACCGACCCCCAGCGGGCCCCACAGCAGAACCGCCAGGGCCTACATTCATAGTTAATGCCGTGGATGGCTTGAGCATATTAAACCTGTGTGAAGCTTGCGCGTGTCTCTTCGAGGCGGACGAGCGATCGCGACGCGGGCCCGGGTGTGAAGTAATTAAGGCTTGACTTCTGAGGACTCTCTATACATAGGCATCAAAAGTATCAATGACAAGGCCAACACAAAACGTGCGGGGCTGCTTCCGTTGACGCGCGCGCCATGCTGCTGCGCCGCTTCTTGTGCTGTGCAACGACTGCGCACCCACGTTCTCCACGCAACTCCTTGGAAATTTTGGAGGATGCCAACGTGGAGGCGCCAGCGTGCCCAGCAGCGCCCCCCGCCTCGCGTAGACCCGCGCAACTCGAGCAGATACCGCTCGCCGATGTGGTTACTGACGCGCCTCTGGATGGTTCAATCTTGGCCACGGCATTCGTCACGGCAACTACCGCCAGCGAGTTAAACGTGGATGTCACCGGCGCATTATTGTCGCCCATGGCAGACGGGTTGCAAACAGGGTTGCCCCGCGCGCCGTCTGAGCCTTCCCTAAGCACGCACCCTATGGAGTTGGAGCAGTCGCTGAGGTGCGGCGTCAACGCCCTGCAACCTTGCTTCGTGCGATTTCGCTGCTGGTGCGTTGCTGCTGATGCGCTTCTCCGCACGCTGTCATTCAGGCACAGCGGAGCGTCTTCTCGTTGGGCCTTGGGCATGGCGGCTCGCAGCGGCCCGACTGGGACGGTTGTTCGCAGCGGAACAGTTAGCGCCGCGGCCCCCAGCTCAGGCGCCGCCTCCGACGGCCTGCCGCCAACCGCCTCGCCCCCCCAGCCCGTAACTCACGTGGCACCGCCAGCTGTAGCAACCCCGGCGCCCGTTTCTGCTCCGGTTATGTCCGCCTCGCTGCCGGCTCCCTTCATCTCGGAGCCCGGCGGCCTGGGCCTCGCCAAGGGGGTCCTTGCGGTGGCGGCCGCCGCGGCGGCAGAGGCGGAGGGGGGCAGCGATAGCGATGACAGCGGCGCAGCCACTCCCGCCAGCAAAGCCGTGGAGTATATGGGCATCAAATCGCCCGGTTCGGGGCACGCCCTGGCCCTGGCGGCCGCCGCTGCCGCCTGGGCCAGCCACCACTGCGCACCGCCGGCCGCCGGCGCCCCCTCGCCGCCGTCGCGGGGGCTCCCGCAAGCTCTGGCGCTGCCACCGCACCCGGCTGCTGCGGGGGCCGGGTTAGGCTTGGGTTCCCCTGTTGCGGCTGCCAAGCAAGGAGGCAGCACCACCGCCGCCGCCGCCCCTGGTGGGGCTCCCAGCGCGCCGGTGCCGCCGGCAGCAGCAGCGGGCGAGTCGGTTGCGGCAACGGCCACGGCGGTTACGGCTGTGATGCCAACGACCGCATCGTCCTTTTTGGGGCAGGACCTGTCGCCCGCCACGTCAGCAATGTCTCTGGTCAGCGCCTCCGCGACGGCGCCGCCAGAGTGCGTGGCGGCCGCCGCCACCACCGCCTCCGCCGCCGCCGCGGCACTGGAGGCCCAGCAGCGGCCCGCAGGCCCCAGCCTCCTGCCCTTCCTCGGGAGCCTGGCCGCCAAGCCCAGCGGAGTTGTCGCCGGCGCCGCCCGCCGAATGTTCAGCGCCCTTACCTCCTCCTCCACGGCCGCAGCGGCCGCCTCCTCCTCCAGTCCTACGCCCACGGCCGGCCGGCCGGCGGCACCGAACGCCCGGCCACACCCCGCGACCTTCACGGCCGCTGGCGGCGGAACGGCCTTCTCGCACCAGGCGCAGCTGCTGGGCACGGGCATGTCCCTGCGCCTGGCCCCGGTGGCAGAGACCGCCGACACTTCGGGGCCCGGCCCCGGCCCCAGCGCCCTCCTGCCGAGTCCCATGGAGCCCCACGCCGCCCACCTGCGGCGGCTCTGGGCCAGCACGATGCCGGCGTCCGGCCCCGACGGTGCCGAGGGCGACAGCGTGGGTCTGCCCTCCGAGGCCCTCAGCGACCTCGCGCCCCGCCTCTCCATCCGCGGCAGCAGCGACGCCACACGGCCCTCGCTGGCCCTGGCCGGCCCTGCCGCCGCCGCCAGCGCCCTGGTCCCTGGAGGCGGCAACGGGGCTTTCATCGGCAGCGGCTCCGCCATCGCCATCCGCCCCAGTCACGCCTCTGCTGCCGCCGGGCCGCCGCCACCGCCGCGCCGCTCTGTGTCGGCCGTGCACGAGGGACACGCCGCGCTGGGCCTGGGCGGGGGCCCAGGCTTCGAGGGGCCGCTGTACCAGGGAGGGGCGGCTCTGAGGCAGGCTTCTCGCCCCGAGCCGCCCACGGGCTGGGACGTGTCACAGGTGGGTGGGTGGGTGGGGCGCAGCTCCTGCCAGCGTAGTGGGCCCACCAGGCAAGGTTTCCATGGCAGCCTTGACCCGTCCTGACACCTCCGCCGCTCCCCCCCCCCGGTCCAGCTGCTCCAGCTCCTGCACTTCGGCTCCGCCTCCGGCCACGTGCCCCTGCAGCACCTGGCCACACTGCGCCCGGGGCGGCTGGCGAGGGAGCTGGCGGGGCTGAGGTGGATCGGGCAGGGCGGCGGCGGGGCGGTGTTCCAGGCGCAGTGGCAGAGCGCTCAGGTGGCGGTCAAGTTCATGGTCTCGCCCTCGCCGGCGCACGTGGACGCGGCGGCACTGGAGGCGGTGGTGTCATTCGCGGTGAGGGGGAGGGGGGGCAGATGTGCGTGTTTGGACGGGGCTGCGTGGGCGGGGGGCAGCCTGTATGTCGTTCCGTCTCGAGCCTTTTCCTAGCATCTTCCCCCCCCCGCGTGCGTGCGTGATCTGCTGTGCGGGCCGCAGGTGGGCCACCCCAACGTGGTCTCCACCTACGGCTTCCAGCTCTCGCGACTCACAGAGGCATCGTTTGCTGAGTGCGCTGCGATGGGGCCGCACGGAGAGCCGACATCTGGGGAGGAGACGGAGGCCGAGGAGGCCGAGGTGGACGTCGAGGGCCTGGCGGGCGACGGCACGGGCGCACACCGGACCACGAGCGTCACTGCAACGGTAGGACTGCATGGGAGGCTTTCTGTGGGATCACTGTGTTCAGACCTACGTACAGCAAAGTCCACGTAATCAGAACAAGCTCATTACTGCACGCACCTTATAAGAGGTTGGCTGGGACGCAAATCGTTTTGTACGGCAGGCCCTGTACGACGCTCTCATGATCGAGACCAGCGCTGACTCATGCTACGGCGGAGAGCGCACGACAGACACGCTCGGTACGGCAGGCCGCACGACGGACGCGTACGGCACCGGCCACGTGCCGCCCTCCGAGCCGGCCGGCACCCCCACGTGGGCGCGTACTGGAGCGAGCGGCGCCGGCGCGGGGGTGGAGGGGGTGGAGGGGGTGGAGGGTACAAAACGCGGCGGAGGCAGGGGCCAGGAAAGCCTCAGCCGCAGGGCACTGGCGCAGGTGCGGTGCTGGGCGGCGGGGCAAGGGCGAGGCGTATAATTGCTTCCACTCTCATTGGGCCTACCTTGAAAGGCTTCGTTTGGCAATGCACCAGTTCCTCCAGCCCGGCGGTTGCATCTCATCACTACTCCATGCTTCCCGGTGGCGTAGGTGGCTGCCGCTCCCAACCCAACCGCCGTGAGGCGCGGTGCTCCGGCACCTCACCGGTCGACCCTCTCGGCCGGTCTCACCTCGACCTTCCAGAGCGACGAAGGGTGAGCACGCCCGAAGAAGCCTAGCTGTTGTTGGCGTGTGGATGGATGCATCCATGGTCCATCCTACGCATCCCTCCGTAGCCCATGCCCCCCCTCCCCACCTCCCACACACCCCTCCCCACACCCCCTGCCCTTCCCCTCCCCCCAGCTTCGGCGACCCCGACGGCTCCAGCGGCGCCCGGCCCTGGAGCGTGGCCCAGGTGCTGTCGTACCTCAAGGCGCAGCCGGGCATGTACATGACCCACATCATCATGGTGGGGGGGAGGGGGGGAGGCAGGCTGAGAGGGGTGCGGAGGAGCAATCCTGAACCATCCGCATGAGGGGGCTTGCCGGCGGGGCTGCTTGCATAAGGGGGCTAGCAGAAGGGGGCTTGCAGTCATAAAAAGGATGCGGTGCTGACAGAAGGAGACTTGCAGGACCGGGCTTGCGGAAAGGGTGCTTGCAGGGAGGGCCTCGCAGAAAGGGGGCAAGCAGAAGGGGGCTAGCAGAAGGGGGCTTGCACATGGGGGCTTGCAGAAGGGGGCTAGCATAAGGGGGCTAGAAGTTAGAAGGGGGCTTGCACATGGGGGCTCGCGCAAGGGGGCTAGCAGGGAGGGGGCTTGCAAAAGGGGCTAGTAGAAGGGTGCTTGCAGAAAGGGGGCTAGTGGGAGGGGGCTTGCAGGAGGGGGCTAGCAGAAAGGGGCTTGCAGAAAGGGGCTAGCAGAAAGGGGCTAGCAGGGTGGGTGCTTGCAGAAGGGGGCTTGCAGAAGGGGGCTAGCACAAAGGGCCTTGCAGAGGGGGCTTGCAGTGGGGGCTTGCAGATGGAGGCTTTCAGATTGGGGGCTGCCGGAGGGTGAAGGGAAGAGAGAAGGGTTTGCAAGAGACAATAAGGCGCATGCTGTCTTCTCCCCCCCTCCCCCCCCCCCCAGGAGTACTGCGACCGCGGCTCCCTCCTGTCCGCCATCAAGCGGGGAATATTCCGAATGGACGCCTACGCAGAGGACCTCACCTCCACCAGCCCCACCGCAGCGGGCACCAGCACCGCGGCGAGCAGCGAGGCCGGGAGAGCGCGGCTGACGCGGCGGGTGGTGCTGCGGGCGCTGCTGCGGACCGCACGAGACGTGGCACAGGTGGGAGGTCTGCCGCTTGCGCTGACCGCACACACCGCTTCCACGCCGCCGCCCTTGACCAGGCCAGCCCAAGCCAGCAGCCGGCTTGATCCCCGCTTGACTCTTCCGCCGCCCTTCCCCCCCAGGGCATGTGCCACCTTCACGCCAACGGCATCATCCACGGCGACCTCAAGCCGGGCAACGTGCTGCTGAGGGGCTGCAGGTCCGACCGGCGGGGCTTCACGGCGCTCGTGTCGGACTTCGGGCTCAGCAAGGTGAGGGGGGGGCGGGGGGGCTGGCGGGGGGGCCGGCGGGGGAGCGCTGGGTATCTGCGGGCACGCCAACACGTCTCACATCAAGTAAATAGAGCTGCTGCATCTTCAGCCTTACTTGTACGCTCGTGCACGCTTCGCATACGGTAGTCACAAGGACAGCCCGCAACAGCCCTAGCCTGAAGCTGCGACCGGTCTGAGCGCTTTAGGGTCCTTGCTCGCCTCCGTTCACAGTACAAAGCTGCAAGCTCTCGCCTGCGCTTCCCCCTCTCAGAACCCAGTCGCGTCGTGCAACTCTCTCCCCTAGCACACACCAACCTCCATGCACCCCCCACCCCCCCAGGTGACCCGCGGCGACAAGCCGGTGGAGCTCAACCATTGGTCCACCGTCACCGTCATGGCGCCAGAGGTCATTCAGGGCAAGTGGCTGAAAGCGTCAGGTGCGTACGGGGTGGGACTGGGGATGGGATGCCCCTGTGTCCTGGGACACCTCGCCAGCCGCAGCAGGCGCGGCCCTGGCCTCCGCTCCAACGCAATCGGCCCTAGCTAGCATGACCTGAACGCGCTTGCCTTGTTCGCTCCAACGCTCATCCCCTTCTCCTCCTCCGCAGACGTCTACTCGTTCGGCATCCTGCTGTGGCAGCTGGTCACGGGGGAGGTCATGCCGTACGGAAAGTGCAGCGTGCACCAGATCCTGTTTGGGGTCAGCCAAGGCACGGTGAGAGGCCACTGCTGGCATCGATGCGGTAGAGGACAACGCTCATCGAGCTCGCTTCCCGCTGCACCTTTCTTGGCCTTGCTCACCCCGCACGCCTCCGCCCTCCCTCCCTGCCTTTCTCCCTCCCTCCCCCAGCTCAAGCCCGAGTGGCCCCCGGGCGCCCACCCCGCCCTCGTCCGCCTGGGCCGGGCCTGCCTGGCCACCAGCCCCGAGGCCAGGCCCAGCTTCGAGGCGATCGTCAAGGTGGGGCGGGGGCCTCGGGATGGGGCGCAGCAAGCTAGGCCCTCGCCCCCAGACACTCCTGCCCAGGCCTCCGCCGCACTGCGCGCCGCTCTGCCCCCCCCTCTCCCTCCCCTCACCGTGAGCTCAACTCGATGTGCCCCTCCCCTCCCTCCCCCCCAGGTGCTGACAAAGATCGAGCAGCACGTCCGCAACGAGCTGAGGCACCAGCACCGCAGCCGACAGGAGGACCCGTGAGGGCCGGCGGGTGGCCCCTGATTGCAGCGCCGCTCGTGCGCCCCCGCCTGGCGCCCCGCGGCAAGGACGTGGTGCTTGCCAGCTGCTGCCGGTCAGTGCACCGTGGGACAGCCCAGGCAACCAGCTGGGAGAGGGAAGGGGTGAGGCGAGGATGGACGACAGGCCGGGGTTGCGAAGGGCGGCACCGGCACCGGCCTGCAGCGACCGACCTGAGGGCGAGGAGCGGACGGGTCGTGACGCCCATCCGCTCGCTCTTGTGCTCCTGCAAGCTCTCCATGCCTTGAGGCACGGCCGCTGAGGCGCTGTGGCCGAGCGGGCATGCGGCCAGGGGGGATTGGTGGGGGGAAGGGTGGCGGCGTGTTGGAGGGTTCACCTTGTACCCATGAACTCATCGACGCTGTATTGACATTCCTTGTGCTCGTAGTTCCAACCTTAGATGAAGCCATTAGCCTTCAATGTTCTAGCTGTGTATAGTATCTATGTGCTCGCCTAAGCTGCATGCCAGTTGACTGACCATGGCTGTGGGAGGTCCTTCCCGGACCCGGATGCCGTGTCAGGAGCAGGCAGTACGACAACGGTGTGGCCCCCGCGGCCGAACTTCGCTTTCTAGTGCACGGATGACTAGCGAATGGCACATGTAGTGGTGCTGAGTCTTCTAACGTGTGCTGGTCTCTCCATCCTTGAGGGCCAGCCTTACCAAATCTCCACGCAAGGGAACACACTACATGCGTTCGTTTCTAACTCTGAAGCTATGAGAGTGATGAGGGCGGTGCTCTGGCGGCGGCTAGCTTATTGCAGGCAGAGTAGAAACTTAACCTTGTCTGCTGGCGGCCTAGGCTGCGGATGACCGCACCGTGGCTAGCTGGAAACTATTGCTTTGACTTTACAATGAATGTGTCCTAGTGCGCAGTATGCGCTCGTAAGCGTGTGCCGTACCCCATGCATGCATCCCATGTGGGCGATGGCTCCTGCTAGCCGGAGGGCCGGAGGGCCCGGTGCCGGCGCCCATTAGGCAGGGTGGCACGCGGCGGCATGGGCTGGGTAGCTGGGGGGGCGGGGGGGCGGGGGCGCCCTAAGAGGTTGTGCGCTAATAAATAGCGTACGTTGTTTCGAGGACAAGGACGGGACGGCGGGCGGGGTGCCGTGATCAATGTATTGGCACCCCTCGAGTCGCTTGGGGGCTTGCCCTGGAGCCGTTGCGCATGAACGTTGCTAGACGTGCATGCATTGCGGGTGTTTATTTAGGAGTACCCGGGGTTTAGGTTTTACACACGTGTGTGTGTGCTGTTTGTTCATGTGCTCACACATGTGTGTTGCCAACCCGGGAGGTGTGGGCAACCTTGCGGTGCGGTGTCCAGTCCATACAACTGCCTCTTGCGTTGGCTTACCAACCAAGCAATATATTGCCCTGGACCGTTCGTGTGAGCGGGTGTTGCATTGACCATGAACCAACGGCCTCGCTTTCTTTTGACGTAATCGTTCTCCCGGGAGGCGTGAGGCGCGCTGCCGGGCACCGCCGTCGGGGCCTTGCGGGTCCGCGTTGGGCCGGGTGGATGGGGGACTCATCAGGAGCTGGCTTGAGGAACTGGATGGTGCAAGCAAGTAGCGCCGTATTACGTAGCCGTACCATAAGCGTCGAGACGCTGAGCGACCGTGAGGTTGGAGGGGCTTTGCTGAGGTGGGTGTACGAGTGTGCGAGCAGCGGTCATGGAGCGAGAGATAAGAGCGGGGCGCTGCTGAGTGGTGACTGCTGCTGCGGCTGTAGAATGGCGGGCTGGTTAGCGGCAGCAGCCGGCGCCCCCCCCCCCCCCCTTCCTGTAAGCGGCATGCGTCCATCCGCCCCGCCCTCGGTTCTGTCCGTCCTCGTCCTGCGTCTCGCCCCTGCCCGGCTACCCCCCACCAACCCAAGCGTCCAGGCCACCGCCCGCTCCCCTTGCCCGCACCAATCCCGATCCATCGCGTTCAGCACTGGGCCCTGCGCAAGAGAGTGTGACACCCAGGGCTTACACCTACCCAACTCGCATGGCTGGGTGCGTCGACAGGGCCCAGGGGGTGTCGGTCAGTGCTTGACGAGGTAGGCAGGCAGCGGGGGCCAGGCCCGGGGAGGCGAGCGAAAGGTTCCCGCAGAGCTTACATGACAACATGAGGCCTTGGGCGGGGGACACTCCGCCACCTCTCCTCCCGTGCCCTGCCGCTACGCCGGGCGGCAGGAGCACACCTGCCGGGATCACACCACAGCGCAGCAGTCGAGTCCTCGTCCGAACTGATCCACCGCCACCACCCGCCAGCCGCCCACGAGCTGAGACTCATCAGACCCGGAACAGAGTCCGTCCGTGTCAGCGGTGTGTGCTGCGTGTCGGGTCACCCCGAGCACGACTTAGCCGCCCCCATCCGCCAGCAACTACAGCAACCCCCTTACCAACCCACAACACCGCCCCCCCAAAAGAAGTGAAGCCGGACGGCGGACGGCTCCCAACTGGCCTTTGAGCGGACCCACCGACAGCCGTGGGGCGGAAGGCCCATAGGGAAGCAAGCGTGGCGGTGGCAAGCGTGCAAGGAGCACAAGCGCCTCACCCCCGCTCTCAGCAAACGACAGCACATAAATCATGACTAGGCTAAACTAGCTTCGCTTTCTGACAGTATAGAACGCAATCCGTTGAGCGCATTTCGGCACAGGCCTCAAGAGTTACGCATCAGTGACCAACGCTCCGCACACAAGTGCGGCCCCCGTTGCAACATGAAGAGCTCAACAGGCGGCGGCGCCTAGTTATGCTGGCAAGCAGCAGCCGGGCCCCACACCTCAAAGGACTCCTGCCGCAACAGCAGCTCGCAGCAGAACCGGGGAGTGACTGCGGACAGCCACGAATGCAGGGCAGGTCTGCACCTTCCCCCAAGTCCGTATTGGGTTCAATTTGTTTTCAGCGGCGCCTGCTCCCGCCGCTGCCCTCACGCGCCCCTCGCCCTTGCCGAACGGCACAGTCCCCGGCGCAACACACCAACCACTGAGGTCCATCTTCAAACACCGCATTCTTTCCAATACGCCATCGCAACTTCGAAGTTTTTGGTTACGGGCCACACACGCACGAAAGAGCAAAAGGGCCTCAATGCACACACGAAATGTCATGAGTGCCACTGGCGCTCGCTAGCACGAAACCATCACCGTGCTTGAAGCACGCAAAAGCCATACAAATAAAACCACCTGGCTCAGAACCACGACCCAGAGTACCGCCGCAATACAAAGCGGGTGATCTGCTCCACATGAGCCTTGCGCCAGTCTCGCAAAGCGCCGCCTTGGGCTTTCCCGACGGTGGGGGCCGCTACCCCCCCTCGCTCTTGACCTGCACATCGAAGCCCCATGGTCCAGTCAAGAAGCCGGCTCTACCTTCCCACCCGCCGCGCACGTACACGGAGGGCGGCACGGTCCAAGCCCCCCCCCCTGTCTCGAGGCCAGGCTCACTGTCCCCCCCCACCGCCGCCGTGCGTGCGCGCTTATTGTAATGCAGCAACCCCTCTTCCCAGCTGCCTCCATCCTCCCTGTTCATCACATCCACAGTGGTCGCTGTCCCTGCTCGCAACCTGCAACCGAAGCAGGGCCGCCGCGGCCTCCTCCAAGCAACGGCCATCCCGCGCATGGAGGCCCCACGTGCAAGCACGGCCCAACGCATCCCCCCGCCCCGCCTGGCTGCCGTCTCCGTCCGGCGCCACACCAGGCGGGGCCCGTTATTGTCCTGCCAGTGTCCATCCAGCCACGTATTACTTCTTCACCTCAGTTGGGTCTTTACTCTCACTGCTCAGTGTGCTTCTGCGCTGCCTGTTCTATTCTCTCTCCGCTGGGGTTGCCGGCTGGGGCGCCGCCCCAACTGCTGCAGAGCCCGCCGCCTCCAGCTCGCACTCGCGGCTGGTGGCCTGCTGGGACTGCGACTGGGAGCGCCCCTGCCTGATTGGGTGCCTTGGGTTGTGTTCACGGGTCCTCCTGACGGCTGCTCCTCCCGAGGGAGCGGTGCGGGGCGCCAGGCGGGGGCGCACGAGCGGCGCTGCAATCAGGGGCCACCCGCCGGCCCTCACGGGTCCTCCTGTCGGCTGCGGTGCTGGTGCCTCAGCTCGTTGCGGACGTGCTGCTCGATCTTTGTCAGCACCTGGGGGGGAGGGAGGGGAGGGGCACATCGAGTTGAGCTCACGGTGAGGGGAGGGAGAGGGGGGGGGCAGAGCGGCGCGCAGTGCGGCGGAGGCCTGGGCAGGAGTGTCTGGGGGCGAGAGCCTAGCTTGCTGCGCCCCATCCCGAGCCCCCGCCCCACCTTGACGATCGCCTCAAAGCTGGGCCTGGCCTCGGGGCTGGTGGCCAGGCAGGCCCGGCCCAGGCGGACGAGGGCGGGGTGGGCGCCCGGGGGCCACTCGGGCTTGAGCTGGGGGAGGGAGGGAGAAAGGCAGGGAGGGAGGGCGGAGGCGTGCGGGGTGAGCAAGGCCAAGAAAGGTGCAGCGGGAAGCGAGCTCGATGAGCGTTGTCCTCTACCGCATCGTTGCCAGCAGGGGCCTCTCACCGTGCCTTGACTAACCCCAAACAGGATCTGGTGCACGCTGCACTTTCCGTACGGCATGACCTCCCCCGTGACCAGCTGCCACAGCAGGATGCCGAACGAGTAGACGTCTGCGGAGGAGGAGAAGGGGATGAGCGTTGGAGCGAACAAGGCAAGCGCGTTCAGGTCATGCTAGCTAGGGCCGATTGCGTTGGAGCGGAGGCCAGGGCCGCGCCTGCTGCGGCTGGCGAGGTGTCCCAGGACACAGGGGCATCCCATCCCCAGTCCCACCCCGTACGCACCTGACGCTTTCAGCCACTTGCCCTGAATGACCTCTGGCGCCATGACGGTGACGGTGGACCAATGGTTGAGCTCCACCGGCTTGTCGCCGCGGGTCACCTGGGGGGGTGGGGGGTGCATGGAGGTTGGTGTGTGCTAGGGGAGAGAGTTGCACGACGCGACTGGGTTCTGAGAGGGGGAAGCGCAGGCGAGAGCTTGCAGCTTTGTACTGTGAACGGAGGCGAGCAAGGACCCTAAGCGCTCAGACCGGTCGCAGCTTCAGGCTAGGGCTGTTGCGGGCTGTCCTTGTGACTACCGTATGCGAAGCGTGCACGAGCGTACAAGTAAGGCTGAAGATGCAGCAGCTCTATTTACTTGATGTGAGACGTGTTGGCGTGCCCGCAGATACCCAGCGCTCCCCCGCCGGCCCCCCCGCCCGCCCCCCCGCCCCCCCCTCACCTTGCTCAGCCCGAAGTCCGACACGAGCGCCGTGAAGCCCCGCCGGTCGGACCTGCAGCCCCTCAGCAGCACGTTGCCCGGCTTGAGGTCGCCGTGGATGATGCCGTTGGCGTGGAGGTGGCACATGCCCTGGGGGGAGGGGCGGCGGAAGAGTCAAGCGAGGGCCAAGCCGGCTGCTGGCTTGGGCTGGCCGGGCCGGGGGCGGCCGCGCGGAAGCGGTGTGTGCGGTCAGCGCAAGCGGCAGACCCCCCACCTGTGCCACGTCTCGTGCGGTCCGCAGCAGCGCCCGCAGCACCACCCGCCGCGTCAGCCGCGCTCCCCCGGCCTCGCTGCTCGCCGCGGTGCTGGTGCCCGCTGCGGTGGGGCTGGTGGAGGTGAGGTCCTCGGCGTAGGCGTCCATTCGGAATATTCCCCGCTTGATGGCGGACAGAAGGGAGCCGCGGTCGCAGTACTCCTGGGGGGGTGCGGAGGGGGGGAGAAGACAGCATGAGCCACGTCTCTTGCAAGCCCGTCTCTCTCCCCTTCACCCGCTGGCAGGCCCCCTCCTGCAAACCCCCTTCTGCAAGCCCTCTCACTGCAAGCCCCCGCCTGCAAGTCTCCTTCTGAAAGCCCCCTTTCTGCTAGCCCCCTCCCGCAAGCCCCCTCCTGCAAGCCCCCTCCCGCAAGGCCCCTCCCTGCTAGCCCCTTTCTGCTAGCCCCCTGCTGCAAGCCCCCTCCCACTAGCCCCCTTCTGCAAGCCCCCTTTCTGCTAGCCCCCTTCTGCAAGCACCCTTTCCGCAAGCCCGGTCCTGCAAGTCTCCTTTTGTCAGCACCGCATCCTTAGTATGACTGCTAGCCCCCTTTCTGCTAGCCCCCTTTCTGCTAGCCCCCTCCCGCAAGCCCCCTCCTGCGAGCCCCCTCCCGCAAGGGCCCTCCCTGCTAGCCCCTTTCTGCTAGCCCCCTCCTGCAAGCCCCCTCCCACTAGCCCCCTTCTGCAAGCCCCCTTTCTGCTAGCCCCCTTCTGCTAGCAACTTCTGCAAGCCCCCTTCTATCTGCTAGCCCCCTTTCTGGTAGCCCCCTTCTGCAAGCACCCTTCTGCATCCGGTCCTGCAAGTCTCCTTCTGTCAGCACCGCATCCTTAGTATGACTGCTAGCCCCCTTTCTGCTAGCCCCCTCATGCAAGCAACCCCGCCGGCAGGCCCCCTCTCAGGATGGTTCAGGATCGCTCCTCCGCTCCGCAGCTCCTCCGCACCCCTCTCAGCCCGCCTCCCCCCCTGCACCCCCTCCCCCCTCTGCACCCGCTCCCCCCCTGCACCCCCTCCCCCCTCTGCACCCCCTCCCCCCCTGCACCGCCTCCCCCCCTGCACCGCCTCCCCCCCTGCACCCCCTCCCCTCCCCCCCCCCACACCATGATGATGTGGGTCATGAACATGCCCGGCTGCGCCTTGAGGTACGACAGCACCTGCGCCACGCTCCAGGGCCGGGCGCCGCTGGAGCCGTCGGGGTCACCGAAGCTGGGGGGAGGGGAAGGGGGTGTGGGGAGGCGGGAGGGGGGGAATGGTGAGAGGGGGCGTGGGCTGGTGCAAGAACACGCACGCAGAGACTACTGGGGTGCAGATTACGTAAAGGGTTCAAAGCATGCGGTCAAGGTGAATCGTCATGTTTCCTTCTATCTGTAATGCTGCTTGCCCCATGCAGACCCCTGCGACCTGTGCCATGGCGTGGCTAGATTTGCTGAACTCCTCTCTCACCCCTCGTCGCTCTGGAAGGTCGAGGTGAGACCGTCCGAGACGGGTCGCAAGTCGCCCTGGCCCCGTTGCCCCCCGGCGCCGCTGCGGGTGACGCCAGCTGCAGGGCCGCCCGCACCCACAAGAGCCGCCTGCGGGCCGCAGGTGCGGGCAGGGGCAGGAGGGGGCAGCACACGTCTGGCTAGGGAGGGCGGCGATACCGCTTTTGATACGCCAGAGCACTTCAGGTGATGATAAGAGCACGGCAGGTTCTCTTTTGACGTGGTTGGCGCCACCTCGCCCCCACAAGCGCCGGCCCCGCACCTGCGCCAGAGCCCTGCGGCTGAGGCTTTCCTGGCCCCTGCCGCCGCCGCGGCTCATGCCCCCCCCGGGGCCGCTTGCTCCAGTACGCGCCCACGTGGGGGTGCCCACGGCCTCGGAGGGCGGCACGTGGCTGGTGCCGTACGCTTCCGTCGTACGGCCTGCCGTACCAAGCGTGTCTATGGTCCCGCACCCTCCGAAGCTGGAGTCCACGGCGGTCTCCATCATGAGGGCGTTGTACAGGGCCTGCCGTACGACAAGGGTGTACGACACACACGTTTGGAGGGATGCTGAACGCCAGTCCAGAGAGGCCCTGGCGGTGCTGTCTGTCCGTGCTGGCTCCCCCCAATTACCGTTGCGGTGGCGTCTTGCGGGCCGCCCCCGAGCGCTCCGGTGGCGTTCTCCCCCGAGCGCGCCCCGCTGCCGCGCGCCAGACGCTCCGTCTCGTCCTCCTCGCCCTCCTCCCCGTCGCTGTCCTCGGGCAGGGGCCCCTCGGCAAAGGACGCTTCGGTGAGTCTCGAGAGCTGGAAGCCGTAGGTGGAGACCACATTGGGGTGGCCCACCTGCGGCCCGCACAGCAGATCACGCACGCACAGGGGGGGGAACGATGCTCGGAACGGGCTTGAGCCGGAAGGACATACAGGCCCACCCCCGCCCAGCCACGCAGCCCGATCCACACGCACATCTGCCCCCCCCTCCCCCTCACCGCGAATGACACCACCGCCTCCAGTGCCGCCGCGTCCACGTGCGCCGGCGAGGGCGAGACCATGAACTTGACCGCCACCTGAGCGCTCTGCCACTGCGCCTGGAACACCGCCCCGCCGCCGCCCTGCCCGATCCACCTCAGCCCCGCCAGCTCCCTCGCCAGCCGCCCCGGGCGCAGTGTGGCCAGGTGCTGCAGGGGCACGTGGCCGGAGGCGGAGCCGAAGTGCAGGAGCTGGAGCAGCTGGACCTGGGGGGGGGGAGCGGCGGAGGTGTCAGGACGGGTTAAGGCTGCCATGGAAACCTTGCCTGGTGGGCCCACTACACTGCTGGCAGGAGCTGCGCCCCACCCACCCACCTGTGACACGTCCCAGCCCGTGGGCGGCTCGGGGCGAGAAGCCTGCCTCAGAGCCGCACCTCCCTGGTACAGCGGCCCCTCGAAGCCTGGGCCCCCGCCCAGGCCCAGCGCGGCGTGCCCCTCGTGCACGGCCGACAGAGAGCGGCGCGTGTGGGGGGCAGCAGCGGCAGCGCCAGCGGCCGGCGCCCCACCGGCGGTGGCGGGGCCGCGGGCGCCCGACCCACCCCCCGTGCTGACGGACGCAGCCATGGCGGCGGCGGCTGCGGCGGGCCCCACGGCCGCGAAGGCCGTGCGGATGGCGTCGCTGCTGCCGCGGACAAACCTCTGCGCGTCATAGGCTTCCGAGGACGCCAGAGCACCGGCGCGAGCGCCGGGCCCGCCGCCGCCACCGCCGCGGCTGCTGTCGAGGCCGCCGGTGGCGCTGCCGGCGGGGCCTGAGGACTGCGCGCCCGGCCATATGCGCCTGAGCTGCGAGGCGCTCGGCTCCAGGGTGGGCCGCTGGGGCTTGTTGCCCAGGCCCGAGAAGGCCGCCGTCTCCGCCACGGGGGCCAGGTGCGGGCCCATGGCGCCGGCCGGCACCTGGGGCAGCCCCGCCAGCCAGGAGCTGGAGAGGTGCAGCGGGGTGGCGGGGGAGCTGGCGCCGGCGGAGCCCTCGGTGCCCGGCGCGGGCCAGCCGGCTGCGTTGCCGCTCGAGCTGCCGGCGCCGGGGGCCGCTGCCGAGGCGTGGGCGGCGGCAGAGGCGGCGGGGGAGCGGGCGGCGGCGGCCGGGGGCGGCGGCACGGCGGCAGCGGCGGCCGTGGCGGCTGCGGCGGTGGAGGAGGAGGTGAGGGCCCCGATCATGCGCCGTGCGGCCGCAGCGATGCCTCCGCTTGGCTTGGCCTGGCCGAAGAACGCCAGGCGCGTGGTGTTGGCGGGCCTCGGGGCCCCCGCCGTGGCGGCGGCGGGAAGTGCAGCTGCAGAGGAGCTCGTGTGCCCTGCAGTGCTGGGCAGCGGCGACGCTGCGGCGGAGGCGGCCATTCGCTCCGCGTGCGGAGTGGCGCCCGAGACCGCGGCCGACACAGCCGAGGCCGCCGAGGTGCGGTCGTGCCCCCCCGTGGAGGTGGACGCGGTCTGCACGCTGGAGCGCTCCGCAGCCGCCGTGGCGGCCGCCGACTCGGTGGTGGCGGTGGTGCCCTGGCGGCTGGAGGCGGGGGCGGAGCGCCGGGCGTGGGGTGCGGCCGCGACGGCGGCGGCGGCAAGGGACGGGTCCGCCACCTCGACCGTCACCGGCACCCGCGCCGCCAGCTTGCCGGGAGCCAGGTGCGGCGAGGGCGCGTGGGCGGGTGGCACCGCCGCCTCGTGGCGGACGGCCGAGGGGCTGGCGGCTGCGGGGCAGCTGCGACGCTGCGCCTGCAGCGGCGCCGGACCAGCCCCGGAACTCGCGTGGTCCCCAGCGGCGGCACCATCGCCCGCACCCGCGGCCTTGCCGTCCCCGGCGGCACCATCGCCCGCGGGCGCATCCGCTGGTGCGTCCCCAGCCTCCGAGCCTGGCGCCGCTAGGGCAGCCCTGGCGACGCCCACCCAGGGCTCAGAGATGAAGGCGTTTGGCAGGAGGACCCTGGGAGCCAGCGCCGTCGCCGCCACTGGGGCAGCGCTGACGACGTCTGCGTCCAGGCGTGCCGCTGAGGCTGGTGCCAGTGCCGGCGGAGGAGACGGCGAGTCGCTCGAGGGAGAGTGGGTCAGACCGCGGCCCAGGAGCAGGGCGCCGCTTGCGCCGGCGCTGGGGCCGCCGCTGGGGCCCGAGGTGGCGGTGACGGCGCTGACGGCGCCGCTGCGGGCTGCGGTGCCAGCGCCGCTGGGGTTGGCGCTGGAGGCCCAGTTGGAGGAGGTGTGGCTCTGCCTGCGCGAGAGAGGCGGAAAGGCGGGTCGAAACCGTGGGGAACCGCGGGGAAGTGGCACCGGCTACCTAACGCGCTGAAACTTGTCTTCCACTGACGCACCTCAGAACTTGCATCACCTGGTCCAGAGGGGTCTGGGCTGAGCTCAGCGCCGGATCTGAAGGCGACCGCTCACGACTGGAGCCTCGCTGCCCTGTCCCCAGTGCGTCCTGGATGCCCATGAGGTCAGCATCTTGCGCTGTGACGAAGGCCGTCCCCAGCACGTAGATGTCATCGCGCGCCATTGCGTCAGCAGTCTCCGTGTCCATATCGACTAGGCGCGGGGGCGGGGGCGGACGGACTCGCGCTTGCATCGGACGGTCACCGTAGTCGCCAGCATCCGCTGGCCGGTGCTGCTGTTGTTCCTGTCGTTCATCAATGCTGCCAGGACCTGGTGCAGGTGGTGCACCGCAACACCAGAACCAGCGCATTTTTTGCCAGTGCTCAGTGCTGTCTACTGTCTACTTAAAACCTGCTCCATCTGAGAGTACTTGTATGCTGCTATGCAGCCAGGATGGAGGAAAGTGACACTCCTTCCGCGACCCTGAACAGTTCCGCGTCTTTCCCGACACCGTCGGGTTCGTCGATGACTCTGGTTTGGCAAATAACGGCTTCAATACTGGATCTGCTGCACTTCAGTATGCTGGGAACAGGCAGAGGGGCCGCGCCGCGCCACGGTTATCGCCATGATGACCGCTGAAACTGCGCTCTTCAGCGACGACTTTATCGACTTAGGGATGCGCTCAAGTCGCGTTCAAGCCTGAAACTGCGTTAGCGACAAGCGACCTCTCGCTTGTCTCGTGACGGCGTCACGTACTACACCGGTGAACGGTGCTGAAAGGCTTTTGCTGCGGTAAGTTTGCGGTTCACCTCGCCTTCAAGCCGCTTATACATCAGCATATTGCTAGCAAGCAGGATAGCGGTCACGGCTAGCACATCTCACGTGGTCTCGTGCCGACTTCTCAGGAAGCCGTGCCTCATGGGGTCCCGAAGCCTGCACGCGCCGCCACGGCGGGGCCCTCGGGGTAAGAAGACATCAACGAAGCGAAGGGCTTGGTTGTGGCATAGGGCGTGTTCCGCAGACTACGCAGACCTGTGGGGAGCTATCCGAGTGTTCGCCGTCGCCTGTGGATAGGGAGGGCCCTCGGGGCCCTGCCTGGTCGTCTTGGCTGAGCTGCACCCTGCTTGTGACCCCTGCATCACCCCGTACTCCAAGGGCACACACACTGGCCCGGCCCCTAAACCTCTTCCCTCACTTCCAGCTCGCACTTCAAAGTGTGGTTACACTTCGCTACGAGGGCAGGTGAGGGCCATGTGGAGGTTGCTGTGAGCTCGTCTTCCTTGCCAGGCCCCATCGTTTCGCCTGCCCGCCTCATACCCTCATTGTGTGCGAACCCAGGGGCGAACCAGCACTCTTGCAGGGCGGCCTTCTTACTTGGCATGCTTGGCGCCGCCGTCAGCGTGCCAGTACATGCGCGCACTGGGCTCGCTGCCAACGCAACCCACGCGCGCCTCGCCCAAAACCTCAGCACTGTTACACCTGAGCGGCGCGCAGGCCTTTGCATGCATTGTATGGGAGCACAAGAGCGGCCCTTGGCCTGCAGCCGCCTGCTGCCGACCCGTGCTGCGCTCCACCCAGCGCCAAGGCCAAGGCCGGGCCGCTTGCTTAGCTCAGCCTGCACAGCAGCCTCGCCACGAGTGCATGCATCCTGCATGCTCTGAATGCACGCATGCGCCAAAACCTATTGCGATAGCTGCCCGTCGGAAGGAAGGGGCAGACAGGCCCGAACACGTGCACCCTTTTGGCGCCTGTAAAGAAACCGAGGCGCGACCAACGCACTGCACCGCCTGCCCTGCAGGCACCGCTGGGGTGCCCCCTGCAGTACAGGGGCACACTGGCCCGCACACGCAGTGTCGTCACGACCCCAACATGCACCTTGGCAGCCTCAAGTCCTCGCATGGGGTTGAGCCGCAGCGCTCAGCCAATACGCCGCCAAGCCCAAGATCAGAAACAAAGTCAAAGGCTCACAGCTGGCCTCCACCCAGCCCACGGCCACCTAAGAAACCCTTATTGTGACTGTCGTCCATAGTAAGCAACACGTACAACCGCACACCACATGCCGCGAGGATTTAAGCTAACTGACGGCATGGTGGACACATGAGACAGCACCACACACAAGAACGATCGATAGTTGTGGGCCGGACACTTGAGGGGCGGGAGGTAAAGGGCCCCAAACCCTGGATTTGTCCTGCTGCGGGCACAAGACCCCGCAAGTACTGACTGGTATGCGGATATGTCACGAAGAAGTTCAGCAGCCCAAACAAGGCATGCCATCCGCACACCACAGAGCAAACGCGCGAGTACCGTGCATGGCTCGATACAGAGCCGAAAGAGTGCTGGTTGCAGGTTGCACCCTGACTGCATTAATGGAAAGGCGTTCGTTTCTCTGTACCAATGTACCGGTAGCGATTCCAAAGGAAACCTTCAAGCCCGCTCGGGCGCTGCCTGCCCCTGCAACCAACCACTGCTTCAATCCCCCCAGATAGCTCTGGGTTCCCAGGCATCGGGAAGGGCAGGAGCCGCGGCCACCACGAGCCGCCTCCATCACCACAAGCGAAGCGGCGGTCCCGCGCAACCCGGGCCGGGACAGCGCTCAGCATCAGCTCCGCGCATCACCCCCCGCACCGGCGACACAGGTGCAAGGCGCATGCCGCTGAATCCCAAGGGACCCACAAACGTTCTCTGGCATCGCAATCATTCGTCATTTGTAGCCTCGACCGTCACAGCCACCTTCATTAGGTAAGAACCCCCGTCCGGCACGTTCGTTGCGCATACGGATCACGGTACACCTTCACCTCGTGACTCAACTCCTCTCCTTGCATGCACGACTTGACATCAGCACGGTTTGCAGATTGACACAAAGCTTGCCTGCTGCGTTCTTTTCCACAGGCCTTCATGGTTTCTCAAACGGATTGGGTTCCTGGCGCGCCGAGGCCACGAGCCCTAGGCGAAATGCTAGTTGGAGCATGCCGCCCCCCTCCATCGTCCCATCCAGGGCTGCTTCCAGTCCCTGACTCAGTTCAAGCACTCTACGCCGCTCCATACCCCGACATCGACTGAACCCCACCTGCAGGCGCAACGCGCAACACACACCCCCGTGCCCAGGCGGAGCCTCATCCGCGCGGCACACGCCCCGCGAGCGCGCTCGTGCTCCTCCGAAACGGCGCGCGCCAAAGGGAGCCGCATGCTAAGCAAAAGAATGAGGAATCAAGTTATCCTCAAGTGCGCAGCAACCGGCGATGATCGTAGACTACCATCGTAATCTAGACAGCATCCGTAAAGCGACCTGCGCACTCGAGATATGGGTCCGCCCCAGAGCAGCCCCTCGGCCCCTAGGGTGCATTGAACTGGCATGGTGGTGAAGCCCCCGCCCGCCCACCCGGGTTCCACATATCGCACACCCTCCGCACCCCCTCCCGTCAAGCTGGGACTTGCAATTGCAACGAAACGCCCAGCGAGCGAGGTAACGTAAGGCAGAGGAAAAGAACTAGGCCGGACCTTCAGTTGCATCACTACTGGTAACCCATCACCAGCCACACATGCCTGCAGCCCTCCCGCCTGCCAATCCTGCTCGAATACCGGTACCCAGCCCTAGCCTATGCCGGACTGGCAGAACAGCACGCTCGAGGACTTGGTACGGCCGGGCCTTGCCCGCGAGCTGTCGAGGCTGTGGGAAGCGCTGGGGCATCCGCTATAAGGGTCTACGCAGGAGCTCGCAGTGCCTGTGACCAGGCCTGGCCAGGTCCGCAGGTTTTGGCATGGCAGCCGATACGTAGGCAGTGTGCCGTACATATTATTTGACATCTCCGTATCCATCTGGGCTCGACGCGCGTACCTCCGTATTCAATACCGTGTGCATCCGCCCACTTCGCGCCCCACAGCCGCCCCGCGCCTGGTGGCACGAGCGCAGCAGCTGCCGCTCCACCCGCCGCCTTCCGTACCGCCAAGTGCGAGCGATGGGCTGCCAAGCAGCAGCCACCTCTCCTGGAGCCGCCGACCCGGCGCCCTCTCAAGAGCCCCGCCGTCAGCCGCTGCCGCGCGTCGGCAGCTGCCAGCCGCCCACGCCGCCGCCGCCGCCGCCCCCGACCACGACGCTGGCGCCGGCGGGGTCCCCCGCGTTGCTGGAGCAGGCGCTGGCGGAGACGTGGCCCGACACGGAGGAGGCGCGGGAGTGCGGCTTGGAGGGCACCGGCAGCGGCGAGGGCTGCGGCGCGGAGGCCACGGAGGACGCCAGGGCCGCCGCCTCGGTCTCCTTCTGCTGCCTCAGCTCGTTGCGCATGTGCTTCTCAATCTTGGTCAGCACCTGGGGGGGGGGGGGACACGGAGGGGTGATGGAGGTGAGGGTGCGTGGTCAGGGAGGGGGCACGCATGCAAGCGGAGCGTGCTGGGAAGCAGCTTGCTCGCGATGGCGGGCGGGTGGCGGGGGATACGCGTGAGGGCAATGTGTTTGGGGAGAAGCCTGTGGTGCGGTCCTGGAGCACCGGTGCCGGCGAGGGGGGAGGGCGCATGCCAGGCCGTGTGTTGCACATGTTTCCATCCTCCTGCCACCTGCGTTAGTTGCAGCCACCCACCTTGACGATCGCCTCAAAGCTGGGCCGCTTTTCCGGGCTGGTGGTCAGGCAGGCCCGGCCCAGGCGGACGAGGGCGGGGTGGGCCCCCGGGGGCCACTCGGGCTTGAGCTGGTGGAGGGAGGGAGAAAGGGAGGGCGGGAGGGCGGAGGCGTGCGGGGTAAGGAAGGTGGCAGGTGGAGGAGGGCACGCGCACAGGGCACGCCGGCAGGGAGGCTGGTGCTCACCGATCCGGTGCTGACCCCGAGCAGGATCTGCGGTACAGACAGCTTGCCGTACGGCACTGGCTCGCTGGTGACCAGCTGCCACAGCAGGATGCCGAAGGAAAATACGTCTGCGGGATGTGAACGCGGCATGTGAGGCTGGGTTCTGGACAAGCGCTCCCGCCAGGCAAGCAGCATGGCCGGAGCGTGTTCAGCCCTCGCAGCGCTCACCTGATGCCTTGACCCATCGCCCCATGATGACCTCTGGCGCCATGACGGTGACGGTGGACCAATGGTTGAGCTCCACGGGCTTGTCGCCGCGGGTCACCTGGGGGGGCCGGGGGGGGGCATGGAGGTTGGTGTGTGCTAGGGGAGAGAGATGCACGACGCGACTGGGTTCTGAGAGGGGGAAGCGGGGGCGAGAGCTTGCAGCTTCGTACTGTGAACTGAGGCGAGCAAGGACCCTAAGCGCTCAGACCGGTCGCAGCTTCAGGCTAGGGCTGTTGCGGGCTGTCCTTGTGACTAAGCGAAGCGTGCACGACCGCACAACCAAGGCTGAAGGTGCAGCAGCTCATTCATGCGACAGGGCGGCGGAGACGTGTTCGCGTGCCCGCACCCCCCCCCCACCGCCTTCCCCCCTGCCCACCTTGCTCAGCCCGAAGTCCGACACGAGCGCCGTGAAGCCCCGCCGGTCGGACCTGCAGCCCCTCAGCAGCACGTTGCCCGGCTTGAGGTCGCCGTGGATGATACCGTTGGCGTGGAGGTGGCACATGCCCTGGGGGGAGGGGCGGCGGGAGGGGGAGGCAAGCGAGGTTCTTGGCTTGGGCTGGCGGGGAACTCGGTCGACAACAGCCGGCGGCAGCTGGGCATCCCAGTTCGCCGCGAAGGTATGCTGAGAACAGAGTGCCGTACGAAACGGACCAGGTAGACAGTTCGCGCGCAGCACGGCACACCTGCGCGACGTCACGGGCGGTCCGCAGCAGGGCGCGCAGCACGATGCGCTTGGGGAAGCGGGAGCCGGGCGCTCCCAGCGAGGCGGTCGGGGGCGACAGGGGGGAGGAGGACGGCTTGGCCAGGCCGCTCCCCCCCGCCGAGCCGTCCTCTGCGTAGGCGTCCATTCGGAATATTCCCCGCTTGATGGCGGACAGGAGGGAGCCGCGGTCGCAGTACTCCTGGGGGGGTGCGGAGGGGGGGAGAAGACTGCATGAGCCATGTCGCTTGCAAGCCGGTCTCTCTCCCCTTCACCCGCTGGCAGGCCCCCTCCTCCTAGCCCCCTTCTGCAAGCCCTCTCACTGCAAGCCCCCGCCTGCAAGTCTCCTTCTGAAAGCCCCCCGTGCAACCCCGCCTCCCCCCTCCCCCCCACCATGATGATGTGGGTCATGTACATGCCCGGCTGCGCCCGCAGGTACGACAGCACCTGCCGTACGCCCCAGCCGTGACGCGAGGCGGAGATGTCGGGGTCCCCGAACCCCTCCTCGCTCTGAAACGTGCTCTCCAGCACCTTGGCCCGGCCGGTGGACGCCGCACCGCCGCCACCGCCATTCCCGCCGCTGCCGCCGCGGCTCTGACTGCCGCCGCCATTGCCGCCGCCACCGCCGCCGGCAGTGCCCGTGCTCATCTCCGCTGACGTTCGCTCGCGCCGCAGCCGGCCGGAGGCGGCCCGCCGCGCCCACACACTGCCGCCGCCACCAGCGCCGCCGCCGCCGCCCGGGCCAAACGCGCCGCCCGGGCCCGCTCCGGCCCCCGCTGCGCCGCCCTGCTCCCCCCGGCCCCCCTCGGCCGCGTCCCTCCGCTGCAGGCTGGGCGGGGAGAAGGGCGGGGACAGCGGCCCCACCTCGCTCACGCCGCTGGCTCCGCTGCGCAGGCCGCTGGCGGTTGGGACGCCCGAGGCATCCCCCTCTGTGCCCTCGTCGTCCGCCTCCTCGGGGCCCTCCCGCAGCGCCTCCAGGCCCGCGCCCCCGCCCGCAGCGCCCCCGCCGTCCTCCCCCGAGGGCGGTGCGGGGGTGACGGGGGTGGACGAGGCCAGGCGGGAGAGCCCCGAGCCGCGGCGCCCCACCGAGATGGTCGCCAGGCCGGGGCCGGGGGCGTAGCCGCCAGTGCCGCCGCCAGTGCCGCCGCCGCCGCCGCCCAGCGCCGCCGTGTCCATGAGGGACTCGAACAGATCCTGAGGGGGCGCACGGGATCCAGGGCGTGGAACCAGGGGCTTGGAACCAGGCAGGATGACGCAAGCAGCTGCCCCAGCTGCCCCAGCTTGCCCGCCTAGCCCTCGCTGCCCCGCCCTGCCCACACGTGTGCAATTACCGCCGTTCGCCCGCCCCTTCTCACGAAGTCCTCTGCCCCTTGGTCCCGGGCGCTGCTGTCCGCCCCCCCCCTCCCCCCCCTCACCCCGCTGCCCTGCTCGTAGGAGCTCATGGCTCGGTGCCGGTCCGCCTCGGTCTCCGCAAAGGAGGCCTCGGTGAGGCGGGTGCACTCGAAGCAGTACGAGTGGACCACGTTGGGGTGGTGCACCTGGGGGCAGCGGGGGGGGGGGGGGGACCGGGAGGCGCCGGACGATGGGTGCAAGGCCGAGCCGGGGGCTGGGGGTCGGGGACGCAGCAGGCGTTGCGCTGTGGCCCTCGGCGGCGACCGCGTGAGGACCCAGCCCGCTGCCACCTTCCCCCCCCCCCCACCACACCATCACACACCCACCAGGCTGCTGACGATGCCCTCCAGCGCCGCCGCGTGTGCGGTGGCGGGGGAGGAGGCCTCCGCCAGCAGGAACTTGACGGCCACGGGGGCGCCCTGGGGGGGGAGGGAGGGGGGCCAAGGGGGGCGGGTCAGGGAGGGGAGGCGGCAGAGGCGGGCGAGTGAGCACACGGTGGCCGGGCGGGCTTGGCGGGGGGGGGTCCACAGCAGCAGGCGTGACAGCAGGCGCAGGCCGCAAGCTTGGTGGAGGAGCACGGGGACAACTGGTAGAGGATTTCGTTATTAGAGAAGAGGGGGCGCCAGGGGGTGCGCCCACCTGCCACACCGCCTGGAACACCACTCCGCCGCCGCCGTGCCCGATCCACCGCAGCGCCGTGATCTCAGTCGACAGCGCCGACAGATTGAGCGTGGCCAGGGCGCCCTTGTCGGGGCCAAGCAGTGCAGCCACGGCCGGCGCCAGGCCGCCGCCGCCGGGGCCGCCCATGCCGCCGGGGCCCATGCCACCGCCAATGCCGCTGCCGGGGCCGCCAGCGACGGCGCCGCCGGGCCCCGCCGCCATGCTGGCCGCTGCGGGGAGGGTGAGGCCTGCGTCGCTGCCGCTGCTGCCGCCGGGCTGCTGCAGCATGTGCAGGAGAGCCACCTGGGGGGGGGGGGCGGTAGGGCGGTGGTGGTGGTGTTGGGAGGGGGAGTGCAGTGCGGTAGGCGACCTTGGGAAGCTACAGGTGGTGCCCGTGGGACAGGCAGGAGAGCGAGAGAGCCCCGGGGCCCTTGGGGTTGCGCTGGTGCCGGCCCGGCCGTGTCTGCATCCTTCAGCCCGCACCTGTGACATGTGTCTGGATCCATGGTACGGCATGTTCTGCCGGAAGCCGTACAGGGGCATCGGGGGCGTGCCCTGCAGGGGGAGGGGGAGTCACGTCACCGGCAGGGCCTTTGGTCTCGGGGCCGCAAAGCCCCGGTACCAGGGCGGCCCCGAGCCGCGCGCATCCCTCCCGCTGCCTCGGCGCCCCCACGCGCACGAGCCCGGCGGCAGCGCAGGGCCTCACCGGAGGGCCGTCGGTGGACCCCGCAGCGGCGCTGCGAGGGGTGCCGCCCGCGGCAGCGACGGCGCCGTCTGTGCTAAAGACCGACTCCCCGCCGTAGCCCCCGCCCCCGGCGCCACCGCCGAAGATCGCGGCGGCGCCGCCTCCCGCAAGCGCCGCCGTACGCACCGCCGCGCGCACCGTCATGCGGCCGGCGCCCTGGCCCGGGCCGGCGGACACGGCCGCCGCCACGGGCACCTGCCACGACACACCCCCGCCCGCCCCCGCCCCCTCATCGCGCCGAGCCCTACTCACACCGGCCCCCTGCCCCTGCTCCGCTGCAACCGCTGAGCTCGCAAAGCTGGGGCCGGTGAGGTCAGCGCCGTCGGAGGGGGTTGACGGGGGCGGCGGCGGCGGCCCCCTCCCTGCCGGTGACCCGTACCCCGTGTCGTCCTGTGTTTGTGCTCGCGGGGGGCCGAAGGGGCTGGCGGTAGCTTCCGGGAGCTCCTCGGCGGTCACCACCCGGGCCTCGGCGATGGGCCGCAGGTCTGTCATGGTGCGGGGGGGCATGGTGGGCGGGGGGGCGGCGCCCGCCAGCCAGGGGCTCCAGTTGCCGGGCGGCCGGGGGTGGGGGTGGGCGGAGGTGGGCTGGGGCAGGAGCGCGCCCAGGCGGGGCCCGGCCCCCGGCGGCGGTGCGGGGGCGGTCCAGGGCGCGAGCTGCTGCCCCGGGTTGGGGGAGATCTCTTGGGACGTGCTGGCGGTGTCCGGCCTGGTCGCAGGGGGGCCGAGGGGCAGTGGGAGGCAGGCGGTGTGTGGGGTTCCAGCGGCTGCAGCGGTGCGGCGGGGCGTGCACTGGTGCAACACAGCAGACCATGGGAAAGGCCCGAACAGGACGTGCGCGGGGGGGGGGGGGGGGGCTGATACTCTAGGGTGGGTACGGTCTGAGCCGTCGAAGAGGCAGAAGACCGCTTACTAAGGCATCACAGGAAGGGCCTAAACAGGATCTGCTCGAGCGGCGCTAATCCTCTAGGGCGGGTACGGCCTGGACCGCCGTCTCTTTCACGTTCCTGCCCCCTCGCTCACTAGAGGTCAGGAGACCGCTTACCTGGGCAGCCGGAGCGCCCCAGTCTGACCACGTGGTCCAGACGTACGGTCACATGCACTATGACTACACCCAGCCGTAATACATTACTACGGGCATGGGCCATACCCCTGTTTCTCCCGGCGCAAAGGCACCGTCGGGGTCCAAGGTCAGTCCACGCTGCTGCCATCCATCCCGCGAGTCCGGCGGCGACCCCCCTCGGGCATTCGCAATGGGGCCGAAGGGAGAGCCGGTCGCCCTGCCCCCGCCAGCCCCCGCCCGACCCACATCGCCTCCGCGGTACGCCCAGGCGAGTGCGATACGCCAGCTTCCTGAGAGCCCCCGCCCATACCCCAGTGCCCCACCCTCCCCATATCCCGTTACCCACCAAGAGGCACCACGCGCCCAGGCCCGCGCCCAGGCCCCACTCCTCCCGCCCCCAGCCCCCGCGCCCCGCCCCACCTGGCCGGTGCCTCGATCACTTGCGACACGGCCCGCGGGCCCTGCGCCGGCCCCCCCGACATGGAGGGCGGCAGCTTGACGGGCAGGCGCCCCACGCTGCCGGCCTGCTGCAGCAGCGGCCCCCCGCCGTCGTCGTCCGCGCCGGGGCTGCCCTGCCCGCCCTGCCCCGACTGCAGCACCAGCGCCCGCAGCGCGCTGGAGGGCAGGAAGGCGGGCAGGGAGGAGCCGGCCGGGTAGTGCAGGGGGCCGCCCTTGACGGCCAGCTCGCTGAGGTCGGCCAGGTCCTGGGACACGCGCGACAGCACGCGGTTGGTGCCGGCGGGCAGCTGCAGCTCCGCGGCCGCCGAGAGGCTGACGCTGCCGGTGGTGGTGGTGCGGTGGACCTCGGAGGAGCGGACGTAGGGCGGGGGGTCGGCAGAGCCGGCGGTGTGGCGGAGGACTCGGCCGCTGCTGCGGCTCCGACTGCTGCCCGTGCCCGCATCCGCCGGCCCCGGCGCTGCCGTGCTGAGCGAGTTGCCGTCCGCGATACTCTTCGCTGAGGCGGGAGGACCCTTCTCCGTGGCCAGAGAGGCCGAGGAAGGGCCGCGAGGTCGAAGGACTCCACCCGCATGAGCGGCCTCGGCAGCCGACGATGGCCACGGAGGCGGGCCGTCGTCGATGTCCGCTTCAGAAGGCCCACCGCAGCACCAGAAACGCGCGAGCGGCATCGCGAGCGCTTCTCAGCGGGTTCGAGGCGATGCGACGCAAGCCCCTGCTAAGGGGGCCGCAAGGGGCGCTGTTATCTCTGTTCTTCCATACAATTGGCAGCGTCTTGGGTTTGCCCTCGAGGGCGCTTGGTGAGCCTTGACGTGCGTGTCTAAACGTCGAGGTCGTTGCAACACTTCCGGCTGTTATTCTTACGGTGTGTGCAGTTCTATGGGTAACACTTGGAGTTGGAGCTAGTGCCGGGCAGCAGCACAGCTGCTGCAGTGTTTGGCTGTTCCCATCGATTGCGGAGTTCGCAGCAGCTCGGAGGTGTAGGGGGACTTCGGTGGACTATGGGCACGCTTCCAACCCCTCAGCCTTGTGAGCTAGTGCTCTGCTCGTTGTCCCGCGTGCATGCTTGTGGAACGGGGTACGTTTGCAACCGTTTTCACACCTGTCGCCAAGGTAGACTGCCGGCGGGCGAAAAGTGTACCGCACTTGTGCCTTGTCAAGCTTTTCGCTGAATGTCGGCCTGACCGATACACACTCCTGATGACTGCGTCATAGCGTGCGAGCAGTTTCAGCCTTGTCATCAGCGGTGCCTGGGGCGAACCGCCCCCCGACTTTGACCCGCTCTGTCGCGCGGCATTCCAGCAACCACGCGTGACTGGTAACACATCTCTCTGTTGCATAAGCTGGGGTTTTTGCGTGGGCGCGTCCACTCAGTGCTCTGCGTCAGAGTTCGCGAAGTCCTGCAGGCCGCGTGTCAGCGACCGCAGGTGGCCAAACGAAGGAGACGAATCAACAAGTCGACATACACTCAGTTCAGTTGTTCGCCCAACATGTTTCGGCCAGCAGGCACGCTGCCCCGTGTCAACTATCTCCGTTTACTTTGTCCAAGCAGACGCTCAGACGCACGAAGCCACTACAACCTTAACAAGACATGGTCCACAGGGGCTGCGTGACCCCGCCCCTCCGTCAGGGGAGTACGTTCGGCGGATACGAAGCCCTCCGTCGAAGCCGGGGAACACGAAGCGCGACTCGGCAGCCGGGGAGCCGAACCGACGCACGCCCAGTCCCCTGCAACCCCACGCGGAACCCCGCCGCATTGTCATGACGGGAAGCGGCAGTCGGCGGAGCTTCGAGCTCCTACAGGCACACAGCCCTATCACGTTCAGCTGCATCGCCCGTCGTTGTCAGGGTCGTCCAGTAAATTGGACAGAGGGGGTTGAGGGCTTGGAGCAGCTGGAGGTCAGGCTGCCCCTGGAGCGCCCGGGGAGGACGCGGGGCTCCGGGGTTCGTATTGCTGCTGTGGCCCATGCAGGTTTGGGCTGAACGCCCGCCGCGGAGCGGCTTGTGCGGGCACAGACCCCGTCCTCAGTGCCCTTGACGGCCTTGAGCACTCGCTTGCCGGGCACCCCTGTTCTCAACACCGGGGGGCTCGACACCAGGAGCCAGGAAAGTACCGTTAGCGCGCGCGGCTGCCCCTAGGTCAGCCCCTGCCTCGGCGATGCACTTTGCTGGCACCCTGCCTTCTTCTCTTGCGTTGCGGCAGCGGCTACACCGACGCGCTCAGCTGCATCCCCCTTCGTCATCGTCCGGACTCCGCTGCGCGGCCCCTGCTAGCACAGAACCCCTGTTCTCATCCCCGTCCCCCAGTGCCTGAGAGTGGTCAGCCCCGGGCCCCCTGGGCCGTTCGCCCATGCCCTTCACCTCCAGCACCATGCCCACGCCGGGCAACGCCCACGCTCCTCCCCTCCACCATGCCTCCGCCTCCCCGCCGAGCTGGCCCTCCTCCTTCCCCTCCCTGCTGCCATCACTGCCCTCCGCTCCTCCGATGTCCTCCGCGCCCTGCCTCCGCGTATCCCCGCTCCCGCAGCCGCCTCCATCTCCTACGCCGCTCCCTGCACCCTTGGCCAGCTTCTCTGCAACGCCGGCCGTTTCGCGCGTGGCTCTGGCCCCATTCAATGCACCTGCCACCTCCACCCTCGCCTCCCGCGCCACCCTGAAACCGGGCACATCCTCACCCTCAGCCCTGCCTCCGCCGTCTCCCCGGCTGCCGCCGCCGTCTGGGCTATGGGCACGAAAATGCGCCTTCCACATTCCTCCATCCCCTCCCCTGCCCCCGCCGCCGACGCCCCCAATCTCCCCAGCCTCATCAAAGCCTCCCTTCACGCCTTTGGACTCCAAGCCCTCCGTTATCACCACTCCCTCGCCCTCACCGCCGCCCTTGACCCATGGATCAACGCTGCCACCTCCGCCCTCCTCCATGCCACGTCCATCCCTTCCACACCCCCGCCCCTTCCCCCAAATTATCCCGCCACCTTCCCCCTCAGCTCTCCGCGCCGCCCTAGCTGAACTCCTGCGCCTCCGCCGCTCCCTCGTCATCACCGTTCTCGACAAGTGCGCCGACACCTTCGTAGTCATGTGCCCCTATTGGTACGACAAAATGATCCGCGCCGACCTCGAAGCCTCCTCCTTCTACCAACCCGTCTCTGCCGCCCAGTACCACGAGCTCATGACCTCCACCCAACGCCAGCTGAACCAACCGACCCCCGACGGCGCCAGCCTCTCCACCTCAACCTCCAACTGCCAGCCGCCATCTACTACATGACCTTCAAGGGCCACAAAACCAAACCGTCATACCGCTTCATCACCGCCTCCCCCTCTGTCCCCACCACCGCCGCCGCCATCTGCCTCACCGCCTGCCTCCGCGCCCTCGATGCCGAGCTCCCCGCCCTCTTCACTGCCCTTCTCCCTGGCGTACGCGTTCGCCCCTGGCACGTCTCGGGCCCCCTCGTTGCCCTCGACGCCCTGCGCCTCGCCTCTACCAACCCACG
Source organism: Edaphochlamys debaryana (assembly GCA_016858145.1). Taxonomy (NCBI): domain Eukaryota; kingdom Viridiplantae; phylum Chlorophyta; class Chlorophyceae; order Chlamydomonadales; genus Edaphochlamys; species Edaphochlamys debaryana. The sequence goes on from JAEHOE010000044.1 coordinate 200,567, forward strand.
CCCCACCCACAACGTCCGCTTCGCCGGCTCCTTCCTCCTGGATGCCCCTACAGCCGCCGACGCGCCGCCCGCTCGACCCTATGCTGCTCACGTCGCCCCCACCGTCACCTATCCCGCCCCCCTTCCCGTCTCCACCGGCCCCCTCCCTGCTGCCGCCTCCTTTGTTGCCTACCATTTTCATCCCTGCTTTAGGCGCTCGCCCCTGTGCAGCCCCATCGTGCAAACCTCGGACGTCGAGCGGCTCTTCACTAACCTCCCTCACGCCTTCATCACCCACAGCATCCCCGCGCTCTTCACCCTAATCCACACCGTCCTTCATCCCGATGCCACTCACTTCGTCTTCTCCACCATCCCCGGCGAGAGCGCCTCCTGGATCCGCCACGAAGGGCCCGGTGCACCCCCGACCTCCAGCCATCAACACGCATGGACCGTTTCCGCCCTCCAGACCGTCCTCAGCGCCCTCCTCCATGCCGCCACCACCTCCTACCACGGCAGCGTATGGTAGCAGACCTGCGTAGTGGCTATGGGGGCCAACTTTGCCTCCTTCGTCGCCAACCTCGCCCTCGCCTACCCCGAGCTCCGCTTCATGCAACAACTTCACTGCCTCGCCTTCGACCGCTCCCGCTCCCAGTTCCCACACCTTGCCCGTGCCTCGGCCTCCCCCGGCCTTGCCCTTGACATCCTCCTTGCCTTTGCCGACACCCTCCGCTACGCCGACGACGCGGGGGCTTTCAACAACCCCTTTCACGCACCTGCTTTACAACGACCCCTCCACCCCATTCGAGGGCCTGCACGGTGTCTACCCCACCGACCTCAAACTCACCGCCTCCGCCTCCACTTCCGCCGACCAGCCCGCCGTCCCCTACCTCAACTTCGCCGTCACCGCCCATGCCACCTCCGTTTCCGGCCACGCCGACTACTCCGTCGCCCCCTACAGCCGCTTTGACAGCCCTGCCTTTGCCGCCCTTCCCCTCGCCCGCTTCACCCCCTTCTCCTCCATGATCCCACGCCACACCAAACTCAACATCGTCGTTGGCACGCTCCTTAGAAATAGAAATAGAAATAGCTAACGCCGGGTTACCCCTGGCGTGGGTTAAGGAAGGCGGGTTGGTTAGACCCGCCACCGTGGGGGTGGCTCTGCACCCGTGTGCTCATCCCTGCCGAAGGGTCCTGTAGGTTTTCACGATGCCTTTGAGGCGGCTCACCGCGTGCCGGTGCAGGCTGTGGCAGCACGCTTTTGCCTCAGGGGCCGTGACGCCCAGGGTCTTAAGCAGGGGGTTGAGGGTGCGGGGCACAGTGCCTGTGTGTCCTAGGGTGACAATGGTCTGTCGGGAGTAGTGGACGGTCCAGCCATCACTCCGCAGCAGCTCGGCAAGGTGTGCGTGTTGTGAGAGCTTCTCTTGCAGCTTTGAGGCGTGGGCCAGGTCATTGCAGTACCCAACTTCGATCAGGTAGATCGGGTAGTGGGATTTGTCTGCAGGGGCTTTGTAGTTGGCTTTGTCTGTGTTGCGGCTGGGGAGGTTGGGGATGAACAGGATGTCGGGCCGCATGCGGTCGGTCTCTGTGCTGCCCAGGCCGCTGGGGGCTAGCCAGCTGGGTAGGCGTTTGCCTGAGGCGTATTCGGGGGCGGCGTCAGCCCGCCCGGCGTCCATGAGCATGAAACCGCCACCCCGGTTGCCGGCCTGGAGGCAATCTGCAATGATTCGGACGGCTCCGTCGTGTCGCAGGATGTATAGCCCTTGCATGAAGGCGTGGAGGCAGCCTCCCAGCAGGTGTCCGATGGTCCCGCACCGCCGCTCGCCGCTGGCGCTTTGGCAGTGGGGGCAGTTGTTGTCGGGGGCGTGGCCGTAGCGTTTGGCTAAAGCGGGGCAGTACATGGTGCCGTACCTGGCGCCCAGTACGGCGCTGAGGGTCCAGGGGTCACCGTGTGGTTTAGCGCAGGTCAGGTTGCTGGAGGTCGGGCAGAGGTCAGGGGCTGCCTGTCGCCAGAGTTCGCTGAACACTCCCTCTTTGGTGTAATCCGCGTGGGCGCCGGACGGTATCGCCTTGGTAAGGGCCCTACCCAGGTCGCTGACATATCGGAGCCCGGGGTCGGTCAGCCACCACAGGCGGGAGAAGGGGGTTGGGTCGGCGTGCTCGATCACGTCGCAGCCCTCATGGTCGGCTGCAGCCTCCTCGGCTCCCTTGTCTGCCTGCTCGTTTCCATATAGTCCAGTATGCGACACCACCTTCACTAGGCGCACGGGCACGTTTCGCGAGGCGAGTTCCTCTAGCGCATCGACGATAGCGGACAGTAACGCTCGCGCCTTTGACAGGCGCAGTTTACGGGGCTCCTTGATTGCACGTAGGATGAGGTCCAGCGAGGCTTGCGAGTCGCTGGCGATGGTCAGCTCGTTGCAGTCGCGGCCGAGCTCGACCAGCCCTGCTCGAATTCCTGAAAGCTCAGCGCGCGTGATTGTGTCGGTGCAGCCGTCTTCGGAGCCGTTGGGGTCGATGAGGAGCACGCGGCCGATGGACCAGGCACATGCGCCTGTGCGGGTGCGTTCTCGGCCGTTCACCTCCACTGAACTTTTGCTGCCGTCAGTCCATACGACGGTGTCGGGGTTGAATCGTAGCGGGAGGCGTGCCGGGTACGTGTCCACCGCCCAGCCGCCGGGCAGGGGGCCGACTGCGGTCGCGGGCGGGTCGGGGGGTGGTTGGGCCCGGAGGCTGCGTGCCTTTCGGCGCGCCTCGTGAGGCACAAGCTTGGGCGCGGCTGGTGTCGCAGGCCGTTCGTGGGCTGGCACGAGCCTGGGGGGGGCAAGCTTCGTGGCACCTCTGCTTGAGAGCTCAGTCCTGAGGGTCGCCCAGCGGCGTGAAACTTCACCTGCGCCGCTCCCGTTCAGGGCAGCTATCCCGTCATCGTTGGCGACGAGCACAAGGCGCATGCCGTGCCGGGGGCCTGGGCGGTCTTCAGGTAGCCCAATCCCGGTGGTGAGGGGGCAGATGCTGTCGGGCAGTCGGGCCAGGGAGTGCACGTGGTGGTGGTTGAGGAGGCGGGTGTAGGGGGCGGTGTTACTCCAGGGGAGCACCAGCAGGCTGACGGTGGGGGTGCCGGATCCATTGCTGACTTCCGCGCTGGCCGCTGCCCACTGCAGGGCCTTCAACCCCGAGGCGGGGTCGTGCGGCGGGTGGGCCATGGACAGGCCTGCCATGAGGGTGGAGTAGGCCTCGCCGGCGGCCCCGAACAGGCGGTCGTCCTCGCGGGCGCTGCAGTAGGTGGTGGTGAACCTGGCGCAGGTGAGTAGTGTGGAGGCAAAGCGTTCCACCACGGGTCCGGCCAGCGGGACGGAGGCGAGGGCGCGCAGGAGCAGGAGCCGGGTCCAGGGGCAGAGGCAGTCTTGTCCCCGCGGGGGCGTCTTCGCTCGTTTACCGCCAGGGACCTCGCCCCAGTAGTACGACAGTAGGCGGGCGACGTACTCGGCAAACACGTGGGGTGGGGTGCACGCAGTTGGATCGCTCTGTGCGGCCTGGTGGCGCTGGTGGAGGGCCCACAAGCGGCTGGTGGGCAGCTGGCCCAGCAGGGTTCCGTTGGGGGAGTAGACAAAGGCGGTGTCCAGGTCTGCGGCCTCTGCTTGGGGGCGGCGGCGGCCGGCCTGGATGGTGTAGCGTCCGGGGGGGTGGATGTCCGCGTACGGGTTGCAGGGGGTGCGTTGGATGGAGGTATTGGCCATGATGCGGCGCGTGCGTGCGGCGGGGTCCTCTGCCGGGCTCTCCCATCGTCCTTGTCGTTGCGCGTTAGTGAGGTTGGCGTCCGGGCGGCGGGTGGGCGGGGCGGCTGCAGCGGGGCCCGGGCGCGGGGTTTTGTTGTACGTTGCGAGTGCGGCGGTCCAGGAGTCGCAGTTTGTGAGGGCGTCCAGGGGTGCCCACATTGGCTTCCACGTGACGTATCTGAAGTTCTGATCGACACCCCTGCCGTACAGGGGTTGGCGGGCGGGCTCCGTGCTGCGGGGGATGGGTCGTTGCGAGGCTTTTGCGACGGTCTCTGCAACCAAGCCCATCTCCTCGTAGCATTCCAGGGCACCGGCAGGTATGAGGGAGGGGCGCCAGCGCACCAGGTACTGGATCTGCACCTTCTCTCGGGTGGTGGGGTTGTGGCCAGCGGCTCGTAGGGCGGCGACCTGCCCTGCCGTCAGGTGGACGTAGTCGGGGCCTGCTAGGACAGATTCCACGTCGTCGAGCTCCTGGTACAGGTCGTAGGTGATCTGTGTCGCTCCAACACTCCGTTCCTCCCCGTGCCCCGCTTTGACGGCCGCAGGTGAGGGCCACGGGATGGCGCATCTTAGGAGCTGCTCTCGGGCGACTTTCCAGCGTGGCCAGCCCAGCCGGCCCCATTTCTTCGCCGCGGCCTGGGCACGCTTTGGTGTGCTCTTCGGGGTGTCGGCGGTGAGGCGGGGGCTGGGGCTGGTGCGAGGCTCTGGGGGGGAGGGGGCGGGTTGGCCGGCAAGGGTCGCACTGTTGTTGGGCACGAGCTTCTGCTGGCGGGCGAGGAGTGTGGCGGACAGGCCGCGCCGGGGCGGTGGCGCCTGTCGTGCGGGGGGTTGCCGGTCCGTTGTGGGGTTGAACGGCCCCGGCCATGCTTGTCCGTTCGCCACCCGCAGGGCCCCCAGGTTAGGGACGCTCTGGGTGCAGTCGGTCATCAAGCTTTCGAACGCGCGCCGGGGGCAAACGCCGCCTTCACCGCCAGGGGCACCGTCGAGGTCCGTGAAGCCTGTTGCGTGCGCTTGCGCTCCATCGGTGAGCACCCCGCGGGGCGCGGTGTCGATGGCGGCGGTGTGTCCCCGCTTACGGCCCCGTGGTTGGCTCCGACTGGGGGTCGTGCGGTTCTCCGGGCGCGGTTGGGGGGCAGCGGGGACGTGTTGGTTACGGGCCGCACGTGTAGGGTTGCGTCGAGTTTGCGGCTCGGTAGGGCCGGGGTCCAGGGGCGCCTGGGCTGCAGCCTCAGTCGCCTCTGTGGGCTCTTGTTCATCGGACTCATTTGCGCCTGCTTCTGCGCTCGCCGCAGCTGCGGGCGGGGCCTCGTCGTTGCGATTGGTGGCGTTGGCGTCTGGCGTCCGCTCTTGCGCCCTGAGGAACTTGTCTAAGGTGGGTTGGGTGAGGCCCGTCGGACGGGCGGAGCGAGGGGTCACGGAAGCCCGCAAAGCAGGGTGCGTCGGGGAGCTGGCGGTGGTCAGCTGGGAGGGGCTGGGTGGTGTCGCAGTCTGTGGGGTTGAGGTTGTGCGGTGCGGGCGTGCAGGCGCGGCTGAGGGCCAGGCTTAGGCGGTTGAGTGCGATCAGGTGCTGGGGTCTCACCCGGGCGCTGTTGTTCCGGGCAAGGGTGCGGAGGTCTGCGGTGGAGATAATGTGGCGCTTTGTGCGCTTGTCAAGTAGGTCGTAGGGGCTGAGGCCGAGCTCCATGAGGGGCAGCAGGTCTTGGTGGGCCAGGCAGGGGGCCTGGCTTTGTCGGGCCGCGGCTAGGGCGGCGCCGACTAGGGGGTCGGTAGGGGCGGCAAAGGTTGTGCCCTGGTCCGTGAGGTGCAAACCGTTGGCTTCAGCGTTTTGCAGCATGCGTAGGGTGCAGTAGTAACTGGCTTGTTTGGCGCGTCCCTGGACTGATGTCGTGCCCCACCTCGCGGATTGCAGGCGGAGCATCGCTGCCGAGACAACGCCGAGCCGGCTCTCATCGTTCAGTGACGTAACAAGGGCTTTGGCGGCGGTCTCTGCGTACTGGACACGGAGGCTTTGGATACCGGCGCCGTACTCGGTGGGTGGGAGCAGGAGGGCTCGGGTAGGGAAGCCTCGTGGGAGGTTTAGAGCCCGCCGGGCGGCTTGCGCAATCTTTGCGTCCAGGGCGGCAATATCGCTGGGGCCGTACGGCATGACGGGGAAGCCGTATTTGATGACTGCTTTCACGCACTGCTGCAGGAGGCGAATCTTCTGTGGCGCGGACGCCAGGGAGCCATTGACGCAGTCAATCTTCTCCACGACCTTACGTGTGACGGCGGCGATGTGGGCGCCCCAGTGCAGGGTGAGCGTGAGCTGGACCCCTAGGTACTTGTAAGGCACGGTCGGGGCTTGGTAGGGGAGCGATGTGCCATTGATTTTGATCTGCCCCTCAAGGGCCGGTCTGAGTGTGCGGGGGCAGCAGGGCCCGTTCAGCCCGCGGTCGCTCCAGGCCCGTCGGTGTAGGATGCCGCTCACGGCGCACTTGCTGTGGTTGACCGCAAGGCCGGCCCAGTTTGAGTACTCTTCAACCTTCTGCGCTTGTACCTTCAGGTCGGCCACCGAGTTGGTGAGGACGGCAAGGTCGTCCGCGTATGCTGCGGAGCTGCAGTGCCATTGCTGGTTTTCCTGTGCGGTGAGGCAGCCGTACCGGTAGGTAGCCCCGGCCACCCACGTGGAGCCAGCGGATCAGCGGCTCTGCAAAGACCAGGAAGAGGACGGGGGACAGGGTGTCGCCCTGGATCGTGCCTCGCTCGACGGGGATGGGTGCTGTGCACCCGTGCTCGGTGTGGACCTGTGTCCGGGCCTGGCTGTACAGGTCCTGTACGACATCAATTAGATCGGCGGGGAGGCCCAGGTCCCACATGATCTGTAGGAGCTTGTCGTGGTTTACTGTGCTGAAGGCGGCGCTGAAGTCTAGGTACATGACGTACAGGTCTTGCCGCGTCAACCCTGCATCTTCGATGGCGTGTACGACATTGAGCAGTTGACGGGTCGTGTTCTTATAGGCCTGAAACCCCTCTTGGGTGTCGCTGATCAGCTGCATCCAATCCTGTACGGTACCGATGCTGACGGTGATTAGGCTGGTGTATAGTTTGTAGCAGGTGTTGGCGAGGGCGATAGGGCGTTTGTTTTTGAGCAGGGTGGGGTCCCCGTCTTTGGGGAGGAGCACCGTGGTGGAGACGGTCCACGTGGCGGGGGTGGTGGCCCGCACGTAGATAACGGTCATGAAGTGGTGCAGGACCTCTTTTAGGTCGGGTGGCAGGCAGCGCAGGAGTTCGTTGGGCAGTCCGTCGGGGCCGGGCGCTTTGTTCTTTGCAAGGTGCCCTATGCAGCGCTCGTAGTTTGCGGGGTCGGCTATTGCTGAGAGCAGGCTGTGGGCCGTGGGGTCGATGGTACGGTGCAGGGTGAATGGGTCGGGCGCGCCTGGGGCCTCAAATGGGTAGTGGCGTGGGGCTTCCTCGGGGCGGAAGCGCCCTGTCCGGTTGCCCGCGGACAGTTTACGGTAGTAGGCATGGACAGTGTCCAGGATGGACGAGGGCGTGGTCTGCATCTGTCCTTGGCTGTCTTGTACTGCGGGCAGCCCCCGTTCCAGCTCTTGGGTGGTGAAGATCTTCTTGTGGGCCTGGCGCGGCCGGGTGGCGAGTTCCTTTTGCAATTGCTCTCGGGCCCTGCGCTGTCTTTGAGATGAGCCTTGTTTGGCCAGGGCCTTCAGTTGGAGGCCGGTCTGGCGGACCTGTTCTCTGAGCGCCGTTACGTGGGCAGGGGCGGGGCCTGGCCGTCGTGGGCCCAGGCCGCATTGTTCCATGGCCGCCGTCAGGTCGGACTTTTGGAATGCGTGGGTCTGGTTCAGTTTTTCATACTCCCTGCTGACGGATCGTCGCATCCATCGTCGCTGGTCGGCAGGCTTCTTTGTGCATTCGTCGTATAGGGTGTCGTAGCATGCGTTGAGGGTGTGGTTGATGGCGTTGGCTGCCTCGTCGATGCTAACCCCGGCCACCGTGGGGTTGGCGCGGAGCCGTTGGATCAGGCCAGTGGCGTCGGTGCTTTGGGTGGTCACGAAGGTGTTGAGTTCTGCACGTACGGCCCCCATGGCTTGTGCCAGGCTTTCGCAGAGAGAGGCCATGGCCTCGGGCCATTGGCTGGCCATCATTCGGGCTTGTGCGGCGTCGAGTGCGGTCTGAGACACGGGGAGGCTTACGTTTTGCCACGAGCGGGCGTCGCGGGCTTGGGGAGGCGCCGGCGTAGCGGGCGGGTCCCACAGACGGATGGCCGTGGTCGCCAGGGAGAGCAGGATGGCGCGGTGGTCGCAGCTCCCGCCGGCCGCCATTACGGACTCAAGGGCGTGCGGGGGGTGGTTGCTGCCCCCCGCGTTTGGCCCAACGGCCTTGCGCAGGGCAGGGGAGAGCAAGATGTCGTCAATTCGGCTGTAGTGTGTGCCTTCTCCGTGTTGGGTTTGCATGAACGTCCATGCGCGGGGTGCGTTGGGGCTGGTGTGGAGTGCTGCGAAGCGGCTCGTCTTGAGGAAGGCCTGGTGTGAGCGGTCAGCCGTGTCGCATGCTCCTGTCGTGCGGTCGTGGGCGCTAGCCACAGCGTTGAAGTCTCCGCCCGCCGCGAGGTGGGCGCCTTGCGCTGCTGCTGTCCGGTGCGCGGTTTGCAGGTATTCGTATACGGCCAGGCGGAGGGTCGAGTTATCGGGTATGTATACTCCGATTATGTGGAGGGGCGTGCTGCCCGGTGTCCGTATGACCACATGCGAAACGTATCCGGCGAGATGGGCGGGGGTGTTGATTTGTCGGGTGCAGCCGGCTTGGCAGTAGCGGCCGGCGATTGCGATGGCCACGCCGGCGTGGGGCCGGGTGTTGTTGCGGGTGGCTGGGGCTGATGAGCAGAAGAGCCGGTAGCCGCGTTCTTCGGACGCGAGTCGTGTCCGGATCCAGGTGGTGCGTTTTCCGGTCTTCGTCTCAGTGAGAATTACGGCGTCCGCCGCCCAGGCACGCATGTTGCAGATTACCGAGTCGGCATTGGCCCAGAGGCCGCGGACATTGTGGGTGGCGATGCGGAGGGTGGGGCAGGAGTTTTCCCGTTCACTGTCGGGGGGGTTGGCGGGGCAGGAGGGGGCGGAGGGGTCCGCTTGGGGCGCGCCTGCCCCGTTTGTGTTGGGGGCAGAGGCGGTGCGTGCCCATAGTTTGACGAGGGTTCGCTGTTTTTTGGCAGGCTGGCGGGGGTGTGTGGGGGGTGTTTGGCGGGCGGGGTTGGCGGGGGGGTCCGTTGGGTTGGTGGGCGGCAACGCGTTGTCGGGGAGCCAGTACTCGTTCCCGTCTCTCTGCCGCACCCATTTGCCGCGGGCGGCGGGGTCTGGGGCGGGGGTCGCGTTTTGCGCGTCGTTGCTATTCGGTGGTCTGGGGTTGCCGCTTCCGTGGGGGTTTTGGGTTTTCTGGCGTTTCAAGTTGGGCTGAGCGCCGGACGCGGGCCCGGGGGCACGGGCAGGGGGTGCTGGGGGCCCGGGGGGGATGGGGGGGGGTGCGGGCCGTTGGTTGTCGGGGGCGTCGGCGGCTTCGTGCCGTCTGCTCGGGTGGGGTTTGTGGTTTTACGGCGTTGGCTTTGGGGGTGGGCGGTGGGCGCGGGCCCGGGCCCGGGGGCGGGGGGTGCTGAGGGACCGGGGGGGGGCGTGTGGTGGGGGTGCGGGTCGCTGAGGGGTGGGGCTGTCGGCAGGCCAGCGGTTGGTGGTGTGGTGGGGGTGGTTTTTTGTCGTTTCGTTTGGGGTTGGGCGGTGGGGTCGGTCCCAGCGGTTGGGGGTGCTGGTGGCCCACGTAGGGGTGGGGGCGGGAGGGCGGGGGGCGGGGGGTTGCCGTGTGCCCAGGGGCTTGGGATGTGGGCCAGGGGGCCGAGCGCCCACTTCCGTACATCGGCTGTCATGCTTAGGAGGTCTGTCGTGAAGTGTACGGAGGGTTTGCGGAGTTGGCCTTCAATGGCCGCCCAGTCGCTGTCTGTCATGGGGTGTGGGGCAGTGTTACGGGAGTCGCTGTGGTACCACGTGCCGTTCACGTATCGCACGGCGTATGTGTGGTTGGTGCCGTGGACAGTGAAGCCGCCGCATCCTGTGGGGTCGTACTGCAGGCCATCAAACCGATTGAGGATGCCAGTCCGGGTGGATCCCCGGGTTACGGTGAGGCCGATGTTTCGGGATATGGGGCGGAGGTACGGGCTGGTTTGGTTGTGCGCCAAGTAGTGGTTGAGGAGTTCTGTGGTCATGCCTTCACTTGGGTTGAAGGATTGCGCCCACAGGCATCGGGTGGCCCCGGTCAGGGTGCTGAGCCCTGCCTGGTGGTAGGCGAGGAAGTGTATGGGGTCGATTATGGCGCAGCCGCGGAGATTGTTCCAGGCATGCACCTCGCAGAGGGCGCCTTGTTGGCGCTCGTGGAAGAGCGAGCCGCTGGTGCGGTCGGGGGGTACGTAGAAGGCGCCCGAGTGGGAGTAGGAGTTATTTGCCAGGGGTGGTCGGCCGCGGGCCCTGGGCGGGAGGGTGGCAGTCGTCTCGTTCGGGCCGGGCATTCCTCGCAGTTGCAGCGGGGGTAGCGGCGCGGCGTGGGGTGTGTTGGGGGCCGTTAGGTTGATTGCCAGGAGGAGGGCACCTAGTGTGCTAACGGTCGGGTGCCAAGGGGCGGCCTGTGTCGAGGGCGCAATAGTCCAGGCTGTGGTGATGGGCATCGTGTAGCTGTGCGCGTGCCACGCCTGGTATGCCCATTCCGCACACGGCGGGGGCGGCGCTTGGGGGGCGGTGACGCAGAGGGTGGAGGTGACGAGTGCTATGAGCGCGAGGGCGCCTGCGTGGTGTGCAAGCGCGCGGGCGAGGGATGTGGCGGCGGGGGTGCAGCTGGCCAGGAGCTGGGCACGCTCCTTACCCTCGCCCGCACCTCCTCTCGCTACGTTCTCTTCGCCGCTGCCGCCGCCGCCGCCCTTGCCCGCCTGCAACGCCGTGGATACCCCCGCGCCTTCCTCGCCACCGCTGTGCGCCGCTTCTACGCACGACACTCAACCATCCTCCCCGGCTTCCCCCCTGTGAGTCACCTCCTCCGCCTCCTGCCCAGCGCCGACAACGATATTCTTCCTCCCCCACCTCCAGTCCCGCCACCCCCTCCCCCACCGCCGCCACCGCCCCTCCCGCTGCCTCCCCCCTTGCCGCCGCCTCCCCCCCAGCCCCACCGCATCCGTTTTTCCCGCACGTTGCGCCGTCACCCGCACCTGTCTCCCCCACCCCCTCCCCCACCCCCTCCCCCTCAAATCTTCCGACAACCTGCAGGCCTCCGGCCTCAGCCGCCGCCGCCACCGCCACCACCGCCTCCTCCACCCCCTCCTCCTCCGCCCCCGCCACCACCACCACCGCCCATCCCGAACACACACTCCGACCCCCCACCGCCTCCTCCTTCCGCCACCACGCTGCCTCCCGCCTCCCTTCCGCCACCCGCCGCCCAAGCGTCCCCTCCTCCCGCCCCCGCGCCCCCGCCACTTCTCCCTCCCGGGCCGCCCGTCCCTCCCCCGCCGCCCCTCGCACCGCCCTCGCCTGCACCGCACCGAGCCCCCTTGCCCCACAGCCCTCCCCGCCCAGCGTCACCTACACCTCCCCGCCGGCTGCCACCCCCGCTTTACGGACCCGACGATGACCCCTACGACGTCCTTCACCTCGACCCCACCCTCGCACCTTACGGCGGCTACCTCGACCATTTCCACGTTTCCAGCCCACCTACCCCTCAACGCGATGACCAGGAATGACCATCACAGTTTGGAGTGTCAGTGCAGTTTAAGTTGTATGTCAGCAATCTGGAGTTTCAGCACTAGCCTGCTAGGGACCGCGGGGCCGGCGGCGGAGGTGGAGAGCGGGGCGTCGGCTACGCTTTGTGTGCGGGGATCGCCGGACGGCCAGGCCACAGGCTACGCGGGGTTTTGCGTGGCCGGGCCGGGTCCAGGGGCATGGCTCCTCGAGCCTAGGGGTACGGGAAGCAGGTGTTGGTACGTGGGTTTCTTTCGCAGGTCCGGCTTGGTCGTGCCGGCGCCTTTCGTCTGGGGAGCTCGTCCGAGCCCTGCTAGCTTGGTAACACGTATGCTGGCCGCCTACCCCGTGTCCTCGCCTGCCCCAGGACTCGCTCCCATGCCTCGTCGTCTCTAAGCGCCCTCAGCAGCCACAGCTCGACAGCCAGATACGGTGGCACGGCTCCTGCGCCGCCGCCCAGCCTCAGGACCCCATGGCGATTCTGGCCGCGCCACGGAGCCCCCGCCCAGCTGCTTCCCCGCGTTCCTGTGCCCCTATGTCCGCTCCCCAGCATCCTACCCCTCAGCCATCAGCCTTCAGCGCTCCGCCACAGCTTGCAGCATGCACGTGCACTTTGGCCCCCTCAGCTGTACCTCCTGCACGTCGCACGCACTTGCAGCCTGCAGCCCTCTCCACAGCCCAGCTCAGCTTCCTCGCAGGTTCCAGTCAGTCATCGGTGGTTACAATGAGGGACCCCTTCGAGGGGGTCTAAGCGCAGAACGCTCCGACCGGCTGGTCGACCACACGGGCTTGCCGCCTGCAAGCCTGGGTGCCCCCTAACAGCAGCCCACAAGGGCGGTGAGCCACGGCTATCACCAACGAAGCCTCAGCTAGGGAGCCGCCAAGGGGAGTGTCCCCGCCCGTCCGTGGGCCACCGACCGCAAGGGTTGGACAGCCACACACCATGCCCCCGGGCTCACAGATAACCTTGCCGCATCCACCCCTCCCCCTCTAAGTACAGGATATCCGCCCCTTTGATCCAGCGAGGCTTGAGGCCCTTTGTGCGGAGCCTAGCATGCGTTCCAGCATGCGTTGCGTGCGCCCGACGTTCCCCTAGCACGACGGCCACAGCAAACCGAGCGATGCGACCGTGTCATCATGTCTACGAGCGCAAGGCAGCCTGAGCAGCATCCTCCTCGCCCACGCCGTCCCTGTCTTCGCCCACGTATCCCTCTCACTCGGGCACCAGCCCTTAGGCTCCCAAAATTTTGCGCGTTCCCACAACGCCATCTTGGTGCCGAGTAGCACTTAGTTGCACGCCGGGTTCTGGGGTCTACCTAAAGCGTTCGTAGAAGCAGCTCCGCCAGCCTGCCGTACGGTCGACCCACCTACACTGCCGCCAGCACGCGCCATGCTTCTTTCCCCCAGCTCGCACCTTCACACACTGCACTGCACTATGCGGCTTTCGGCGTCCTAGCGGCTCACGTGGCGCTTTCCATGCCCTTCGCAGGTGAGCTTGCGCCACGTTCTGGGATCCGCGGACGCCTGCACGCACACGCTGGGGGCCTCGGCACCACAAGATGGCATAGGAAAGATAAGTGACGAGTCCGAATGCGTTGCGTGGTACGGCCCTTAGGATCACCCGTGCGGCTGCCTGCTCCTGCCTGTCGCTCTGCCTCTCCCTCTTTCTGTCGCGTTGCGCACAGCCTAGTTGCGTTCAGCTGCATCCCCCTTCGTCGTCGTCCGGACTACGCTGCACGGCCCCTGCGAGCACAGAACCCCCCTGGGCCGTTGCTGCTGTGCTCCTCACCTGGCGTCCCGCCCCTCACTGCTACCGCCGAGGACTGCTTCAATAGGTGGCGTTGCGAGTACGACGAGCGTGTTGCAGTGCCACTGGCTTACATAAACAACCTCCTACCAACATCGTTGGCACATGCCGTTCCGCGGGTTGCAAGAAAGCCTTGCTGCTCAAGTGCTACGCGGTGGCAGTGCCCATCAACCCCTCCAACTCTCAGCCAAGGGGAACTCCCGACAGAGAACTCCCGAGGCCCTCCCCGTGTGTAGTGTGCCACGGATGGCAGCACATACCAACCCAACAACATAACGGTTCTGCCCAGTACATCGAGGAAGGCAGGCGTTGAGGAGCAGCGCCCCTCATCACCAAACAAGTGCTGTATGTCCCACCCTGTAACTTATAATCCCAAGCGAGGAGCTGCAGACAAGGCTGGCGCAACACCGTGTGCCCCTGCAAGGTGCCTTCCGCCTTTGCGACACGCCGACATCACGGGGGCTCAGCCTGGAAAGCGTCTCGTATCTAACGTCCCACAACCGCAAACAGTCCAGTCGCCACTCGGGCGTCGCGTCCTCTCACACCCGTCACGGCAGCTGCCAGCAGCACACAGGCGTTGGAGCCGGCCAGGCTCAGCCCCCTGCACCGCTCAAGCCCAAGCATCCGCTCCTCCCAAGGTCCTCGCCGACAAGCGGTTGCACGTATGACTCGTCCAAAGGTGATTCTGGTAAGCCCAAGGTGCGCTGCATCCCGCAGCACACTCTCATGCGACCAAGCCAGGCGCATGCAACCCATGCGCCCAAGCTTGCGAAACGTCGACAGTCGCAGTTTCTCGTCTCTCTTACTCCGCGGCCCAGTGCCGACGATCATAAACCTCTCAGGCAAGCCATAACCCAACCCAAGGCGACACAACAGTTGGCCGTTCGCCCCTTCCGCTGGCCGTGCGTCACCGCATCAGCCTCTCCTCCGCGTCCTCCCGCCGCTGGGCCGTGGGCCTCACGAACGCCGCTTCCCACTGCCGCGGCGGTTCACGCCCGCGCGGCAGCGCACCCCGTGCTGCTGCCAGCGTCCGGCCTCTGCTGCTGCCAGCGCGCACAGATCCCTCTCTCACTCGCTGCCCGGCGGCGCCGCGGCCCTCACTTGCGGCTCCCCAGCAGCCGCGCTGCCGCCGCGCTCACCAGCGCAAAGGCCTCCGCGGCTCCCGGGCTGCGGTTCTTGTCCGGGTGCACCGCCAGGCTCAGGCGCCGGAACGCCACCCGCACCTCCTCCCGCCCCACCCCAGGCCGCACCCGCAGCACCGCCGCCGGCTGCGCCGCCCCCGCCACCGCCTCGCACGCCAGCACCCGCCGCACCTCCCAGGCCGGCAGCGCGGCGGCGGCCATGGCCCGCAGCCGCCGCAGGTGGCCGGCGCCCTGCACCCGGCCCAGGGACTGAGCCGCAGCCGCCGCAGCCACCGCCGCAGCCGGCAGCAGCGCCCCGGCAGCAGCTGCCGTGCGGTTGCGCGGCTTCCGCGGAGGGGCTGCCGCCTCAGCCGCCGACCCCGCCCCTGGCCCAGCGGCCTCGAGCGGTGCGGCCGCGCCAGCGGCGGGCGGCGCCGTGGAAGCAGCCGGCTGGGCCGCCTCCGCCGCCTCCGCCTCTGTCGGTGCCGGCGCTGCGGGCGCGAAGTGCTCCTCCAGCAGCGGCCCCGCGGCCGTGCCCGCCTCCGCCAGCAGCCCCAGCAGGTCGGCCGTGCGCATGGCCCCCACGGAGGGGGAGGACGCGTGCGCCAGGTTGCGGGCGCTGCGCACGCGGCACCCCGCCGGCGGCATCACCCACACCAGCGCCGAGCCGCCCTCGGGACCCGACGCAGCGGCGGCGGTGGCAGCGGTGGCGGCCGGCTCGGAGCCCGAGTCGAAGCTGCCCTCGCGGATCACGTGGTTGTTGTGGTGGTTGGTGGCGGTTGAGTTGAGCGCGGTGCGTGGGACGATGAAGGGCTCGTCGTAGTCCTCGTCGTCCGAGGCGGCGCGGGTTGGCGGTTGGGACGACGGCTGGGATGGGGGCTGAGACGGCGGTTGGGACGATGGCCCGGCCGCCGTTTGCAGCCCGTTGGGCGTTCCGGGCGCGCCGGGGCTTGGCGGGCGGGACGGGGCCCGCGGGAGGTTGGGCTGCTGCGCCTTGCGGATCTGCAGGCGAGCAAGGGCAGGGGCAGGGCACATGGCAGCGTCAGACACTGTGTTGCCCGCGCCGTCTGTGAGGCTCTAAGCTCTACGGTTCGGCAGCAAGTTTGTTGCCCAAGCCTAGCCAACTCGGAGATCCCAACCCTCCTTCCCCAAGTCACGACCTCAGCTGCTCAACCCCAACGTTGCCCCCGCCCCCGCCCCACCTCCGCCAGCTCCAGCAGGGCCAGCAGCTGTGACCGCATGCGCTGCCGCGCCGCCGCCGCCTGCCGCTGCCGATCCGCCTCAGCGGCGGCCTCGGCGGGGCCGCCAGCGCCGCGGCGGCCGGGCGCGGCACGAGCCCGCGGCCGGGCCGACGGCGACGGAGCCGCCGCCGCCGCCTGCACGGTCGTCCAGGATGGTGGCGCCACGCGCTGCCGCTTCGGCTCGCGACCGTCAGAGCTCGGCGGAGCTGCGGGACCGGCCGCCACCGGCGTCGGTGCTGGGGGCAGAGGCCTGCCGGCGGCGCGGGCCGCCGCCTCCTCGGCCCGCGCCGCCGCCCGCACGTGCAGGTGGTTACGGCACACGTCCAGCACCTCCTGGCCGTACGCACGGATCCACGTGCGGGGCAGGCCCGGCACCTCCTCCAGGCCCAGCACCGATGTGGGGCAGCGCGCCGCCACCTCCTGCAGCAGCGCTGTGCGGAGCAGCGCGTCGGGGCTGCGGCCCAGGCCCCGCGCGCGCTGGTCCCTCCATGCCTCCAGGGAGGCGGCCAGCAGAGCGGAGGAGGGGCCCGAGGAGCCGCCGCGGAGCCGGGGGGCGCGGGCCGCAGGCGCCGGAGCGGGCGTCGCGGCCGCGGAAGGCAGCGGCGGCTGGTCGCCGGCGCCGTGTGGCCGCTTGGCGCCGGAAGAGCGAGGGGCGCTGGCGGGCTGGGCCGAGGGGGCGGAGTGCGGCGGGGAGGGCTTGGCGGTGGGGCCCTGGGGGGGCGCAGCCGGCAGACCGGGGGGCGGGGGCAGCGTTAGGCTGCAGGGCCTCGGGAACGAGAAGGCCCTGCAGGCCCCAGTACCTACTGAGCTGCTCCGCAGGGCTCCGCCAGGCGCAGCCCGCGGCCCCCCGCCTTCCATCCCCACCCCACAGCCCTTCCGTCACCTGCACTCTAGCACCCCAGCCTCCCAATCCCTCCACAGCGTGCCTCCCTTGCCGCCCCCATGCTTTCAGCCTTTAAGCCCCAACTCCCCGATCCCCACCCCCGCACCCTCACCTCCGCATCGCCCGCGATGACGCCCACGCCCGCCAGCAGCTCAGCAAACACGTCCCGCCGCCGTACACTCGGGTCCTGGCTGGGCCCAGCGCCAGGCCCGTTGGGGCCCGCGGCGGGCCCCGGCGGCACGGGCGTGGACGCACGGGCGCGCCGCCGACGGACCCTGAAGTCGAAGCGGCTGCGCTGCGGGGGCGCAGGGAACACCCGATGGGGCGGCCAGGCCGCTGCTGCCGCGCGGGGTACACGGGGAATGGTCAGGCTGATGGTGGGGCCGGGCCGCGATGGCGGCACTTGCGGCGGCGGCTCCTCGGCCGCCGCCAGGGCCGCCTCCACGTCAGCGAGCACGCCCGCCGCTGAGCGCAAGTCGCTGCTGCCGCCGCCACCGCCGCCGCTGCCACCGCTGGCTGCAGCTGCGGCAGCGCCGGCGCCTGGACCGTTGTCAGTTGGTACGGTGGCAGCTGCTGCCACGTCAGTCGCACGCGTCACGTCAGTGCTGTCAACAGTCATATCGTACATCTCATTCTTGATGGCCGCGCCGCCGGCGGCCTTGACCTTGTGCTTGCGCCGCCGGGAAGAGCCGGCGCCTGCCGCCTCCGCCGCTGCCGCCGCCAGCTCTCTGTAGTCGCCGCCGGCAGAGAGCCAGTCGTCCGCCCGGGGCCGGGCCCTCTTGGCAGGCCGCGGCTTGACCGCGCCCGCCGCGTCGGCTGGAGCCCGTGCGCCGGCGGCGCCGTCAGCGCCCTCAGGAGCGGCGGCGGCGGCGGCAGCGGCGGCTGAGCGCTTGCCGCGGGGCGCCGGCGGCGTGGGCTGGGGCCTTCGGAAGCTCGAAAGCAGGCGGGCGGTGGTGTTGCGGGGGCGCCGGTCAGATGCGGGTGCGGGTGCGGCCGCGGATGCGGCGGCGGCTGGCGCCTGCTGAGCGGCAGGTGCCGGCGGCGGTGCTGTTGAGTGCTTAGGGGCAGGCGGGCCAGCACGCGGCTTCTTGGCGACAGCGGCGCCCGCAGGACGGGGCGCCGCGGGGACTGCTGCGGGCGCGGCCGGTGCAGCCACAACGGCCGGCGCGGGCGCGGCAGCAGCAGCTGGCGCTGGAGGGGCCAAAGCCTCCTCCGCCACGGCCTCCACCTCCTCAGCCGCACGCGCGGCGGGGCCGGTAGCGGGGGCCGGGTCCAGGGGCAGAACGGCGGGCTGCACCGGGCGGGTCGTCTCAGCCGCCGGCGCCTGCACCTCACTTGGCAGCAGGGGCAGGGGCAGGGGCGCGGGCGCTGCCTCCGCTGCGGGCGGTGCGCGGCGGGCCTTGAGGCGGGGGTCGCGCGAGGGCACCGGGCCCCAGGGCGTCACCCCGCTGCCGCTGAGGCGGTGCGCGGGCAGGGCGGGGGCCGCCACCTCCGTTGCTGCTGCAGCTGCCGCCTCCACCGCGGCCACGCGTGCACCCGAGGCCTGGCAGCCCACCGACGCGCCGGGCACAAACTCCGGCATAGCGCCCGGCACGAGAGCCGGGACGGCGGGCAGAGCTGGCGCAGGCCCCTCCTCGGGCTGGGCCTCAGCAGGCGCCGGCGCCTTGGGCGGCTCCGGCGCAACAGGGACAGGCGCGATCTCCAGCGCGGCCGCCGCGGCGGCCTCAGCCCCTTGAGCCGCGCTTCCTGCGGCCGCCGACGGAGCTTGAGCCCCTTGAGCCGCACCTGCCGGGCCAGCACCTGCCGGCGGCGCTGCGGGTGCCGCAACAGCCCCAGGTGGCGCGGGGGCTGAGGCGGCCGCCGCCATACCGGCCAGGCCTGGCTGCACCGCGCCAGCGCCAGTGCCGGCAGCAGGGACGGCGGCAGCGGTAGCAGCAGCAGCAGCGGCGGTGGAGGCGAGGCCCGCCGCACGTGCTGCCGCCATTGCCCTCAGCGCCGCCGCAACCGCCCCGGGGTCGGCGCCGCGTCCGGACCGGCCCGGCGCCGGGAAGAGCTGCGTTGCCACAGCGGCCGCCTGCTGCGGCTGCGGCTGGGGCTGGGGCGGTGCCTTGGCGGGGGAGGCCCTCGGCGACACCGCAGCGCTGCTCGCGGCTGCCGTCACGGCGCTGGGTCCGGTGAAGGACTCCTCGCGGGCCACACACGGCTCGGCCTCGGCGCCCGCTCCGGGGCCGGCGGGGCGGCGGCGCGGGGCAGCCACTTCCTCGCCCGCACAGGCCTCAATCTGGGTCGCTCCGGGCCGCACCGCGCCCTCGGAGGCGCTGGGTCCGCTGCAGGCGCTGCTGGTCGGGCTGGTCCGCGTGCTGCCACCCACGCTGGACGAGCGGGCCGCGACCTCCAGCGCCGCTGCGACGTCGGCTGGTGGCGACTGCTGCGGCAGCGCAGGCGGGGCGGGCTTGCAGGGGGAGCCCATGCTCGCGGCCGGGCGGCACGGCGCCGAGCCAGAAGCAATCTCGCTGTGCGCCGGTGCTGTGGCGGACACCTCTCCACTCAGCTCTCCAGAGCGCGCGGCCTGCCCGACTAGCAGAGGCCAGCTAGAGGCCGAGCTGCGCGCGGACAGCATGGCCGCCAGGTTCTTGCCCGGCGAGCTGGGCTCAATGTCGGAAACGCAACCCGCGTCTGGGCCCGAAATGGACGACGCGGCTGGTGCCGCCACGACAGGCTCGCTGCTCAGCGCTGGAGCCACCATTGGCGCCACGTGCCTCTCACAAAAAGCGCCCGCGTCGTCCGCTCGCGGGCCTGCCCCAGCCGGAAGAGAGGCATCTGAGCCTTTTGAGCGAAGCGAACGCGTGCAGGCGCCAGCGTGGGCCTCCGCGGCACTGATGGAAGGCGCCACGCGGCGAACCACGCTCGGCTTGGGAGGAAGGGGGGGAGGATCTACGACCGCATCTTCAGGGATAAACCACAAGCGGTCCTGCGTGCACAGCGCGGCAGACGAGAGGGGCTAGGTAAGCCGCGCGTGCGTCAACTCCGCGGCTGCTGACTTATCGTGGACCGACCGCGGGCGTTGGACCGAGCGGCCAACCCCAGAACAGAGAAAGCTCCAGATTCTCACCCAGGCGTCAGCCATTGCGTGGAAAACAGTCTCAGGTCTAGTTTGGTTGAAATCCAGCCGCCAGTGCGCCTCGTGTGCTCCTCAGCAACTCCTTGGGCCCTGAGGTCGAGGTCGCGGTCGCGGTCCTTCTATTAAGCCACACGGTGGTCTTGCAGCTATCGTCGGTGCGGTGAGAGTGGCCATGATGCTAGAGAGGGCCATAATCAGCTGGGAGTCCTGGGCTCGGGCTCGGGAGGCTCGCATCATGTAATTACGGTCGCGCATTTGCAAATAGAGCAAGAGGTGGAGGTTGGTGCTGAGAGTGGGCGAGTGCGAGCGCAAAACGCTTTGGGCTGGGCTGGAGTCGATGTGGGGGAGTGGAGGTCTAGATGACCGTAAGCTGCTTGTGTGTATCACAAGGGTGACTTGGGAGCAGCGCGGGGGCTTCCGAGGCTTGATTTCGCAAAAGCTGAGGGCTGCCGTATACACATCGCCGAGGTTTCTCTCCCCGCCGCTCTGAGCGCTCGGCAGCGCCCTCGACACGCTGCACTGGGTAAGCGGAAGACCCGAAATGGCCTGCCGCGTGCGTTCAGCGTGTGTCGCGGCAAGCATGCGCGGCAAATGCTCTCACCAATCGCCGACCTGGACCGTCCGCGCAGGGGTCTCGGGGGTCTCGAGAGTGGGGTTGGCTGGCGCCACACCACGATTCCTCTGGGCCTTGGGACGTGGGGGACTTGCGGTCGCGCCTTCCCCCCCTTCCCCCCGGCATTCCCCGTCGGGGATGACAGCGTGTCGGCCATTTCCCCTGCCACCCCTGCCAACCCCGCGCGCATCAGGCTCTTTCCGGTATGCCAAATGCGAGCATTCAAACCCACGATGCCCAGCCGCCACGCATGTGGAGCACGTCTGCCGTGAACATGTATCGCCGTGGGTGTGAGCACTGCACCCTTGGTGCGCGCCTGCCTGTCGGCAACATGGTCGTGTCCCGCTTCCTAGCTGGGAGGGTCGTGCCCGGGAGGAGTGTCGCGGGGCCCTGGTGGTTGAGGTGGGGGTTATGATAGACAACGGGGCGTAGTGCCGCGGAGTCGTGCCAATTTGTGGCATCGCATCGAGGTGGGGGAGGCGTGCGTCGTTGCCGTGGGGGCAAACCCTTCGGCGGCGGGGGGCCTGGTGGGGAGCAGCAGGAGGGAGCAGCGCCTCCACAAGCGACGCGGCCCCTGGACCTGGCGGTCCACGGCTCCGTGCTCTCCTGGCCAACGCCTGGGGTGGGGGACGATGAGTGGAGGGTGAGGGGTCCTGGTCCGGATCGGTCCGAGCGGGGGTCCGGCCGAGGGGTCCGGCCTTGTCCGGCCGCCCCGCCTGTTACCGGTAGCCGGCGCCACGTCACGGGAACACGGCAAACCGCCAGGCGCTGCGGCTTACTGAGTCGTCATTACGCCGTTGCATAATTCTGTGTTTCCAGGAGCTCGGCGCGCAGCTTGTCGGCGGTCGTTACGTCACCGTCGCTTTTCGGCTCGCGAGGCGCCACGATGCCGACCAAGCTCCCAGCCTTCGGGCCAGGAACACAGGTGCGCCTGTGCTATGCAGCGCAGTCCATCTCGCACAAGCAGCCGCTCACTGCCAGCAGCAACGCCTTGGGGGTTTTAGCGCGCCACAGACATTTGCGGCATCCCGCCGCCAAAGTAGCTCAACGCACCTGCCGAGCACCCCAAACAATCCGTATCTCAACGCAAATATAGAGAGATTCGAGCTCCGCAGCGTCTCCCGCTCCCGCGAGCGGCTCGGCATCCCGGCCTAATTCCACGCTTCCGCGCGCCGCTCGTGCGCTGCCGGGCGACCAGCGCCTCGCGATGTTCGGCAGTAAGTCCCTCGCGTGAGATCCTATGCTCTGCTTGTCGGTTTTGCCGCGTCAGATCGTAAGGGGCAGGCCCCTGCTCAGCCGGAAGTCCGCCCTCACGGTCGCAGTGGTGGGCGGCGTGGCCATGGGGGGCGCCATCGCGACGTGAGTTGACCGCCTGCGGGGAAGAGGGGAGGAGCGGGGAGGGCGGGCTATGTAGCGGGCGGGGGCGTTACCGGGCTGCGCCATCCCCAGGTCCCAGCACAGTCTCCTGCCCCTCTCCTCCCTGCCTTTCACTCTCCACCCCCCGCAACCCTGCCCCCCTCTCCCCCCCGTGCCCTGTCAGGCTGCCCTGGGAGAGCGAGGTGCAGTACGGCATGGATCGCGACCCCACCCCCCTGGAGCACACGGGCCCCATCAGCCACGAGCTCTACTCCCGCACCACCGTATTCTTCGACAGCCACGGAGTCAGGTGCTGCAGGGGGGGGGGAGAGGGGGTGACTTTCGGAGCACAAGAGAGAGGAAGAAGAGATAGAGCGGCAGGGGAAGGAGGGAGGCTGGGGGAGCCGAGGGTGGGGAGCGGGGGATGTGGGGCAGAGGTGGGGTGTCCAGGGCCCCTGGCTGGGGATCACATGGGGGGGGTCTTGGCTTACGGCGTGCCGCGGCGGCGTGCGCCCTCGAACTTTGTCCCCCCCCCACACCACAACCAAGCGCTTCGCTTCGTTGATGTTCTTCTACCCCCCCCCCCCTCCTCCCCCAGCTGTGCCGCCTGATCTGTGCCGCTGTCTGGCCCCTGGGCCCTGTGCCGACCACTGTCCCCCCTCCCCATGACCCCCCTCCCCCCCTCCCCCCAAGGTGTGAGGCCTGGTTCTACGAGCCCAGCGCCCTCACGCGGGAGCGCATGGACCTGGGCAGGTGGGGGGGGGGGGGGGGCGGTGGGGGGGGGCGGAGGAGGGGACGGTAGGAGGGCAGGAAAGGGCAGGTGGCAAGCGGTACTCGGCGGCAGGTGCTTAGTCCGAGGGGCCCGGGTGGGCCTCCTGGGACTTCAGGGATCGTGTCGGGGCGCTGGGGCTGGGCATGGGGCCCCCGGGGGCATATTGCGGGCCACGAGCTGCCCCCGCTCCGCCACACTGTTGCGCCTCACCTTCCTCACACACACACACCATCCCACCCCCATCCCGCTCTCTAGTGATAGAAAAATCACCCCCACCCCACCCCCCACCCCACCCCCCACCCCCCAGGCCCCCCCCCATCGTGGTGATGGCCCACGGGCTGGGCTCCCAGAAGGACATGGGGCTGCACCCCTACGCGGAGCAGTTCGCGGCCAGCGGCCTGGCGGTCATGGTGGGGGGGGGGAGGGGAGGGGGGTGGTAGAGGAGGGGGGGGTAGAGGAGGGAAGAGCAGGGGAGGGGGGGGGGGTAGAGGATAGAAGATGGCAGGATGGGCTTCGTCGGGAACGGGGCAGGGGTGGAACTTGCGCACGGGTGCTCACGAACTGGGTCGGGCTCTTGACGCCTCACGACTGCACCATGCCGCCTCCAGCCCCTCCCCCTCCCTCGGTCCCCCCCCCCCCTGCCAGGTGTTTGACTACCGGTCGTTCGGGGGCAGCGACGGGTGGCCCCGGCACGAGGTCAAGTGCGTGAGGGGGGGGGGAGGAGGAAGAGGAAAGGAAAGGATGGGAGAGGGGAGTTGGGACTCTGTAGAGTGGAGTGTAGACCCCTTCGCTGCCCCCATGGCATTCCACCTCGGATCTTCCCTCCCTCTCCCTCTGCCCCCCCCCACCCAGCTGGCGCAAGCACCTTGAGGACTGGGAGGCGGCGGTGGAGTGGGTGGCGGCGGGGGGGCTGGGCACGGACAGGGTGGACCCGAGGCGCCTGGCGCTGTGGGGCGTGTCGTACAGGTGAGGCCTGCGTGCCGAGCGTGCCGTGAGTGATGAGCTCATGCGCGCGCCAGTGCCAGTGCCAGTGCCACCGCCTACCCATCCGACTTATACAGGTGCGTACGTTGCTCAGACCCACCCACCACCGCCACGCACGCACACACCACCACCACCCTGCCACACTCGCTGCCGCCTCCCTCCTCCCCGCCCCTCCCCCCCCAGCGGCGGTCACGTGCTGTCCACCGCTGCGGCGCTGGGGCCGGAGCGCGTGGCGGCGGTGGTGGCCAACGAGCCGTACCTGCAGGTGGGGGCGGGGGGAGCTGGGAGGGGGGGAAGGGGCGTGTGTGTTTTGACACGCGCGGCAGTATAGGTACACGCCACGGCGGGGACAGGCCAACACGTTATACCGTGGTGACCAGGCCGATCCCCACCAAGGAGGTGCCATGTGCCGCACCCCCCCTTCCCCCTTCCAGGCCCAGACGGCGGTGGCACAGCTGGTGCAGGTGAGGGGGGGGCAGGAGGGGGTGGGGGGGTGCGGGAGCGCCCCGCAGGTGGGGGCAGATGGCGTGGCGGTCTGACGGGAGGCGGGCACAGGCGCAGGGGAGCGTCACGGAGGCAGGCAGTCCGGAAGGGCCTGGTGCCCCCCTGCCCCCCTCAGCCCACTGCCGCCTCCCCCCCCCCCCCGCCTGCAGGAGCGGGGCCTGGTGACTCTGGCCCGGGCGGTGGCGGCCGCTGTGAACGACAAGGCAGGGCGGGGTGGGGGGCGGGGGGGAGGGGGATCTGTCTGGGAGGGGGAGGGTTTCTGGCTGTCGGTGGCTCGCGCTCCAGCACTCCTTGTGCTCGTATGTTGGACTGGAAGACATCAACGACATCACTTGGTTGAGGGGCGTAGGGCGTGGTCGCGAACGCATGTTGGGGCGAGCGAGCGCCATGTCTCGCTCAGCTTGGCCTGTGCCCTTCTCATCCCCCTCCCACCCCTGTCAGGTCCGGGGTGCCCTGGGCATGACGCCAGCCTACATCAAGGTGTGGGAGGCGATGGGATGGGATGGGTTGAAACGAAAGAAGCATTACGAGGGTTGTCGGGGAAGCGAACACTGAGATTAGCGCAAATGTGAGCAAACAGTCGGTCCTCATCTCCCTGACCCTTTGCCCCCCCACTGCCCCCCCCCCCCCCCACTGCCACCCCCACTGCCACCCCCCTCGCCCCCCCGCCCGGCCCGCGCAGCTCATCGGCGGCCCCGGGGAGCTGTCCCTGCTGCAGCTGAGTGCGGAGGAGATGGAGCAGGTGGGGGGGGAGGAGGTGCGGGGGGTGCGGGTGAGTGAGTGAGCGGTGGAGTGGCGAGCAGGCGAGCAGGGCTGGGGGCTACGGCTTCGGCATTCGCTGGGCCGCTGCACAGCCGCTGCATCCCTTCATGCTGCAACCCCTCACCCCCTCCCCCTCCGTGTCCCTACCCCCCCCCCCCCCAGGTCCAGCGCCCGGCGCCCCAGCGGCAGGGCGGGTGGC
Source organism: Edaphochlamys debaryana (assembly GCA_016858145.1). Classification (NCBI taxonomy): domain Eukaryota; kingdom Viridiplantae; phylum Chlorophyta; class Chlorophyceae; order Chlamydomonadales; genus Edaphochlamys; species Edaphochlamys debaryana. The sequence goes on from JAEHOE010000044.1 coordinate 225,442, forward strand.
GCAATCTGGCCACAGCCCGCATGGTGGGGTGGGGCGACGGGGGGGTGAGGAAGCAAGGCCGGAGCCGGGCCGGGCCCTAGCCAAGCTTCGCGCTCGCACCCTGAGCGCACAGCCGAGGCTTCGCAGCGCCTTGCCGCGGGAGCTAGGTCGCCAGGACTCGCAGGGCGCCAAGACGTGGCCACACGCTCAGCGCAACGGCAGCATCCTTGGAGTTGCGACGCGGTTGTTGTCGGTCCAGGCATGCTCTACCCCGCTCCCTCCCCACCCGCCCTCTCCTCTCCCCCTCCCCCTCCCCCCCCCCAGCTGCTGGGCGCCGCCGCCTACAACCCCCTCTCCGTGTGCCCCCGCGTGGCCTGCCCCGCCCTCGTGGTGGCGGGCACACGAGACACGGTGTGCCCCCCGGAGCTGGCGCGGAAGGCGGTGGAGGTGATGGGGAGCAGGGTAGGTGGGGGGGCGGGGGCGGGGGGCGAGGACCGGGTGGGGTCCGCATGCCCTCCCTCACAAGGCCCCGCGGAGCCGCCCCTTGCAGGCCCCCTCGGGAGCATGCCCCCCCAGGGCCTCCTCCACCCTCTTCACCGGCTTGCCCCACACAGGCTCCTTCCCTATCCGCCCTCCAAGCCCCTCCACCCTCGGTCCCCCTCCCGACCGCTCCCCCTCCCAACCCCCCCAACCTCCCCCACCCCCCCTCCATCAAACGCCCCCCCCCCCCCCCCCCCAGGCCCGGCTGCTGGAGCGCCCCCACGGCCACCTGGAGCTGCACAAGCGGGGCGCGGAGCCGGAGCACATCCGGCCCGTGATAGAGTTCCTGCAGGCGAGGCAGGGGGGAGGAGCGGAAAGGGGGGGGATCGGGCTCGGCCCTGGGCCCTCACTCGTCCTTTCCTCCGGCCGTACCTGCCGGCCTCCCCCTTTCCCTGCTCCGCAACTCCGCCCCCCCTCTCCACCCCCTTTCCCCCCTGACAGGAGCACCTGGGCGGTGTGGTGGTGGACTCTGCCCCCGCGGGGCCCCTGGGGCACCAGGCGGAGTGCCAGTTCGGCTGAGGGGGGAGAGTGAGGGAGGGCCAATGCAACGTGCAGCTAGCCGGGTCTGGGGCGATTGGGAGGGTGGCGGAGTGGGTGGGGTGGAGTGGGGACGGAGGGGGCGGGGTCGTGCATTGTATTTGAGGGGGTGCTGGCTGTTGGCTGTTCGAAGGCCAGGGCGCATACACGGGTAGCGGTACCCGGCCCAGCCGGAGACGGCTCAGCGCGCCACTCGACTTCGCGGTTCGCGCCGCTAGGTGGTGAGCAAGCTGCTGGGCCGGGCGGAGCGCTGCGCGGGGCGAGGGGCAGGCTCCAGTGGTGCTGTGAAGGCTCTCTGCGGCAGGGGCTGCAATGGCCTGACGCGATGCACAAGTGACGGGCACGCCTGGGGCACGAGTACAGGTTGTGTACCATTACAGTGGGGCTTGGCAGCGCCGGAGGCTGGGGCGGTGGGTGGAGATGCGAGTGGGGCACAGAGTTTCCAACGCTGAAATCCCAGCCGCCGGGCAGCGTGCGGCGGCGATGCGGGGGGGGGGGGGGGTGCGTTTGAGCACAGCCGGGAGTTGTGTTGCGCCTTTGCCTTTTGTTGCTGCATGTGTTGTGGGGCAGCGCGGGTAGCGGTTGGTCTTGCCTCTCTTACGAGACGTACGGCGCACGTGTGCAGGTGGCGGTTGCAGAGTGACCTCGGCCCGTCCGCCTGCCGAACGTGCATTTGATGGTGCCGCTGCCTCAAGCCCGGTGCAAGTGCAATCCCCACAGACGACCCTGCGGCCAGGCCTCCCTTTCTAAGCGGCTGCACTGGGACCCGACCGCCGACGCAGCCGTGCACCACCGTTACAAGCCACCCCAACAGCCCTAAGCTCGCTGTGCCCGAGCCCGGACCCGCCTGGCCGCCTGCGGACCTGTGCCCGTCTACGCTGCCCCTGCAGACCCCGGAAACCGCGGCCCACGAGTCAAGCCAACAAGGCCCCCGGCCTTGGCGGCCCTGCGCTCCCGCACAGCAGTGCCGTAAGGGCCTCGCTGCACTGCTGCCGACCGCTCATCTGTGGCACCCACCGCTACCACTGACACGTTGTCACCCTGCTCGCCCGACCTTCGCTGCAATAATAGCTTCACACTCCTGCGCTCTCTCACCCCCTGGGGCCGCAGCCCTGGTCAGGCTCCGGCGCTGCCCCCTCGCAGCTCCCCGCCCCATGCCTGAGCGTCCGTTCCCGTGCGGTCAGCAGCCGGTCGGCCCGCCTCCACGCACGCCATGCCCTATGCGCCATCATCAGCGATGGTGATGATCAATCAAGTTCGCAAGGCCGCAGACGCAGCCAGGGCCAGCAAAGGACCGCGGGCGTCCCCGCCTGATATCGCAGTGCCGTGTGGCAGGATCCCAGTCACATGTCAAGAACCACAAGTTACGCGCAAAACAGACTTGGCGCCCCGCACACCCCCCAGCCGCGCGCCCGCAAGCCGCAGCCGCAACCCGCCTGCGCCACCCACCCAAAACACACCTGCAGGCGGACGCCAAACAGGCAACAACGCAAACCACCACCGGCCACCCACACCCACCATTCCACCAACCATCAACGCGCGAGTCTGCATAACCAGCTTTAGCAATGTTGCGGAAATCAGTTCTTCACATCATGTGCATATGTATCCAGGCGCCGCGCCGGCCCAAGAGGCATGCGCACACCTTGGCCCTTGCAGCGGAACAGTATCACATCTCTGCTCTGCCATCACCGGACCCCATCTGGGCCCCTCCCTCCCCAGCTGCCTTTCGCCCTTCTGAGGGGAAGCACCAGAGGCCCAACCCTCAGTTTTTGCGCGCTGTATCCACCAGCCAAGCCGCGAAAATGCTACACCCCCTTCCCTGATCCCTCGTTGCATTCGCAAAGACACAACCAGCGGCGCACGTTTGGTGCGGCGGGTTGGAAAGGCAACAACACACGCCGTTTGTATTCTGAGCAACCTCTGTCAGGCTGCTCGCACAGGCCCCGTACGTACACCATTCCCAGGCACATCCCTGCAGCAGACCCCGCCCGCAGCCTGACCCATTCCCGGAGCCCCTGCGGTCAGCTGCACCGCAAGCCTCGCCCACGCACCGCCCGCCTCCCAGCCCCCCATTCCGCTGCGCAGGCTAAGGCGGCGCCGGAGGGGACGCCGCAAACCGCAAGCCACTCAGCTACGGCCAAGGCGGCGGCGGAGGCGCCTCCACCGCTTGCTGCGCCCCGCCTGGCCCCGCCGGGCCCCCACCCTCGTACCCAGTTAGGGCCGCCAAGCCTGGGGCCGTGCCCACAGCCCGCTGAGGCGGCAGCGACTGCCCCCACGCGGGCTGCGCCTGCGCCTGCGCCACCCCCTGCGCCTGCGCCCCCCCCGGGCCCTGCGGTTGCTGCCCGTCCGCCGATGCGCCCCGAAACCCTCCGCCCCCGCGGCTCCGCGTCTCCCCCAGCGCCTCAGAGAAGGACCAGCACGCCGCCGTCGGCTCGTCGCCCATGCCCACCGCGCTCTCCACGGACCCGCCGCCGCCGCCACCGCCGCCACCGCTGCCGCCGCCGCTCACGTCGGTGGGGCTGGCACTGAGCAGCTGCAGCGGCAGTGGGTGGGGCGGTGCGGGCGGTGGCTCCTCAGCGACGGTCGCTAGCGGCTGCTGCTGCCAGGGGTGCTGTGGGGACAGCGGTGGAGACTGCGGCGGGGGCTGCAGAGGTGGCGCAGCGGCGGCGCCGAAGGGGCTTGCGCCCGTCCCGGCGGCGATGGTGGAAAACGGGCTGGCTCCGCCGCCGCCAGCCGCGGCCATGGCCCCAAAGGGGCCTCCCCCACCTCCACCCCCACCTCCACCCCCTCCACCGCTGCCGCTGCCGCTGCCGCCAGCCACTGCGGCCACAGCTCCGAAAGGGCCGCCGAAGGGCCCCCCTCCCCCACCAGCAGCGGCAGCGCCGAGCGGGCTCCGCACGCCGACCTGGGCCTGGGCCTGGGCCTGGGCCTGCTGCAGCCCGGGCCCGCCCGGGCCCAGGCTGGCAGCCAGGTCGAAAAATGGTGACCACTTGCGCTCCACGAGGCCCCGTACGTACTGCCGGTCCGCCCCCACCAGTCCGAGTCCGGCCGGGCTGGCTGGAACGGCCGGACTGGGATGGGTGGGCGGCGGGGCCGGATCCGGCAGCATCACTGGATCTGGATTCAGCGCCAGCCAGGGCGTGCGGCCGTGCGCCAACTGCTGCGCGGTCCCCGACAGGGCCAGGGCGCGTTGAGTCCCCGTCCTCGCGAACGAATTTGCGTCGGGGGCTGGAGCGGGGGCTGGAGCGGGGGCCTGCTGAGGGGCTGCGTGGGGGTTTGGGTTGTGCGGCCGGGCCGTGGGGAGGGCGAGTGTGACCATGAGCGCCGCGCTCTCCGAGGCGCCGGAGCAGGCCCGATCCGGCAGGCCGGCGGAGGAGGACGTCTGCAGGAGCGCCGGCGGCGGCGGCGGCTCAGCGGCCGGCGGCGGCGGCGGCTGCCAGGTGTCCCGCTGGGCCTGCAGGGGGCCGCCCGCGGTGCCACGTGCTTCGCCCGGGCTGCCTCCGCCGCCGCCGCCGCCAGGGCTGACGGGCCCGAATAGGGCCACCGTACCGCGGCTACCGGCGCCGCCGGCGGCGGCGGCAGGCCCGCCCGGGCCCGCCGCGCTCCCCAGCGGCGGCGGAGGCGGCAGCGCCTGGAAGCTGAAGGGTGACCACTTCTCCTTGACCAGCTGCTGCAGCACCTGCTTCTGCTCGCTCGCCAGGCCCTGAGCGAACAGAGCCACCTCCGCCGGCGGCGCCGTCGCCGCCACGGGCAGCGCCGCCAGCGTCGGCGGCGGCAGCGGCGGCGCCAGGGCGTTCAGGACGCGGGCGGGCATGAACGTGACGGACTGGGGCGGCGGCGGCGGCCGCACGCTCACGCTGCCATGCACCCCCACCGCCGCCGCCGCCGGCACCGCCGCCGGCTCTGGCCCGTCCTGCTTCATTCCTGCAAGAAGGCGGGGTACGGACGCAAAGGTGCCGGGCGGACGGAATTGGGGCTCCGGCGGCGGCGGCGCCTCCGAGGCGACGGCGGCTGCTGCTGCAGCGGCGGCGATCGAGTCTGCGTCGCTCCACGCCAGCGTCCGCCGGCCCGACCCCGCCGCGTCCTCCACCCCCGACGGGTTCAGCGACGGCAGCTGGAGGGTCCCCGAGCTGCTGCCAGCGGCACGAGGCGCCGCCTCCGCCGCGCCGCTGCCGCTGCTGCCGCCGCCAGCTGCCGCCGGAGCCTGCCGCGCCGCCGCCGCCGGGCCCAGGGCGCCCAGCAGGCGCGGCGCGGTTGGGAAGTTGGGCGGCGGCGGCGGCAGCGTCAGCGGCACCGCCACCTCGGAGACGGTGGCGGCGGCGGCAGCAACGGCGGCGTCTACGGACTGCAGCGCCCGCTCCCCCGGGTCCTCCACCTCCAAGGAGGGGCTCAGCGTCGGAGGCCGGCCGCCCTCCCAGCTGCTGTTCGGGTCGGGCTGCGCGCTGGGCCCGCCGCCGGCGGTTGCGCCTGCCGCCAGGCGCGCCGCCGCCGCCGCCACCAACGAGGCCACCGTCGGAGCCGGCGGCTGCGACGGAGCCAGCGGCGGCGGCGGACAGAGCTCGGAAAAGGGCGGCGGCGACGGCGCCGCCGCCACCGCGACGGCGTGCCCCGGCGGCGGCCAGGTCTGCGGCGCGAGGCCGCCGCGCGCCGCCGCCGCCGCCCCCGCGGCGCCGCTCTTCCGCCGCCGCTCGCTCTTCTCCTCCCGCTCCGGCACCGTCACCCACGTCCACAGCTGCTCGCCCGCGCTCACGCCCCACAGCCCTCCCCCGCCGCCGCCGCCGCCGCCGCCCAGCACCGCCGGCGGCGCGCTGTGGTGCGGCGGCCGCTGCGCCAGGCCCGCTGCGTCCGCGCCCCCCTGCCCCGAGCCCGGCAGGTTGAGCGGGTGCTGCGGCTCCCAGGGCTGCACCAGGGAGGGCAGCCCGCGCGCCGCCTGCTGCGCCGCCATGGCCCGGGCAAAGATGGCCTGCAGGGGGGGGCGCGAGGCGCGGAGAGGGCAGGTGCGGGGAGCGGCGTCGCTGAATACCGGGCATCAGCTATGGAAAGTCGTCCTGGCCCGGCCCGTCAGCCACGCAGGCCCCCCAAGCGCGGGACACTCCCCTTCCTGCCCACCTCCCAGTCCCCCAGTACCGGAGGCCGGTGCGTACGCTCCCCTTCTTCCCTCTCTTCCACCCCCCCCGGGCTCACCTGCAGGGCGTCCGCGTAGCCCATCCCGGAGGCGGTCACTGTGGCGGGTGCGGGCGGGAAGGGCTGCAGCCCGGAGGGACTCTGCCGCGACCCGGACCCGGACCCAGACCCCGACGGCGGCCGCGCGGGCGGCTGCGGCTGCTGCGAGGAGCGGCGCGAGTGGGGCCGCGAGCCGCCGCCGCCGCCACAGGGCTGCAGCGGCGCTACGACGGAAGACGAGGGGCCGCTGAAAGTGAAGCCGTCCAAGGAGACACGCGCCGAGTGGCGCAGCCGAAAGGCGCCGCTGAGCGGTCCCGTGGTGGGGGCGCCACTGCTGGGACCCGCCGCCGAGCCGTTCGCCGCCGCCGATGCCGCAGCGGCGCTGTACGGGTCGAGCGGCAGCGGCACGACCGGCAGTTGGCCGCTCGCGATGTAGCCGCCGCCGGACGGCCCGCTCTGGCCGCCGTAGCCCCCCGCGCCGCTGCTGATCGTACCGGCGCCGATGCCAGAGTTGCCGTACGCCCCTGAGCTGGCGTTGCCGTACGCCCCTGAGCTGGCGTTGCCGTACGTCCCTGAGCTGGCGTTGCCGTACGCGGGGGAGCTGAAGAGCGCGGCCAGGTTGGCCTCGTGCACGATGGGGTTGAGCGACAGCCGCCGCGCCGCCGCAGCCGCCGCCGAGCTGCTGCCGCTGCCGCCGTCGCCGCCCGCCGCCGCCGCCATGAAGGCCCGCTGGCTGCTGGCGTTGGAGCGCACGCGGGGGAGGCCGGGGAGCACGTCCGGCTCCGAGTTCTCCCGCAGACCCCCCAGCGTCGCCTGCGGGGAGGGAGCGTGATGGGGCCGGGGGGGGTGGGCCGGGGTCAATGGTGCAGGCCCAGGTGTTGCGGCTGTGCGTGGAGATGCACGCGCCAGCTGTGGCCTGAGCGCGCAGAATCGCGGCGATGGCGTGGCCGCAGCCCGGAGTGTTGCACGGCTGGCCCCTTCCATCCAGCCCTCTCAGAGCCCAGAGCCTCCCAGCCCGTTCCTTGCCGCAAATGGTTGCCGCACACATGCGCCCGCCCTTCCCCCACTCCCCGCCGCAGCCTGCCCCGTCGCTCTTCTCCAGCCCCAGTCCCCCCTGCTCCCCCCTACTCCCCCAAGGACTAGGGTGTGAAGCTCTCCCTCGCTGGCCGCCGCACAACACCCTACCCTCCTTCCCCCCTCCCCCCCCCCCTCCCCCCCCCACCAGCTTGAGGGCCGCCAGGGTGCCCCGAATGAACGCCGCCTCCTCCGCCTTGGCGCCCCCCCGCCCCGGCGCCGCGCCGCCCGCCCCCGAGCGCGAGGACGCGGCCCCGCCCGGGCCCCCCGGGCCCCCCGGGCCCAGGCCCAGGCCCATGCGCGGGTAGGCCCCCGAGGCCCCCTCCGAGGGCGAGGGCAGTCCGTCGTCCTCCGTGTCCTCCCCGCTGGAGATGGACACCGTGGAGTCGTCGTCCAGCAGGGCCTGGGGGGGAGGGGCGGAAGGATGTCGGGGAGGAGGGCTGGGATGGAGGTGGAGGGGGTGGAGGGGACGTTTGAACCTGACCGCGAGCGCGATCTTCTGTCCTACATAACGCGGAGGAGTGTGTACAAAATGCGCACGAGTGAAGCGGAGTGAAGCGGAGTGAGGCGAATTGGAGTGGAGTGGAGTGGAGTGGAGTGGGGGTCGTGCAGGTGCCACAGCAGGAGCTCCTGGGTGCCAGGGCAGGCTGTTGAGGTGGCCCACCACAGGCCCCTGCCCGGGCCCCGCCCAGGCCCTACCCAGGCCCCGTCCAGGCCCCGGCCCCGCGCCCTGCCCACCTGTGCCGGCAGGTCCGGCGGGTACGCTGCGAGCGCCGCCAGCGTCGCCAGCGAGGGGCCCCGTACGCTGCTGCCGCCGCCGGCGCCCAGCGTGCCGCCGCCGCCGCCGCCCGACAGCGCCATGGACGACGGAGGCCGACTGCCGTTGCAGCCGCCGCCGCCGCCCTGCGCGTTGCTGTGCAGCGAGCGGCTGGGCATGGGGCTGATGCGCGCCACCGCCGCCACCGCCACCGCCGCCGCATCCACCATGGAAGCCAGCGAGGCCCCGCCCATGGCCAAAAGGCTGGCCACCTCCGCCGCGTGCAGCTGAGCCAGAGTCATGCCGCTGCCATCGTCCCCGCCGCCGCCGTACAGCTGGCCGCGGCGGCTGTCGGGCGCGGCGGAGGGGTAGTACGGCTCGGTTGTGTCGTACTGCGCTGGGGCGAGGTCGCTGCCGGAGGCCTGCAGGGCGCGCGCGTGGGGCGCTGAGGCGGGCTGCGGCGCGGGGGGCAGGGCGCCGGCGCCGGCGCGGGCCGAGGCGCTCAGGCCCACGGCGGCGGCGACGGCGGCAACGGCAGCCCCGGCCGAGGCGTGGCCGGGCCGGGGCACGCCCGGGTCCGACGCCGGCGCGGACCCGGGGCTCCGCACGCCCGTGCTCCCGCCGCTGCCGTGCGCTCTGGGGTTGTTGGCTGGGGGCTCGCCTGTGCGGCTGACTGTCGCACTCGTCCTCACTGCAGCCGTACCGCCGCTGACTGTCGCGTTAGCGTCCGCCGTTATTGTCTCCGCGGGTGAGCGCGGTTGCGCGGTCGGCAACGCGGAGCCGACGGCGAGCAGCTTGTCGACGGGCGCATGCACGTTTGATGCAGTCACGCCGCAGTCGCTGGACCAGTCCAGCCCGCCGCCCTTCGCCGTCGTATGCCCCTTGGACGCATCCTTCTTTGCGCCATTAGAGTGACCAGGTCCCACGCCCTTGAGAGCGGGGCTGGGCGCCGGTTCCCGCTCGGCGCCAGGATGTCTGCCGCCCAGGCAACCCCAGCACCACCTCATTCATACGCGCTGCACGCGGTTTGATTTTGCCATGATGCTGTGATGACGGCTTAACGCGCACGCGTGGTCACGCGTCGCAGGCCAGCGCGGCAGCGGCCAATATGATGTGCCGCTCTGCCCGTCCAGGTTGATGGACGAGTTCAGAGCTGCTAGCCTCAGCTTATGAAGCCTGGGATGGTTGCGGAAGCTGCACTCCTACAACGGGCTGCCCGACTTTAGCTCGCTCAGGCACGCATAGCTACGTCACGAACAAGTGCGGAGAGAGTCAATGACTACGCGTGTGGCAGGAGGGGCGATGGCTGCGTCGATGGAGAGCCGATTGTTATGTTGCAACACAGATGACAGGGCAGCCAGCGAGCTGGTCGACGAGTGTGCTTGTTTCGTGTAGGAATAGGAAACTGCTGTCACACTATCGTCAGGCGCTTGACTGTATCCCAGGCCGCACTGCTTGCACGCGACCTAGTCCCCACCGGGTCTTCGCCGGCGCGATCAAGGACTGTCATTCTGTAACTCTCTTGGACTTGCCTAGCTTCTGAGCGTCCAGCCCGGCAAGCCGAGCTAAGCCTAACGTCTCTCGCAGGCTGGGGACCTGGGCTGCTCCTCGTCCCCCGCCGACCTCCTCGAGCTCCACCCAGAGCCTCAGGAGCTGTGTTGGCGCAAGATCGGGTCACGTGTGACGACCAGCCATGGCGATGGCCCCGATGTGCCTCGGCGCGTCGGCTGGAGCGCGCTGGCGCGTGCTCCCCAATGCACGTCGCGCCTACAGCTGCGCTGCCTCCGGGTGCCTGGTAGCTCACCGGCCAGTGACCGTGAGCTGCTATGCCAGGGCGGGCAAAACATCTCTGCCCCCGCCAACCCCGGCGCTTGGGGCCGGTCCGCTCCCGCTGCTGCGTGGGGCCCTTCGCACCGGCCTGTTCCGATCCCCGGGGCTGGCACTAGGCCCCGGTACGGCACTTGGGCTGGCAACTAGGGCTGCGGCGACGGAGCCAAAGACAGGTGAGCGGGGCACACATAGCAGGCAGGCCCTCGGGGTGGGGCCCAGGGGCTTGGGGGCTGGAGGCTGCGACGTGCGGGAACAGCTGACAAGGGGGGCCGTGGCAAGTGCTGGGGCAGGCGGGTGCGCTGTGGGGGCCGCCGACCGTGCGTATCGGCGCCGGCGGCAGGCCATGCCGGCGCCCGCGGCAGCGTGGAGCTTGCAGCGCAGGCGGTGACGTGGGTGCGAGCCCCGGACGCACTGCAGGGCCTGCCCCATGCCCCATGCCCCGGCCCCAACACCTGCAGCCAGGCTGGAGACACGTAGCCACGTCCTTGCTCCAGGGCAGCCGTGCTCCTGCCTGACCATGCGCCCCTCCCCCCCATGCCCCTCGGCCCCCGCCCCCCCGGCGCGTGGCGAGCAGCCGAGGCCCCGGCGCAGGCGGCCGCGGCGGCTCCCCCCGGCCCGGGCGCGGAGGTTGTGGAGACGGTGCTGCTGCAGGCGAGGGCAAGGGCGGGGGGGGGCCGGGGGGGGGGGGGCGCGAGGGCGGGGGGGCGGGCACGGGCACGCAGGGGCTGAGACCGGGGGGCCACCGGGGGCGTGCGTAGGCCTGCTGGGGGCTGAGGGCTGGGGGGCAGTGCTCAAGGGTCAGGCACTTGAGGCTGGCACAGGGGGAGGGGCCGGGGCTGGGCAAACTCGCACGCGCTGGTCGATAGCCGTAGGTAGGGCTGGGGCTGCGGCTGGGGCTGCGGCTGGGGCTGCGGCTGGGCACAGACAGTCTTGATGCGCATGCATGCATTCGGCGGGGCAGCCCGGCTCAGTGGCCGCCCCACGCCCTCCTCCGCCTGGCCCATCCCCTCCGCCCCTGGCCCCCCCCAACCCCCTGACCCCCCGACCCACCCCCTCCCCCCCAGGTGGGCGACATGAAGTGCGGCGCCTGCTCCGCGGCCGTGAAACGCATGCTGCTGACGCGGCCCGAGGTGGCGGCGGCGGCCGTCAACCTCATCACGGAGACGGCGGCGGTGCAAGTGCGGTGAGCGGGGGGGGGGCGCCTGGGGACGGGGGAGTGCAGGATGGGGAATGTATCTCGAATGCCGTAGACACCCTGTCGCCTCCAGCCCCCGGCCCGCCTCGCTTCCCACGCCCATGGCCCCCGACCTGCCCCCCGTCTAGCGCCTTCCTAGCCCGCTCCGAATCCTCCCCTCCGTCCCCTCCCCCCCCCAGGGGCTCCTCCGCCGAGCTGGGCCCCGCCCTGGCCGCCTTCGTGACGCAGCGGGGCTTCCCCTCGCGCCTGCGGGCGGGGGGCGCGGAGGGCGAGGAGGAGGAGGGGGCGGACCCGGGGGAGGCGGCGCGGAAGCGGGAGGTGGGGCGGGGCGGGGGGAGGGGGGCGGGGCGGGCAGGGGGCCGGGAAGCGGGGCGTGGGCATCCCTTTCCCCCCATGCCTCCCACCACGCCACGCTGCGCCCACAACGCCGTCCGCCCCCTGGCGTTCCTCCTCCGTCGTTTCAACAGCGACTACCCCACTCGTCTCAAACCTCCCCCGACACACAGCCCACCACCATCACCACCACCACCACCACCACACGCCTCCCCTCCCCCTCCCCTTCCCCCCTCCCTCGCCCCCTCCCGCAGGCCGAGGCCCAGCGCTCCCTGTGGGACCTGGGCCTGGCCTGGGCCCTGGTGGCCGCCTGCTGCCTGCACCACGCGGGCCACCTGCTGCACGCCGCGGGGCAGCACGGGGCGGCGCACGCCCCCGCGCTGGCGGCGCTGGCGGACCCCCGCCTGGGGGGGGCGCTGGGGGCGTTCGCGCTGCTGGGGCCGGGCAGGAGGTGGGTGGGAGGGGGGGAGGAGGGGGCGGGAGGGAGGAGTGGGGGTTTGTGGGGTGGAGGGATACGGGGGCGGTTGGGGCGGGCGTGGGATGGGGCAGGAGGGGCGGGACTGGGGAGAATTATTCGGCCATCCTCCAGCTCCATGCTCCTCCCCAATCGTTAACTATTCGTCTCTTGCTTGATGAACAACCCCATCAAAAATACACACATCCTCGCGGGCCATCTGATTGCTTCCGATTTCTTCGTTGCCTAACACATCCTCACGTCATTCCCACCGCGCCCGGGTAGCGGGCACCCACAGTACCCCGCGCCCGCAACGCTTCCGCCAGACTCACCCCCCCTCCGCCCCACCTCCCCTCCCCCCCTCCCCCCTCCGCACCTCCCCCCCCCAGGCTGCTCATGGACGGCTTCCGCTCCCTGGCCGCGGGCAACCCCAACATGAACTCGCTCGTGGGGCTGGGCTGCACCGCCTCGTTCGCGGCGGGGGCGGCGGGGGCGGCCGCGGGGGCCCTGCGCGAGGCGGGGGCGCTGGGCCCGGACGGGCCCGGCGGGGGCCTGGGTGTGGCCTTCGGGTCGCTGGCCTCGGGCCTGGACGCCTCCTTCCTGGAGGAGCCCGTCATGCTGCTGGCCTTCGTGCTGCTGGGCAGGGCGCTGGAGGCACGGGCCAAGGTGGGGGGGGGAGGGGGGGGGCTGCTGGGGGGGGGGGCAAACGGGCGTGAGGGGGCGTGAGGGGGCATGAAATGGCGGGAAATGGCTTGGTTACGGGCACGGGTGGCCGAGTGGCGCTGGAGGCGCGGATAGAGGTGGGGGCAGGGGCGATGTGGTGCTGGGGGGGAGGGCATGTGTAACAGGAAGGTGGCTGTATTGCGGGTTACGGAGCCGCGCATGCAGGCCTGGCCATCCTCACCCCTCACACCTCTCCCCCCTCCCCCCCCCCCCCAGGTCCAGGCCGCCTCCGACCTGCAGTCCCTGGCCCGCCTCATCCCCGCCACCGCCCGACTCGCACTCGACCCCGGCGCCATGCCCGCGCCCCGGGCCCCCGCGGCGGCGGCGGCGGCGGCTGCAGGCGGCGGCACGGCCCCCCCTGCCCCTGCCACCCCCGCTGTGGAGTTCCTGACGGTGCCCACGCGCAGTGTGCGGCCGGGGGATGTGCTGCGCGTGCTGCCGGGTGGGGCCGGGGGAGGGGACGGGGGGGGGGGGGAAAGGCCCGGGGGAAAGGGGAGGTGATGGGGCCAGAGGGAAGGGGGAGGCTGGGGGAGAGCGGGTGATGGGGGTTGAGCTGGGTAGAGGCGCCGGGCAGTGCAGTTCGCCACGTCCCTCGTTTCCTCACCCGCAACCGCACCCAACACTTCCTCACAAGCTCCCAACAGGCCCCATCGGCGAAGGTACAAACACCCTTCACGCACTTCCTCCCGTGCCCCCGCATCGGGCAAGACGCTCAGAAAAATACCCCTGCCCCCCTGCCCCCACCCCTCATCCCCAGGCGAGAAGGTGCCGGTGGATGGGGAGGTGGTGGAGGGCGAGGCGGCCGCCGACGAGTCCCTGCTGAGCGGGGAGTCGGCGCTGGTGGCCAAGGGGCCCGGGGGGGCGCTGGTGGGGGGCACGGTGCTGTACGAGGGGGCGGTCACCATGCGGGCAACGGCCACCGGCGCACGGAGCACCGTGGCGGGTGGGTGGCGGGGGTGGGTGGGGGGTGGGGGGCCAGTCCTGACGGATGGAGGCAGGAATCAAGAACCCAGGGGCGCTGAGCGCCAGGCGGCGGGGTGGACTTGTTAGGGCGATGGCCCACCGCCCATGCTTCATGATGGCCTCGAGGCTCAACCCCCCCCTCCTCCTTAATACCCCTCCTCCCACCCTCCTCCCGTCCCCCCCCCCCACCCTCCCCGCCCCCCCAGGCATCGCCCGCCTGGTCTCCGACGCGCAGTCCCGCGAGGCCCCCGTGCAGCGCCTGGCGGACGCAGTGGCGGGGCGCTTCTGCTACTCGGTGATGGCGGCCTCGGCGGCCACCTTTGCCTTCTGGGCGCTGGCGGGGGGGCAGCTGTTCCCGCACGTGCTGGACGAGGTGGGGGGGGGGGGCGGGGGGGGGGGAGGAAGGGCTTGATCTTCCAACAGATGGGAAATCGGAGGGAGAAAGCTGTGTGGCGGCAGCCAGCGAGCGAGCGGGGACGAGGGGTGTTGGGAGCTGAGCGGGAAGGGATCGCCTCGCCTCAGGGGGAATGGGGGGATTGAAGGGGACAGGGGAATGGAGGGGCTGGCTGTGAATCGAGGCGCACACGTTCTTGCAGCACGGCAGACGGGGCAGGGGCGGCTACGGAGCCAGGGCTTGCGGGAGGGGGGAGGCGCGGCCCCGCATGCAACTGGAGTGACGTAACCCCCCGTCCCCCCACCGCCTTGGCCGCAGGTGGCTGCGGGCAGCTGGGCGGCGGTGGAGGCGTCCTACCACAGCCACGGTGGGGGGCAGGGGGGATGGGAGAAAGGGGGGAAGGGGGGCAGGGGGGTCCAGGGGGGGAGCGGTGGCGGCGCTGCCGTGGGCCGGAGAGCGTGCGGAGGCCGGGCGTGGAGCGCCGGTGGGTGGCCGGCATCATACCATACCCGAACGCGTGCATCCCTCCCACCCCATCGCCAACCCCATCCTCAACCAACCCCATCCCCGCTTCCCATCCCCATCCCGCACCCCGGCTCCCCTCACCCCCAGGCGCAGGCGGCTGGGGCGGTGCCGCCGCCGCCGCCTGGGACGACGACTCCCTGCTGTCCCTCACCCCCGCGGCCCTGGCGCTGCGCCTGGCCGTGGACGTGCTGGTGGTGGCCTGCCCCTGCGCGCTGGGCCTGGCCACACCCACGGCGGTGCTGGTGGCGTCGTCGCTGGGGGCGCGGAGGGGGCTGCTGGTGGGCAGGGGGGAGGGAGGAGGGGGGGGCGTTCGCAGGGGTAGCGGAGGACCTCACGGGTTGGGGCCTGTGCCGCCGACGCAGCCGTCGACCCGCCTTCACCCCATAACCTCATCCCCCCTCACCCCCCCCCCCCCCGCCCCCAGGTTCGCGGCGGGGACGTGCTCGAGCGCCTGGCGGCAGTGGACACCGTGCTGCTGGACAAGACCGGGACCCTGACAGAGGGTGGGGGGGGCTACTGGGGGTGATCTTTGACGAGTTATAGTTTGGATAGCCCAGATGGCATGGCGGCAGCCAGCGAGCCCGGTGCGCACCGAGATCCACAGTGGGGATGTGGGGGGGGCGGAAAGGGCGGAAAGGGGACGTGGGGGGAAAGGGGTGGGCGCCCCATGGCCTGGGCAGCTGCGTCCGATCCCCAACGCGGCGGTTAACGAGCCTTTGGCATTCCGCGTGCAGGCAAGCTGCGGGTGCTTGCCGTACAGACCATGTGGGGCAACGGCCAACCGTCCAACGGCCAACGGTCGGCCGCGACGGGCGAGGACGAGCTGCTGCGCCTGGCGGCGGCGGTGGAGGCGGCGACGCGGCACCCCCTGGCGGACGCAGTGCTGGCGGAGGCGGGCCGCCGCGGCCTGGCGGCGCCGCCGGCCGCCGACGCCGCCACCACCACCGCCGGCCGCGGCGTGCGGGCGCGCGTGGAGGGGCGCTGGGTGGCCGTGGGGCGGCGGGAGTGGGCGCTGGAGGCGGTCGGCGGCTCTGCCGCCGCCGCTGCGGCGGCTCCGCCGCCGCCGCCGCCGGAGGCGGCTGCCGCCGGCACTAGCTGCGTGTGGGTGGCGGCGGAGGGCGAGGGCCTGGTGGGTCGCATCTGGCTCCGCGACACCCTGCGGCCGGACGCGGTGGCGACGGTGGCGGCGCTGAGGGAGCGGCGGGGCGGCGGCGGCGGCCGGGCCGTGGCGGTTGAGATCGTGTCGGGGGACGACCCTGCCACGGTGGCGGTGGTGGCGGCGGCGGCCGGCATTCCGGCGGCGGCGGCGGCGGGCGGTCTGTCCCCGGAGCAGAAGCTGCAGCGGGTGGGGGGAGGAAGGGGGGGGGAAGGGGGCCTGGGCTTGCAGCGAGGATTGTTCTTGGGGATTTCAAAGGTCAATCCTTATGGGGACATGTTGCGCACTGCACTTGACTTACTGCGCTGGCTTGCTGCGTCGTGGCGTACTGACCTGACCTGCCGTACGCGAAATGCTGTTGTACTGCAGGTACGGCAGCTGCAGGCGGAGGGGCGCGTGGTGGCCATGGTGGGCGACGGGGTGAACGATGCACCCGCGCTGGCGGCGGCGGACGTGGGCGTGGCGCTCAAGGTGTGTGTGGGGGGGGGGGAGGGGGGGGCGGTAAGGTGGTGGGGGGGGGGGGGCAATCTTGGAACCCGCATGGGGGTTGGGTGGGCATGGGGAAGGGCGAGGGGTCGCGCCTGGAGCCGCACACGCGGGTGTGGCCGTGGCGGTGGCTGTGCCGTGACGCCTCGGGCGGCCCCGGTGCCGCCGCACGCTGGTCCGCCGCATCCGCCATCCCACAGCAACCCATCATGCACCCTTGCGTGCCCCCTGACCACCACCACCCTCCATATCCCCCCTTCTCCCCTCCCCTCCCCCCCCCTTGCGCAGGGGGGCCTGGACGCCGCGGGCGAGGCCTCGGGGGTGGTGCTCATGGGGGACCGCCTGAGCCAGGTGGGGGGGGAGCAGGGGGGGAGCGGGCAGGAGGGGGTGGGCGGGCGGCCGCGGAGTTGCGGAGGCTTGAGCGGCGGGTTGACGCCGGGGCATGGGCCGGCTTGGGCCGCGGCGAGGCCCCTGCCCGCCTGCCCAGCCAGCTCGCCCCCATGCATCCCGGGGGAAGGCGGCGGCGGGTTGTGTGATGGACCCACGGCTGGGCTCGCCCCGGCTCCCCCTGGCTCCCCGATCCCTCCTCTCCCCCCTGTCAGGTCCTGGACGCCCTGGATCTTGGATCCGCCACGCTGGCCAAGATCCGCCAGAACCTGACCTGGGCCCTGGGGTACAACCTTGTGGGCATCCCCCTGGCGGCGGGTGAGCCATGCAGGGGGGGGGCAAGGGGGGATGGCGGACAGCGGGTGACGGCGCGCTGGGCGCTGGGCGGTGGTGATCCTTCCCTGAACCAGCCCTCGCAACCCTCAGCCCACCCCCTCCTGCGGAAGCAAGTCCTCTCCCCGACACGTCGCCACACACCCAACCCAACCGCCTCTCACCCCCCCACCCCCCCAGGCGTGCTGCTGCCCTCCCAGGGCATCGCTCTGTCCCCCTCGGCCGCCGCCGCCATGATGGCACTCTCCTCCGTGGCCGTGGTCTTCAACTCCCTGCTGCTCAGGGCCACGCGGTTCGACAGCCCCGCCCAAGCCGGGCCCGAGCAGGCCCAGGCCCAGGCCCAGGCCCAGGCCCAGCAGCGGCCCATGCAGCGGGCGTGAGCGCGGCGGCGCGGAGCGGCGGGGGGGGGGGGGGTTCTTCGTTTTGCATTTACAGCAGGAGTGCGGGGGTGATTGGGCGGAGTGTGTGAGTGAGCGCGCCTGCCCCCCGGCGGAGGGGGCCTGGCGGGAGCACAGAGGGAAGGGCAGGGGAGGGGGGCGGGCACGTGGGCTCGGCCCTGGGAGATGGGCCTCTCCGGGTGAGATGTAGAGGAATCGGGGGAACGGCGAGGACTACCTGTAGCTATAGCTGTGTCGACCAGCGGTGAGGCTGGCAGGTTGGGTGGCGTTCACGAGGGCGCCGGGTTGGGAGGGTGGGCGCATAGCGCGCGTATGCAACCACTGAAGGTGTCCTGTCATGGACGTCTGCACGTGTAACGACCTAAATGGCTTGCTCGGCCCTCAGCCCGCCGTAGCCCCGGAACGCGACGACGCTCGGCCAACCGCCCGCATCTGCAGTCATCGAGTACACGGCGCTCAAGGCCGCCCGGCGACGCACCGCACTCCATCACGCAACGGCGTAGAGGGTAACACACGGGCCCGTTTACGCCTGTGCCGACCGTGGTGCCCGCACACATGTCGGCGTAGCCGCTGCCGAGAGCTGTCGCAAGCAACGGTCGCGGCGCACAGTCGCCGCTCCTCCCCGTTCCGGAAACGCAGCTGTCGCCTATTTGACAGTGAGTGCAGCTGAGCCGCTGCCTCGGAGCTCAACAAGCGAGGGCCGCGGACAACGGTGCGTGCCGGCATCGCCGCTTCGCCGTAGCCGCGACACTAGGGTGTAACGCGTTTGCAGACATATCGAGCACTTAACCTATCCCGGGAGTGAACAGCGACGGCTTTCCGGGGTTGGAGTTGTGAGAGCAGTCGTGTTGGTGTACTTTTCCATCCGGCTGCGAACGCCCAAAACAGCGTAAACGGGAGATCCCTCGGCGTTGTTACACGTTGTCGAGTGCGGTCGTTTCACGCGCTCGGGATGACAGCACTAGACTCCAGCGGCCTTCCCGTACTCAAGCAGTACGCCCCAACGGCCCCGTACTTCCCGCCAGGGCCCGCCGACGTGGTGAACCTCACCACAGTCCCTCCGCTCGCTCCACTCCGCTATGGCGCTACGTGGGCCCAGGGCCGGCCGGGGGGCGCTCCTGCGCTCCGGCGCCGCTGCAGCGCTGCTGCTGGCCGGCCTGTGCTGGCGGGGGGCAGGTGGGCGGGGGGCGGGGGGCCGGGGGCAGGAGCACGCGGGGTCCCCACAGGGCGACGCAGCCCGTGCGCCATGCCACATTGCAGCGTCGGCTGATGGGCACCTCAGCAACAGGCGTCTAGGCTGGCCTCGGTGTCCCCCGGTCGGGTACTGAGTGCAGCCCGCCCTGCGCCCTCCCGCACCGGTACGCACGCAGCCGCCAAGCAGTCGCCCAAGCCGCCGCACCTCAAGAAGGGCGAGGTGTTCCTTCCGTCGATTGAGGTGGGGAGGGGGGGAGCGAAAGCTCCATCTCGGCGCCTGCCCTCGCTTCCACGGCAGCACGGACCGACGCGCCTGTTTAGCCCAGCGGTGGCGGGGCCTTGCCTGACCCCGATTCCCTCTCGAGGAAATTGTCGGCCCCCTCTGCGCGCCCTCCTGCCGACGTCAACTCATCACACCTCCATCCTGTGACCGTCCGCTTCCCCCGTCCCCCGCGGCCCCCCTCCCTCGCCCCGCCCCTCGCAGGGTAGCTACGCGGGCCTGTCCGCCGGGCCCTGGCGCTGGGAGCTGGCGACGCTGTCGGGGCAGGCGTACGGTCTGGAGGGGGGCCTGGTGGATGCGGCGGGGGCGGCCGTGGACGCGGGGGCGCGTGTGCGGCTGGTGAGGGGGGGGGGGTCGCTGGGGAGGGGGGAGGGGCGGAGGCGTGTAGAGCTAGGGGATGGTCTGTGGTGCCCCCTCCACTGCACAGCGACCACGCTCCCTCATACCCTGCAGACTGGGGATACGGAGCCACGCCGTTTCCCGACGGCCGGCGGGGGTCTTGTTCTGGGGCCTGGGTACCAGCCCCCGTCCAGCCACACACCGCCTGCACCCCAGCTGCACAATTCCGCAGCACTACGCCCCCTTGTCTAGCATAACCCTACCTGCACCCCCCCCCCCTCCTGCGGGCCGCAGGACATGGTCTGCCGCCCGCCCGCCGCGGCCGGGGGCACGCCCGTGTGCACCGCCGCCGGCCCCGCGGCCGTGACGGCTCCCGCAGCCCCCATCGCCACAGCGGGCCAGAGCCTCAAGCTCCTGACGCTCGTCACCTCGCTGACGGGCAACTGCACCAGGGCCGGAGCCAATGTGGGCGGGCGGAGGGGCGGAGGGGCTGCGGAGTGGGCGGGAAACACCACCCTCACTTGCCCCGCCTTTACACGCACGACCGCCGGCGCCGCCCTGACTGCCGTGTACCCCGCCCCCCGTACTCCGTCCGCCCCCCCAGGTGACTCTCGTGGAGAAGGTCATTCGGGACACGCACGCCGACTTCTTCAAGGGTGGGTGGGCGCCCGGGTGGGCGGGTGGGGGGCTCCGCGCTGGCTCCGTGCTCGGGGGCCTGCAGCTGCGAACCGGCCCCGGCAGACCAAGCAGGGCTGAGCGGCTGGCATCGGGTGGGTCTGCATGGGCGCTCGCTACAGCCCCTCCGTGGGGGGTCCGCATGGGCGAGACCACTCCTGCCCATGGACCCGGCCCCCACCGGTGGAGGGCCCCCGTCCCAAGCGGCTCCAGGGTCCCTGTCCCCCCACCTGCCCCATGCGGGCCCTTCCATCTTTCTGCCACCCAGACTGCAGCTATGGCCAGATGAAGATCGACCTCGCCGCCCTCAAGGTGGGACATGGGAAGGTCCCGTGGGAGGGCCCGGTGGGAGGGTCCGCATGCCGGCAGGGGCATATGAGCTCAGGGTGGGCGTACGGTCCCGAGCCCTGTCCCCTCCCCAGCCCGCCTCCCCGTGCGACAAATGTTTCCTCCTATCTACCCGCCCGCGCCCCCCGCCCTCGCATATGCGCCCCCGCTCGTCCAGGTGTACGGCGTAGTGCTGCAGTGTACGGCGGCCATACTGGCCTGCGACCACCACGCCCTGACGACCGACGCACTCGCGGAGGCGCAGCGGCGCGGCATCGGTGGGGTCGCCCTGCGCGCCGGCCGCGGGGGCGGCTCAGTTGGACATGATGAGGGGCCTGCGTGCATGCTTGCCTGCAAGGGGTGGTGGTGGTGCAAGGGGGCTGCATTCCTCCGTGCAGCTGCAGGTGGCAGGAAGGCATGCCCAGGATCCCGGCGTACATGACGTCATGGCACCTCCCTGCCCCCGCTGTCCCTCCCCCCCAGACCTGTCCGGCTTCACGCACTGGTCCTTCGTCATTCCCCACGACATCCGGAACGCGGCGTGCGACTGGGCGGGCCGGGGGCAGCTGCCCGGCTCCCAGACCTGGTTCGTGCCGCGGCCCTCGGTGCGTGGCTGCGTGCCATGACGCTCCTGAAAGCCTCGACCCCACACCGGGCAGCATCTGACAAGGCCGCAATGTTTGCTGCAGGGAATGTCTAGCTAGCTAGAGAACTGCCGGCTGGCTACTTGCTAGCTTTCACCCCCGGAGGCTCCTTACCTCCCGCCACGCGCGCTGCGAGAGCGCCCGGCCGCCCGCCCCCCTCCCCCCCCTCCCCCCCCAGGGCATCTTCGACAAGGGCACGTTCATGCAGGAGATCCTGCACAACTTCGGGGTGTGGCACGTGAGCCTCGGGGGAAGTGGTGGGGAAGGGCAGGGCGATGGGCGAGCGAGGGGCAGGGGGAGGCGGGGCGAAGGCCGCGCTACGTGTCTTGGTGTTCAGACCGGGCGTTGGCAGGGCGCCAGGGCTTAAACAGCGGTTGCCCTCCCCCCTCAGCACCCCCTCAGCACCCCCTCAGCACCCCCCATCACCCTCCACCCCCCTCACCCCAGGGCTGGCGCAACGGTGTCGAGTACGCGGACGGCTCCACGGCCATGGGCCTGGCGCAGTCCTGCCCCTCGGCCCCGGAGCTGTGGCGCCTGCAGTGGGGCAGCACCGTGGCGGAGCTGCTGGGCGAGCGGGGGAGGGGGGGAGGGGGGAGCATATGGGTCAGCGGGGAGGCAGGATGGAGGCTGCGGCGCCGAGACGCGTCCTGAATGCCACCCAGCCCGCTCTGGCATGGTACGTAGAGGAGAGGCAGGCGACACTGCGAGTCGTCCCCGGGCCCCACTGGTCACGCACGCTCCCCCTCGTGCCCCCGCGTGCCTGGCCCGCAGCCGCTGACCTGCCCCTGGGCGAGTGGAAGGGCTGGTACCCGCTGCCCGCCACCTACACAGCCGCCCAGGTGGGGGCAGCGGGCGCCCCCCCCCCACCACCCCGTGAACCCAAACGCTGGGCAGGGGCGGAAGAGACCGTGGGGCCGGGGCCGGGTGAATTGCTGACAAAGGGAGGCATGTGGCGTATGCAGGTAAATCCCCTCCCCCCTCCCCCCTCCCCCCCTCAGGCAATGGTCAAGGTCAAGCCCGACTGGCTGGAGGCGGGGTACACGCAGTGAGCGCAGGGGGTCCGGGCGGGTTGCCGGCACGCACGCACGGGGCCCCGCGTGCCGCCTCCTGGGGCGTGCGGGTTGTGTTGACGCCCGGCAGCATCTGTCGGTCGGTCCCGGATGGGGATGCGGCGCTGCCCCTTCACCGCATGCCCTGCTTCCCCATCCCTCCGCGCCCCCCATCGCCCCGCTTCCCCATTCCCCCGCGCCCCCCGTGCGCACCTCGCCCCCAGCAACCTCTACTTTGCGCTCCGCGGCAAGGGCGGCGGCGACAAAGACCTGCTGGCGGAGTTCGACAAGAAGGCAAGTGTGGGAGTTGGGGGGGGGGGCGTGGGTTCAAGAGCCAGGGGTGAGTGGGGAGGACGGGGCTTAGCCTCAAGCAGACCAGCCCGGGGAGGGGGGGGCGAGGACTGGGGGTCAATGCCAATTGCCATTGCTGTTGTGGGGGTGGGTAGGAAGGGCAGATAATCAGCGGGGCGTGGCCTCACGCAAGTCCTGATGGACGGCCCCTTTCGTGTGAGAGCCGAGGAGGGTTGGGGCCCAAGGGGCAGGCGAGGAAGTAGGACGGGGCATGGCGGCAAGTCAGCTGTGCGGACAGCACGCCGTATTTGCACCCCGTCTAACCTCGCCCGCTCCCTAACCACCCACCTGTACCGGCACGACAGCTGTCCGAGCATCAAACCTCCTAAATTCCTTTCTATCTCCCTGGCGATAGCCCTCTCCACCAACTAACCGACCATCTCCAACCAACTCAACCAACCACCCAACCCAACCAACTCAACAACTGCCAACCAACCAACCAACCACCTTCCAGGTCAGCTACCACAGCTCCATCAGAACCCTGGACCTGCAGGGGGTGGCGGCCACAGACCCCAAGAACACCATCCTGGACACCCTGGCCCCGGGCAGCACCACCAACCTGCGGCCGTACACCCTGGTCGTGCACGTGGGGGGTGAGTAAGGCAGAGCTGGGGCGTGGCTGTACTGGAGGCAGGTTGGTGAGCACGGGAGGAGGGTGGGGCTAGTGGGGCGCACCCCAACTCTGGCCGAAATTGACGTCTGCGCGCCTTCCCTCGCCCCCATCCCCCCCCGCCCCGCCCCCGGCCCCCAGCCCTCAGGGACGGCGGCAGGAGCACCACCGTTGCGTTCTGCCGCTACGGCCCCCGGCCGCACGGCAAGCCCAACGTGACGGTCGCGGACTGGTGCGCCGGCGGAGGCAGACTGACATGGCCTTTGCTAGGGGCTGGGGCTGGGCCGGCTCCCCGCGCAGTAGCGTACGTCGTGCTTCGGGGGTGGGGGTGGGGGTGCGGGGGTGGGGGTGGGGGGGGAACCCCTTATTGCCGCGTGCGGCCCTGGCTGCCGCGTTCCTGCTCAAGCTGCCACCCGCTGCTGCCCACCCCTGCATCGTGCACCCCCCCCCCCCTGCAGCTGGAGGCGTCCGCCCTACCCGCCCAACCCGCCGCCCTCTCCACCGAGCCCGCCCAACCCGCCCAACCCCAAGCCGCCCCTGCCACCGAGCCCCCGGCCGCCCCTCCCACCGAAACCCCTCCCTCCCCTCCCGCCGAGACCCCTCCCTCCCCTCCCGCCGAGACCCCTCCCTCCCCTCCCGCCGAGACCCCTCCCTCCCCTCCCGCCGAGACCCCTCCCTCCACTACCACCGAGCCCCCAGCCTCCCCGTCCGCCGAAACCAAGGCCGCCGCTTCCACCGAGCCCCCAGCCTCCGTTGCCGAAACCCCCAACCTATCCTTCTCCCAGGAACCCGCCTCCCTCCTCACCCTCTCCTCCGCACAAGCCTCCTCCGTCCTCCTCGCCCTCTCCTCCTCACAAGCCTCCTGCTCCCACCTCGCCCTCTCCTCCGCATAGGCCGCCCCCTCCCTCCTCGCCCTCTCCTCCTCACAAGCCGCCCCCTCCCTCCTCGCCCTCTCCTCCTCCCATCTCGCCCTCTCCTCCGCATAGGCCGCCCCCTCCCACCTCGCCCTCTCCTCCTCACAAGCCGCCCCCTCCCTCCTCGCCCTCTCCTCCTCACAAGCCGCCCCCTCCCACCTCGCCCTCTCCTCCTCACACGCCGCCCCCTCCCACCTCGCCCTCTCCTCCTCACACGCCGCCCCCTCCCACCTCAATCTCTCCACCCATCCAGCCGCCCCCCTCCTCTCCCTCCCCCTCGCCCTCTCCCTCACCAACACCGGAGGAGTCCCCATGGCCATCAGATGAGCCACCGGACGCGCCAGCGCCCTCAGATCAGCCCCCCGACATGCCAGCGCCCCTCAACCCCCCCTTTGCCCCCAAGTAGGCGGCGACCCCAACAGAGGGTGGCCCGCGCGGGTAGATGACATTAACGGGGCCCACACGGGTCCACACCTACGTGATACATGTTAAGGGTGTTGCTGAGGTGGGCTGAGGGGTTCCCCTCGTTCCCCACCGTGGGCTGTCTCCCAGTTGCCCTGTGAGTTGAGGGTGCAATCAAACCACCTGAAGGTCAAGGGCGAGTGAGTAGTCGAGGTTAGTCTCGTCCACAGCAGTTGACCAGATGATGTGCCACAGAGGGCGGGGCAGCGGGGAATGGCACGGAGGGGCACGGTATGGCGGTTGCTGCTGGTCAACCACGAACACCGCTTACGCTGCAAAGTCTTGCGTTGCGTTTGATTGAGCCTACACTTGTCTGCAGTCACGTTCTTGGTCTGGGGTAGCTCGTGCGGTTGGGGTTTTGCCACCTGAGCATCTCCGCACGGTCTGTCTCGTGCAGTTTCCCCTGTACCTTCTGCGAGCCTACTGTGACAAGTCACAGCGTGCAGGGAACATCGGCACTGAGGGGCAGCGTGCCCAGATTTGCCAGGGCCGCGGGTCTGGACTTGGCTCTGTTACGAATACGCAGCCGCGCCCTACTTGACTTGTGCAACCCCACTCTCTACACATATACAACCTGACTTGACCCTGACCTAGCTCGAAGTCGTCGACAAGACATCCCTTGACCCGAACTCGCTCAGCGCGCATACTGCCGGTCACAGCGTGCAGTGTCGCAGTTACATAGCCGCTACTGCTTCGTGGGCTAGCCGAAGCACAACGATGCTTGGCGTGGACTAACGGAGCTCTGTTCCAGGCCGCGGAGCCTCGCGGACGCCCATCAGCCTCGGCTCACAGCAAAACGCATAGCTAGAGCAGCCTGAGATGTCGAATCGTGTGGCCCCAAGTACGTCGGGTTTGGGGCCCGCGGCCATGCCCTTGCCGAGTTTCCAGCGCTCTGCCCGCAGCTCGTTGGTGGGCCTCGCGCGCAAGCATCAACCTCTAGTCCTGACAAAGCCCTCGCTGCTGTGCCCGCAGTGCCGGACGGGCACCTGGCTTCCGGAGCGGCCTCCAGCAGTGGGGCAGGGCTAGGGCCGCTGCCTCCTCTGGCCCTGGCGGGCCGTGGCCCCCCGCTCGCCCCCCTCGGCGCCCCCCCGGCCGCCCCCCCCGGCGGCCCCCCCGCCGCCGGCTCGCTCCCGCCCCTCCAGGCCTCCACCTCCTCAAAGAACGTGGCCCCGCCGCCGCCCCTGGGCGCCCACGGCCTGCCTCCCCAGGCGGACGATGCAGCCCGTCAGGCCGCAGACATTTCGTCCATGGTCAGCCCCAAGCCAGCAGACCCCAACCAGCCCCGGACGTCCCACTCGGGGGCAGGGCCGGCGCCAGGCGCCTCTCCGTTCTCCGGGCCAGCCGCCCCGCCCCCGCCCCCGCCCCCGCAGCACGGTGCATCGCTTGCAGCCACCCCCGCCGCGCCCCCCCGCATGTCCCAAAACGGCGCCAAGCAGCTGCCGGCATTCCCCTCAAAGTCCCCAACGCCCTCTACACCCGGGGTCGCACCCGCGCCCGCGCCCGACCCCCCCGGGGTGGTGCCGGGGACGCCGGCCGCCGGCGGGGGCGGTGGAGGCAGGGGTGCGGCGGTGGGGTCCCCCGGCGGCAGCCCGCACTCAGCTCCGCCTCCTCCGACCGAGCCCCCGCCGCCGGCTGCGGTTGTGGACAAGCCGCCGCCCGACCCCAACGACCTGCGCCCCACGGAGGAGTACATCCCCTTTGGCTTCGTGGACCTGCGGGGTGGGTTGGGCGGGGGTGGGTGTGTTGGGCGGGGGGTGGGTGGGTTGGGCGGGGGGTGGGTGGGTTGGGCGGGGGGGGGGGGGGGTTGGGCGGGGGGGGGGCTTGGGCGGGGGGGGGGACTCTCTGGGTGGGGCGTAGAGGGAGGCAAAGGGGACCGATGGGAGGCGGGCGGGTTGGGGTTGGGGTGTGGGTTGCGTGGCGTGGCGGCTAGATCCCGCATGAGCCGGGGCTGGGGGGTGCTGGGAAGGCGGAGGGGGGTGAGCTCTTGGCAGGGGCAGGGGCTGTCGGCGGAGGCTGCGGGCGCGGGTGTGGAGGGGGCGGACTGGCTGGCTGTAGGGCGGGCGGTGGCCGTGGCAGGACGGGGATGCGCGGCGGTGAGAGGCGCTGAGCTTGCGCGGGGTGCCGAGGAAAGGGGGCCGGGCGGGTGGGCGAGGTTGCTCGCCTCCTGTCGGGGTTCGGCCCGGGCGGGCTGCTGGGAGCCTGGGACTCAGTGCCTTGCCTGGACCTCCACGGGTTCCCTCCCCCGCCCTCCCACCTCACCCTCCTCCCCCCCCAGGCAAGCTGATCGCGGACCACCCCGCCGCCTTCCGGGCCGAGGGTGCTCAGAAGAAGTTCGAGGAGCTGACCAAGTGGATCTCCATGCGCAACTCGCTCAGGTGTGTGGGGGGGAGGAGGCCAAGGGAGGAGGGGGAGGGGCAACGGGCAGGGGTTTGGGGCGGGGCCGTCGGGCAGGGTCCTGGCGGAGCGCGCCGCTCCTTGCAGGCGAAGCCGGGCTCTCCGTCCGTGGCTCCCTCTGGCATCCTCCACACCCCCTCCCCCCTTGCCCCCCTCCCCCCAGGCTGGAGCTGGACTACGGCGACGCCCACGAGAAGTACGCCCCCCTGGACCCGGACAAGGACACACTGGCCTTCAAGGCGGCGGCGGCGGCGGCGGCGGTGGGGGCGGCGGAGGCCGGGCAGGCGGGGAAGGGCAAGGAGGGCGCCAGCGTCGCGGGCGGCAAGGAGGCCAGCAGGAGCGGAGGCGCCAGCCCGAGCAAGTGAGGCCCTGGGGGGGGGAGCTGGGCGGGAGGTGGGAGGGAGAGGACAGAAGTTCGGGGGGCGAAGGTGGAGGGAAGGGGAGTGAGGCGGGGGCGCCGCGGTATCACTCACCACCTGCATCCTCCCCTCCCTTCAGCTGCCCCTCCCCCCCTCCTCCTCCCTCTCCCCCCTTCCTTTCCTCCCCCTCCGCCCCCTTCTCTCCTTCCGCTCTCCAGTTTGTACGACCAACACCCTCCCCCTCCTCCCCCCTCCATCCCCCTCCCCCCCAGGCGCGGCGGCATCACCGAGCGCGTGGAGGCCTTCGATGCCGAGTTCTCCGCCATCCTGGACAAGGCGGAGTTCGAGCCGCTGCCGCAGGAGGACCTGGACAAGGTGGGGGAGAGGGGGGGGCTTGGGGCGGGTTAGGGTGAAAAGAGGATGTCAGGGGAATGGGGAAAGGGGAGAAGGGGGGAAGGTGCCGCCCATCCCCCCCCTATGATGGCGTTATGCGCTAACCCGGACAGCACCCCAGCAGCACATCGCACACAACGGCCTGCCCTGCTTCCCAGGCTTGCGCGAGCAGCCCCCCCCCCCTGCCCCCACGCACCCTCCCCGCCCGCTCCCCCCCTCCCCCCCCCAGGCCAAGAACGACAAGTCGCTCATGGGCCTGGACGTGACCTCTGCCTCCGAGGAGTACCTGGACTACCAGGTCTACTACCGGGGCAGCAGGCAGAGGAAGGTGGGGGGGGGGCAAGGGGGTTGGGAGGGGGGTTGGGGGGGTCTGTGTGAGGTGCCTGCCCTGGCATGGTGTGTGCGTGGGCGGCTGGAGGGAGCCGTTCCCGGGGGGGCCAAGGGGGGCGCGGGAAGAGGCGCAAAGGCTGATGCGAGGAGCGGGGTGGCCGGGAGGGGAGCGTGGAGGGCGAGAGGCGAAGTGAAGTCGGCACTCCGTCCGACCGGTAGCGCTCCACCCCCCTCTCCCCCCCTCCCCCACCACCCCCTCTCCTCCCTCACCACCCCCCTCTCCCCTCCCCGCCTCCCCTCCAGATCGCGTTCCGGCGCTGGGGCCTGTTCCACCGGGAGATGGAGATGCACCTGTACGAGCGACTGGCCATTCGCTTCAGGTGGGGAGGGGGGGGGCAGTGGGCGGGGGAAGAGGGGCGTCGAGCCAGGTTTGCAGCAGGGGGTAGGGGTGAAGCCCCCGGCTCTCGGGGGCCCTGGGCCACCGATCCCCTCACGCCTCATCCTCCCTCCCCCCCCCCTCCCCTCCCCCCCCCCAGGCTCAAGAAGCCCGTCCACGCCGACGACCTGCCCGCGGACGGCGCCCTCCCCCCCGTGGACCCGCGGCCCTGGTACAAGCGCATGTTGTGGGTGACGGGGAGGGGGGAGAGGGGGGGGGAGAAAGGGGGAGAGGGGGGCTGCGGGGAGCGGGTGAGGGGGGTATTGGGGATGGCGCTCGGGCGCGGCGGCCGTCACGGTATTTCTCTTGTCCCACCCGAACCGACTCTTCCACTTCCCCCCTCCCATCCCCCTCTCCCCAGCTCCCGCGGTCCCAAGGTGCCCGAGAGCCTCATGGCGCTGAGGGACGAGTTCATGTACATGAAGGTGGGGGGGGGGGCGGGGGGGCCAGCGGGGGTGACGGCCTGGGCCTGGGCATCAGCACGCATGTACCGCCGGCACTCCTTCTTCTAGGTCCTTGTCAGCCCTCACGCTCGGGTGTACCACACACACGCCGGCCGGCTACCCGCCGCGCCTACGCTTCCCCGGCTAACACGAGCAGCCGTTCACACACGCCTTGCCCGCACCGACCTCCACACACACCCTTCCCTCCTCTCCCCCTTCTCCCCCCCCCCCAGCTGTTCAAGGACGTGCTGCAGTGCGACGTGGACATGCTGCTGCCCGGGTCCGTCATCAAGTTCACGTGGTTCGACCACGTGGGTGCGGGCTTCCGTAATGGGGCCTGGGGGGGCTGACTAAGGGGGCCTGCTGGGCTTCGCCTGGGCCTGCTCATCCCCTGGCCCGGCATCACGTAGGCAGCCCCCTCCACCACCTGACCCCCGCCCCCTGCCGTACGCCCATCTCGCCCGATCCCGCAGTGCATGATCTGGATCCCGATCCTGGTCGGACTGGGGCTGGCGGTGTGGAAGATGTACAAGGGCACCATCCAGTTCGACAACCCCAAGGACGCCTTACTCAGCCTCGTGCTCATCGTCATGCCCATCACATGGTGGGGGCGGGGGCGGGTGGGGTGGGGTGGTGCTGTGCGTGGTATGCTGTGGTGTGCTGCGGAGTGCTGCGGACGTAAGCGCAGTGTGCGCAGCATCTTACAGCGAGTTGAGTACGGCAGGCAGAATCGGTTCCGAACCCCTTCCTGCCCTCTCCCCCCCTTTCCTGCCCTCCCCCCCCCCAGGGGCGTCAAGGCCTGGCTGGCGGTCAAGGAGAAGCAGCGCAAGCACCAGGTGTGTGTGGGGGGGAGGACAGAGGGGAGAGAGAGGGGGGGGGAGACGACGGAATGGCGCGAGTGGAGGCGCCCGTGATGGGTCGGGAGGCATACCGGAGGACGAGGAGGAGGAGCCCCCCCCCCGCTTACACCCCTGCTCCCCTGGCACCCCCCTTCCCCCCCAGGCCCACCTGAACGCGCTCTTCATCGTGCACAACCTCAACAACAACGGGGGGGTCATCAGCCAGCTGCTGGACGAGGCGCAGGAGCAGGTGGGGGGGGGGGAGGACCGCGCCGGCTGTGTTGCAGCCCCGGGCCCCCGGCCAGGAGGAACGCAAGCACAGAGGGCGTGCCGAAACACACACACACGCTCTTCCCCCCCTCCCCCCCCCAGGAGGACAACGAGGCCATGCTGGCCTACTTCTTCCTGTGGCAGGCGCAGGCGGGGGGCCAGGCGCAGGGCCTGAGCAAGCAGGCGCTGGACCGCAAGGTGGAGGAGTACCTGCAGGTGGGGGGGGGGGAGGGGGAGGGGAGGGGGGGGGGGGGCCGCCGGCTGCAGAGTCGTTGAGGGTGGGGGGAGGGCGCCAATGCTGTGCGTCGATGCACTGCGGCAGTGAGACGCGGCGGCCGGCAGCAACAGTCCTGCTCCACAGCTGTTGTGGGACTGTGCCCCGCGCCACCACCGCCCACCAAGCTTGACCTCGTGCTACGCTCCCCCTCCCCCTCTCCTGCCCCCCAACCCTCCACCCCACCACAGAGGAAGCTGGACGAGGTGGATGCGCGCATCCGCATGGACTTCGAGGTGTGTGTGTGGGGGGGGGGGCAGGGGGAAAAGAGTCAAGGAGGAAACTTGAATTTCTTTTGCTCCGGCTGAGCCGCCTGGCGCTCTCTAGCGATCAAGCACTCCATAAGGGCCCCGCCCCTCTGCTAACCCCTCTCCTCCCAATGCTTTTCAGGCGGCGCCCACCATATCAAACACGCCCTCCCCCCCCTCCCCCCCCCCCCCCAGGTGACCGACTCCATCAAGAAGCTGGAGCGCATGTCGCTGCTCACAGTCACCATCAGCCCCTCACAGGAGAAGATGCTCACGGTGGGGGGGGGGGCGCGGGGGGGGGCGCATGGAGCGGGGAGGGGCTAGGGGTAGGGGTAGGGGAGGCTTGGTTTGAGGGCAGGGCGCGTGAGGGGAGGGGCGCCCCGGGGCGGGAGGGGGCTGTCCGAGGCCCGTTCCTTCTTGTTGAGCTGCCTTACCTCCCCCTTACCTCCCCCTTACCTCCCCCTTACCTCCCCCTTACCTCCCCCTTACCTCCCCCTTACCTCCCCCTTACCTCCCCCTTACCTCCCCCTTACCTCCCCCTTAACTCCCCCTTAACTCCTCCTTACCTCCCCTCGCCCCCCCTCGCCCCCCTCCCCCCCCCAGGTGCTCCCCCTGGACCAGGCGGTGGACAAGGCCCACGTGCGGCACTTCAACGAGGGGAGGGAGACGGGCGTGGCGCTGGGGCCCCGGGGGCCCAAGGCCAGCAGGGGGGCGGCGGAGCTGGACTGGCACGAGTGCGAGACGGTGCTGCCGGCGGGTGAGCGGGGGGAGGGAGGGAATGGGTCGGTGGGGGGGAGCGCTGGGGCGGGGGGTCTGATGGTGAGCGGGAATGCATGGCCTGGGGACTGGTGGTGGGGGGGGGGGGAGCTGCGTGGCTTACGCGTCGCGTGTGCTCTGTGCCCACCCCAGCTCCCCTGGCGGCTTCTCGCAGCCCGGCGCCCTCAATCCCTCCCCTCCCCGGCTGACCTCTTTCCCACGCCCATTACCCCCCCTCCCCCCCCAGGCCTGACGGTGCGGTACTACTGGAACGCCGCCACCCGCGTGAGCACGTACTGGGAGCCGGACGAGCCGTACGTACCGCTGTCCAAGCGCAAGGCCGTACGGCACACGGACGCACACGTGAGCCTGGGGGCGGTGGCGGCGGTGTTTGTGTGGGGAGGAAGGGGCAGGGCTTGAACGGAGGTGGTGGGGTTGCATGTGGCGCTTCGTCCGTTGAGGAGTGCTGGCATGAGTGCTGTTATTGGGGCGGGGCATGCGGCGTCATAACTCGGCACTCTCCGCCGCATTTGATCCTCCCCCCTCAAGTCTGACACCTTTCGCCTGCCATACTCAGTACGACTAACCCCAACTCCGTCCCCGCCTTTCCCCCTCCCACTAACCTCCTCCTCTTCTACCTCCCCCCCCCAGGGCGAGAGCCTGCGCGACGACGCCAAGTACGAGCCCCAGCCCGCGCCCCCGCCCGACCCCAAGAAGAAGCTCTGAGCTCTGATGGGGCCGGGGGCGGCGCAGGGGTTGCTGGAGGGGCGAGGCGGAGGAACGCGGCGGGAGGCTCTCAGCCCAGCTGCAGCCGCCGGTCTGCCTCACGCGGCGTGGGGCCGCGCCTGGCACGGCCGCAGGCGGCGCTGCCTCTGCCGGTTGGGATGCGGGGGCTGCACCCCTGCGCGCGGAGGGGATCATGGCAGCGGGGCTCACGCACGGGGATGCATTGGCGGCTCGAATGGGGGATGATGCATGGCGCGGCGCGGCGCAGCGCTGCGCCGGGGCAGGTGGGGCTCGGACGCAACGCGCGACCTGGTGTGACGACGTGACCGCGGGGTTGTGCAATGA
Organism: Edaphochlamys debaryana; assembly: GCA_016858145.1. Lineage (NCBI taxonomy): Eukaryota > Viridiplantae > Chlorophyta > Chlorophyceae > Chlamydomonadales > Edaphochlamys > Edaphochlamys debaryana. The sequence goes on from JAEHOE010000044.1 coordinate 257,327, forward strand.
CGCGTCAGCACCATGCGACTGCGGGCACCCCCCTGTGATGGGGGGCCGGGGCTGCGGCTGCGTGTTGTGCCGAGGGTGCGCCCAACTGGGACCTTGACTCAGCAGTACAACTGCTGGCCGTACATAACCGTCTCCTCAATTGTTGACGACTGGGTTCTGGCGTGTTGTCCGTGTAGGAGGTGGTGTGACACGGAGAGGCAAAGGGAGGGCTGCGGTGCAGGACTTTGTCCCGCGTGGTATGTGGTATGCACGCGGCACGCCTTGCCGCCTGGGCAAGCTGAAAACCTGTTTAGGTCCTCATGGCACGTGGTAATACGTCTCGGACAGCGCCTGTTCCCACCTGTGCCTGACTCCGGCCTTGCTTTCCAACGCCAGTGAGGGGTGAGGGGTTAGAAGACATGAGGGTAGGTGCGCCTGAGCCCTCTTGAGCCCATCTGATGTGCCCGGGCTGGTGGTTCTGTGTTTGGGGGGGAGGGGGGAGGGGCCTACTTGATGGGTGCGCTGTAGGGGCGCTGACACGGTGTCAGGGAAGGAAGGGTGAGCGGGGGGCAGGGCTGGCGGGAAGGCGGGAACAGCTGGCACGCTGGATCGGACCGCAAGGCGGCCCAACGTTGGCAAAGCTGCTCATACTCACATACTCACACTGCCGACTGATACACTCTCCGTAAGCTGGCGAACACACTATGATTCGGCCTCCGCAGTAGCAGCAATTTGCCTGAAACTTTGCCCTTGACATACATACTCTTTTCCGCGACGGCTGCGATGAAAGCCCTTTCTTTAGTAGCGTTGCTTCTGGCCTCGTTGCTGCACAGCGCAGCAGCTTCGGCCCATGCAGTGCTCAAGTCGGCCCCACCTCGGGCCACGGAGGCCTACGCCACGCTAGTATACGGCGAGGACTTTGTGCTGGCGGCTCGCGTGCTTGGCCAGTCGCTGCGAGAGAGCGGGACCAAGCGGTGCGTTAATCGGGCGGGAGCTGCGTTGGCCGACAGCTGGTCGGCGGTGCCTGGCTTGCCAGCGCATACTGGGAGCATGGGGGCTGAGGGTGCCGACACGATCCTTGCGGGCACGGCGCCTTCCTCCTCCAGCCGGGCGGGGCGGTCTCTGCCCCATGTCTGGGCCGTATGGCCCACCCGCCGGAGCTCGTCAGCACCCTCGCTCCCCCTTGGGCGGCTGAACTCCTCTCGCCGCTAGCTCGAGTGCACACGACGCTTCCCGCTGTGGCCGGCCTACGCCTGCCGCGTCCGTCCTCCCATCCCCCTGACCCCGCTCCCCCCTCCCCGCTCTACCCCCTCCCTTTCCCCTCCCCCCCTCCTCCCCCTCCCCCTTCCCCCAGGGACCTGGTGGCCCTCACCACCGGCTCCCTCTCCCCCGCCTCCGAGTCCACGCTCGCCTCGGACGGCTGGCGCGTCATCCACGTGGCGCCCGTGGCCAACCCCGCCATGGGCCCGCAGCCCACGGGCTTCCCGCCGCGCTTCGCCTACGTCTACACCAAGCTCTACATCTTCAAGATGACCGAGTACAAGAAGAGTGAGCGCAGAGGGGTGGGAGAAAGCGGAGACGGGGGAGGGAGAAGGGCTTGGGGGCCGACGCGCAGGCGGCCAGGACGATGGCATACACGGGGGGAGGCCGGCATGCCGACGGGAGGGGGCGGGGAGTGAGGTTGAGAGGGGCCGGCTCCCGACCGCCTTTCCTTGCTTCCCACTCCCCTCACACCTACTCCCCTCATACCTTCCTCCTCGCTCTTTGCCTCCCCAGTCGTGTTCCTGGACGGCGACATCCTGGTGATGAAGAACATGGACGCCATCTTCAAGTGCCCCGGCTTCTGCGCGGCGCTGAGGCACAGCGAGCGCTTCAACTCGGGCGTCATGACGCTCGTCCCGTCCGTGGAGCTGTACGACGACATGATGAGTAAGGTGGCCAGCATGCCGTCGTACACCGGGTGAGCGGCGGCGCGACGGGGGGAGGAGGTTCCGTGCCGCTGCGAGGTTGCACGGAGGGGCCCGAGAGGCCCGAGCCGATTGACCCGGTCTCCACCTCCCCTGCGAAACGACCTCCCTCCCTCTTCCATACCTTCATTCCTCCCCCCGAAACGCAGCGGCGACCAGGGCTTCCTCAACTCCTACTTCTCGGGCTTCGCGCACGCGCCCCTGTTCGACCCCGACACCAACTACACACCCGACCAGTACAAGGTGGGGGTGGAGCCGTGGATGGTGGGGCTTGATGGGAGGCGCGGGGCGCCCAAGCGCTCCACCGGGGCCGGCATTCGGGCTGCAAGGCTTGTGCGTACACAACATACGCGTATTGACGGCCCCTGCCCCTCCCGTCTCCTCCCCTCCCCCCCACCAGTACATGCGCCTGCCCACGGTGTTCAATGCCGACATTGGCCTCTTCGTGGTCAACAGCGGGAGGTGGATGCTGCCCAGGTGAGGGGGTAGGGGAGAGCTAAGGACTGCCGTGCCTGGGAGTGGCTCGGGCAGGGCATAGTGGCGCTGTGTGGTTCCGGGATGCGTTGAAGCCGTAGGCCGGGGCGCGGGAGGCCTGCGCAAAACCCGGGTGGAGGTGGCCCCGCGCTCTCCGCTCCAGCCCCGTGCGCTCCTCTCCCCTGCCCCCTCCCCCCCAGGTCCTCCCTCTACGTCATCCACTACACTCTGGGCCCCTTCAAGCCCTGGCTCTGGTGGAGCTCCTGGCTGGTGCGGGAGGACCCCGCCTGGCACGTGAGCAACCTGGGGGGGCGGAGGGGATGGGGGAGGGGGTCCCAAGAGGGGGGGCAGGGCATGGGGGGCCAAGGGTGGCCACGGTGCAGGTCAGGCAGGTGGAGATGGCCATGCTGAATACTGGCATCCCCCGTGCTCCTCCTTACCATCCTCCCTCCCCCCCCCACAACTATCCCCCCCACCCGGCCAGGCTGTTCGCGCCCGGCTGCCCAAGGACACGCGGGGGCTGCACGGGGGCCTCACGGCCCGCCAGGTGGGCACGCGCAGCGGAGCATGATACGCCCCCCCGGCCCTAGACACCCCCTGTCCGCCTCCCTGCCCTCCTCGCTCCCCCTCCATGCCCTCCCCACAGCCCTGGGCGCTGCTAGGCACTGGCTACCGGCCAACCCTCACCACACCCATCCGCCACCACCACGCCCAACCTGCGATCCCCCCAGCCCCGTGTCCGTCCCTCTGCCGCAACACCCCCCCGCCTTACCACCCTCCCCCCAACCTCCTTCCCCGCAGCTGTTCTTCGAGCGCTGGATGGTGGCGCTGCCCCTCGCCCTGGCCGCCGCCCTCGCCTACCTGGGCTGGACCGCCCTGGCCGCCGCCTTCTCCTCCGCGGGACTGGGCTCGCCCCTGCAGCGCCTGGCGGCGGCACTGCGGCCACGGGCGCACGCGGGGGCCTCGCCCGCGGGGGGCCTGGCAGGGGCGGACAAGGCGGGGGCCGACCGGGGCGGCGCGGGGGGGGACGCGGTGATGCGCTGCCTGGCGGCGCCGGGCGGCGGCGCGGGGGACGTCTTCCCCAGGTGCGCGGGAGGGGGGGCGCCGCCCTGCGGCGAGAGCTGCGTGCTGTGCGCTGCGTACATACGGCGCGCGGTTGCCCCACGCCCGTGAACTCTGCCGCCTGCCTCCTGCCTCCCCTCCCCCCACCTCCGCTGCCCCCCTCCCCCTCCCTGCCTTCCCTCCCCCGAAAGGTACTTCACGGCCGCCGCCCTGGCCTCCGGCTACGGCTGTGTGGTGGCGGTCACCGTGGCCACCATCCTGCTGGTGCCGCCAGAGGTGGGGGGGGGAGGGGGCGGTGCCGTGGAGCGGGGGGGGGCTGCGGGTGGGCCGGGGCAGTCGGACCGGCGGGCCACCGGCTGGGACCTTGCTGTTGGGATGTGACCAAAGGGTGCTGGTAGGCCCACACGAGGCCCCGTCGTACGCCGGGCTCGACCACCTCCTCCACCTCCTCAACCCCTGAACGTCCCCCCCAGGTCGAGCCCCTGTACGGCTGGATCCTGTCGTACGAGTGGGGCTTCCTGCTGCTCGGCCTGACGTACGGGTTGTACCTGCGCTCGGTGTACCGCGCGGGGCGGCGGGCGGGGCACCACCCCGCCGTGCATGCACCCAAGGTACGGCACCTTGCACGGGGTTGCACGGCTTGCCGCGGCCTCCCCCCAGCCCGTTGCTGCCTCTGCTGCACACCCCTCCGGCCCCTTCACGCTCGCTCCCCAAAGGCTCCCCCCTCATCCCCCCCCCCCTCCCGGGCCCGCCCTCTGTTCCGCCCGTCCTCAACCCCTTCCCCCCTTCCCTCCTTCCCCCCTTCCCTCCTTCCCCCCTACCCCCCTCCCCCCTCCCCTCGCCCCACCCCAGCACGCCCAGTCCCTGCCGCTGCCGGTGGCCGAGACCGCCGCCTCCGCCGCCTTCCTGGTGGCCTCGCTGCTGCTGGCGCCCTGGCTGGGCCGCCTGCTGCGCATCAGCTCCTTCGCGGGCACCATCGTGGCCACCGTGTTCATAGGCCTGGGCGTCATCGTGGTGGCCACAGTGCAGTTCGCCTTCCTGCCCGCGCAGGTGGGGTGCAGGGGTGGGGGGCGGGGGTGGGGGGTTTGAAAGCGAGAGTCCAGGGCAAGTGAGTGCGCGAGGGGATGGGTGTGCGTGAGGGAGGGGGTGGGGCGAGGGCCAGCATTGCGTGGCGAGGCGAGGACGTGACCTGTGAGCCGGCGTGGTGCGCAAGGCAGGGGTCCGGGGTTGAAGAGGAGCTTGGGGGCTGGCTTAGCGGCCTGCGGCCTGCGGCGGCTGAGGGCGTGCGAGGTGCGTCGCTTGTGCGCTTACCGTCCCGCCCCCCATCCCCTCTGCCTCCCCTCATGCAGTGGTACGTGGCGGGCCGGCTGGCGGGCGCCGCGGGCTCGGGGCCGCGCGCGTCGTGAGCGGGAGGGGCTGCGCACAGTGGAGGGAGGCCGGGAGTGGGGTTTAGTTGGTTGGGTGGGGAGGTGGGCGAGCGCTGCGGCAGGATTGGGGCTGGGGCCAGCTGGGGGTAGGCAATTGGCGGGGCTATTATAGACAACGGGGCGGAGTCGTGCCGTCGCATTTCGTTGGCCGCCGCAAAATGCCTGTTGACGGGGCGCGTGATGGGCTTGGAGCTGGGGGGCTGCGACCCTGGGGCGTGGGGAAGGGGGCTTGGGGAGGTGACAGCCGCCGGGGGCCGCAGCGATAGACCGGGACAAGTGTTGGGGAATGCAAAGTCGTACATGTGCGGATGAGTCTCACGCCGAAGGCGGGGGCTGATGAGGGTCAAGTATATCATGCGTAGGCCCCCGGGTGGCCTGGCGGTGGGGGTCCCAGCAGGGTGTGGGTGTGGGGGCGCTGCGGACCGCGCAGCCATGCGCCAGCTGCTTGGCGGCGGTGGATGCAGCTGGGCGGCATTGCGACGGCGGGGGGGGGGGGTGAAGACTCCAACGAAGCGGAGCTCACGTGGTCCGTTGGGAAATTCGGGGCCGGGGGGGACCGACATGCGGGGGGCTGCAATGTAGGTGGGAAGTGTGCAGCCACTGCTGCCGATTGCTGTGGATGTAAGGCTCGCGTTTGAGGAATCCGCCCCACTGGTGGAGGTGTCTCCTGCGCGTTCCGGCTGGCCCCTCAGCGCCTGGGTGGTGTGGGTATGCGTCGACTCCGACCGGTCGACGACCAATGCTGGAGCTGGCGATGCAAGGGTTCCGAGGAGGGAGCCGCTTAGCCCAAGTGCTGCTTTGGCAAGCGCCGTACCAGCGTGGGGGCAACATGGGACCCCCGCCCACCCTCGACACAGGAGCCAGGAAAGTACCGTTTGCGCGCGCGGCTGCCCCTAGGTTAGCCCCTGCCTCGGCGATGCACATTGCTGGCACCCTGCCTTCTTCTCTCGCGTTGCGGCAGCGGCTACAACGACGCGTTCAGCTGCCATCCCCCCGTCGTCGTCCGGACTACGCTGCACGGCCCCTGCGAGCACAGAACCCCACCCCGGTGAGCTGCAGACACGAGGGCGGCGGAGGGGAGGGCCGCCAAGGGCCCAACCTCATGGCGGCAGCTGGTTACACCGGGGGCTCGCAGTCGGCTCGCCCCGCCCCGCCCATTGCAGCGCCCACGCACCCAAGCCATAAATAGCCCCGGCGGGGGCGGCGCAGCGTCTCAGCGCTTGATGGCCGCCCCGCCCCGCCCGAGCAGGCCCCGGGGGCCGCTCCTTCCCTCGCAAGTCACAACTCTGGTCGTCAGCTCCACTCCATGTACCTCTGCTGGCTCACGCCGTTCGTGTCCGCCCCCCAAACGATTGCAAAACTGGGGCAGGCCCCGGGGGCCGGCGGCACCTCTCCGCTCCGCACTCCGGCATCTCATGTTCAGGCCATGGGCCGGGGCTCCTAAGGCCGCCCCGGCGGCGCCAGGGCCCGGAAGGCCCCTCAGCCGCTTAGGCGGCGATCTTGGAGGAGGCCAGGGCCTGCGGAGAGGAGAGCAAGCAAGCGGCGAGGCAACAAGGGTCAGGGAATGCTTCCACACTTCTACGGACGAACCCCGTGGCACGGGCGTCGCCAGCTCACGGCGTGACTTGGTGGCGTGCCTCCTCCCACACCCCGACCGCCCCCGGGCCTCGTCAGCTCCCCCTCCCGGCGATGCGCTCCGCGCTCTCCCCCCTCACAACATACCGAGCCTCACCGTCCTAATGCCTCTTCCCTTTGCCCACCCCTTCTCACGCCCCTTCCCCCGCTCTTCTTCCCCCCCTTCTCCCGCCCCTTCCCCCGCCCTTCTTCACCCCCCCTAACCCCCCCCCCCGTTCCCCCCCACCTTGAGCGCCTCGTCCACGTGCGCCTCCACGTTGAACTGGTCGTTGAACGACAGCACGCAGCGCGCATTGGCGTCGATCACGTAGGTCTGGCGGCCGGGCAGCAGGCCCATGAGGTCGCCCTTGATGCCGAAGGCCTGTGGCGAAGGGGGGGGGAAGGGGACGGAGGGAGGGGGATAGAGGGCGTGGAGAGGAAGGAGGGGTCGGGATGCGGGCTTGCGGGGTGATGTGTCCTTCGCGTCATCGCGTGGGGGACTTGGATGGTGGTCTGCGCCCCCGTGGCCCTTGCCAGAGCCATGCCCCTGCGTGCCTGCCCCTCAAGGTCTTCGTCAACACCCTCTCCCCCCACCCACCTTGCGCAGCAGGGCGTTCTGGTCGGTCAGCAGGGGGAACTGCGGGAAGGGTGGCGGCGTGGAAGGTGTGGGGCGGGCAGGTGTGGGGCAGGAGTATCCCCCCCGCCCACACGCCATACGGGCGCAGCCAAGCCCACCAGCGATCTTCAAACGGCCTCACTCTCGAGTCAACCTTTGGTCGACATTAACAAACATCTTCCGCAACTACTCCCGCGTCTTGCCGCGGGTGCTGCACCTTCCCCCCCTCCTTACCCCGCCCCCATCCTCCGTGCCCCCCCCCCCCCCACCTGCAGGTTGTTGGCCTTGGCGAAGGCGGCGTTCTCCTCGGGCGAGTCGGACGAGATGCCGAACACGGCGGCGCCGGCAGCAGTGAAGCGGGAGAACTCGTCGCGGAAGCGGCAGGCCTGGGGGGGGGCGGATGGGGTGATTTTCGGAGCATTGGAGAGCGGAGGAAGAGATAGAGCGGCAGCCAGCGAGCCCGATGCGCATGGGGCGGAGGTGGGGGGGGGCAGGGCGTGGGGGGGCCGGGGAGCAGGGGGAGGACAGGAGGGCGCGAGTCGGGGCGGCGCCGGATGGGGGCAGGGGGTGCTGGTGCCTCGCGCGCCAGACCGTGTTAGTGGGCAGGGTCGTCCGCTCGTTCCTTCGCAGTTGCAGTCCCCCGCCCCAGCCCACCTCCTTGGTGCAGCCGGGGGTGGCGGCCTTGGGGTAGAAGAAGAGCACCACAGGCTGCGGAGGCGGGGGGGGGGGGAGTTGGGGACAGTGGTTGGGGTTGTGTGGTAGGTCGTCCTTAACACCGAGCCAACCTGACGAAGCCCCGAAGAGGGGGTGGTGCGGGGCAGCCTGCCTGTACCGTGCCGTGGTGAACCCGTCCCAAGTTCCCAACACCCTCAGGCTACCCGGGAGACCTCTCCCATACCCCCAGGCCAGGTCCGCTGCGCGCTCGCACCTGCTTGCCCTTGAAGCCGGACAGCGTGACGGTGCCGCCCTGGCTGGACTTGAGGACACGGAAGTAGTCGCTGTAGTTGTCCAGCTTGTCGCCCACCTTGAGCTCAGCCTGCACGCGGACAGTGGGGCAGTCGACGCGCGGTTACGTGGGCGGAGGCCTCAGCCCGGCCTAACGCATGGCCGGAGGATCAGGACCGAGCGTCGGTAAACGCCAGGTGTTTGGCAGGTTGCGGGCTGTTCTGTGATTCCAAGACACAATTGGGTTGCCCTGGTGGCTGGGGTCGCGTTGGAGAGCAAGAGCGACTGGCCAGCACAGCGATTGGTCGCAAACGCAGCGCCAGCGCCCACCTTGACGACCACGGTGGCAGCGCGCTGCATGCGAGGAGCAGCCACGCGGGGCTGCACGCGCGCAGCGGGCGCACGGGCCACGGAGGGCCGGGCCGAAGAAGTGGGGGCACGCAGGGTCTGCATCTTTGCTCACGAGACTGAAGTGAGGATCAGCAGTTGCTTGTTAGTGTGGATCGTTGGACAGCAGGCGACTCGTTGTTGAAGGAGCTGACCCACATGGAAGCCGAAGCTTCGAACCGCGATTTCGCCCACTGCTGGCCTCCAACGCTTCGTCGAGTTCACATCTGACAGCTACCGTGTCGAGATCGCATGTGAGTAGCGTGCTCACAGGGACGGGTCCACGGGTCCATCGCCCTGACCACCCCGAGCGTCTCAGCACTCCATTGGCACTCCCGCACCCAAAACACGGTGACGCCCTTAGTGGCCAGCGCCACATGTGAGCACCAGACCCGGGTGGCCGTGCCGCTTGGAGCCTCCTGGACATGCAGGGCTGCATGTCCTGGCGGTCCTGGTGAGGTTGACTGGGCTTGAGCAGGAGACGAGGGGGCCCCAGCTGCCCCAGCATCCAGCCTCAACTGCAGGCTGCACCTAACGCCGGCGCACAACGGCACAAGCAATTGACCAGGGATGCCGGGGACCCCCCAGGCCCCAGCCCTCCCCAACAGGCAACAGGTGCTCAGCGTCCGCCTGGGGGCTTCTCCCTCCGCTTGCCCTACGCGCAGAGGACGGAGGGCCTGCACGCCAGCAGCAACCACCATGCACTGGGCCCCCTGCAGACACACTCGTTACACGGCATCTCCGCCCACAGGCCGTCGCACCCTGAGCACACCCTGACGCGCTCTGCAAGTGAGGCAGGCAGCGGTAATGGCCACGGCCCAGCATGGCTAGAACCCTAACCAGGTACACACCTGTACCACGTTGGAAGTGGACACTCAATCTTCGCGTTGTGCTTCAAAGTATAACGGAGGCCCACCCTACCCGTCCATGTTTGGGGGACCCCATCCCCGTATTGACGTTCGGACAGGATGCACGCCCCAAACACCCCTTCAATCCACGCAGACTACCCCGCAGATGGATCCGGGAAGGGAGATCAAACGTAGCCTAGCTAGGACCAGTCACCTAGCTCACAAGCACAGAAGCATCCACTTCTTCTGTAAGTGTGCAGCTTACGCCATGACCAAAGGGCACCCGCCACGCGCAAGACGTCACCCCACAGCTCGAACCAAGCGAACCCTGCACCTGCACCTCAAATGCTCCTGAACGCAAGCCCAAGAAGCAACTCCAACTCGCCATAACGGCCGCCTCCGTCCACCTAAGGCAAACAGGTGGAGCCCACTTCACCGCCGCTAGCCACAACGACGTACGAGTTGAGTGGCCCCCCGGAGCCCGTCGGGGCAGGCACCAACCAGGGAGGGCCACGCACCACCAGCCACCACGCCACGGCTCGCACGCCAGTAGCCCCGGTAACGGAGCCTTAGCCACCAGCCAGCGAACGCTAGCGCAAGATCACACAGCAACGCTCCAGGCCAGCACCAACAGCTCCGAAGACTCTGCCCCCCTCGACAGGCCGTCACGGAACCTGCAGCCAACAGCAGCCTTCATCCCCTCCGGGGCAGTCCGACTGATGTGCTGGGCTGCTGCCCAGACACAGGCTTGGGCAGATCGATGGTGACAAGCATTCATCACCCTATCATTATCCTGCATTATCCTACCGTTAGACAAGCGGGGCGCCCCCATGGGGGCGGCGGATCAGCCCAAAAAACCTCCGGCCGGCCCACGCTTCAGTTGGCCAGGAGGCTAGGCCACCACATTGCCTGCTGCGCCTTGCTTGCCACATTGTCCTTTCAAGTTTCGACCACCAGTGCGCCCATTACTGTGCCCCTCTTGCGATCTAGGCAGGGTGAGGCACAGAACAATGTCGCATACGATAACCGATCACGACCCAGCCCAACTGCCAGATTTTGTTTGTACGACCGCCATCTGCATCGAGGGTGTGCTTGCAGACCGCCAGCATGGGAAACTTATTACTGCGAGCCTTGAACACAGCAGCCCCCCTGGTCAAAACCTCGTCCAGAAGAGCTGGTAGAAAAGAAGTAAGGAACATCTCTACTTGAGCCTCCACTTATCTTGCCAGTGCTATAAGGCGGCACGGGCAGCCCCCATCCCAGCGGCAGCCAAATCCCCAATCCCCAATTCATGTCGACTAAGGATCGTCATGCGCAGCAGCAGGACCCCGCGCACGCTCATCAGCTCATCAGCTCAGCAGGACTAGGCCGCACCCCCCTTGGGCCCCTCGCATCCATGCCCCTTCCCCCTACCCCACCTGAACACCTGATGGTGCTCAACATAAGGAGTCACGCTCTTGGCACGTTCCCACATTATAGCAATACCCTTCCCAGATACTGTACGGAAGAATTCAGAGCAATTGCAATACTCCCACGTTACTAGGACGACAAGCGCAGCCCAGGGGTCGGCCGCGCCGCTGGAAGAGGAACAGGGGCACAGCACGCCCGCGCATCCGTTACGCTCACTGGCACACGAGGCAAGGCGCTGTGCGCTGGGACTCATGTGCACGGAGCGAACCTGCGTCTTGCAAGTGCGTGGAGGGCCCTACCTTGTGCATGAAGAAATGGGCCCTCTGCCGCACTGAAGCAGGACGTGAAACGCTGAAAGCCACTGCACAGACCCGCGCCGACCCGTGCCGCCAAGGCAGGCGCAGGCCAGGGGGGCTCTGGAGCGGTTGGGGCGCACCGGCCGGCTCCCTCAGGGCCCCAGGGCCCGCCGCGCTTCGGCCGCCACCTGGGCGCAGTGGGGCAGCCGCCTGCGGGGGGTGGGCAGGTGGGGGCAGGGGGGTAGAGGGGCACGCGGGGGCAGGTGACGCGCAGCGACTGCAGAGACAGCAGGGTGGGCCTGGGGTCCGTGCACAGGCCTGGATACAGGGCGGATGACTCCACAGCCCAGTGATCCCCCGGTGCGGTCGGATCCACAAACGCCGGCCCACAATACGGTGCGCGCAGACGGGCCTAGCGGGGGGCCCCACAAACGAGTCGGTGCTGGCAAGCAGCACGTCGCCGCCCCGCCACTTCCTCCCCTTCCCGACTCCAGCGCCCCCTCACCACTCGGAGCACAGCCCCTGCACGCGCCGCCAGGCCGCCTCCGCCGCCTCCCTCACGGCCTGGCCGGCGGGGCTGGCCACTGCGCCTCCGCCTCCGCCAACGGCTCCGTCGGCTGCCGCCGCCGCCGCCGCCAGCACCAGCCCCAGGTCCAGCACGATTGCAAGCAGCGCCGCCTCCGCCACCGGCACTGTCTCGCCCCCGCCGCCGGCCAGCGCGCTGATCTCCGCCGCCGCTGCCGCCGCCGCCGGCCCGCGCGGCAGCACCAGCAGCGGCCGCCAGGGCCCCAGCGCCTCGCCGGCGCTGGCCTCGAGCAGCGCCAGCCCCGGCGCCGCCAGTGCCTCCGCCGGCAGCGCCAGCGCCAGCTGCAGGGGGCGGCTGCGTGCAACCCCCACGGCGGCGGCCGGGGCAGCGGGGCCGCCGGCGACAGGGGACTGGAGCTCAGCGATGTCCCAGCTCAGACCGGCGTCGAGGGTGTCGTCAGGGGGTGGGGGGTGGGCGTGGTCGTTGTGGATGCGGATGTGGAGGCGCCGCAGGTGCAGCTGGGCGGGACGGAGGGGCTTGGCGGAGGGGCCGGGGGCGAAGGGCGGCGGCGGTGGTACGGGCGGGGGGGTGAGGGCGATGGACAGGGCGGCGGGCTGCCCCGCGATGACCGCCACTGGGGCCAGCGCCAGCAGCCGGGGGGCGGGGGCGGTGGCGGGTAGGGGCGGCGGCGCTCCGCCTCTGGACACGGCGCGGGGCGGCCAGTGCACGATCTGCGCGAGAGGGGGCACGGAGGGCAAGGGTAGGGGCAGGAAGGCAAGGCCAACCGTTCAACCGCCAACCGTCAGAGCCCCTACCTCGTCGTCCAGCTGCAGCACGGCCCGGCCGCCGGCCGCCTCCCCGTCCTCGCGCCGGCGCCCCAGCCGCCCCCCCAGCAGCCCCCGCAGCAGCGCCTGCACGCCCGCGCTCGGGCTGGCGGCGGCGGCGCCAACGGCGGCGGCCCGCGGCGGCGGCGCTGCATCTGCCCTCGCCTCCGCCACGGCCGGCCGTGCGCTGCCGCCTGCAGCCCATGCCTGAGCCTTCTGCTTGCAGCCGCCTGCCGCAATCGCCAGACCGGCGGTGCTGGGGTCACTGCCCTCGCTGCGGCTGGGGCCGGCGCTGGAAGCACGGCCGTGGGGGTTCCGGGGCGCGGCGGCGGAGAGCAGGGCCTTCGCGGCATCGGCGGCGGTGGCGGCGTCGGAGGCAGCGCCGGCGGAGATGGCGGAGGTGACGGTGGCGGCGGCGCTGTCCTCGCTGCCGCTGGTCTCCTCGCTGGTGCTGGCGGGGCCCAGCGGCGACCCCGCGTCCCCCGAGCCGTCGCCGCTGCCCGGCTCGGCCCCGCACACGCGGATGCAGCGGAGTGCCGACACCGCTGCGGCCAGGCGCAGGGCCTCGGCGGCTTTGGCCCTGGCGTCGGCCTCGGAGGGGCCTGTTGAGGCGGCGGCGGCGGCGGTGGGGGTGGCCTCAGCGGCGTCGCTGCTCTCGGCATCGGTGGCTTCCGGCAAGGCGGCAGCTGCAGCGGCGGGGCCTGCGCGGGCCGGCGGCGGTCGCGGGCGGCGGCGCAGGAGCACGTCTGCGATGGCGTGGACGCAGCCGGCACGGAAGGTGGCCGATAGCATCTGCGGGGCGGGGCCGGGGGTGCGGGGGGTGGAAAGGTGGCGGTGGAGGGATGTCGTGTCCGCCGTAGCGAGGCCCTCAATAGTTCATTGCCTCTGCAGGCAAGAGCAGGACTCTTTTTCAATCGGTTGCTCTCTACCAGCTCCTTATCCTATGTCCAGCGCTTTGACATACAGTGCTCTACGTGATAGAGGTTCTGCATAGCGACTTCGCTTTCAAAAAGGAAGGTCGGCGCTCGACCACGGCTTTGGCGCGAGCAGCAGGTGTCCACGAGCGTATCAGTGCCTCCATAAGTCAGACATCAGGTCGGGTTTGCGAAAGGAGTTGGTTCGCAAGGGCCCGAAGACCGCCGCATGCTGGGTTCGTGCATCGCCGCCCACCCCCATACCCACCCCTGTACCCCGCAAACCCGTCGCACACCCAGTCAGGCGATCGCTACTGAAAGTGACCCTCAAAGCGCAGATGGGCATGGAGGAGCAGGCATGGAGGAGCAGGCGTACTCGGGTAGCTCAGGGTGACTCTCCACGTCTGGAGAACCCACCATTCGGCCTATGTCAAGGCGGGTGCCAGGACCCAAGAGCCCCCCAACCCGGCCCACCTGCGCATCCATGGACTCCAGGTGCAGCCGCAGCGCCTCGGCAGCCCCCGGAGCCAGGTCCTGCAGCCCGCAGCCGTACATCTTGAGGGAGAATCGGGCCAGGTCGTAGCCGCCGCCTCCGCCGCCGCCGCCGCCAACTGCGCCGAAGGCTCCGGCGCCAGGGAAGGCGCCGTGTGGGCCGCCCACGCCGGCGCCAAAGCCCTGGAAGCCGCCGCTGCTGCCCGGCCCTGCCCCGCCGCTGTGAGCGCTGCCTGACGGGAGCCCAAAGCCTGGGGCCCCGGGGCCAAAGACCTGGTCGAAGCCGGGGCCCTGCAGCCCCTGCAGCGACACGCTGCCGTCCCCGAACAGGCTGGCGAAGCCGCCGCAGCCGCCGTCACCGAAGCCGCCGCCGTCAGCGCCGCCGGCTGCCCCAAGCTGGGCGCCGGCCAGCGGCAGCGGCGCTAGGGGGCTGGCCCCTGGCAAGCTGGGGGCCGCGGGCTGCCACGCGCCCGCGGGTGCGCTTGCGTGGGCCGCCAGAGCGGGACCCGATTGCGGCCGTGTCGGCAGGGCGGCGGCGACGGCGTGGGCGGCGCTGGCGGAGCCGATGCCGGAGGACCCCGAGGGGACGTGGGCGGCCTCCGCGGGGCCGCCTGGGCCCGATGCATGGGCAGTCTGCAGGGGTGCGTCGGTCCACCCCGCCGCCGCCGACCACTGCATGTCGCCGCCGCCGCCGCCTGCATTGCCGCCGCTGGCGTTGCCGCTGCTGGCGTTGCCGCTGCTGGGTCCCAGCGGCGAGCATCGGCCCCAGCTGACCTCGGCAGTGCAGGTGCTGCAGCTCAGCGCCTGGCCGGCTCCCGCCGCCGCGGCGGCGGCGGCGCTGGCGGCCGGCGCGGTGGTGCGGCTGCCCGCCGGGTACATGGCGTCGGGAGGCACCCCTGCCATGGCCGCTGCCAGGTTGCCGCTGCCTCTGGCACCGATGCAGCGGCGGAGCGACAGCCCGGGCGGCGCTGTGGCGGTGCGGTAGAGGCCAGCGCCGGCACCCGCACCGCCGCCCAAGCGGCCCGCGCTGCCGCTGCCGCCGCCGCTGCCGCCACTGTTACTGTTTGAGGCGACCGTGGCGGCGGCTGCAGCAGCGGCGGCGGCGTTGGCCGCGCCCCGAGTGACGCTGGGGTGCTCCAATCCCAGGGGCCAGGGCTGCCCGGCAGCGGCAACCTGGGGCAGGCTTCCGCTGAGGCCGGCGCTCGGCTGCCAGGAGTGGGTGGGCGAGGGGGCGCCCGAGCCCATGCCCGGGCCCATCATGCCCGGGCCCATGCTCAGGCCCACGCCGAAGCCCAGGCCCAGGCCCAGGCCCGGTGGGGCCCTCCAGGCGCTGCCGGCGCCCGGCGCTGACAGTCTGCCCATGCGGCCGCCCCAGTCCCCAACGTCACCGCCTCCTCCTCCTCCTCCTCCTCCTCCTCGGGGGCCCTCCAGCATGGCCGGCGCCGGCGTCAGCGCCCCTGTCCCCGCGGGAGCACCGTGCGGCGAGGGCAGGCGCAGGTCCACATGCTCGGCCGCCAGCTCCCGCAGCATGTCGGACAGCTCGCACGTGAGCCGCATGTCGTGCGCACCGCCCGGGCCCAGCTGGTCCGTGGCGGTGGGGGTCGCGGGCGAGGTGCCGGAGCCGGGGGGCATCTGCTGTGCGCCGCCGTGGGATAGAAACGGCAGGTGCTGCGCGTGTGGCGCGTGCGGCGGCTGGGGCTGGGGCTGGGCCTGGGGCGGCAGGCGCAGCAGGCGCGGAGGCGCCGGGAGGTGCAGCGGCAGCGGCGGTGGCAGCAGAGGTTCTTTCGGCGACAGGTGCTGCTGCTGCTGCTGCAGCGGCGGCCGCGCTGCCAGCTGTGGCGGCCCCGCCAGCAGGGAATGCGGCGGCCCGGGCAGCTGTGGCGCGGGCGCCAGCGGGGGGGTCATGTCCATCGGCTGGGGCTGGGTCCGGTGCAGGCCCGCCTCCGCCACCTGCTGCGGGAAGTGCCCCGGGCATTGCTCCCGGAAGGGCTGCATGGGGTGCTGCTGCGCGTGCTGAGGGCCGTGCTGAGGGCCGTGCAGGATATCCTGGAGGGGCTGCTGGGCGTGCTGGGCGTGCGGGGCGTGCTGTGGCGGCGGCGATTGCCGCGACCGCATGTGCTGCTGCCGCTGCCACGCCTCCAGCACCAGGAAGGTGGGGTCCCTGCAGGGCTGCGTGCGGGGGCTGGGGCTGCGGTCATCCACACACCCCAGCGCCTCCGCCGCCTCCGCCCGGTCGCCCGTCGGCGCACTCGAGTACAGCCGCAGCGGCAGCGGCAGCGGCAGCGCTGGGCCGGCGCCGGGAGCAGCCGGAGGCGCTGCCGCCTCCGCCATCGCCGGCTGCGCCGTCAGGTCGAGCGTGTACGACACAAGCGCCGCGGGCATTGCTGGCGGCGCCGCCAGAGGGCCGCCGCCGTCGGCCGCCCCCGCCATGGTGGTGCCGCTGTCCCGCGTGCCGCCGACGGAGCGGTGCCGCAGCCGCCGGTGCGGTGCCCTGCTGGGGCCATCACCGCCGCCGCCGCCGACGCCGACGCCAACGCCGTTAGCTCCCGGAGCTGCGCGTGGCTCCGTCACTGCGCGGATGTCACGCGGATCCACGAAGCGGGGCCTGGTGGCGAGGCGGGGCGGCACGGGGGACGGGCGGCGCCACCCCCCAGCCCCCGCCGGCCCCGCCGCGCCCCCTGGGCCCATGTCGTCCGATGTGGGCCCGGCACCTGCGTTGTCTGGCTCCGAGCCCTCCTCGGCGGCCGACCCGTCCTCCTCCGTGTCGTCGCTATCCTCGTCCGGGCTCCCAGCCGAACGCGGCCGCCTGCTGCCGCTCGCCTGCCGCCCCGGCGGATCCTGCGGCTCCGGTGACTCCCGCGCCTGCGCCTGCCCCTGCGCCGCCGCCGCCTGCGCCCGCATGGCCTGCCGCAGCTGCCGCTGCTCCGCCAGCCGCTGGCGCCGCCGCAGGCTGTGGCGAGCCAGCCGGGTGCGGCAGGACCTGCGAGGAGCGGTCGGCACGGCGGGGGAGGGTTGGGGCATGGGGGTAGCGAGCATGTGCCACACACGCCATCACCACCAGCCAGCGCGCTACCATGGCCAACGCAAGGTTCTGGCACCCCTTCACCGGCCCTGGCCTGTTACACAGCCCTCCCGGCCACCTTTTGTCGCCATCGAACTCGGTCACATCATGAAACTTGCCGCACTGATGAGACACACGGGGGGTTGGAGTGAGTTAGCACGGCGGTACGTACGGGATTGGTTAGCAGGATGGACGACGAGCCCGCATTGCGCCTGGGAGGCCGGCCGGTTGCTCGCACGCTAGTGTATGCATTTCTGCCAACGCCCGCCCTCCTCCGTCCTGGAGTCACCAAGCAAGCCACGGCGGCAGCACTTCGGAACTGGGCGGACACGTGCGTACGCCCAGGCATTGAGCAGCCCGTACTACCGCCCTGGCACCTGCTGGCAGAAGCGGGAGTAGACGCCGCTGACCAGCAGCGACTGTGCGCGCAGGTGCGCCTCACATATCCCATAGCGGCGGTAATAGTTTCGCTCGCCGGACATCTGCCGGGTGCAGCCCTCCACCTGTGTGGGGCAGCAGGCGCGACAGGGGGAACGCAAGCGGGCAGGCTGGGGGAAAAAAGTGCGGGCTGGTACTGTGCAGGTACGGTCTGCACAGGTTTTGACGCCGCGAACTTCATGAAGACCGCATGCAGTGCCCCAGCTCTTCCCTGCAAGGGGCTGGCGCGTGCTGGCGTTTGGTCCGGAACGGGGATGCCATGGCGTCAGGTCAGCCTGCACTGGCACCTTGCAGGCTAACCGCAACCTCCAGGACGCCCATGACACAACAAGTAACAAGTAATAACGGCAATGCGAGGGCTCGGGACAGCTTCACCCGAAACCAAGGACGCCAAGCGAAACGCCTGGCGCGCCTGGCGCCATGCCGTCTGCCGCACCTTGCACTCGTCTTGGGGACCGCCCGCCCCCTCCTCATCTTGCATGTCCATTATTCAGCGGGAATGGCTCATGTGGGGAAGCCTACGGGCGCATCCGGCACAGCCGGCGCGCGGCAGGGGATTCGGGCTTCCGCGCGCAGGCCGAGACCGACGGAGAACGTTGCACACCACGAGTGACACACTTTCAGTCATTGAACCATGAGTGGCTGAAGTCGCAGCCTTACGGGCGTTGTTCGCGTCTGTCGCGTCTGTTGTCGCGTGCGTGTCACGGCGCGTAGCGCCCTCACTACTGGAGGCTACAAGCAAAGACTAAACTGCTTACTCGACTGTTTAGACAGAAATACGTCCGACTTGCTTGACGTCTGCGACAGAGCCGAAGTACACTTTTGCAACCCGAGCCTTAATCTCTCCTTGCCGCTCCTTGTCCCTTTGGTACACAAGGAAAGAGGCTTGAAGCAATAACGCTTTTCCGCGCAGTCATCGCCCAGATAACCATAAACCGGAGAGGACGAGCACGGGCGTCACGGGCGGCTAGCCGTAGAAGGACTGGGCGCCCCGGCACCTTGTCAGGGGATGACAGTTGCAGCGGGATTGCTGGTTCAACAATCCCCTGGGATTGAGGTGCGCCCGGGTGGGCGGGGGTCGGGGCACTCGGGGGTGTTGGCACTCGAGAGCAGGTACTGTCCGGCGGACCCATCAGTCCGCCAAGCCCTGCCAAGGTCGCCTTCACGCAACCCTACGTTTCTTCCTTGACCAGTGTTTCCGCTGGCCTCGCGCCCATTTGGTGTGTACGGTAGACACCCACGACGGTTTCGTGGTCGGTCAAGGTTTCGTCCACCCCACCGGCAGGCGGCTGGTTCCCCAGGCCGTGCCCTAGCTAGCGCACTCGCTTGCCTTGCACTCCCTGCTTTACCCCCCACAGCGGGCCACCGGCGTCCGACCCGGCCCACCCGCAGCCGGCATACATTTTGGCTGATGTACTGGGTTATAAGCTTGCAGTGTGCCAAGTGGCAAGTGGCAGGTCTCTCGGCCATCCATCGACTTCCGGGATTGCTGGCAAGGCCCACGCGCAGGAGGACCCATCACGTCATGCGCCTGCGTGCTTCAAGGCGCGGGAGCGGCCCCCACATGCTCGTGGGCAGCAGGGCCTACAAAGTAATACGCTGCCGGCGCTGCGATGGTGATCTGACCAGTTTCCTAACCTAAGGTAAGTATACACCGTTCGTCCGGGCCTGGGCCCGGTCGGCCAGCAGTCACGGATAAGCAGCACGCTCTGGCCATGTGTGCGTTCCCGTTGGCCCGTTGGCAGCAGCGCTACACCCCCTGCACCCCGGACCCGCGCACTCGCTTGCCTGGCACCCTTGTCTTTTTACCCCGGACCCCCCCCACTGAACCCCCGCCCCTACCTGCGCCGCGGATATACAGCTCCGAAGGAGTTTGGGTGGTGTGTTGGGTGGTCTCGTCCTCCAAGCCGCGCAGGGTCAGCACCTGAGTGCGGAGCTGGGGGAGACAGGGGACACAGGGGGCAGGGGACGGCTGGAGGAGGGCGTGGGGTCACACGGAGGGGGGGGGGCGGCTCGCGGGGAGCCTGGCCTACGAGTCATGCACACGGGGTGTGCATGGGGCACCCTCCCCACGGCGGCGTCAAGCGCCGCGCCGCGCTCTCTCGCCGCTTCCCACCCCACTAGCTGACACCCTGCCGATGCGGGATTCCAATGCACGCCCTAGCGGCTCGTGGAGGTTGGATCTGGGCCATGCAACGTCATGTGTGCAGAAGATTCCTCCCTGAGTCCCCAGCGCCCCCGCACCCCGCCCCACCGCGTCCGCCTCTCCCGCTGCTGGCAGAGCTCCGCGTGCACTGGGGCTGCCGCTGGGCCAGGGCCTGGCCGGGCCGCGAGGGGTGGAGGTGGGGAGCAGGGATGTTTGGGTTGAGCGGCGCCGTGGGAGCAGGGAGCCCACCAGGAGCCGGGGCAGGCACGTCGCGCACGGGCGCAAGCGCCAGTCCAAGGGCACCCAGGGGCCTCTCTCTCCAGCGTCCGGGACCTTTCTGCATCTCTCCAGCGCCCTCAGGCCCTGCTCCGCAAACTACGGTACCCCCCGGCCCCCGCCCCCGGGCCCCGCCTGTGTGCTACCTCCGTCCAACAGCCGCTCACAGAAGACGGGGAGTCGGGCAAGGCCGGACCTCAGGAGCGCATGTGTCCCTTCATCTTCCCCCACTCGCATGGTCGAATGCGGGCTGCCCCCTCACTCCACCTCACTCTGGAAGCCGCCAAGGTTGAGGGCCAGCTGGTCGTGATCCAGTGAGGATGCGGTGGACTTCGTGGTCGCGGCCTGCACGAGGTTGAGCTGCGAGGCGTTCTTGTTGCGCACGATACTGACATGTAATAACGGTATGGGGAGGGAGGAGTGCCTGTGCGCAGTGGAAGGGGGGTTGCGGGGGCACGAAGCCTTCGTGCCGAAGGCGTGGGTTCGTGCGTCGGCGCGATCTGGCCAAACCCTGGCCCTCACAGTCTGCTGTGGATCCCAGATTGGCCGCACCATAGCCACAACTCCTATAGCTACTCTACGCACGTGTGTGGACCGAAGCTTCGCGAGGAAGAGTTCTAGGCTCTGCCGAACCTCACTTCCTCTTTACTACAGCTCTTGGCCCAGAGAGCTTTGCTTCTGACTCTTTCTTACTTAGCAATGCATTGACATTACCGGTAGCGTGGGGCGAAAACATGGCGCTGCGATGCTTCGCCTGCTCTCGGGTCTTCCCTGCTTCCGCCGTGCAGTCCGTAGGAGAACCGCAATGCCCTGAGTGCGGATCGGAGTTTGTCGAGTTAGAAGCTGTGGTGAGGCGCACGGATGTTCAACAAAGACGTCGCGATTGCGCGAGGACGTCAGCTTGCCGTCCGAGCCCACTGTCAGCGCACGACGTGCAGCACGCGGCGGGAAGCCTGCTAGTGGGGGCTGACAAGTGATCAACGACTCAGCCAGCTCAGATCGACTCTGCGTACTCGCACCGAAGCCCCTGCGTGCAGCCGATACTGAGCCCGGGCGTAGCTGCCTTTTTTGTAGCCTGCCGTAACCTCGTCATTTCGCCCGCGTCACTGACGGACCCCTTTGCCAACACTTGCGCAGGCCTCCCCGGCCCCAGCGGGCCTGCCCGCCACGCACCCCGCTCACGGGCCATCACCGTCGGGGCCCAGCCCGGGTCCCGCAGCGGCCAGCAGCCCCGGCCCGGGGCCCGGTGCGGGTCCGGCCCCCACCCGCGGCGCCCGCCTGGAGATCTCCTTCGAGACCCGGCCGCTGACGCTGGCGGGCGTTGGCGCGGGCGCGGGCGGCGCGGCCCCCGCCGGGGCGGGGGCGGGGGCCGGGGGCGGGGTGCTGGGGTTCGTTGACGCCATCAGCCGCTTCGCGCCCCTGGCCCTGCCCAACGGCCAGCAGGCCTTCGTGCTGCAGGTGGGGTGGCGGAGCGGGGGGGGTGGCGGGGTGCCGGAGGGGGGGGGGCGGGGTGGGCGTGGGGCTTGTGTGTGTGTGGCGGGGGCTTGTGCGGGGTTTGTGCGGGGTGGGGCTTGTGCAGCGCTGTGCGGGTGTGGGGTATGTGGTGTGTGGCGCGGGTCGCCGGGCTTGTGTGGTACGGTGTTGGGGCGGGGGCATGTGTGGTACGCACCTGCCGAAGGCCGTGGCGGTGCCCTTGGGGACAGCGCGCGTGGGTCACCGCTCACCCGCCCTCGCCTGCACCACCCCCCCCCTGCTCCTCACCGTCCCCGCGACGACCACCCCGTCCTCTCCCCCCCCCCCAGGTTCAGGACGGCGCCCTCATGTCGCCCTTCACGCAGGGCCTGGGCGGCGCGGGGCCGCAAGTGGGGTGAGCGGGGCGGGGCGCGGAGGCAGGGGCAGGGGAGGAGCATTCACGATGGTGGAGGTTAGCAGCGTCTAGTCGATACAAGCCCTTCCCTTTCCCCCAACCCCACTCCTCCGCTGCTGCTTCCCGTTGCGGCTACGCGATCCCACCCAGCACCAAACGACCCCCAACCTCCCCCGCCCTGTCCTTACGCTCTCCAATGTGTACGGTATTCATCCCCCCCCCTCCCCCCAGTGGCGCCGTGGGCCTGGACCCCGCGGACTGGGTGGTGGGTGCCGACCTGGACGCAGTGGTGACCCGCCTGCTGGACGCATACGCGCCGCCGCGCAGGGCCGCAGCCGCCGCCACCATCGCAGCGCTGCCGCGCCGCCGCGTGCCCGCCGCCGCCGCCGCCGCCTCGCCCCGCCCCGCCGCCGCCGCCGCGGATGAGGCGCTGGCAGCCGCCGCCAGGGCCGCCGCCGCGGCGGAGGCGGGCGAGGAGGAGGAGATGGAGCTGACGCCGCCGCCTGCGGCGGCGGCGGAGCCGGCGGAGCCCCACGTGTCGGTGCGGCTCGAGCCGACGGCGGCGGCGGGGGCTGCGCCCGCGCCGGCGACTGACGCCGCCGGCAGCGGCGCCGCCGGCGTGCGGCTGCGGCTGCAGTTGGACGAGGGCGCGGGTGCTGCTGCCGCCGCCGCTGGGTCCTCGGGTGCCGCCGGGGGGTCGGCGGCGGAGGCGGGCGGCGCCGGTGCGGCCGCGTCTTGCTGCGCCGGGGAGCTGTGCAGTGTGTGCCACGACGCGTTCGAGGCGGGGGGCGAGGTGGTGGAGCTGCCGTGCCGCCACTGCTTCCACGAGTCGTGCATCGTGCCCTGGCTGGAGCAGGTGGGGCGGGAGAGGGCTGGGCCGGGAGGTGAGGGGTGTGTGTGAGGAAAGAACGGTGTGGGGGGCTGGAGGGGCGCAGGATGGGAGGGTGGGGGACGAGTCTTGGCGTGAACATCTAGACTTTGAGGTTGTGGGGTCCTGGGCTGAGGGGCAAAGCGACCGAGGTGTTTTGCACGGAGTCGCTGCAAGGCTGGAGCCCGGCTTGCGCTGGGGGCTGCGAGGTGACACGTGCGGCCGCAGCGGGTGGCTGTGACGGCCCTGCCACCGGTGCCTCGGCCCACCCTGCACCCATAGGCTGCCCACCCCTTCCCTTCCCTTCCCTCCACCCCCCACAGCAAAGCACCTGCCCGGTGTGCCGCAAGCGCCTGAGGGACGCCCCGGCGCCCGCGGCCCGCCAGCCCCAGCCCCAGGCCCAGGCCCAGCAAACCGGCCCCCACTCCCAGCCGCCGGCCGCAGCCCAGGCCCAGGCCCAGGCCCAGGCCGGAGCCGGGCCCGGCGCGGGCCCGCCCCAGGTCCAGGTGCTGGGTGGCTTCGGCGCTGTGCCCATGGCGGTGCCGCTGGGGGGCATCCCCCTGGTGCCGGTCATCCCCGTGCTGGCGCAGCCGCCGCCCCCGCCGCCGCCGCCGTCCCTCACGCGCGACGCGCTGGCGGCGGCGGAGGCGGCCTTCGCCGGCCTCTCCCAGCGCTTCGTCCCGCTGACGCTGGGACCGACGCCGCGGCCCGCTGCCGCCGCCGCCGCCACCGCCGCCGCCACCGCCGCTGCAGGCGCGGGCGCAGGCGCGGGCTCTGGTGGTGGAGCCGGGGCAGGGGTGGGAGGCGGTGGGGGCACGCGGTCGGCCCTGCGCGGCGGCTTCTTCAACACAGCCCCGCGGGTGAGGGGGGCGCGGGGCTGAAGACGGGAGGTGCCTGGCGTGTGCTGCCCTAAGCTTAGCATTATAGCAGTCGAGATGTGCATGTGAGTCATGCGCTTTACGCCCCCGCACTGACGAGCCGCCCCGGACGACGCCCCGGTCTTCCCCCCGCAGGCGTCTCCTCCCTCCAGCGCCGGGGGGGCACCTGGCTCCTCCCGCGCCACCGGCATGGCTTTGCACGCCCAGCTCAGCCGCAGACCTCCCACCGACACCGCCGCCCTTTCCGCCCTGAACTTGCCCGCCGGCGGCCCCCTCTCGGCCGCCGACCGCATCCGCCTGACCCCTTCGATCAGCAACGACATCGGCAACGGCGGCCGCTTCCAGGGCATCCAGCTCACCGCCCGCCAGCGGGACGCGGGCACAGCAATGGCCCATGCGATGCACGCTGGGCCTGACGTGGACAGCGCCGAGGCTGCTGCGCTCATGCCGCGCATGCTGTGGCACATGGCGCTGGGCGCGGTGGTGGACCAGCACGCAGCGAGCCAGCAGCAGCCGGCGCCCTTCGATCCGGCCCCCCGGGCCCTGCCGCCGCCGCCGCCGCTGCCCCGCCGCGCCGCCGACGGCCGCATGGACCTGGCGGCCATGGCCCGGGCCATGGGGCGGCAGCTGACGGACACGGCCGTGGAGGCGGCGGCGGTGGGGCCGGCGGCGGCGGTGGGGGGCGCGGGGGGCGCGGTGCCGCGGGGCGAGGCGCTGCTGCAGTGGATGCACGACAAGGCGCTGCAGGTGGGGGCGGGGGGTGGGTGGGCGGGGGGTGTTTCAAGCTGAGGGGGAGAGCGTGTCGTGGGCGGGGGGTGGGTGTTGGGGAGGCCCGGCGTTGGTGGGGACGGAATGAGAGTGCGCTGCCAACAAGCACCGAACCGACCGGAACCCAGCCCAACCCTGAGCACGTCCTGCATGTACCAGCAGCCCAGCGATGCGCCCGGCGGGACCCCACGCATCCCTTGGCCCCTCCACATCACCACCCACCGCCCCACCACCGCCCCACCACCCACCGCCCGCCCCCCCTCAGGACGCCGATGTGCTCATGGCCGCAATGCCCCGCGTGGGGGACCCGGGGAACGTGCGGGGGGGCGTGCGGGAGGCGGCGGCCGACTGGCTGCGCGGCGCCCGGGAGCAGCTGCGGCAGCGGCAGCAGGCCCAGCCGGGCCCGCAGCAGGCCCCGCAGCAGGCCCAGCCGGGCCCAGCACCACCGGGCCCAGCGGCAGCACCAACGGCGGCGGCAGCTGCGGCGGGGCCGTCGGCGGCGTCGGGAGCCGGGGGGGCGCAGGCGGAGGGGCGGCAGTCGGGGCAGCTGCACGCCCGCGCCAGCGACGGCGGCGAGGGCAGCGGCGCAGAGGGCGAGCGCCCCACGGCGCAAGTGCCGCGGCACTCCCAGGGGCAGGACGCGGCGTCCCTCGCGCACCAGCGCCCGGCCGGTGGCTCCGACGCAGGGGCAGCGGCGGGGCCAGAGGCGGGGGCGGGGGCGGGCTCAAGCTCGGCTGCGGCAGCAAGCGGTGGAGGCGGAGCGGGGGAGGCGCGGGAGGAGGGCGGGGGGGCGCCCAGCCAGGGTCGGGGCCGGGGAGCGCATGCTGCGGCGGGCGCTCGGCGCGGCGGGGGCGCTCGCGTGGTGGTGGCTCGGCCCAGGGCTGCGGGCGCCCACGCCCATACAGGGGCCTCCGCCGCCGCTGGCAGTGGCGGTGGCGCTGCGGGGACCGCTGCTCGCAGGGCCCCGCCGCCCGCGGCAGCGTCTGGCGGGTCGGCCAGCAGCCCTGGCGGCGGCGGCGGCGGCGGCGGCGGGATGAACCCGGTGTCGCTGGTGGTCGGGGGCGCGGGCGCTGGGCTGCGGCTGCTGGGCGGACTGGCGGCAGGGCTGCTGCGGCGGGGCAGCGGCGGCGGGCGCAGCGGCGGCGGGAGCGCGGATGCTGACGCCGCGGCGGGCGCGGGCGCAGAGCCTGCGCCTGGGCCTGCGCCTGGAAGCGGCAGCGACGGAGCACAGTAGGAAAGGGGTGATGCAATGGCGGTGGCGGTCCAGCGAGTAGTAGGCCGGGGTGGCTGACAGCTGAGCTGCCTCCCAGGAAGGGCTGGTTGCGGGCGGCAGGCCGTGTGTTTGCAACCGCCGGCGTTTTGCTCTATCGGGGGGGTGGGGGTGGGCGTTGGAGGGGGGGCTGCTTCCAGGTGGGGGGAGGTGTGCCGGTCCACCTGCCGCCGTCTCGACAGGGCTTGAGGAGGAGTCGAGGCACTGTGGGGCGGGGTCAGCCCTGTGCGTGGGTGTACGAGAGCTGTATGTGTACGGTAGCTTTGCCCTTTCAGGCCATTGAGTTGAGTTTGCGTGCAGGATGAAAGTGCGACGTACAAGCGCGCCGCACTGGGCGGACTGGTTGCGGGCTGCAGTGCCTTGAATTTCGGACGCCCCGTTGTCTGTGTAAGCTTATGCGTGGAATCCATAGGCCTGCCTTTGCTGCAGTCATCGTCAGCGCGCCCCAACCGCACTGCCCGTCTGCAACGGGCTCCGACGTCTGCCGAGGATGAGGAAGCCAGGAGAGCGATACCTTCTCTGCAGAACCGTCCGTCCGTCCCTCCCGGCCACGCCTGTCCTGCTGCTGCCGGTACCACTGCTGGCGCTGCTGCGTCCTTACAACGGCGGGCACGCGTCTGCCACACTCGGCCCTGGGGGAGGCGGGCATAGCCCCCGCGCAGCACACAAGCAACAAGGCTATCTAGCACTACACGGAGCGGGCGAGCGGCCCTGGGGGATGCAACTTGCAACTCGCGACCGCACACTGCGCTCTGCCTGTCCGGACAAGGGTGGCTGCTCGAAGGCAGGAAAAGGGCTGGAGCCCCGTGGCTCCCCCCCCCGGGGGTTGCATTTGCTGGCCTTGCTTTTCGCGTAACTCGTCTCCCGTGTCTCCTTCCCCCCCGGGGGTCCCATGTTCGCGTTCCGTGGACCCCACAACCCCTCTCCACCACCACCCCGCACCAGGCCACTCATCTGTTGTCCACTACACTTTCGGCCCTCGGCCTTGCACTCAAGCAGGCCCACCCACTCCCCGACCCACCCAGTCCGTACGCCCGCTCGACCCCGCCTTCATCACACCGCCCGCCCTCTGCCCCCGTGCGCCCCCAGCCCCCAGCGTGCCCACCAGCCAGCTCCGCAGCGCGCCCCACGCGCCCTGCCTATCGCCCCCCGCCTCAGCCGCCGCCGCTGACCCCACAGCCCCGTCTACCCCAGCGCTGCCCTCACACCGCCCAGCCGCCGCTCGCATCCGCCCCAGCTTCTCCCGCAGAGCCGCCTGCGCCCTGCCCGCCTCCCACGCCTCGGCCAACCGCTGCTCCCGGCTCCTCTCCGCCTCCCCGCCTGCGACTGCCTCCCTCGCCGAGGCCCTTGCCTCGGCCGCCGCGGCCGCCTCAGCGGTACGGCGCTGTGCGACCTGCTGGATCCAGCCGCGCATGGCCTGGCGCTGGAAGTTGCGGACCTCGATGACGGACATGGGGTCGCCGGGGTGCGAGAACATGAGGTCCAGGTGGTGGGCGCCCTGCGGTTGGCAGTTGGCGGTTAGCGGTTGGGGCAGCATGGACGACGCCGGGCCGTTGACGCTCGACGGCGCAACCGCGCTTGGGAGCCCATGGAGGTGCTGTGCGCGCTGCTGGGACGTCGCCCACCGGAAGCATCAATCTGGCTTTGGAACGCTTAGCAATGAGGGAACCCCCCGCTAGTTGACCCCGCAGAGTATCAGTCACAGTCCAACCGTGCAACCCGCAGCAAACCGGAGTGCGCACTTTAGTCTATGCTGCTCTGCCCGTAATGAGCGCCTGCCCACAGGTATCACCAGACCATGTGGCCCCCCCATGTGGCCTGCTGTATACCCGGGCCTACCTCTGGGATGATGACAGCGGGAAGAGAGTCCGAGACATCCTCCAGAACGCCGCCACCTGCGTTGCGGGAGCATGGGTGTGGACGGCAGGAGCACTCGTCATTGCCGAGATTTGCTGAGGATGTGCGTTGTGTGCGAAATCACGTCAAATGCGTGCGCTAAAGCAACATCTTCGCCCTTGGGAGGTTCCTGCAGCGTCCCCCGCAAGGTGAAAGCAAGGGTTTCCAGAATTGAATGAGCAGATGCACGTAGTTTCTGCCTTGGGCGCATAATGCTTGATGTTATCACTGGACTCCCCACTCCCACTGGATCCGGCTCTGCCTTTAGTTGTTGCATCCTGATCTTGGGATCTCAGTGCCATGGTCCGGCTCCTGACAGTATCGTGTGCTAGCTGTCCTCTGCAGTGTTGCTTGTGTATGCGTGCCCGCATCCGAACGGTATATGCGTAGTGGGTCACTGACCCTGGTGGTTGGGTGCTGGCAGAGCACCGTCAGGCCGAGGAGGCTGCCACTGTAACACACTACTACTGATGCACGCAGTTTCCTGCACGAATGCGTGCGCTGAAACAACGCCTTCGCCCTTGGGGAGGTTCCTGCAGCGTCTCCCGCAAGGTGAAAACCTTCCTGCGCGTGCCCCGGGCGGGGGACCTTGCCCAGTGTGTGCGCAGTTTGGGCCCGCCCCCTCTCCTGTGCGAAACCGGAATCTCCTCCACCTGACCCTGACCCTCGGCCCTGGCGGCTGCTTGTCTGGCCCCCATCTGCATTTGCGCTGCGTCTGCCTCCCGGGGGGAGGTGCTGCTTTTCGGCCGCAGGCCTGCCCCCCCGCCGCCGCCGCAGCCCTCCCTGTAGCGCCGCCCCCGGCCTCGCAAGGCGCCAAAACGGTTTGCAAGGTTTGATTGCGCTCAGCTAGCTACGCTCTGCGAGCAGCTAGGATCGAACTAGCGACCTTCAGATCTTCAGTCTGACGCTCTCCCAACTGAGCTATACCCGCTTGTTCACGTGGGATACCCACCCCGCCCACACCAAACCACACGCATCCACCCGCACCAAGAAAGCCCCGAAGAAACACACGCCCCGACACACGCCTCGCAAGCTCCCCACCAAGCCACCACGCGCAGCCGCCAAGCTGCTGGTGCGCCGCCGGCCGCTATGCTGTTCTTGGGTGCGTCTTGAGAGGGCTGGGCGCAGGGTGTGCAACGCGCACACGTGCATGCGCACAGCCTGCTGCGTGCCCCACGCGCCCGTCAGCAGCCCCGCCGCCCGCCGCCGCCTTGCAGGGCTGATAACCGTTGCAAGGCCATGCCAGCCAGGCCGAAGACCTGGTGACGGCACATCAGCAGTGCATGCCAGTGCCGTTTCCTCGCCAACTAGACTGCATGTGCGCACTCCTCCACTTCCTGTCTCGCTGTACTGGCAGCGCATGCCTTGGGTGCTGCCAGCAGCCACGCCGCCCAAGGCATGGTGGTCGGTGCTGGTTTCCTGGACTGCAATGGTTCAGGGCAATGTACCCTCCTCCCCGCGCACTGCGCAGTGCGTTAGCAGTAGGGCGTAGGTATTTCTCTACAACTAAAAGGGATCTCCTATTCCCGCCCACATGTGGGCCAGGCCCTTTCCGCCCGTTGCACAGGGTTGCTACCCTGGACACGCTCCCAGGTCCTCAGGGACCGGGACCAGAGGACAGGTGGAGGGCAGCACGGGGAGGACAGGGAGAGGGCTGGAGGAAGAGGACACCTGCTTGACGAGGATGGGATTTGAACACACGCCCTTTCGAACTGGTCCCTTCACGCCGGAAGATCGGTTCCGGTGAATAGCATTCCTGAAACTAGCGCCTTAGACCGCTCGGCCACCTCGTCAGGTGGGGACTGGCAGTGCCCACAGAGGCGGCAAATCGCCCCCAGTTGTGAAAAGGGTTTCCAGAATTGAATGAGCAGATGCACGCAGTTTCCTGCACGAATGCGTGCGCTGAAACAACGCCTTCGCCCTTGGGGAGGTTCCTGCAGCGTCTCCCGCAAGGTGAAAACCTTCCTGCGCGTGCCCCGGGCGGGGGACCTTGCCCAGTGTGTGCGCAGTTTGGGCCCGCCCCCTCTCCTGTGCGAAACCGGAATCTCCTCCACCTGACCCTGACCCTCGGCCCTGGCGGCTGCTTGTCTGGCCCCCATCTGCATTTGCGCTGCGTCTGCCTCCCGGGGGGAGGTGCTGCTTTTCGGCCGCAGGCCTGCCCCCCCGCCGCCGCCGCAGCCCTCCCTGTAGCGCCGCCCCCCGGCCTCGCAAGGCGCCAAAACGGTTTGCAAGGTTTGATTGCGCTCAGCTAGCTACGCTCTGCGAGCAGCTAGGATCGAACTAGCGACCTTCAGATCTTCAGTCTGACGCTCTCCCAACTGAGCTATACCCGCTTGGTCACGTGGGATACCACCCCCGCCCACACCAAACCACACGCATCCACCCGCACCAAGAAAGCCCCGAAGAAACACACGCCCCGACACACGCCTCGCAAGCTCCCCACCAAGCCACCACGCGCAGCCGCCAAGCTGCTGGTGCGCCGCCGGCCGCTATGCTGTTCTTGGGTGCGTCTTGAGAGGGCTGGGCGCAGGGTGTGCAACGCGCACACGTGCATGCGCACAGCCTGCTGCGTGCCCCACGCGCCCGTCAGCAGCCCCGCCGCCCGCCGCCGCCTTGCAGGGCTGATAACCGTTGCAAGGCCATGCCAGCCAGGCCGAAGACCTGGTGACGGCACATCAGCAGTGCATGCCAGTGCCGTTTCCTCGCCAACTAGACTGCATGTGCGCACTCCTCCACTTCCTGTCTCGCTGTACTGGCAGCGCATGCCTTGGGTGCTGCCAGCAGCCACGCCGCCCAAGGCATGGTGGTCGGTGCTGGTTTCCTGGACTGCAATGGTTCAGGGCAATGTACCCTCCTCCCCGCGCACTGCGCAGTGCGTTAGCAGTAGGGCGTAGGTATTTCTCTACAACTAAAAGGGATCCCCTATTCCCGCCCACATGTGGGCCAGGCCCTTTCCGCCCGTTGCACAGGGTTGCTACCCTGGACACGCTCCCAGGTCCTCAGGGACCGGGACCAGAGGACAGGTGGAGGGCAGCACGGGGAGGACAGGGAGAGGGCTGGAGGAAGAGGACACCTGCTTGACGAGGATGGGATTTGAACACACGCCCTTTCGAACTGGTCCCTTCACGCCGGAAGATCGGTTCCGGTGAATAGCATTCCTGAAACTAGCGCCTTAGACCGCTCGGCCACCTCGTCAGGTGGGGACTGGCAGTGCCCACAGAGGCGGCAAATCGCCCCCAGTTGTGAAAAGGGTTTCCAGAATTGAATGAGCAGATGCACGCAGTTTCCTGCACGAATGCGTGCGCTGAAACAACGCCTTCGCCCTTGGGGAGGTTCCTGCAGCGTCTCCCGCAAGGTGAAAACCTTCCTGCGCGTGCCCCGGGCGGGGGACCTTGCCCAGTGTGTGCGCAGTTTGGGCCCGCCCCCTCTCCTGTGCGAAACCGGAATCTCCTCCACCTGACCCTGACCCTCGGCCCTGGCGGCTGCTTGTCTGGCCCCCATCTGCATTTGCGCTGCGTCTGCCTCCCGGGGGGAGGTGCTGCTTTTCGGCCGCAGGCCTGCCCCCCCGCCGCCGCCGCAGCCCTCCCTGTAGCGCCGCCCCCGGCCTCGCAAGGCGCCAAAACGGTTTGCAAGGTTTGATTGCGCTCAGCTAGCTACGCTCTGCGAGCAGCTAGGATCGAACTAGCGACCTTCAGATCTTCAGTCTGACGCTCTCCCAACTGAGCTATACCCGCTTGGTCACGTGGGATACCACCCCCGCCCACACCAAACCACACGCATCCACCCGCACCAAGAAAGCCCCGAAGAAACACACGCCCCGACACACGCCTCGCAAGCTCCCCACCAAGCCACCACGCGCAGCCGCCAAGCTGCTGGTGCGCCGCCGGCCGCTATGCTGTTCTTGGGTGCGTCTTGAGAGGGCTGGGCGCAGGGTGTGCAACGCGCACACGTGCATGCGCACAGCCTGCTGCGTGCCCCACGCGCCCGTCAGCAGCCCCGCCGCCCGCCGCCGCCTTGCAGGGCTGATAACCGTTGCAAGGCCATGCCAGCCAGGCCGAAGACCTGGTGACGGCACATCAGCAGTGCATGCCAGTGCCGTTTCCTCGCCAACTAGACTGCATGTGCGCACTCCTCCACTTCCTGTCTCGCTGTACTGGCAGCGCATGCCTTGGGTGCTGCCAGCAGCCACGCCGCCCAAGGCATGGTGGTCGGTGCTGGTTTCCTGGACTGCAATGGTTCAGGGCAATGTACCCTCCTCCCCGCGCACTGCGCAGTGCGTTAGCAGTAGGGCGTAGGTATTTCTCTACAACTAAAAGGGATCCCCTATTCCCGCCCACATGTGGGCCAGGCCCTTTCCGCCCGTTGCACAGGGTTGCTACCCTGGACACGCTCCCAGGTCCTCAGGGACCGGGACCAGAGGACAGGTGGAGGGCAGCACGGGGAGGACAGGGAGAGGGCTGGAGGAAGAGGACACCTGCTTGACGAGGATGGGATTTGAACACACGCCCTTTCGAACTGGTCCCTTCACGCCGGAAGATCCGTTCCGGTGAATAGCATTCCTGAAACTAGCGCCTTAGACCGCTCGGCCACCTCGTCAGGTGGGGACTGGCAGTGCCCACAGAGGCGGCAAATCGCCCCCAGTTGTGAAAAGGGTTTCCAGAATTGAATGAGCAGATGCACGCAGTTTCCTGCACGAATGCGTGCGCTGAAACAACGCCTTCGCCCTTGGGGAGGTTCCTGCAGCGTCTCCCGCAAGGTGAAAACCTTCCTGCGCGTGCCCCGGGCGGGGGACCTTGCCCAGTGTGTGCGCAGTTTGGGCCCGCCCCCTCTCCTGTGCGAAACCGGAATCTCCTCCACCTGACCCTGACCCTCGGCCCTGGCGGCTGCTTGTCTGGCCCCCATCTGCATTTGCGCTGCGTCTGCCTCCCGGGGGGAGGTGCTGCTTTTCGGCCGCAGGCCTGCCCCCCCGCCGCCGCCGCAGCCCTCCCTGTAGCGCCGCCCCCGGCCTCGCAAGGCGCCAAAACGGTTTGCAAGGTTTGATTGCGCTCAGCTAGCTACGCTCTGCGAGCAGCTAGGATCGAACTAGCGACCTTCAGATCTTCAGTCTGACGCTCTCCCAACTGAGCTATACCCGCTTGGTCACGTGGGATACCACCCCCGCCCACACCAAACCACACGCATCCACCCGCACCAAGAAAGCCCCGAAGAAACACACGCCCCGACACACGCCTCGCAAGCTCCCCACCAAGCCACCACGCGCAGCCGCCAAGCTGCTGGTGCGCCGCCGGCCGCTATGCTGTTCTTGGGTGCGTCTTGAGAGGGCTGGGCGCAGGGTGTGCAACGCGCACACGTGCATGCGCACAGCCTGCTGCGTGCCCCACGCGCCCGTCAGCAGCCCCGCCGCCCGCCGCCGCCTTGCAGGGCTGATAACCGTTGCAAGGCCATGCCAGCCAGGCCGAAGACCTGGTGACGGCACATCAGCAGTGCATGCCAGTGCCGTTTCCTCGCCAACTAGACTGCATGTGCGCACTCCTCCACTTCCTGTCTCGCTGTACTGGCAGCGCATGCCTTGGGTGCTGCCAGCAGCCACGCCGCCCAAGGCATGGTGGTCGGTGCTGGTTTCCTGGACTGCAATGGTTCAGGGCAATGTACCCTCCTCCCCGCGCACTGCGCAGTGCGTTAGCAGTAGGGCGTAGGTATTTCTCTACAACTAAAAGGGATCCCCTATTCCCGCCCACATGTGGGCCAGGCCCTTTCCGCCCGTTGCACAGGGTTGCTACCCTGGACACGCTCCCAGGTCCTCAGGGACCGGGACCAGAGGACAGGTGGAGGGCAGCACGGGGAGGACAGGGAGAGGGCTGGAGGAAGAGGACACCTGCTTGACGAGGATGGGATTTGAACACACGCCCTTTCGAACTGGTCCCTTCACGCCGGAAGATCCGTTCCGGTAAATAGCATTCCTGAAACTAGCGCCTTAGACCGCTCGGCCACCTCGTCAGGTGGGGACTGGCAGTGCCCACAGAGGCGGCAAATCGCCCCCAGTTGTGAAAAGGGTTTCCAGAATTGAATGAGCAGATGCACGCAGTTTCCTGCACGAATGCGTGCGCTGAAACAACGCCTTCACCCTTGGGGAGGTTCCTGCAGCGTCTCCCGCAAGGTGAAAACCTTCCTGCGCGTGCCCCGGGCGGGGGACCTTGCCCAGTGTGTGCGCAGTTTGGGCCCGCCCCCTCTCCTGTGCGAAACCGGAATCTCCTCCACCTGACCCTGACCCTCGGCCCTGGCGGCTGCTTGTCTGGCCCCCATCTGCATTTGCGCTGCGTCTGCCTCCCGGGGGGAGGTGCTGCTTTTCGGCCGCAGGCCTGCCCCCCCGCCGCCGCCGCAGCCCTCCCTGTAGCGCCGCCCCCGGCCTCGCAAGGCGCCAAAACGGTTTGCAAGGTTTGATTGCGCTCAGCTAGCTACGCTCTGCGAGCAGCTAGGATCGAACTAGCGACCTTCAGATCTTCAGTCTGACGCTCTCCCAACTGAGCTATACCCGCTTGGTCACGTGGGATACCACCCCCGCCCACACCAAACCACACGCATCCACCCGCACCAAGAAAGCCCCGAAGAAACACACGCCCCGACACACGCCTCGCAAGCTCCCCACCAAGCCACCACGCGCAGCCGCCAAGCTGCTGGTGCGCCGCCGGCCGCTATGCTGTTCTTGGGTGCGTCTTGAGAGGGCTGGGCGCAGGGTGTGCAACGCGCACACGTGCATGCGCACAGCCTGCTGCGTGCCCCACGCGCCCGTCAGCAGCCCCGCCGCCCGCCGCCGCCTTGCAGGGCTGATAACCGTTGCAAGGCCATGCCAGCCAGGCCGAAGACCTGGTGACGGCACATCAGCAGTGCATGCCAGTGCCGTTTCCTCGCCAACTAGACTGCATGTGCGCACTCCTCCACTTCCTGTCTCGCTGTACTGGCAGCGCATGCCTTGGGTGCTGCCAGCAGCCACGCCGCCCAAGGCATGGTGGTCGGTGCTGGTTTCCTGGACTGCAATGGTTCAGGGCAATGTACCCTCCTCCCCGCGCACTGCGCAGTGCGTTAGCAGTAGGGCGTAGGTATTTCTCTACAACTGAAAGGGATCCCCTATTCCCGCCCACATGTGGGCCAGGCCCTTTCCGCCCGTTGCACAGGGTTGCTACCCTGGACACGCTCCCAGGTCCTCAGGGACCGGGACCAGAGGACAGGTGGAGGGCAGCACGGGGAGGACAGGGAGAGGGCTGGAGGAAGAGGACACCTGCTTGACGAGGATGGGATTTGAACACACGCCCTTTCGAACTGGTCCCTTCACGCCGGAAGATCCGTTCCGGTGAATAGCATTCCTGAAACTAGCGCCTTAGACCGCTCGGCCACCTCGTCAGGTGGGGACTGGCAATGCCCACAGAGGCGGCAAATCGCCCCCAGTTGTGAAAAGGGTTTCCAGAATTGAATGAGCAGATGCACGCAGTTTCCTGCACGAATGCGTGCGCTGAAACAACGCCTTCGCCCTTGGGGAGGTTCCTGCAGCGTCTCCCGCAAGGTGAAAACCTTCCTGCGCGTGCCCCAGGCGGGGGACCTTGCCCAGTGTGTGCGCAGTTTGGGCCCGCCCCCTCTCCTGTGCGAAACCGGAATCTCCTCCACCTGACCCTGACCCTTGGCCCTGGCGGCTGCTTGTCTGGCCCCCATCTGCATTTGCGCTGCGTCTGCCTCCCGGGGGGAGGTGCTGCTTTTCGGCCGCAGGCCTGCCCCCCCGCCGCCGCCGCAGCCCTCCCTGTAGCGCCGCCCCCGGCCTCGCAAGGCGCCAAAACGGTTTGCAAGGTTTGATTGCGCTCAGCTAGCTACGCTCTGCGAGCAGCTAGGATCGAACTAGCGACCTTCAGATCTTCAGTCTGACGCTCTCCCAACTGAGCTATACCCGCTTGGTCACGTGGGATACCACCCCCGCCCACACCAAACCACACGCATCCACCCGCACCAAGAAAGCCCCGAAGAAACACACGCCCCGACACACGCCTCGCAAGCTCCCCACCAAGCCACCACGCGCAGCCGCCAAGCTGCTGGTGCGCCGCCGGCCGCTATGCTGTTCTTGGGTGCGTCTTGAGAGGGCTGGGCGCAGGGTGTGCAACGCGCACACGTGCATGCGCACAGCCTGCTGCGTGCCCCACGCGCCCGTCAGCAGCCCCGCCGCCCGCCGCCGCCTTGCAGGGCTGATAACCGTTGCAAGGCCATGCCAGCCAGGCCGAAGACCTGGTGACAGCACATCAGCAGTGCATGCCAGTGCCGTTTCCTCGCCAACTAGACTGCATGTGCGCACTCCTCCACTTCCTGTCTCGCTGTACTGGCAGCGCATGCCTTGGGTGCTGCCAGCAGCCACGCCGCCCAAGGCATGGTGGTCGGTGCTGGTTTCCTGGACTGCAATGGTTCAGGGCAATGTACCCTCCTCCCCGCGCACTGCGCAGTGCGTTAGCAGTAGGGCGTAGGTATTTCTCTACAACTAAAAGGGATCCCCTATTCCCGCCCACATGTGGGCCAGGCCCTTTCCGCCCGTTGCACAGGGTTGCTACCCTGGACACGCTCCCAGGTCCTCAGGGACCGGGACCAGAGGACAGGTGGAGGGCAGCACGGGGAGGACAGGGAGAGGGCTGGAGGAAGAGGACACCTGCTTGACGAGGATGGGATTTGAACACACGCCCTTTCGAACTGGTCCCTTCACGCCGGAAGATCCGTTCCGGTAAATAGCATTCCTGAAACTAGCGCCTTAGACCGCTCGGCCACCTCGTCAGGTGGGGACTGGCAGTGCCCACAGAGGCGGCAAATCGCCCCCAGTTGTGAAAAGGGTTTCCAGAATTGAATGAGCAGATGCACGCAGTTTCCTGCACGAATGCGTGCGCTGAAACAACGCCTTCACCCTTGGGGAGGTTCCTGCAGCGTCTCCCGCAAGGTGAAAACCTTCCTGCGCGTGCCCCGGGCGGGGGACCTTGCCCAGTGTGTGCGCAGTTTGGGCCCGCCCCCTCTCCTGTGCGAAACCGGAATCTCCTCCACCTGACCCTGACCCTCGGCCCTGGCGGCTGCTTGTCTGGCCCCCATCTGCATTTGCGCTGCGTCTGCCTCCCGGGGGGAGGTGCTGCTTTTCGGCCGCAGGCCTGCCCCCCCGCCGCCGCCGCAGCCCTCCCTGTAGCGCCGCCCCCGGCCTCGCAAGGCGCCAAAACGGTTTGCAAGGTTTGATTGCGCTCAGCTAGCTACGCTCTGCGAGCAGCTAGGATCGAACTAGCGACCTTCAGATCTTCAGTCTGACGCTCTCCCAACTGAGCTATACCCGCTTGGTCACGTGGGGTACCACCCCCGCCCACACCAAACCACACGCATCCACCCGCACCAAGAAAGCCCCGAAGAAACACACGCCCCGACACACGCCTCGCAAGCTCCCCACCAAGCCACCACGCGCAGCCGCCAAGCTGCTGGTGCGCCGCCGGCCGCTATGCTGTTCTTGGGTGCGTCTTGAGAGGGCTGGGCGCAGGGTGTGCAACGCGCACACGTGCATGCGCACAGCCTGCTGCGTGCCCCACGCGCCCGTCAGCAGCCCCGCCGCCCGCCGCCGCCTTGCAGGGCTGATAACCGTTGCAAGGCCATGCCAGCCAGGCCGAAGACCTGGTGACGGCACATCAGCAGTGCATGCCAGTGCCGTTTCCTCGCCAACTAGACTGCATGTGCGCACTCCTCCACTTCCTGTCTCGCTGTACTGGCAGCGCATGCCTTGGGTGCTGCCAGCAGCCACGCCGCCCAAGGCATGGTGGTCGGTGCTGGTTTCCTGGACTGCAATGGTTCAGGGCAATGTACCCTCCTCCCCGCGCACTGCGCAGTGCGTTAGCAGTAGGGCGTAGGTATTTCTCTACAACTGAAAGGGATCCCCTATTCCCGCCCACATGTGGGCCAGGCCCTTTCCGCCCGTTGTACAGGGTTGCTACCCTGGACACGCTCCCAGGTCCTCAGGGACCGGGACCAGAGGACAGGTGGAGGGCAGCACGGGGAGGACAGGGAGAGGGCTGGAGGAAGAGGACACCTGCTTGACGAGGATGGGATTTGAACACACGCCCTTTCGAACTGGTCCCTTCACGCCGGAAGATCCGTTCCGGTGAATAGCATTCCTGAAACTAGCGCCTTAGACCGCTCGGCCACCTCGTCAGGTGGGGACTGGCAATGCCCACAGAGGCGGCAAATCGCCCCCAGTTGTGAAAAGGGTTTCCAGAATTGAATGAGCAGATGCACGCAGTTTCCTGCACGAATGCGTGCGCTGAAACAACGCCTTCGCCCTTGGGGAGGTTCCTGCAGCGTCTCCCGCAAGGTGAAAACCTTCCTGCGCGTGCCCCAGGCGGGGGACCTTGCCCAGTGTGTGCGCAGTTTGGGCCCGCCCCCTCTCCTGTGCGAAACCGGAATCTCCTCCACCTGACCCTGACCCTTGGCCCTGGCGGCTGCTTGTCTGGCCCCCATCTGCATTTGCGCTGCGTCTGCCTCCCGGGGGGAGGTGCTGCTTTTCGGCCGCAGGCCTGCCCCCCCGCCGCCGCCGCAGCCCTCCCTGTAGCGCCGCCCCCGGCCTCGCAAGGCGCCAAAACGGTTTGCAAGGTTTGATTGCGCTCAGCTAGCTACGCTCTGCGAGCAGCTAGGATCGAACTAGCGACCTTCAGATCTTCAGTCTGACGCTCTCCCAACTGAGCTATACCCGCTTGGTCACGTGGGATACCACCCCCGCCCACACCAAACCACACGCATCCACCCGCACCAAGAAAGCCCCGAAGAAACACACGCCCCGACACACGCCTCGCAAGCTCCCCACCAAGCCACCACGCGCAGCCGCCAAGCTGCTGGTGCGCCGCCGGCCGCTATGCTGTTCTTGGGTGCGTCTTGAGAGGGCTGGGCGCAGGGTGTGCAACGCGCACACGTGCATGCGCACAGCCTGCTGCGTGCCCCACGCGCCCGTCAGCAGCCCCGCCGCCCGCCGCCGCCTTGCAGGGCTGATAACCGTTGCAAGGCCATGCCAGCCAGGCCGAAGACCTGGTGACAGCACATCAGCAGTGCATGCCAGTGCCGTTTCCTCGCCAACTAGACTGCATGTGCGCACTCCTCCACTTCCTGTCTCGCTGTACTGGCAGCGCATGCCTTGGGTGCTGCCAGCAGCCACGCCGCCCAAGGCATGGTGGTCGGTGCTGGTTTCCTGGACTGCAATGGTTCAGGGCAATGTACCCTCCTCCCCGCGCACTGCGCAGTGCGTTAGCGCACAGCCCTTCTGCACAGTTTTGTTTGTGCTTCTCCCACTTCTGCATCGAACTCTCTTAGGATCCCCCGCCCCCATCCCTGCTACATTGACATCGCTCTCTGCTCGCTAGAGCAGGGTTGCGGCTTGCGGGTAGTCGCTCGCGAGAGATGTTGTTGCACTTCGGTGGCCTTGCTTTTCACGTACCCTCGCCCCCGCGCTCTTAGGGGTCGCCGCCTGCTCTGCTCGCCCGCCGCTCGCCCGCATGGTCGCGTACTGACGTTTTTCTCTTCCTCTTCTCGGACAACGTCGTCTTTACCCCCTGGTTCGGCTCCATGGGACGTGGGGACATCTAGACTTCTGGGGGCTCTAGTCGCGCCGACTCGGGCGATGGCGGACCTCCCCTTCTACACACATGCAGGTAAGCCCAGGTAAGCCCGAGGTAAGCTGGCTGGGATACGGTATTGTTTTCCGACCGGGACGCAGGCGCTCTTGGGCTCTGTTACGTGCTGGCACCCTAACATGAAACATGGCCGACCCCGGCACCTCCCCCGCCCTCCCTCTCCATAACTCGTGTGCGTGTCCACCCGCGAGATTCCGTGCCCCTGTGCCCTTGCGGGCCCTCCCGATCCACAGGCGACGACGAACACTCGGTAAGCCCCCCACAGGTCTGCGTAGTCAGCGGAACACGCCCTACGCCACAACCAAGCGCTTCGCTTCGTTGTTTTCTTCACCCTCGCCCCCGTGTCCCCTTTCCCCCCCTCCCTGCTATGCTGGCTTT
Source organism: Edaphochlamys debaryana (assembly GCA_016858145.1). Classification (NCBI taxonomy): domain Eukaryota; kingdom Viridiplantae; phylum Chlorophyta; class Chlorophyceae; order Chlamydomonadales; genus Edaphochlamys; species Edaphochlamys debaryana. The sequence goes on from JAEHOE010000044.1 coordinate 296,623, forward strand.
CCGCGGCCCCATTCCGGTACCGGTACTGTACAGCCGCTCCAATACAAAACCACCCTGACTCACCGTGCCAGGGATCAAGCAGGCCGTTTGAAAATACGATGTTGGAGCCAGCAGAGATGCGGCGCCCTCCCCACTGCGGGGGTTGATTCAGCGGGACGGCAGAGTGTTGTGCGTGGGAAGGGCACACTATAAATGGTGCATGTTAACAGTTGAAGCCACCAGTCACCAAGTGGCAAGGGCCCCCGTAGCTCGCTGAGGGCCCTCTCCCTCTCACTCACCTCGGTGTTGGCCCACAGCGGCCGTGGCGTCACGCCCCAGCGCTCTTGGCATGCGGCCACGGCCGCTTCAAGGTTGAAGGGATCAGACCAGAACATGTCCGTAACTGGGGGACGCCAACCATTCAAGGGGCGGGGTCATTGCTTGGGTTCAGTTCCCATCACGGCAAAACCGCTCGCCTGTCTGCTCACCTCCATCCTTGGAGAAGGGCATTAGCATCTCTGCACACCACTGGAAGTCCCACCTGCAGGCCAAGATGGAGGCCAAAGTCGCAGTCCGTCAGCGTCCAAACCTCCCCGGCGGCACGGCACCCAAGTGTGGCTTTCCCACACCTCCCGCTTGATGCGGGAGTCTCCCACACCGCCAGCTTTATGCAGAAGTTTCACTGCCACCGTCCAGACTGATTCAGCCACACGTACCAGTCTCCGTCGTGGTCAGAGTCCGGGTCAGTCCCGGCCCAGGGGTCCAAGCAGGCCGCTTCCCCCGTGTGGTTGTAGAAGACGCCCACGGCCTTGCCCATGGCTGCCCATTGGGTTGGGGGGTGGGGGTGGGGGCAAGCACCGCGGGTTCAGTGATCTGGGCGGCGTTGGCGGAGGATGCTGCTACTTGCCGTTGCGAGTGCCCCCAATTGAACCCACTCCGCCGCGATCACGGCTGCGGCACATGAAAACAAAACTTCTGCACTAGCCGAGAATCGAACTCGGGTCTGGTCCGACCTGCTGCCAACGGTCCGCTCTCAAGAAGGACCCAAGCACTGGCAAGGACCTATGCTACCACTATACCACTAGTGCGAAACGCCCAATGAGGGGCTCGAACCCTCGACCACAAGATTAAGAGTCTTGCGCTCTACCGACTGAGCTAACCGGGCGGAAGATACCACCGGGAATGGAACGCCCCATCACAAGGGCCGGAACGCCAGCAAAAAGCAAAGCGCCCCGGGCAAAGTGAGAAGAGAAAGCGCGCGGCGGAGCCGAGGCGAGCCGCAAAGAGCTGAAGAGGCGCAGGCCCAGAAGGAGGCGAGCGGGGTCAGCGGGGAGAAGTGGCCCCGTCCCGGGCGAGCTGCAGCTGGCCGTAGGGCTTGGGGCGGCAAGCTGGGGGCTCTCGGTCTGGGGCTGGCGGGGCTGTGCAGGGCCTGGCTGCGTGGGCGCAGGCCCAAGCAGGGGCTTGTAAAGCGCCTTAGCGAGGCTGGCCAGGCGGCCAGCCAGAAAGCGGCAAGGTGGGACAAGGGCAGCTGGTTGACTTGCCCCGGAGGAAATAAACGGGGCTACACCATTGTGATCGCGTCTCAGTGGGCACTCTTCTCACTCTTCCGCTTTTGGATAGTAGGGTATCCGAGTTAGGAGTCAGACCTGGTGCACAGCGGGCGCGACCGCGGGCTGCGGGGACCGAGTACTCCTCACGAACGCATGCGTTCACGCGTGTGTTAGCTATTGCTTTTCTTAGCGACGACTCTTTCGGAGGTGCAATCGAAGTGTTCGCTCGGCCTGCGAAAGCCGGACACAGACCACAGCAACGCTTGCTTCGCGACCTATGGGATGATGCTATGAGAACGTGAACAACTACACATCAAGCTGAGGTACACACCCTTTTGGCACCCCCCGTCGCCCCCTCCCGTACATACCCGTATGCCCTCACACGAGAGCCTCTTCACTTGGAACTCACACTGATTATACACTTCCCCAAACAAGGGGCAAGCCTTGGCTGCTGCGCAGCTCAGTGGTTTTCACCGCTGTCAGCATCTGGTGAACAGGCGGAGTGGACTTGCTGGGCTGCTGGCAAAGTGAGCTACTGAGGAGGCCACGCACCTCGCGCTACACCCTCAGACCCACTGCCCAGGTCCACCTCCCACAAATGCTCCGTTATGGTGGTATGACATTTCAGAAACCACTGAGCTGCGCAGCAGTCGGGGCTTGCCCCCCTTTGGGGGGGAGCGGGACGCGGGACTTGGGGTTGGGTGTGCATGGCCGGTGGGTCGCGGGCGGAGCAGGGGTTTGACGAGAACAACGTGGCGCGGAGCAGGGGGCCGCGGGGGGAGGGAGGCCGCGTGGCCCGCGCGGCACTGCACGCGCACCCCGCCGCGCTGAACACGCATCGAGGCGCGTTGTGTAGGCAACGCGCCTAATGCAGCATGCGTGGCACGCGCGGCGCGTCGCAGGAGCTTTAGCGTGCCTCGGGTGGACGCCGCAAACACGTCGGCAGTCCTCAAACGGAACGCCCGCGTCACTCGCCAGGGCTTCCCGCGGCCCCTGCGGCCTGCCCATTGCTTTAGACGGCACTCTGCTTCTACGCTGGGGCGCTGCCTGGCAGCGAGGGCCCGTGCGCGTGTCAACGACATTTGAACTTCCGAATGTGCGCCCTGCGACGTGACCGCATAGGCGTAGCTCCTGCTCCGCTCTCCGAGCGGAGGATGGGGCAAGCCAACTTGTCGCACGTCTCTGTTCGTGTGTGCTTGCCCACACACTTGCCCCACCCACGCCCTGCCAGCGCGCCAGCTGGGCACCCACCTGCTAGTAGCTCCGAGTCGCTAAGGTTGTCGGAGGCCACGAAAGTGCACGCCACACGCACAGGGAAAGCGGGCAGCTCGCCGTGGCCGTTGGTGATGTAGGCAGACGGGTAGGGGAAGTTGCCCATGGCCTGTGGAACAGACAGGGGACGGTGCATGTTGAAAGGTATGACACATACAGCGCACCAGACCGATGTAACTACACGTTGCACAGCAGTGCCGCCCTGGAGTCTTACGGCATAGCTTGTCTAGAGAATTGCCACTGAGCAAGCCCACTCCTAGCGCGGACCGCCAAGTTGTGCGGGTGCGTGGAGTGACGGGCTCTGGATGGCGGGATTGGCGGCTGCCTAGCATGCTGGCCTGTTGCGGCTGTTGGTGCGCATCCGTTATGCTCAGCAAGCAGCGGCCTTTCATGGAGACCTTTGCCATGCAGAACGGGAGGCGGTTACAGGCATGGCAGTCGCCCAACCTCGCCAAACAGCCCGCGACCGAGCCTGAGCTGTAGGCGTTGGGTGCGGAGCCAGGTTAGCCGCCTCCCTCGCTGACTGGGCCCTGTCGCCTGTCCTGAACAGATACCATGCCAACGACTATGACGAGCTCACCCGCTCAGCATCCGCGGCGTCCGCGGCACGTACTTATATAGCGCCACCTGCAGCTGTACCATTCCATGCAGCCAACAGCCCCACAGCACCACACACCATGCCCCTAGCTATTCCGTACTGTCGTACTGTCGTACTGCAGCCAGTGCGATGTGTTGCCGTGTCCTTATAGCACTCGCTTTCTTGGGTAGGCTTGAACCGCATTCGCCTAGACTTGAATCTGCACCAACCCCGGCTGCACCCGCCGGCGTTCAGTCGCCTCAAAATCGCAGATCAAGTCCAAGCGATGACATAATACGGGTTCCGTAGGCCCACACCACTCGCTATTGCATGTTTCCCTTGACCGCCCACGGAAGCTGCCGGAGTTTGGGAATTGGCAAAACGGAGTTTGGCCAATCGGAGTTTGCCAGGGTTGCCCCCAGGCCTCCTCGCGGCCTACCGTTTGCCCCGAATAGCACCTAAACTCCGTCTGTATCAGCTTGACGCGCTAGGGATGCAAGCGGGAGGTCGGTGCGCAAGACAGCTTGCGCGACCTTGACTCGCAGTTGCGCAGAGCACACCACCGGACCTGCCGACTAGCCCAGACTGTAGAGACGGACTTTGCTTATGGTCTAGAGGCACAGGCTCGGGCGTAGCGGGCACGTACGGAGTTTGCAGAAGTCCGGCACCTTCTTTTGGGGTGTGGGCGGTCAAGGGAAACATGCAATAGGTCCCGCCCCACCCTTCCCGCAAGCCTCCTTGCCACGTTGACACGTTTCAAGCATCCACGCCTCATAAGAAGTCTGCTGGGCAGGGCCTGCAAACTCGTGGGCGGTTGCACTCGGGGTCTTATAACTGTCCTTATGCCACCTCAGCTTGGGCCCTTTACCCGCTCAGCATTTGACTGTGGGGGCCTCTCCTACCAGTATCCTCTCCTGCCGGTATCTCCTACCGGTATCGTTCCTGATGAGGGCATGTGGAAAGCGCGCTCCTGGGGATGCCGGTTCCCCGTGTTTGCAAGAGCGCCCTCCTGGGGTGTTCAATTCCCAGCTCGCTGTGGACATGCGCATGTCGGTAGACGTGCAAAACTTCTGCACTAGCCGAGAATCGAACTCGGGTCTGGTCCGACCTACTGCCTGCGGTTCGCCCTAAAGAAGGACCCAAGCACTGGCAAGGACCTATGCTACCACTATACCACTAGTGCGAAACGCCCAATGAGGGGCTCGAACCCTCGACCACAAGATTAAGAGTCTTGCGCTCTACCGACTGAGCTAACCGGGCGGAAGATACCACCGGGAATGGAACGCCCCATCACAAGGGCCGGAACGCCAGCAAAAAGCAAAGCGCCCCGGGCAAAGTGAGAAGAGAAAGCGCGCGGCGGAGCCGAGGCGAGCCGCAAAGAGCTGAAGAGGCGCAGGCCCAGAAGGAGGCGAGCGGGGTCAGCGGGGAGAAGTGGCCCCGTCCCGGGCGAGCTGCAGCTGGCCGTAGGGCTTGGGGCGGCAAGCTGGGGGCTCTCGGTCTGGGGCTGGCGGGGCTGTGCAGGGCCTGGCTGCGTGGGCGCAGGCCCAAGCAGGGGCTTGTAAAGCGCCTTGGCGAGGCTGGCCAGGTTGGCTTGCCCCAGCCTCCGCTCGGAGAGTGGAGCACCGGCTACGCTCGGCAGGGCGCTGAGGAAGGAGCGGAAGCCTATCTTTCATGAGCTGCAAGCCAAGGGCCTGGCGCCTCGCTGGTTTAAAGGGGCGGATATCCTGTTTCGTGAGGGGGGGGCTGGATGCGGCAGGGGTACCCTTAGGGGATGGGCGGTTCTATGGCCCAGTTACGGGCGGGGTCAAGCCCCAGGCGGTTGATGGTCGCGCTTTGCGCAGTTCTAGGTCTTGCAGGAGGCAAGGCCCGTGGAGTAGGCCGAACGGCCGCAGCGTCCAGCGCTGTGATTCTTTTGAGGATCCTTCATTGTAAACCCGAGGACTACGCCTATGCGGTCGCGTCGCAGGGCGCACCGGATGTCGTAGGGTCGCTCGACGCTTTCAGGGGTCCCACAACCCAGGCAGCGCAGCAGTGTAGCAGCAGTGCGCGGTCTTAACCAAGTTGCAGAAAGCAGGGGCCGCAGGAAGCCCTGGCGAGCGACGCGAGGACGGCCGACGCGTTTGCGACGTCCACCCGAGGCACGCTAAAGCTCCTGCGACGGGCCGCGCCTGCCACGCATGCTGCATTAGGCGCGTTGCCTACACAACGCGCCGCGACGCGTGTTGCAGCGCGGCGGGGTGCGCGTGCAGTGCCGCTCGTGACACGTGGCCTCCCCGCCCGCGACCCACTGGCGACCCACCGGCCATGCACACCCAACCCCAAGTCCCGAGTCCCGCTCCCCCTAAAAGGGGAGCAAGCCCCGACTGCTGCGCAGCTCAGTGGTTTCAACAGTCGCCGGTTACACACCGCAGAGCCCATGCCTTTGCACGTGTTTCTCGCTCCCCGTGATTCGCCCACAGGCGGGGACTTCAGGCAGCGCTGAGCCGGGGTAGACGGCAGGCCGGCGAAGGGTCAAGCCAAGGAAGCCTTCGTAAGTGGTACTTGGCGCAGACCCCGTGTGGAGCTTGTGCCCACCACCGCACGCGGGAGGCGGTACCCTGGCCGAAGTCCTGTACCCGACTGTTCAACTCCGACAGCCCTGCCGTACCGGTACCGGTTAGGGTTCCCTCCTGCCTGAGGCCGCGTGCAGGTACCTCTAGGCTCGGGGCGCTGGCAGCGCGGCCGGTGCTCCATGCAAGCGGCTTCCCGCGCTGCGAGACGGCTGGTGCGTGCGTACTCGCTTCGGCCGTCTGCACCGCCCGAGGTACCTGGCCACAACGCTAGATGCACGTACTGAGGCCTGGCCGCCCGTGCATCTAGCATTGTAGCCACTCAGAGCAAGGCTCGTCGGGCGTGCTCAGTGCCGGGCGCGTCCAATCGAACCCCAGTTGGCTAGCCGGAAGCATACTCCTGCGCGCCTGTCAAGCCCCTCGTGCTTGAGCGCTTGCCACGCCGTACTCTCGTGCCCGTGCGCTTCCCATGTCACCGCCACGGTTCCCGCCTGTTGTTATGTCCCTCCCTCTATACAGTGCTCTTGCTCTCCCCCGCCGCCCCCACCCCCCACCCCCCTGCACCCACCATCATATCGAAGGCCGCCCCCAGCCACTCGCGCAGGTACGCCACGTCGTCCTCGCTGCTCAGCGGCACCGAGGGGCACAGGCCCAGCCCCGTGGCGAGGAACTTGCGGCCTGGCGCGGGGGCGGGCGGTTCGGCAAAGCAAGGAAGACGGGGGGGGGGTATAAGGGGGGGACAGATGACGAAGGTGAGGTGAGCCGGGCCGCAGCAGGGGGCGAGTACCCGCGCGTGTACAGCCGCCCGCATGCAGCCCGCGTGCGGACCTCTGCCTGCACGCCAGTGGGCACCGGCAGGCAGAACCCCGCAGGTGAGGTTGCGGTGTCGTGTGCAGCGAGTCCCCGCGTAGCGCTTTTCCACCGCTGGCCCCGCCCCCCGACGCGCACCCACCCGCGTCGTCGCCTCCGTAGATGCGCAGGAGGTCCCACGTGTCCCGCACATTGTCCTGACGGGCGGGGGCGAGGGGCCGCGGTAGGGTATATGTTTAAGCGGGAAACGGCGAGGCGGCGGCCGCGGTAGGGCGGAAAGGCAGTCGGGGCACGCTCGTGATAGAGGGGCCGCATCACGCGACAGCTGTACGACAGCCGCAGTACGGCACCCACCGCGCACGCAGGCGCCGAGCCCGCCAGCTCGCTTGCGTCGTACGTGACCCCCTTGGCGAAGGAGCCGGGGTCGAAGGGGGGGACCTGGTGGCAGGCGGGGGAGGGAGAGGGGAGTGGAAGCGGGGCACGCCGGCAGCAGGCACACGTGAAGGTGAGTGCGTCTGGGGACCGGAGTAAGTAGAGAGGCCCCAATCCCAACCCTCCCCATCCCAAGCGCGGGGCCGCTCGCCCTACCACTCTATGCAACTCGCCCGCACCCCCTCTGCCTTTCCCGGGCACTTCACCCCACTCCGCAGCCCCTGAACCCAGCCCACTATTCCCACCTCCCAGCCCCCACCCCCACCCCCATCCCACCCCCGATCAGCCCCCCCACACCCCCACCAGCCCCCCCGCCCCCACCAGCCCCCCCCCACCACCACCACCAGCCCCCGCCCCCACCTCGCCGAAGAAGTTCCAGATGGGCGCGCTGCCCGCGATGGCTCCGTCCAGCGCGTGCGGGTACTTGAGCCGCATCCAGGAGGCCAGCATGCCCCCGTAGGAGCCGCCGAAGCCTGGGGCGGGGAGGGCGGGGCCAGGGGGTTCGAGGCAGGGGCGGGAGAGGGGAGGTGCGGGGCAGGCGGACGCCGGGACGGGAGGCAAGAGGATCGGGTAGAGCGGGGTTCGGTCCTCAGCTTAAAGATGCTGCACTCGTACGACGCGGATGCCTGGGCTTAGTCTTCCTTGACTCACCGATGACGGCGCTATCATGCGCGTCGTACTCCTCCTTGATCTCCCAGATCAGCTCCGCGTAGTCAGCCAGGGCCTGCAGTTGGTGGAGAAGATTTTGGGGGGGAGTTGAGCAGCAGTGAGATCCGCCTACCACCCTGACGGCCACCGAACCTCGCCTAGAGCCCGGGACCCCGTCCGCACGCCGAACGCGGTTGAAGACTCCGCCCGCGCCTGGAGCCCCAACCCACGCCAGCTCGGCACACCTCCACCAGCACAACGGCGGCCGCGCCCACAACCCCAGGCCCACCTGCTCCGCCCCCAGGTACCGCATGTGCTTTCGTACGTTCTTGCCGTACGGCACCGACTCGCCGTAGTACCTATGCGGGGGTACGGCCGAGGGGTACGGTCGCAGGACGGCAATGAAGCGGCAGAGTCTCATGGGGGCAAGTGAAGAAAGCAGCGAAGCTGGACCGCAAGGTTCGTCACACCGCCAGTGGGCTCTGTCCTCCAGATGTGCAATTTGGGCCCGCCTTCTCTCCTGTCCTGAACCGGAATCTGTAGACTCCACCTGACCCTGACCCTCGGCCCTGGCGGCTGCTTGTCTGGCCCCCATCTACATTTGCGCTGCGCCTGCCTCCCGGGGGGAGGTGCTGCTTTTCGGCCGCAGGCCTGCCCCCCCGCCGCCGCCACAGCCCTCCCTGAAGCGCCGCCCCCGGCCTCGCAAGGCGCCAAAACAATTTGCAAGGTGTGATTGCGCTCAGCTAGCTACGCTCTGCGAGCAGCTAGGATCGAACTAGCGACCTTCAGATCTTCAGTCTGACGCTCTCCCAACTGAGCTATACCCGCTTGATAATATTGGATAACACCCCCGCGTAGAGGAGCAGTACGCACACGCCAATGACCACAAATTGCCCGCAGAAAGACACGCCCCACGCCTCGCAAACTCGCCTCTCAGCTGCCTCAAGAGTAAGAGCGCTAACGCCGCAGCCGGCCAGGCCGTGGAAGGCCAGCGCCACAAAAGGCAACTTTGACGAGGATGGGATTTGAACCCACGCCCTTGCGGACTAGTAGCTTCACGCCGGAAGTTCCGTTCCGGCTAGTAGCATTCCTGAAACTAGCGCCTTAGACCGCTCGGCCACCTCGTCAACACCGTCTGCCAGACAGGGAGACATAACAACAACGGGAACCACCCGCTAGAGGAGCCCCTGAACCTATCTTGCTCCACGTGGATGCGCATACGTTTGCGGGGTGGAGGAAGGTTTGCGGTCGGGCCCGGCGAACGCTCCAGGCCTCGCGGGGGACTCGCGCTGCCCTCCAGCCGGGTGGGGCGGCCCCTTCTTACCCTCGCTCCAGCCCCCCACCCCCGTCCCGCCCGCCGCACCTGTGCTCCGCGAAGACCAGCATCGCCCCGAACTCGGGCGCACTCTCCCACATGAGACCCGTGTTGTTCAGGTAGCTGTGGGGGCCAGGGCGGGGGGGGGGGGAAAGCGGGGAGCGGGCAGCGAGGAGGGCCGTGGGGAGGGGGTCGTATGTGTGCGGGGAAGAGGGGCGGAGGGGCATCGGAGGCCGTGCCCTCGCCGCGCAGAAGCCAAGCACCCAGCCAGCCTCTTGCGGCTCTCGACGCTGCTCTTGCGGCCTTGGCCTCTCCAGGGCCCCCCGTCAGGCTCGGCAACCCTCCGTGCGTCATGGCCATACACCTCCAGCAGTAAGGCTAAGACGCGCTGCTCCTTCTCGAAACCCCACAGTGTGGCTCCTGGCCCCCTTGCCCATCCTCCATCCCTGCGCCCCCACCCGGCACACCCATAACCTCTTCCGGACGGTGGGTCCTCCCCCCCCCCCCCGCTCACAGCAGCACGTCGGCCTCATTGCCCAGATAGAAGAAGATCGGCCTGCGGCGGGGGGCAGCGAGGGGGGTCAGAGGTGTTTACTACGGCAGGGCTGCAAAGCGCGGGGAGCTGGGTACGGGCTAAAGAGCAGGCGTTGCAGCAGAAGCTGCAGTCGTGGCCCTCAGCCGGCCGGCCCCGCTCACCCGGTGCTGCCGTCGGCGGCCTGGCGCTGCCACTGGTTAGTGCACACAAAGTACCGCTGTGGGAAGGTCGCAATCTCGCCCTTCTCCGTGGGGTCGCCCTGCGGGTGGGCGGGTGGGGGGGGAAGACGTGGCATCGATCGCTGCCTGACCTAGTTGGTGCCAACTTTGGCCTCTCCCTTGTTGAAGTGACCTCGAGGGCGAACCCTTGCTCACGTAGCTGAAGTGGTCCAGCGTCGCGTTGCGCCACTTCTCCTGGCACTGGTGCACCAGGTCTTTGCGAATCGAGGCCTTCGAGAGCTTCGCGAAAGGCTGCGAGAGCTTTCTCGGGTGCAACCTAACGAGCGGGCCCTCGTTGGACTCCAGGGCCTGCTCCTCGGGCGCGGGCGCGCCACTCAGAAACACCATGGACGGACGACGCATCACCGCGCACGCCTGAAGCAGCAGTGCGCTGAGTATGAGTCCATAGAGCAAGGCGCCTTCGCGCCGCTGAGGCCGCATGGTGCCCCAGGGAGCGGATCGACTGGTGTTAGGGTTCCGAGACTTTGAGAGCGTGGACCTCGCCTAGTGCGACATGGCTGTATACGTACTGAGGGCTATATGAGTGTAGACGGGGCGCACCAGATGAAGCCTGGACGGACGCAAGGCGACACTGGCGACCCCCATCCCGATCTGCTGCCGGGCCCCACCCCTTTGCCGCCCCCGGCAACTCGCCCTCCCTCCCATTCCGTAACTCGTGTGCGTGTCCACCCGCGACATCCCTTGCCTCCTTGCCCTCGCGGACCCTCCCAAATCACAGGCGACGACGCAAATAAGGTAGGGTGCCCACAGGTCTGCGCCCACGCCCTAAGCCCACCCCAAGGCGCTTCTCGCTACGTTGATGTCGTCTTAACCCCTGTTGCCGCCCTTGCCCCCTTGCGCCCCGCCTCACCCCCGCCCTCACTTCCTCCCGGGCTCGAGCTTGGGCGGCCGGGCGGGCGCGGGGGCCGCATGGGCTTTCCCCAGTCCCCAGGCTGGTACCCAGCAGGCACCGGCACAGAGCAAAGCATTCCATCAAGGCGTAATCATCAGTTGCTCATGCGCTTCAGAATGGGCTGCTGGCCTCTGCGTGTCAATGCTGATACGTCTATGCCTAGGGCTGAGCGGGTGTGCCAAAAGTGTACAAGGGGTGCAGTCGAAGATGAGCGACACGCACTGATAGAGTGCCCAGCGTACACGGCTGCACGGGTGCCACTGCAGTGCGGGCCTAATAGTGATATGGGTGCCACCATGACTCGGTCGGATGCCAGGCAGCTGGCCCGTGTCTTGCGTGAGATCTGGGAGAGGCGCTTTGGAGCCCACTCAACCTAGCTTTACTCGTTTTTGCTTCACTGGACACACGTCCCTTTGGCCCACGGCCCGTATGGGAGTTCACGGCTGATGCCCTTGTCCGTGTAACAACAACAACAACAACAATAGATCAGCTCAACTCAACTCAACTCTGCCTCCACGCACCCCACCCTCAGCGGCCCTCCTTCTGCATGCGCTCCTGCAGCCTCTTGCGCGCAGCCTCCACAATCTTCGGTGCCGTGCATGGGAGCCCCGGGGGCATCTTCTTGCCCTTCTGGCCCTTGACCTCATCCTGCTCGACCGTGCAGTGCCTCTGGCAGGTGGAGCAGACAACGTTGCTGTTCCCATCCCCCAGGGGAGGGCCCTGTACTCCGGCCCTCCCGGGCGTCCCCTATCGCCCTCGTACCCAGCGTTCCCATGGCAGTGTCACTTCAAGAGCATGACTGCGCCGTGTGGCTGTGCCTCCCGGGCACGGCCCTACGAGGCACGGCATGGTCCCCACTGGCCCGGCTGGCCCCAGGACTCCCAGCGCGCGCCTCGGCCTTCCTTCCTCACACTCCCCCTTCCACACGACCCAATGTTGTCTGACTGCGGTTCATGGGCCCTTCCTGTGACCGAGCGCACTCTCCCTTCGCTACCAAGGGCGGACTCGGCGCCGCCTGGTCCTGGACGCGCCCGGGCTGGAGGCCGCGGCCCCTTCGTCGTCTTCCGCTGCTGCCCCACCCAAGACTGAGAGACCGTTGTCTAAAACAACCCACACCTTAGCGGGCCAGGAGGTGTGTGTGCCGCTTGCAAATTGCAACTAGGCGTAGGGCGGTAGGGAAAGGTCATGATTGCATGCAAGGGATGGGCGGTGAGGACCGTGCGCACGGCGGCACGAGCCGGCGCCGTTGGCTGCAGCATGAAGGAAACATAGCGTGCTGCCTACCTGCCGTACCGCAGCCCCGCCGCACCCTTTGGCACTAGAAGAATAGGATCAAAGCAAATTGCAATGCGAGTGACGAGGGCCCACATACCGGTAGCTCCGGGCCCCCAGTAGGCAAGAGATGGGGACGCCCTCCGCTGTTCAAAACACAGCACCCCTTTGGCCCGTGAAAGCCCTGGTGAAAGCATTCCTCGCTTGAGTTTTTGCTTGGCCTGTTGCTGGGCCCGCTCTGCTTGCTATCAGTCTGGTCGATCGAGGCTCTGAAGGCTCCATACAAACGGCACCGACACAGCAGACAACAGCTCGGGCTTCCCAGTGGTCATGACAGTGGCGTCAGCGCATACCGTGATACCGGACCAACCCGCTCCCCCCCCACGTTCACTGGCGCCTGCCCAGCAGGCGGTGGTGAGGGACTCGTGCCCCGTCCGCCCCCTTGCTCGTCCCTCCGAACGTTCATACGCACCACCATGCTACCTCTTCCGCTAGCTCTGCCTACTCTTCCGCTAGCCCTGCCGCAGAGCTGCAGAGCTGCCTGAAGCCGCAGCCTGCGCTCTGGTGCGTACCCTCCGCCGACCGCCTGCAGCTGAAGGCCGCCGCCGCTGGGCCCAGCAGCCGGTGCTGCTACTGCTGCGGCGGCGGCGGCGGCGGCATGGTGGGTAGCGGCCAGAGCGGCGGCCGCGGCGGCGCGGCCGTTGTGCCCTGCCTCCATGGCACGGCCCTCACTCGTAGAAGACCACCAGCGACTGCAGCATTATGTACGGCGCCACAACACCCGCAGGAGGGTTGTACGGCTCGGTCGCGTCGTCGCCGTACAGTGCCTGGGTGCAGGGGAGGGTCCAGGGGGGTGGGGGGAGCCGGAGTTGTAGGACAGCATTCGACGCGGCCCCCACAGCGCATGGGCAGGGGCTGCGGGGCCCCCCCTCAGTCCGGCCACGCCAGGGAGCCCGATGGCCACGTTATGCGGTGAAGGAGGGGAGTCGTCTAAGGGCCTTACCGAGGGCCCCAGCAAGGACCCAACAAGCTGCCACCACCCATGGGTCTCCATTTTGGCTCCGGGGTTCCACCCTCTTTCCCCCAAGAATGCAAGGTCGCCGTGTACCTTGTACCGCAGCGTGTTGTTCCGCCCCGAACCCGCCGGCAGCAGCGCCCCGGTGATGTCCGTCGCCCACGGCTCCACCGCCGCGCCGTCGCACCAGCCCGCCCTGCCATAGAACCACGTGCCGTGCTCGTTGGGCACGCCGCCGTACAGCACCTGCATGGCGGGCGCCCGTGCCGTACAGGGGTGAGATGCATGTCGTCCTCCAGCTCCCCCGGCCCACCAGCTCCCCGGTTTCCTGGTCCTTGTCCCATGCATGCTCCTGCCTTCCCCCAGGCCGCCGCCCGAGGCCCCCCTGCACCCACTGCGTCCGCAGTCCGTACCCCCCCTCCCAGGCCCCCTCCAGCCCGCCTCCCAGCACCCCCCTCCCAGCCCGCCTCCCAGCAGCCCCCTCCCAGACCGCCTCCCAGCACCCCCCTCCCAGCACCCGAGCCCCCCAACCCCCACCGCGTCCGCACAGCCCCACTCGGTGCCGGCGGTGGACAGGTTGCGGCGGGCCAGCTCCCGGCCGTTGACGTACCTGGGGGGGGGGGGCGTGGAGGCGGGGGCACGGAGGCGGGGGCAAGGGGGGGAAGGGGAGGGAATGAGGGGCGGCAGGGGGTTTGTCTGCGGGATCGAGGGATGCAGGCCCGCAGGCAACACAGCTCCGCGGTCCACTTCCACAGTCACAACTGCGGTCAACCGCCCAATCGCCCGCCAGCCAACCACCTCGCCCGCCCGCGCTTAACCCCCCACGCCCCTGCCCGCGCCTGCCGACCCCATCCCCAATCCCACCCCAGCCCCGCCCCGCACGCGCCGCACCAGTGGTGGGAGGTGGGGCAGAACTCGGCGCAGCCCCCCACGCCCGGGTCGGAGCCGTGGCCCGTGAGCGTTACGACCAGGGCGGCGGCGCGGGCGCGTGGGGGCGTGGGGAAGGATGCCTCGGGGCGGCCCCGGTTGAAGGCTGCGTCGAAGGGCTCGGAGGCGAAGAGGGGCAGCACCGCGAAGGGGCGCAGGGGGCCGCGCGCGTCGGGGAAGAGGGAGGGGGCGTCGGCGAGGTGGTGGGAGCGGGCGGGCGCGGGGACGGGGGTGGGGAGGGCGGTGCCGGGAGTGGGGTCGGGGCCGGAGGTGGAGGCGGGGGTGGGGGTGGTTGCCAGGCCGCGGCGGCGGCGCCAGGCGGCGGAGGTGAAGGCGGCGGCGGCGGCTGTCTGGAGCGAAGCGAGGGCGGGCAGGGGAGCGCCCGCTCCCTGTGCCGCCGTCGCTGCAGCTCCTACCGTCTGCACCTCCGCCGCCCCCTCCTCAGCCACTGCCGGCTCCTCGTCGAAGCCCGCCCTCCCCCCCTCCCCCTCCGCCTCCGCCTCCGCCTCCGCCCCTACCCTCTCCTCCACCTCCAAACCGTCCTGCACCGCTGCCCCCAGCCCCTCCGCGGCCTCCCAGTCCGAGCCCGGCGCGGCGGGCGGCGCTTTGGCGAAGCGCAGTGCGAGGGTGGCGGTCCAGTTGCCGTCGGCCCAGGGGGCGGTCTGGATGGTGAAGGTGCACCTGGGGCGAGGAGGGGAGCCGTGGGAGGGCGGGGGACGGCGGGGAGGGGAGGGGAGGCGCGCAAAGGCAGGGCTCAGTGCCGGGCGTCGGCCCCAGCAATCCGTCAACCGCTCCACACGCGGGCGCCTGGGAAAACACACCCGCACCGGTACCGGTACGTTCACGTCCGGGGTAGAGAGCCGCCCGCGAGGAGAGTGTGCCTCCGAACCCCCTGGCCCCCTCCACTAACCTTCCCCAGTCCCACCCCCACCCCCCGCCGCCCACCTGCCCCCGCCGCCCAGCACGCGCCGTCGCGTCCGTCAGCCACCGCCCCACGCGCCGCCGGAAGGGCGTGGCCCAGCGCCCCAGCTCCAGCCCGCACCGCTGCACCCCGCCACCCCCCGCCCGCGCTGCTCCTCCACCCCCTCCCCCGCTGCCCCCGCCCCCGGCCGCAGCCCGCCGCGGGCCCCACAGCGTGGTGGGGCACTCGGCGCAGCCCGGGCCCGGGCCTGGGCCTGGGCCCGGGCCTGGGCCTGGGCCTGGGTCTGGGCCCGGGTCGCAGCAGGCGAAGAGCTGCACCATGTGGTCCCAGGCGGGGCAGGAGGCGTCCATGGGGCCCGGGCAGCCAAGCGCGAAGTCCAGCCACAGGCGAGCGAAGTGGCGGCCGGGGGACCGGGGCACCACCGCTGCCGCGGAGGCGCCGTGAGGGCCGAATATGGGCTGCAGTGTGTTTGCGGGGGAGCAGCGGGGAGTCGCGAGGGGGCACGCAGCAATTGGACAGAGACAGGGGGCGCGTGCCAGGCCCGGCACTTTGGCTAGCGCGCCCGCGCGGACTCGCCCGAAAGAAGTCCCCAGCGGTGTGGGCGCGTGCTCCCCCTCACCACCGGACCTGTCCCGCTCCCCCTCTCCCCGTGCCCCCCCCCCCCCGCATGGCCTCCGACCGCACACACCGTGTCGTTGAACACGTGCACCACCCTGCTGGGGTGCGGCCGCGCCCCCCGCCCCGCCCTGCGCTCCTCGGCCTCCAGCCGCTGGCGGAGGCGCTGCGGGGAGGTGAGGGGGGTTAAGGGGCGGAAGGGGAGGGGAGGGGAGGGGTAGGGAAAGGGGAGCGCATGGACGGAAACCGACACGGCTGAGCGCAGGAGAAACACGGGCCAGGACCTGCCGGCGAAAAGCTAGCAGGGGTCCAGGCGCACCGCAGCCCCTGCCTGCCTTCATTCCCGCCCCACCCCACCCCCACTCAGTCCCTCTGCAGCCGGGCACCCCCCCGCCCCCACTGCGCACACCCGCCTGAAGGTAAACGTGCCACCAGGCCGCCCAGCCCGCGTGCATCAGGGTGGGCAGCTGCGCCCAGCCCGCCTCCGCCAGCCCCACCCCCTCAGCGGGGTCCGCCACGAACCAGGCGGCGGGCACCTGCGGGAAGCAGGGGGCGGGCCGGAGAAGGGCGGGGCAAAAAGGTCAGCACTCTGGTGTTTGGTATGTTCATGTGTGGGTGGGGCGGGGTGGTTGTTACGGGTGGCGGGAGCCGGAGCCCGGGCGAGGCGGAACGGGATGGACTGAATCCCCACGCGGCTCCCTCCCCTTCAGCACAGTCCCCGTCTTACCCCCCTTCCACAAACATCCCCCTCCACCCCTCCCCTTCGCCTCACCCCCACGCACCTGCTGAGTGCCGAACGCCACCTCCACGCGTCCCCCCTCCCGCGCCGCCGCCTCCGCCGCCAGGCCCGCCAGGTCCAGGCCGTCAGCGTACGACACCATGGTGGCAGGCAGCGCCGGCTCTTCATCTTCCCCGTCCTCATCCCCATCCCCATTGTACCGCGCCCGCCCCTCCTCCCGGAGACCCGCTTTCCGCTTCCCCTCCTCGGCGTCACCCCCCACACCGGGGATGGAGCCGCCGAGGGTGGAGGCAGCGCGGCGGCGGCCGGCCGTGCTGCCGCGCGGCAGGCGGCCGCCGGGCCCCGGCCCCTGCCGGGCCCTGCGCGGCGAGGGCCGCTGCGCTGCCGCCAGGCGCTGCAGTGCGGCCGCCGCGGCAGCGTCGGAGGGCAGCCGGGGGCCGGCGGCGCTGTTGGAGTCTGCGTGGGACAGGGGACAGGGGGGGGGAGGGGGTTGAGGAGGGTCAAGCCAGCGCCGAATGAGGGCACGTCAAGCAAGGACAGCAGGGGGCGAACTGGGGGCTGCAACAGCCGCATGAGGGGGAGTCAAGTCGCCGCCTGTGTGCATCGCCGCTGCGGCCGACAGATCCTACCACTTGCTCGCTCAGACCAATCCCGCCTTCCACCACCGGCGCACCTCCGCCCCAGGGCGCCGCCATCCCACGGCCCCTCGCACGCACCCGAGTCCCTCCGCTTCCTGCTCCTCCCTTAACCCCGTCCCTCACCCCCTACCTCACCCCCGTCCCTCATCCCCTCCGTCATCCCCTCCCTCAACCCCCCCGCCCCAACCCCCCTCACCGCTGCCCTCGAAGGCCTCCCCCTCGGGCGCCACCACGTCCACGTCCACCTCCCGCCCCGGGCTGGCGGCGAACACCACCCCCAGGGCGCCCGCGCGCTGAGGGGCAGGCGGGGGGGGGCGGAGAGGAGGAGGAGGGGCGGGGAGGGGTGAGCAGCCGCTGGGGTTCAGGCCAGATGACGCACGGAGGAAGCCGGCCGCGCAGACCCTTGGCTTTTCCTAAGGGGCAGCCTTTGCGCCCGGCCCAAGCTGCAGCCCTGTGTCCCCAACTTCATCCATGCTCTACCCTCAGTATTCATGCCCCATTGCCCCCGCCCCCATGCACCTGCATGTTGACGATCACGCGCTCGAAGCTGCACCCCGGCCACCCCTCGCGGGAGGCGTTGTACACCAGCACCCACGCGCCCCGCACGCCGCCGTACGGGTCCGGGCCTTCGCCTCTCCCTCCCCCTTCCCCGCCTGCATCCCCTTCCCCGCCTGCTCCTCCACCCCCGGCTCCGGTTGCGGCTGCCGCTGCGCCCCTCGAGGCGGCCGAGGGTGAGGGCGGGGGCTCGCAGGGCGACGGCGCCCCCGGCGCCCCCGCGCCGCCGGCCGTGAGGTTCCCAAACACCACCAGCGGCGCAGGGGAGGGCTGTACGGCAGCGGGGCTGGGCAGCCAGGCGTACCAGGCGTCCAGGCGGGAGGCAGTGACGCTGTCGTACAGCCGCTCGCTTCGATCTGGATCTGGATCCTGATCTCGCCCTCGCCCTCGGCCTTGCTCCCGTTCCGGATCCAGGTCCAGGCGGGCTTGGCTTCCCCTGGCGTGCGCCTGCAGCCGCGCCAGCAGGTGCCGGGGGAAGGGCTCGTAGCTCGCGTCAGGAGGGACCTCCGAGACGCCGCCAGCCGCCCACGCCCGCGCCGCCCCTCCCCCGCCTCCTCCGCCGAGCGCAGCGTCCTGCCGCCTCCCCGCCGCTGCCTCCCCTTCCCCCTGCTGCTCCGTGCTGGCACCAGTGGCGGCGCCGAGCGCAGGCGCTGCCCCTGGGTCCGGTTGGTCCCCAGCGGGCCCCGCGGCGGCGGCCGGGGTGGGCCCCGGCGGGCCCGGCGGCAGCAGGAGGCGGGCGGTAAGGGTCTTCATGTCCACGGGCCACTGCCGCAGCAGGCGGGACACCTGGGGGTGGGTGGGGGAGGCGGGGGGCCGGAGGGCGAGGGTGGGACGTCATAGTCGTGGCGGCCCGGCTCCGGTCCCCTTTCCAATACGGGACCAGCATGGGCGGCGTGCGCGCCCTGCCCAGCCCCTCCCTGGCGCCTAGTCTGCCCGCGGAGCGTGCCATCGCCACCTCGGAGGCTGGCCCGCGTCCCCCGTCTGGGCCCGGCCGTCCCCGGCCCCCAGGCGCCTTGCCTGGCCGCTGATGCGGGTGCTGGGGGTCACCACGATGTGGAGGTGCGCAAACACGCTGCGGGGGGGGGGGGCGAGGGAGGGAGCAGTAGAGGAGAGGGCCGGAGCCGCGGGGTGGCAAGGAGGGAGGAGGAGATTGTGCTAATAAGTTGGGAAGGCGGGCGAGTCCAGGCTGAGCGGTATCAAGTATTGCGGATTCAAAGTCTCGCAGAGCCCCCATGCCGGCGCCCCATTTACGATTGACTGATCTAGAGGCCTGGCGACCCCTCGACTTCCTGTCCCCAGCTTCTCTGTTTCCCCCTGCTTTCCCGGGCGCCCCCCCCCCCCCCCCCCCCCCCACACACACGGCGCCCCCACCGCCTCCGCAGCTCCTCATCGGTCGTGTCGTTGCTGCCGTACACGTCACGTGCCGCCACGATCATGTTGCGGTACAGCCAGTACGCCACGTCTGTCGGACGGGGCCAAGGGGGCAGGCGTGCATTCAGCTGAGAAGGGCAGGTGCGGGATTGCGCTACGCCGCAGAGGGCTGGCGCCTCACTCAGCCCAGACCAACGGCACTCGCATGCGTGCCAGGGGGAGGGGAGCATGAGGAGGCACGCACCCCGGCGGGTACAGGTATCACACGGGTACATGGAGGTGACCCCACGGTAGCGGCACGAAATCCCATTCCGGTATGGTTACGCATGGGCTGCGGCCCCACGCCCTCCACGCCCTCCACGCACCCACTGCCGCATCGTGGCTGGAGGTGTGCGGCACGAACAGGTAGTCGGCAGCGAACAGCGGAGCGTGGCGTAGAAACATCTGACCGGGAGGGCACCGTACGTGTGTTTGGGGGGCGGGGGGGGAGTCAGCATACGCAGTGCAGGAGGGCAGGGGCGGGGAGAGGAGGCCGCAGCAGCGTTGTGCCTTACCCGAACTCCAGAGTCCCGGGGCGCGGCACAGCTCGCCCGCCCCCGCCCCGCCTGCGTTGCTTACCCGCAGAGACCAGCCGTTCCACATTGCGCGCTGGAAGGCGTCCTCGGGGTTGAAGACTAGCACCACAGCGGGCCGCTCCGAGGAGGCGGGGTCGAAGGCAAATGGACCGGTGATGGTGTCGACCGTGAAGGGTTCCACACGCTGGCCCGGGAGCAGCGGTACTGCATCTGTGTTACTGTCGACAGTCGCGTTGCTGGTTTGGAGTGGGGCTGCTCCCTGTGCCGCGATGATGTGGGGCCACGCATGGACATGCTCGGCCCTGCTAAGCCCGGCCGCACCCGCCGACATGGACACGAGCAGCAGAGAGCTCAAGAGCAGGAGGGAGGACCTAGTCGTGCGTTGCGCTGGAAGCATCTTGTCCCGGAGGCCCAAGAGCGCCCGGGCCCGCGACAGTGTGCGAGAAGGCGCTAGCCCGCCTGCAGAGCTGTTCTGGGCTGCTCAGTGAGCCCAATTTCATGTGCAATGTTTGAACAGGGTCTCCGCGTATCGCCCAGCTCAAGGCGGGATCGCGTAGAGGGAGGGGAAGGGCGGAAGGCAGGCGGGATCGTGCCACCTGAATCGTGCAGTCTCCCTCGGCTCCAGCAGCCTTCTCACCCCGTTGCTCACGGCCACAGGGGCCTGGGGAGCTCAGCGGAGCCCGGACATGTAGCAAACAGGCATGACGCTTCGCCCTCGCCACCCCACCACCGGCAGCCCCGGCCCTCGCCTCCGTGCCTGGCGCCCAGCCCGTCGTCCCCACCCGGCCACCCCTCGGGCCCCAGCCCTCCCGCCTCCGTGACTGTGCCTGCGGCTATGCCGCCCTCCCCCGACCGCCGCGCTCAGCCAAACGCCTCAGGCCCGACCCTCAGCGGCACACGCCTCGCACGTCCCAGTCGCCTCGGCACGCTTGCACGGCTCCTCGACTTCGCCGCCCACCAGCTCGAGCTGCCCAGCCAGCGCGTCCAGCCATGCGCAGCTCCGTAACCACAGCTGCGACCGGTCGGTGCGGCCAGCGTCTACGAGCGCAGCTGCCTCCGACTACGCTACTACTTCCATTGCACCCACACGTATCGCCTCCCCGCTCCCGCTGGCCTCCTTCCGGGCACTCGTATTGCCCTAGGTCCCAAAACCAACCTTTCTCCCGCCGCTTCACGTAGCTCCTAGACGCACGGGCCGGGTTTCGGGACGGGGTTTCTTCGTAGAAGCATCTTCCGCCCACCACCACGCCCACCACGTACGGCAGCACGGAGCTCGCAGCCTTCAGGCGGCGTGCCGCAGCCGGCCTCTTTCCCCCAGCTCGCACTTGCACACACCGCACTCTACGGTCGTTTAGTTCTGCAGCTGACACGTCGACTTCGTCTCTACCGCTTGCAGGTGAGCGCTCGCGCATGATGACCATAGACGACCGGCACGCTTCACGGCTGGGGGCTTCTTCAAGCGGCTCAGGAAAGTGCTATTCGCGCCTGTCTCCCATAGGACCTGTATCAGCCTGCTAGACGTACCCGGCACAGCTCTACACCGTCACCAGCAACAGCATGCCGGTTACTCTAGCATAGCCGTTCTCAGCCGCATCCCCGACTACATCTGCTGCGCATTATGCTCCGTGTAGTGCTAGATAGCCCTGTTGCTAGTGCACTGTATGGAGGCTATGCCCCCCCACCCCGTTGCTCACGGCCAGTCGCCAGTGCTCTCTCTATGCCCCAGCCAACAACCCCGCCGCTGCTGCTGCGCGCCGCTGTGGCTACCCTCCTCCCGCGGGGACCGAGGTCTTCAGACCGCAGATGAGGGCTACGGCTAATACCCTCCTCCCGTGGGGACCGAGGTCTTCAGACCGCAGATGAGGGCTACGGCTAAAAGGACCGTGGTCCCTCGCACCCACGGCGAGACAAAGCAAGTGAGAGCTGCTTACCCAACGATACGCCTCTGCGAGCGAAACACTCGACCACACACGGCCGCACGCCAGTCCACACGAACCAAGCAATGAGTGCTCAAAGCCACTGCGCCACACACCCACACCCGCTGCGCGCGCCGTCCTGAGCGCCCCTCCTGACCACTCAGCAGCGTCACGCAGCGGCTACCTTCCTAAGCATTTAGGCCCCCCATAGCCGCACTACGACCCTAGAAGACGATACAATGTTGTTAAGCTCAAGACCAACCGTCCAGCGCGCCCCACAGCGCCGGCCCTGCATCTGCCCCCTCCATACGCCTTCCGACCCTCCATCACTCCATGCCAGGCTCCGGGCGCCCGCAGCCCTGCTGCCAACCTCTATGCCCTGAACCCCCGCCAAGCAATCACCACAAGCCACCACTCCACTCCTCCTCGAGGCGGCTCCGCACAAGCTGCTGAGTGCAGGCCAAGCCGCCAGCAGGCGCCTGCACCCACGTCGCCCTTGCGTCCACTCGGCAGCCCGCGGTCGCCCTCAGCCCCCGCTCCAGGCCCCCGCCTGCCACGCTGCGCTCCGCACCCCTGCGCTCCTCACGGCTGCGCCGCTCAGTGCGCCCCCGCGGCGGCCAGCTTCTTGGCGCCTCCCGCGTTCTTGATGCGGTCCTCCATCTCACCGCGGAAGTGGCGGATCAGGCCCTGCGGGTGGAAGGGTGGAGGGTGTGAGGTGGGGTGGGGCGATAGGGGCAGGGGTGGGCGTCGGGAGCTGCTGCAAGAGGACCCCATGGCCAGGCCATGTCGTCGGGCCCACTCTCCCTCCGCCCTTCCCGCCCGCCCGCCCTCTCGCCCGCCCGATCCCCCACCGTTCATGCGTCAATGCCCCACCGTCCCGCCCCGGCCCCCGCCCCGCCGCGCCCCGCACCTGCACGGGCCAGGCCGCGGCGTCTCCCAGCGCGCAGATGGTGTGGCCCTCGATCTGCTTGGTGATCTCCCACAGCATGTCGATCTCCTCAAGCCGGGCGTCGCCCTTCTTCATGCGGGTCATGATGTCGTACAGCCAGCCTGGCGGGCGGAGGAGAGGGGCGCAGACAGATGAAGGGGACGGGCGCATGTTGGTGCCGAAAATTCGTGGGATGGTGTATCATGGTGCACAAACGGTGCAGACCCAAAGGCAGGCTCTGAGCGCTGCAGCCCCGGCGCAAGCCCCTCCTCCGTTGCCCCCGCCCCGGTCCGCACCTGTCCCCTCGCGGCAGGGCGTGCACTGCCCGCAGCTCTCGTGCTTGTAGAAGTACGACAGGCGCGCAATGGCGTCGATCACGTCTGGGGGCGGCGCGGGCGGGGGAGAGCAGCGTGGGGACAGCAGCATACCGGACTCGCAAAGGGAATTGACAGCGAAGGGAATCGACCGCAGCAAACGACGCCACAGTTAACGGCTGGCACTGCTGCAGACCCACACGCTCCTGCAAGTCCAGCGTGTTCCTTCCCAGGCTGCCGGCGCCCCTCCACGCCCTCCCTCCCGCGCCCCCGGCCCCACCCGTGCTCTTGTCCATGACGATCACGGCGGCGGTGCCCAGGCCCGACTGCGCCTCCTTAAGCGCGTCAAAGTCCATGAGCACGTTGTCGCAGATCTGGGGAGGGGAGGGGTGGGGGTGGGTGGAGGGCGGTGGGGGATGTTTCCCGCCCCTCGCCAGTCCGTCTCCCGCCGCGCCCTCTCTCCTCCGCAGCCCGCCGCGCCCTTCGCCTCCACTCCCCTGCGCCCCCCCCCCCTCCTGCACAGGGCCCTCTCCCCCGCCCACAGGGCCGGGTTGTTCCCTCGGCTTACACGAGGAGCCCCCTCCCCCACCACCACCACACGCACCTTCTTGGGCAGCATGGGCACCGAGGAGCCGCCGGGGATGATGGCCAGCAGGTTGTCCCAGCCGCCGCGCACACCGCCTGGCGGGGAAGGGGAGGAGGCAGACGGGGACCAAGAGGGTCGGTGCACAGTGAGGCGCAAGGGGGTCGCACAACCGACCCCTTACCCAGACCCCTAGTCAACAGCCCCCGCCTCCCATCCTTCCACGCGCTGATGCACCCACACACCGCACCCGCCCCCCACAAAGCTCTCCCGCTGCCGCTCCTCCTCTCCGTCCAACCCCCCAGATTGGCAGAGTCCCCACGCCCTCGCCCCCGCCCCCCCTGTTCCCCCTCCGCGCACCCGCGTGCCGCTCGATGAGCTCCTTCAGGGGAATGCTCATCTCCTCCTCCACGGTCACGGGCCTGGGGGGTGGGGTGGGGGGGGGGGGCGGGGGGCAGGCGCGGGCAACGGTCGGGTGAGGTCGAGAGAACACAAGGGCACACATACCCCCCGTGCCGCTTGTCCGTCCCGCTTCAAACGCATTTGGCCCCGCGCCCCATTTTGCCCGCCGCGCCCACGCCCACACCTGTTGACGTGGCCCGAGATGCAGAAGAGCTTGGTGCCGGCGTTGTTCTTGCGGCCGAAGGAGGAGAACCACTCGGGGCCGCGGCGCAGGATGGTGGGGGCCACGGCCACGGTCTCCACGTTGGTCACCGTGGTGGGGCAGCCGTACAGGCCCACGCCGGCGGGGAACGGCGGCTTGAGGCGGGGCTTGCCCTGCTTGCCTGCGGGAGAGGGGCGGGGGCAGGGGGTGGGATGCAGGGCCATGTCACGTGCCAGCTAGCTGGGAGGGGGCTCGCTCGCTCGCTAGCTGGCACCCGCTGCACGGACCGCCTCTCTTTACCCCATCCCGACCCCCTATGCCCATTCGCTGCCACCGTGCACCCTGCCCCTCCCGCGCCCCCTACCCCCCTCTCGCCCTTCCCACCCTCCAGCGACTCGATCAGCGCCGTCTCCTCGCCGCAGATGTAGGCGCCCGCTCCGTAGTGCACCATGAGGTCGAAGTCCACGCCGCTGCCGCACGCGTTCTTGCCCAGGAAGCCCTGGGGGGGTGGGAGGATGAAGGGCGGGGAGGGGGTTATGGGTGGGGAGGAGAGGTGAGGGAATGGGGGTGGAGGCTCGAAACACGTGCGTGCACGCTCCCAGCGTCCACCGGGGTCCGCTGCTGCCCTGCCTTGTCCAGCTGCAGGCGGGGCCCCACAGGCACGGTCGACTGACTGGTCCCTGTTTGGAGCCCGTGTCCCCGAAGGCATCCCCCTCATCTCCGCTCCGACCCGCCCACACCGCAGGCACACACCGCCCCCACCCCGCCGGCCCCATTCGCCCGCCCTCCCACCCTCAACCCATTAGCCCCTACGGACGCCCCCCCGCCGCATCCCCGCTCTCCCCAACCCCCACCCATTAGCCCCCCCGCCCACACCTTGGCGTACGCCTCATCGATAGCGCGCTCCACCGCCCGGCGCTCATTCACGAACTCGCCGCTGGGGGGAAAGGGGCAGGGGACAGCCGGGAGCGGACAGTCAGGGCCGACTGCTCCAGTCCTATTTCAGTCCTACTGCGAAGGGGGCCGTCCAGGGCTGTAGGAGGGGGCTCCGGGATGCCGCGGACGCAATGCCGCAGTGGCACGTGCCCTTCGGGCGCCGCCCCGCCGTCGCTGCGTGGAACCCGTCGGCCGCCGCTGCGCCCAGCTGCCCGGGTCCCCAGCAGCGGCTGCCTGCGGGCGCATGCTGCCGGCTCCCGCCCGCGGCCTCCTCGGGGCCGGGTCGCTTGAGACCACCAGGGCGGGGCTGCAGAGAGCCCGTCTGTCACGACCACGGTCTCTGCCCGCCGGCCCCAGCCGCCGGAACCGGGCAGCGTAGTCCGAGCAGCCAGCCGGCGGGGCGCCGCTGCCGCTGCCTCCGAGGGCGCCCGCCGCCCGGCCGCTTAGCTCGGGCGCCCCCCGCTGCGAGCAAGGGGCCCTCCTCCCGCAGGGCCGCCACACGCCTCACGCCCGCCCCGGTCCAGCGCTGCCTCCGGATCCACGCCAGCGCTGGGTCCACGCCTGCTGCGCGCGTGCTCCCGCTTGGCTCCGCATGCGCCCACGCTCCTCGAGTGTCCAAGCTCCAGTCGGGTCGGCCGGTCGGGCGGTCCACGCAGAGTCCATCCAAGTGCGCCCATCTGGGCACCGCCTTCCCCCTGCCCGCCCCCCCCCCGGCCAGCCGAACGCAGCCCCCAGCCTCCCGCCCGCACCCCATCCCCGCCAGACCCCGTCCCGGGCCTCACCGGATGTAGATGTAGCCCGCGCGCGCGCCCATGGCCACCCCCGCCATGAGGCAGCCCTCCACCAGCTTGTGCGGCTCGTGGCGCATGATCTCCCGGTCCTTGCAGGTGCCCGGCTCCGACTCGTCGCCGTTCACCACCAGGTAGCCCGGGCGGCCGTCGTTGTAGGCCTGGCGGGGTGCAGGGTGGACAGGGACAGGGACAGGGGCAGGGTGGTGGTGGTTGCGGGGGACGGAGGGAGGGAGGGGGTATGGGGTGAGGGAGGTGAGGCAGGCGTGGCGACGAGCAGAGGTGACGTGCCCACCCAAACGGTGTGCCCACCCAACCGTGCGCTGTGCCCACCTTGGGCATGAAGCTCCACTTGAGGCCCGACGGGAAGCCAGCACCGCCACGGCCACGCAGCCCCGACTTCTTCATCTGGTCAATGATCCAGTCGCGGCCCTTGAGGACCAGGTCCTTGGTCATGTACCAGTCTCCACGGGACATGGCCCCCTGTGAGGGCAAGGTCAACCGTTCGCCGTGTCAAGCGCACGAGCCCGCCGCGCTGCTACCCGATCACCGCAGCCACGAGATGTGGGCAGCCAGCGACGTCGCGAACCCGGCCAGCGAACGCATGCCCCATCGGCGTGGCGCTCGCTTCGGCCACACGGTCAACACAAACCGAGCCCAACGCAGGTCCACCTCTCCACAACTAAGCCCGAGCACCACGCGCGCTCTGCAGCGCTCTGCAAAGACGCGCACCTTGATGCTGGTGTCGTGGCGCCCATAGATGTTTTGGAAGATGCG
Organism: Edaphochlamys debaryana; assembly: GCA_016858145.1. Taxonomy (NCBI): domain Eukaryota; kingdom Viridiplantae; phylum Chlorophyta; class Chlorophyceae; order Chlamydomonadales; genus Edaphochlamys; species Edaphochlamys debaryana. The sequence continues at coordinate 322,896 of JAEHOE010000044.1, forward strand.
GTCATCGTCCTTAAGCGCCCCGAAGGAAGTCTTCGCAGGAGGGGGAGGAGGAGGTGGGGGCGCAGCGCCCCCGGCAGCGGGAGCCTGCGTGCTGAAGGCCCGCAGCACCCTGCACGCACGCCATCGACCGCGAGTCAGGTCGACATGAGCCTCCCCAGCACATTTCACAAGCTACACTAGAGGCCACGCACAAGGCCGGGGGCTACGGGGCCCTTCCCACAACCCGAGCATCGCGTGGAATGCTCCTCGCTCCAGGCCGCCACAGCCCGCATGCCGAGATGCTGCCACGCTCAAGCAACACCTAAGGCCTCCACTATGACATGCAGCTCTAGAGGAGAGGGGCAGCGCAGCTTCCACGCTCACCCAGACTTCAGCTCGTGCAGCGCGCCAGTGAGCTGAGCGCCAGCCAGCTGGGCCGCCAGTCCACTGCTCCGCTGCATGATTGCTAACTAGAGCAGCAGGCCCGTCAGGGGCTCGGCAAAGGGTCCACAGGCGTGATTCTACCCCGCTAAGGCTAGGCGGCAGCCTGTTGCCGCGGTGAAGGCTACCCAGCAAAGGCAAGTAGCAAAGCACTTGGTAACGGGCGGAAGCGAGTGCTATGCGGGATTTCCAGCTCGCCGTACGGTTCGAGAAGACGTTTGCTGGGCGTCAAGCGTTGCACTCTGGCCTGCACTTCATGCGGTCAACGTTGTCACTGTGGCCACGAGAGCGTGGAGCACCCGACGCGTCTCTACGTGCACGAACACAGCGTGGCACCATCCTTCGCCACGATGTGGAACGACGGGGGGTCGGCGGCCGCAGCACCTTCACGTTGGCCTCTGCAGCGTATCGGTGGCGCTGTTGTCCTTCGAGTTTGTGGTGCTCAGTAGGATCTGAGTCAGGCCCGGCGTACCGCGTCGATGGCCTGCTCATCAGGCTCCCGAAGGCCGCAGGTCACCTTGCTCCTCAGCTGGAGCACCTTTGCCCCGGGCTTCCTGTGCCAGCCGCGAGTCTCAACGCCAAAAGTTGCTGTACAACCATCCGCTGTGATGACACTCTCGCGATAGCCTGACACTTGACTGAGGATTACCACTCCGTCGTCAACCCGAGCAACCTGCTCTTCGCTTGCATTACCCCACTCCATCGTCCCCTACCAACAACACCCTGGGGTCCATGGGCAAGCCCCGAATGGATCTGACAGGCACACTTCAGCCTCAGAGACTGAGCTCTCTGGTGTCGGGCCTGGCAGGCCACCCCACGAGCTTGCCGCTTGCCTGACCACCTGGACGCCCCACGGCCCTGAGTGGCCCTTGAGGGACGCAAGAAGTAATAGTACGTCGCGCATAGTGGGGGGGGGGGGGCCGAAAGGATTACTAGAGAGGGGGGCTAGAGCACAGTGCGTAGCTCTGTGGGGCCGCACACCCTCGACCCGTCGCCGTTGACATTTGACCAGGCGCCGTCACGCACGCAGGTCACGACTTGCCGCCTGTAATAAATGCGTGTTGTTAATTTATCAGTCATTAGTTGGCGAGTTTGGTCGGCAGGACGACGCGACTTGGCGTGGGAGCATGTGCATGCGCCGCAGACTGTTGCCGCGGAGAACGCGCGTTAAGTTTGTGCTCACATAGAGCGTCTCGGGCTGTGTTAGTCCTTACCTCAATCGGCTCAGCGCTGGAAGTGCGCCAGTATATTGAAACCCAACAGAACTGCGCCAACGGGATACCATCATCCGTAAGGCCCGCCTCAAACACAGGTGTGGCGTACGTTGAGTAGTGGGCTAGCGTCAAGCGGGCGAGCAGTGCTCACAGGGCGTAGACACGCTAGGGCGGGAGCCGTTCCGCAGGGACACAGGGTGTTCAGCGCACGTAGTTTCGGCCTTCCTGCCTCGAAAGGCCTGCCGTCTCGAGAGCTGAAGCCAGCGAGAGCATGGGGTGTCGGCCAGGCCCAGCCCAGTTTCGGTTTCATTGGCCAATGTCGGGCTGTACTGAGCCGCCGGACGGCCGAATGTGTGGCATTTATGCGTCCGCTGTCTCTATAACAGGCGTAGCCCACACTACCTTGTCATACACATACAGGGCATGCGCGTGTGAGGTAGCCATCAACGAGTTTGCGACTCACTCGTATATCCACGAAAGCATTGCAGCTGCTTCGCGCGACGACGACGCCTACAACCGGCGGCGGTCAGACATCTGTAAGCAGGTGATCAGGGACTCAGCAACGCTTTGGTGGGCGGGGCTGCGGGCGGCCGGTGCGCGCATCAAAAGCCTACGCACCATGGATGAACACTCGCACTCGGGGTCTGCCAATCTGCAGTCGTGCAAGCTGTAACGTGGGTGATCCGGTGGATCAGAACTTGGTGGTGCCAGTGTGGCGTACGCGTGACATGCATGCTTGCCGGGCCCCCCGGAAACGGCGTTTCTGCTACGTACCGTGTTCAGTGCGTGTTCCCGGAGCTCTCCCCGCCCGACCCCTCCCCAACCTACCTGCCCGACGGAGCACGAAGCTGCTCCCTTCCGCCGCAAGGATCGCTTCATCAGCTTCTGGCCCCATACTTGTAACCCGCAGGTCTCCATCCAGTGCAATGAGAGTGTCGCCGTCACGTCCGGCAGCAGCCGTCATGCGCTCCATGGCTGGGGCCGCGGCGGCGCTGCTCGTGCTGCTCGCAGTTGGAGCTGTGCAAGTTGCTGGTGAGAGAACGGAAGTTTTGAAGCCATCTCACAAAGAGGGCTTGTATTGTAGCGAGAAGCCAGTTTGCCCACAATAACGCCAGCTCACGCGGTCATCACCCCCGCCCCGCCCCCCCTGCAGATGCCCAGAGCACCATGTTTGCCGGCATCCAGGTCCGCCCCAGGATCCTGTCGCCGCGCGCCCTTCCTCCTGCGGCATTCCCGCGCCCTTCCTCCAGCAACTCTTCCCGGTTCCCCCTGAGGTCTCCCCGGAGGCAAACATCCCACATGTCCCTGGCCCGCCCCCCCGCTCCTTCCCGCCACCCTCACTCAACCCTGCCCCCTTCACAACCCTCATCCCACCCCAGGGCGTCGTGATCTCCAAGTCGGACGATGCGTGGGCGCTCCGCTCCGCCGCGGGGGCCGTGTACCGCCTCCACGCACAGCCCAGGGACGCGAGCGGCGCCCTGGTGGACGCAGGGGCCACCGTGGTGCTGGTGAGCACACGGGGCAGGGGGGCGGAAGGGGCAGGGGGGCAGGGCAGCGGGAGTCTTCGCAAGCACGCTCGCACGACAGGCCGCCGCGCGCACGGCAGGGGGGGATGCCTGGGCGGGATGTGGACGTGCGCCACATGCAGCAACATGGCCCCAGTCTCCCTACACCACCCTCTGGTCCATATTGCCCTGCCATCCCCCTTACTGCTCGTTTCCTTCCCCCACCTTTGGCCCACAGGACCTGAACTGCGCCACCCCGGCCGGGGGCGACGACTGGAGCTGGGAGTGCGGGGCCACGGGCGCCGCCACCGTGGCCCTGCCCGCCCCCGCCGTCGCCACCACGGGCCGAACCCTGGCCCTGCTCACCCTGGTCATCGCCTTCAACGGAACCTGCACCAACCCGGGGGCCAACGTGCGCGAGGGCGGGGGCCATGTGCACTGGTATCGACACGGCAATGTTGCATGCGTGCCCCCGTGGTGAACGCCGCCAGAAGGGCCCCGCCTAGCCCTTCCTGCCCTCTGGCCGCCACCCCCGCAGGCCACCCTGGTGGACCAAGCCATTGAGCGGATCGGCGGATACGCGGACAACCTCAAGGGTGAGAGGCGGTCCAGGTGCAGAGTGCGGGCATTACCGCAAGTCCCTCGGTGTGTGGCTTGCCCTTGCACCCACACGCGTCACGGCCCACCGCTCGCTTCCGGCCTGCTCGCCCCTCCACTCATCGCAGCCTGCAGCTATGGACAGATGCAGGTCAACAAGACCACCTCCAAGGTGAGCGCCGTCCGGGACGCACTGCGGGGGGGCTGCTGCTGCATGAAGGACCCATGTCACCCAGCCTCCCCTTCACCACATACAATGTGTCCCCCCTGGCCGCACCGTCTCACACACGCCTGCCCCTGTTTTTCTGGTTTACACGAGCAGCCCTGAACACGCCTGCCCCGCACCGCACCGCTGGCCCGCAGACCGTCAGCGTCGTCCTCAACTGCACCGCCGCGCTCCTGGCCTGCGACGAGGACGCCCTGGCCGCCGCCGCCACCGCCGCCGCGGAGCGCCGCGGAGTGGGTGAGTGGCCGCACCTGCAGGCCCCAGGCCAGCAGCGGGGGACGAGCGCCGCCGCCACCCCGCCACAACCCCCCCCCCCCCCGGTCTCAACCCCTACCCCCTACCCACCGTGCATTCCTCATGCTCGCGCCCTCGCCCCCCGCCCTTTCACTCAACCCACACATCCCGCAGTCGTCAGCGCTCATACGAACCTCGCCTTCGTGCTTCCCGCGGGCCTGACTGCCGCCTGCAACTGGACCGGCGGCGTGGCGGAGCTGCCCGGCAGGCGCTCCTGGTTCTCGCCCGACGCGCAGGGCATCTTCAGCCGCGGCACGCACATGCAGAAGCTGCTCAACAACTTTGGGCTCTACAGCGTAAGCGCCGAAGCTAGCCTGGAGGGCGCACAATCTCTTGGTAGCCACGCCTCTGGCACGCACCCTGCACGTGTTGATTGCCGTCCCCTACCTGTCCCCGCTGGCACGTGTGTCTCTGCTCCTAGCGTCCCCGCCCCTCCACCGCGCGTCGCTAGGTAGACGGCGCCCGCGCGTGCGCTACCCCGCCTGATCCCCCACCTGCCCCTCCGCCCCCAGGCCTGGCGCAACGGCGTTGAGGGCGACGACGCCTCCTCCAGCCAGGGCAAGGGCTTCGCCTGCCCCTCGGCCCCTGAGCTGTGGCGCCTGCGCTGGGCGCAGCCGGGCGCGGTGCTGGCGGCCGCGGGGCTGCCGGTGGGGGTCTGGAAGGGCGCCTACGAGCTGAGCGTCACCTACGTCACCTCGCGGGTGCGTGGGCCAGGGGGGCGGCAGGGGCAGCAGAGGGCCTGTCGATAAGGGCGGGGCCATGCGTGGGCGCACCTGGATGCTGCCGGCCCTTTGAGATGGCCCCAAGCAGCGGGGGAATCTGATCTGATCTCGTGATGACATGCCGTACAGAACATGATCAAGATCGTGCCCGACTGGCTCGGCACGGCGTACACCCAGTGAGTCGTACCGTAGCGAGGGGCCACGGCCGCTGCAGACAGCAGTTTCCAGGTGCACGCAGGGGCGGGTGCTCGTGCGGTGCACCCCCGCCCTGCCAAGATTACCTTTGTGCCCCACGGCTCTCATACTCAACTCGTGCTGCGCCCACCCTCCCAGGAACCTGTACTTCGCTCTGCGCGGCAAGGGCGGCGGTGACCGGGACCTCCTGAACGACTTCGACCGCAAGGTAAGCAGCAGATGTGTCCTCACACCCCTGCAGCCCTACCTGTGCCTCAACGCGCCACTCACCTGCGCCACCTCCCCTTCTCCAACCGCCCCTGAACCCCCTCTCCTCCCGCCCCCCGCCGCCCTCCCTCCCCGCCCCGCCAGGTGAGCTACCACACCGTCAGCAAGGACCTGGACCAGCAGCTGGGCACCGCCGAGGGCGACCCTCGGGTCACGCTCGTGGGCCGCCTCTTCCCCGGCACCACCAGCCTGCTGTCCACCTACCGCCTCGTGGTGGCCGTGGGGGGTGAGCAGGGGCGGCGTGGGCGGGACAAACCCCCGGCTTACAGTGCTTCTAGCGCGTGAAGATGCTTGTGTCCCATCCGATTAGCTAGGTCCTGCTGTTATGAGGTGACTCTGACCCTGCAATCTGGCACCCTCCACCTACTATCAACCGCCCCGCAGCTCTTACCGGTGAGGTCAAGGTCAGCGTCCTGGTCTGCCGCTACGCCCTGAGCCCCAGCGAGTGGTGAGCAAGGGAGCCCGTGCAGCACTGCTCTCCACCCGCCGCACCGCCCCGTGCACGCCGCCTGCACCTCTGCGCACAGCACCCCATGCATCCGGGCCGACCGCTGTGCAACCCAACTCACTGACTCACCTTGTTGCGCTGTCCCGCAGCTCCCGGCCCCCAACCCCCCCGTCGCCCATGCCGTCGCCTCCCCGGATGTCGCCATCGCCTTCCCCCTCGCCCTCTCCGTCGCCCTCTCCTTCGACCCTTGGCATGTCGCGGTCTCCCTCTCCGTCCCCGCGTGCCTCCCCCTGGCCGTCTCCCTCTCCCTCTCCTCGTGGCTCGCCTTCACCTGACGACAAGCCTCCCTCCCCGTCTCCCTCCCCTCGCTCCTCTCCCTCTCCGTCTCCCTCTCCACGTGCCTCGCCCTCTCCCTCGCCCTCTCCTCGCGCCTCTCCCTCTCCCTCGCCCTCTCCTCGCGCCTCTCCCTCTCCCTCGCCCTCTCCTCGCGCCTCTCCCTCTCCCTCGCCCTCTCCGTCGACCCTTGGCATGTCCCCGTCTCCCTCTCCATCCCCACGTGCCTCCCCCTCGCCTGACGACAAGTCTCCCTCCCCGTCTCCCTCTCCTCCCTCCTCTCCCTCTCCGTCTCCCTCTCCACGTGCCTCGCCCTCTCCCTCGCCCTCTCCTCGCGCCTCGCCCTCTCCCTCGCCCTCTCCGTCAACCCTTGGCATGTCGACGTCTCCCTCGCCGTCCCCTCGTGCCTCCCCCTCTCCCTCTCCCTCTCCTCGCTCCTCGCCTTCACCTGAAGACAAGTCTCCCTCCCCGTCTCCCTCTCCTCGCTCGTCTCCCTCTCCGTCTCCCTCTCCGTCTCCCTCTCCACGTGCCTCGCCCTCTCCCTCGCCCTCTCCTCGCGCCTCGCCCTCTCCCTCGCCCTCTCCATCGACCCTTGGCATGTCGCCGTCTCCCTCTCCGTCCCCTCGTGCCTCCCCCTCGCCGTCTCCCTCTACCTCTCCTCGTGCCTCCCCCTCGCCTGACGACAAGTCTCCCTCCCCGTCTCCCTCTCCTCGCTCGTCTCCCGCTCCGTCTCCCTCTCCACGCGCCTCACCCTCTCCCTCGCCCTCTCCTCGCGCCTCGCCCTCTCCCTCGCCCTCTCCGTCAACCCTTGGCATGTCGCCGTCTCCCTCTCCGTCCCCTCGTGCCTCGCCCTCGCCGTCTCCCTCTCCCTCTCCTCGTGCTTCCCCCTCGCCTGACGACAAGTCTCCCTCCCCGTCTCCCTCTCCTCCCTCCTCTCCCTCTCCGTCTCCCTCTCCACGTGCCTCGCCCTCTCCCTCGCCCTCTCCTCGCGCCTCGCCCTCTCCCTCGCCCTCTCCGTCAACCCTTGGCATGTCGCCGTCTCCCTCTCCGTCCCCTCGTGCCTCCCCCTCTCCCTCTCCCTCTCCTCGCTCCTCGCCTTCACCTGAAGACAAGTCTCCCTCCCCGTCTCCCTCTCCTCGCTCGTCTCCCTCTCCGTCTCCCTCTCCACGTGCCTCGCCCTCTCCCTCGCCCTCTCCTCGCGCCTCGCCCTCTCCCTCGCCCTCTCCATCGACCCTTGGCATGTCGCCGTCTCCCTCTCCGTCCCCTCGTGCCTCCCCCTCGCCGTCTCCCTCTCCCTCTCCTCGTGCCTCCCCCTCGCCTGACGACAAGTCTCCCTCCCCGTCTCCCTCTCCTCGCTCGTCTCCCTCTCCGTCTCCCTCTCCACGCGCCTCACCCTCTCCCTCGCCCTCTCCTCGCGCCTCACCCTCTCCTTCGCCCTCTCCATTGACGCTTGGCATGTCGCCGTCTCCCTCTCCGTCCCCTCGTTGCCTCCCCTTCGCCGTCGCCTCCTCCTCCCTCTCCTCGTGGCTCGCCTTCGCCTGACGACAAGCCTCCCTCCCCGTCTCCCTCTCCTCGCTCGTCTCCCTCTCCGTCTCCCTCTCCACGCGCCTCACCCTCTCCCTCGCCCTCTCCTCGCGCCTCACCCTCTCCTTCGCCCCTCTCCATTGACGCTTGGCATGTCGCCGTCTCCCTCTCCGTCCCCTCGTGCCTCCCCCTCGCCGTCTCCCTCTCCCTCTCCTCGTGCCTCCCCCTCGCCTGACGACAAGTCTCCCTCCCCGTCTCCCTCTCCTCGCTCGTCTCCCCTCTCCGTCTCCCTCTCCACGCGCCTCACCCTCTCCCTCAGCCCTCTCCCTCGCGCCTCACCCTCTCCTCGCCCTCTCCATTGACGCTTGGCATGTCGCCGTCTCCCTCTCCGTCCCCTCGTGCCTCCCCTTCGCCGTCTCCCTCTCCCTCTCCTCGTGGCTCGCCTTCCGCCTGACGACAAGCCTCCGTCCCCGTCTCCCTCTCCTCCCTCGTCTCCCTCTCCGTCTCCCTCTCCACGTGCCTCGCCGTCACCGTCTCCCTCTCCGTCTCCTCGCGCCTCTTCCTCTCCCTCTCCCTCTCCATCGACCCTTGGCATGTCGCCGTCTCCCTCGCCGTCCCCTCGTGCCTCGCCCTCGCCGTCTCCCTCTCCCTCTCCTCGCTCCTCGCCTTCACCTGACGACAAGTCTCCCTCCCCGTCTCCCTCTCCTCCCTCCTCTCCCTCTCCGTCTCCCTCTCCACGTGCCTCGCCCTCTCCCTCGCCCTCTCCTCGCGCCTCGCCCTCTCCCTCGCCCTCTCCATCGACCCTTGGCATGTCGCCGTCTCCCTCTCCGTCCCCTCGTGCCTCCCCCTCGCCCTCTCCCTCTCCGTCCCCGCGTGCCTCCCCCTCGCCTGACGACAAGTCTCCCTCCCCGTCTCCCTCTCCTCGCTCGTCTCCCTCTCCGTCTCCCTCTCCACGTGCCTCACCCTCTCCCTCGCCCTCTCCTCGCGCCTCACCGTCTCCTTCGCCCTCTCCATTGACGCTTGGCATGTCGCCGTCTCCCTCTCCGTCCCCTCGTGCCTCCCCCTCGCCGTCTCCCTCTCCCTCTCCTCGTGCCTCCCCCTCGCCTGACGACAAGTCTCCCTCCCCGTCTCCCTCTCCTCGCTCGTCTCCCTCTCCGTCTCCCTCTCCACGCGCCTCACCCTCTCCCTCGCCCTCTCCTCGCGCCTCACCCTCTCCTTCGCCCTCTCCATTGACGCTTGGCATGTCGCCGTCTCCCTCTCCGTCCCCTCGTGCCTCCCCTTCGCCGTCGCCCTCTCCCTCTCCTCGTGGCTCGCCTTCGCCTGACGACAAGCCTCCCTCCCCGTCTCCCTCTCCTCGCTCGTCTCCCTCTCCGTCTCCCTCTCCACGCGCCTCGCCGTCACCGTCTCCCTCTCCGTCTCCTCGCGCCTCTTCCTCTCCCTCTCCCTCTCCATCGACCCTTGGCATGTCGCCGTCTCCCTCGCCGTCCCCTCGTGCCTCGCCCTCGCCGTCTCCCTCTCCCTCTCCTCGCTCCTCGCCTTCACCTGATGACAAGTCTCCCTCCCCGTCTCCCTCCCCCTCTCCGTCTCCTCGCGCCTCTCCCTCTCCCTCGCCCTCTCCATCGACCCTTGGCATGTCGCCGTCTCCGTCGCCGTCCCCTCGTGCCTCGTCCTCGCCGTCTCCCTCTCCCTCTCCTCGTGCCTCTCCCTCCCCCTCTCCATCGACACGCTCGCCGTCTCCCTCGCCCTCGCCCTCGCCGGACGATAGCAGCGACGACTCCAAGCTGTAGATGGCTTTGGTTAGGCCAGCACAGCGATTCATGGCATGATCGTGCTGGATGCTGTTTGCATGTATGTACGGCTGGCACATATATCAAAGTGACGGGTGTGTGACGCGTGTTACCTGATTGGTTGTCACTCAGCCAACGCTGAGGGCATAGTGGCTACTCCTGCCCCGCCCAAGTTGGAGACAGACTAGCACACATGCTGCTGGGGCAGGTTTCGAAGTATACAGTGTCTGGGGTAACGCTTGGGGGCCTCTGCCCAAACGGCAGGCCATCTAGTTCTTATAAAACCATTCAGTGCGTAGCCATGGGCTCAAGCGCACGCACGGAACCCAATCCATGCCACCCCAACGGGACAGGATAAAGAAGGTGAATGACAATTGTGCCGTTACGCCTGGCGCGTTGAAAGAGGCAAGCTGTTGTTAGTTGGGGTGACAGATCTGTCGGATTTATGGAGGCAAGGGCGGGAGATCTAAGTTGCTGCTGGTCCCCGTGAGCGCCGTACGAGAGCGGCTTCGATTCAATCAAGCGGCCCCAATTAAGCCGCGTTGCCCACGGCCTGCCGTGGGTCAGGCGTAGCATTCGTGAGCGCCTTCGCATTTGCGGGCAAGGATGTGTCAGCTCGTAAGGTCTGCTGAGGGGCTGCTTGATGATGGATGACATCCACCCTGTGCCTTTCAACGTCTCGTCTGCCAGTGGCAGCGCTCAACTAGGCTTTCGGGTGTACAGCCAGGACCCGGATGGCAGCAACAGCCCAGGGAGGTCCATGCCTGCGCCACGCGTGGAGGAAGGGGGCAGTGCGAGCTAAACCTCTGTCCACGTGGGGTAAAATTGCAACGCAAGTGAGGCACGCGAGGCTCCGGGCCCCCAGTCACCTTGCGGCCATGTGGGGTAGCGAGGAGGATGACGACTCGTGACGACGACAGCTTGGCGCGGAGCCTCACCTCAGGGGGCTTGTAACAGACAGTCCTCGGTGTTTACAATGAAGGACCCCCCTGGGGTCACAGCGCTGAACGCTGGGGCCAAGCGACCCACCTCACGGGCTTGCCCCCTGCAAGCCAGAACGCAAGTCCCTGTCATAACTTGCACTGACCACACTCAGGTCCCACCTTAGTCCTTGGCACGCAATGACCATGCTCAGCGTGTATCGATGGCCCCTCCTCGGCCGCGCCTCCTACCAGTAACCGTTTACCGTTCATCATGTGCTCACACTGTTGGCCGTACACCTCTCGATCCTGGCTCTCCCGACCCCACATTCACTCCCACTCTGCGGCCAACAGACAGCACCACAGTGTGTCGGCCACAGGCGGAAGACGGAAGGCCAAAGGCCAATCGACACTCTACTAGCACCTGCTGTGCAGTGTCACTGTATCTACGGACCTGTTGGTCCTGGAACATACCGGGATCCTTCCTGGGTCGTATACGGGCCCACTAGAGGGCCCAGACCCTCCGATCTCCAACCGCCCAAGTGGTCTTAAGGCCCCTGCCTTCCCGGCGTTTGTCAGCGCCATCTGGCTCTCCTTGGACGGTGTCTTATGTTTGGTAGTCGTTCCCTTACACTGGTGCGAGGAGCTAGGAATGCTCGGAAAGCGCCCAGACTTTACGAAGACCCGGGTTCGAGCCCGGACTAGGCGCACAAGAGGAACCGATGCCCCAACTCTGCACACGACTCGGGGACCGTGAGCACGGACAGGGAGGGACAGAAGGGACATAGAGCCTATAAGTGCCGGGGAGCTTTGGCTTGGGCCCTCGGAGTACCACGGTAGTTGACTCGCAGGGACTCTCGAGATCAGGTGGGGAGGAGTGTACCGGTAGGATTCCTGCCTAGTCATCAACCAGTGCACTAAACCTCTTGTTACAGGGCTACATCTGCAGACTGCAAGCTGGAGGCCCCGCCTTCTACGACCTGGTGGGGCCCACAGCCCGCGCATTCTCGGGTGCGGCTTGCTTGGGTGCCGCCGGGGTGGCAGCAGGGTTGCCGGCCAGGGCTGACCCCAGGGATCCCGCTTGCTTCCCTCACACGGTTGACCCGGCTTGACGACCATGTACGGCATGGGGCGGAAGGCTGCTTCGGGGGCGACGCTGAAGGCACGCAAGGGAAGGCAAGGTGCAAGAGGAGGCCGGCTCCGAAAGCCACCCCTGCCGAAAGCCCTGCGCCGTGGCTTCTGGTCAGCGGCGCCCTTTCGTAGAGCCGTTAAAGCAGCAGTAACCGCATGCGTGACACAGGCGTCGTCCCTGTGGATCATCTTTGGTGTCATGCAACAGTGCCAATGAAGCACCATACATGTGCTTTGTAACATACTTGCGTGCCTTCTCGATAACGCAGTGTCGAGGACCGCGCTCGAACTCGCGGACTCGCAGCCTACAGGCTCGGCCAGCATCGAGAGCGGCCGCGATATCTGTGTTCGCTGTTGTCAACAGTATCATATCCTCACTCGCAGCGACCTTGCACATGCATGAGCCCCCCGAGCAGGTTTCACTTGTCGGCACGTCAACCGCCGAACCGACAACAAGGTGCGGCCATTGCCTCGGCCAAGCCGGACGCGCAACATATCAACATGGAGGTGTACTTGGTCTCAATTAGGACCCTCACTGTAGCGTAGCAGGGACGCACTGGAGTGCGGCGGTGATTCCCGACTCCGCTTCAGAAGCGCCCTACGAGTTGGCCAACTCGCGTCAAGGTGTCTACAACTAAGCCACTTGTTAACAGGACAGGGTTAGAGTTACCTGAAGCGTCGACACGGGGCTAAAGAGCCGTGCGCGATGGCGACGCACTCCCGCATTTCTGCGCAATTCACCATCGGGAAGCAAGCAGTGCTCTAGCTTAAGGCAACAGCTCTGGAGCTCATCGGCGCGGCGCGGAGGTTGGAGTCCGTAGTCCGGTTAGGCACGCACACGCGGCAAGCAGAGCTCCCGCGGCTTGGCACCGTTTGCACCACGCTGTGGCCGCGCTACCACATGCCGCAGCACGCCCTTGCTACCCCGCCGCATCTCTATGCACACAATCACATGCAACATGCCCCAGTACCTCACGTGATGCCAAACCCGTACATGCTTTGTACTGGCTTAACCGGGTCCTGACCCCTACCTGCCGCGTCCTTACCTCCCGCCCTCCCCCCCGGCCCCCCAACCCCCCCCCGCAATGGCAGGGAGAGCCCGCAGCAGCCATGACGCCCTGTCGGGCGGCGACCCGACGGTTGTCCCTGCCTGCAGTGGCGCTGACGCTTCTGTTGTCGACGACCTTGGCCCCACAGGCTTCAGGTGGGGGCCATACTTGTATGTCCAGCTGGACCCCCCTGCAAGGGGTCGGAGCGTGCGCCGATGGCACCCCATGACCCTCTCACGCCTCCAACCCGGGCGTGGACCTGGTTGCGCCCTCCGCGCGCACCCTCTGCAGAGGGTTTTCGGAGGAAGCTGCAGCCCTCCACCGATGTCGCCCCCGCGGTAGGGACCAGGGGTGCGTCGCAAGAGGGCGGAACGCCTCAACCGGACTCGTGCACCTCGACCGGACTCCATCGACCCCCTGCCTCGCTGACCTTGTGTCGGTCGTGCCCCCATCGTGCCGGTCGCAGGGATCCGTCATCTTCTCCTCCATCGAGGTATGTACGGCACATGCGCACGCGATCCATGAGCCCCCACTAGAAACACATTATGCACATGCACCGCCGCTCACCGACCTCGAGTTCACGCCCCTTTGCCTGCATCAATCAAGAACCCACCCCGCCACCCTCCTTCAAAGGCCTTGAAGTTGCCTCCCCTGCACGGTTTCCCCCACCCACCCCCGCCCCCCGCCCCACCCAGGGCGCGTACTACGCCAAGTCGGATGGCGGCTTCGGCTGGTCGCTGCTCAGCACTGCGGGGGAGGTGCTGTGGCTGGCGGAGGCGCTGCTGGATGCGCTGGGCAACCCCATCGACGCGGGAGCCACCGTGACGCTGGTGCGTGCGATGCGTGCGGCGTGGACGGCGTACGCGTGTGACGTTCTGTGCATGCTGCGGTGGGGGCGCAGGTCGTTAGGGGACACCATTGGGGAGTTCATCAGGAGGCTCACAGCCATACATCCCGGGGTGGCAGGGCGCGCAGCGTGTATGACCCGCCAGTGCTGCCGTGGATTTTCCCTCGCGTCCACCCCCATCCATCCGCCGCCCGCAATCCCCAACCCAACCCGAACCAACACCCCCCCCCCCCGGCAGGACATGACTTGCTCCGCCGTCGCGGGCTTCACGGACGCCTGTTCCGCCTCGGGCGCTGCCACGGTGCTCAAGGCCCCCGCCGCCATCGTGGCAACGGGCCAGATGCTCAAGATCCTGACGCTCGTCACCTCGCTCACCGGCAAATGCACCAAGTCCGGCGCCAATGTGCGTGCGTTGATGGGGGTGCATGAGGGCGGGCTTCGACCTGGGTTCGCGCCGGGGCTCGTGCGGGGTTTGCGGCCAAGCGTATTCCACGCTGCATCTCTGAAGGCGCCGACTGCTCCCATAGCCTTCGGACATATTGTAGACCAGATCGCGCTCAAATTGCACCGGCCCCGTTGCGACTTTGCGACTTCGCGACTTGACCGCGCCGGCTTATGAGCAACTTATGAGCTATCAATTGTTGTCCTTTTGGCAATGGTAGAGCCAGGTTGTCACACGCCAAGCCGCATTAACGCCGACATGGCCTGTGCGCTTGTTCAGAACTCGCTACAGATGTCCGTGGCTGCCCTTAATACACCTAGGCTGAATCAGAGGCGGTTTCACGCTCTGCAGAAGAACTGGGCAAGCGTATGGCGACTGGAAAAAAGCCGAAGAAGTGTTGCTCCAGCTGGAGCACAAGGAGGGCACCCCATGAAGGTTCATAAGCTTATCCAGTCGTGGCGGTGGGTGTTGGAACACCCGTCGGGGTTCGGACGTGCCAGAACGGCACGTGTGAATAGGGTTCGCCCGAACCCCCCGGGGTTCGCACGAACCCCGCTCGAATCCCGGTGCGCATGTGAACGCCTCTAGCGGCGACGCAACCTCGTTCATTGCGAAGGGCGTGGGTCAGGGGGTGGGCCGGCGGGTGTTACGTGTTTCGTGGTGTCGGCTGTAGGCTGGAGGTTAAAGTGCCCCTGACTGCATGCACCAGGTAGGGTAGGGGGCGGCAGGAGCCGGTCCTGCGGTTGGTGGAGCGCCGGTGCCTGCCTCGGCCGTGGGAGGGGCTTCCGTGGGCGGGTAGGTACAGTCACAAGCGGCTGAAAGCTAGCCCCCGCCCATCCCCTGCACCCTCCCGCCCACCCCCCACCCCCCAGGCCACGCAGGTGGACGAAGCCATCAAGAAGGCGGGCGGATACGCGGACTTCTTCAGAGGTAGGGTCAAGGGCTGGGAGAGCCGGCGGAAGCCGGGTTACTAGCCGGCTGAGGGAGCACCATGAGCAGATCCTGCACCCACCGTGCACCGGTCCATGTATGTCTTACCGCCGCTCCGTCTACTCCGTCCCCATCCCCCAACCCGCAGCCTGCAGCTACGAAGAGATTATGATAGACGTAGCCTCCTCCGAGGTGGGTGCGTGCCGGGCCTGCTGGCAAGGCTGGCGTGTGTGCGTGCATGGAACGGTATTGGTGTCGGTGGTGCGGGTCGATGGCCGCAGCCGGGCGGCCCAGCCTCAAGCGCTCGGTGGGCCCCACCCGCCATCCACCTCTACGCACCCCGCACCCACCCCACATGCACGCACACACCTCCCCTCCCCGGCTCCCCCTGATGCCTGTGTGTGGCGTGTACGGCGTACGGCTGCAGACGCACGAGGTGGTGCTGGATTGCACCGACCCCATCCTGGACTGCGACGAGGACGAGATCGCGGCGGCGGCGCTGGCGGCGGCCAAGAAGAAGGGGATCGGTGCGTGGGGGGGAGGGAGGGCGAGCAGCGGCGCAGCAGATGGGCAGGGGCCGTGCATGCACGGCATGTGCACGTGCGTGTCGGGCTTCGGACCCAGATAGACCCCCTCGCCGGTTTCGAGGTGGCTGTATGGACATGGGTGCTGCGTGTCGAGCTCAGGGTAGATGGATGGGCGGCGCCCACCCCTAGCCGACCCCCGCTCCACTCCCGCCCGTGGTGGGGCCAACCGGTCCCCGCTCCGCCCAGACCTGAAGAAGTTCACGCACCGCGCCTACGTTATCCCCGCCGGCATCACGGCCACCAAGTGCGACTGGGCGGGGCTGGCGGAGATCCCCGGCAAGCAGACCTGGTACACGCCAACCAGCGATGTGGGTCGGACGGGTGGGGTGTGCACGGACCGTAGGGCTGCCATAAGGAGCCTGGATGGGGCGGGGCTTGACAGCAAATTGCTGTGGATGGCTCTTGAGAGCAGGGTCACACACGGAGGGGAAGACGGTTATCGTCCCCCGTGCTCACAACCGCTTGCCCCGCTTTCCCCAGGGCATCTTCGACAAGGGCACGTTCATGCAGGAGATCCTGCACAACTTCGGGGTGTGGCACGTGAGGATCGGCATGTGTCTTACACATTTACCTGGACCTGGGAGGGCCAGGACAGGCAGCATCGAGGGAAAGCCCAGCAGACCCACGGCCCTCCTGACACATGATCGACGCCCTACCCTCCGTCCCGACCGCCTTCGTTCATTCCGCACAGGGCTGGCGCAACGGCATAGAGTACGAGGACGCCAGCACGTGCCAGGGCAAGGGCATAGCGTGCCCCTCAGGGCCCGAGCTCTGGCGCCTGCGCTGGGGCCAGACGGTTGCGGAGCTCAAGGGTGAGGTGGGGGCACTGCTACATGCATGCCGTGATTCGCGTACGGTTGGCGGACCAGAGAAAAACGGGCCTAGCTACTAGACCACGGGTCGCCCCTTCGCCCCCGCCCGACCCGCAGGCGCGGACCTGCCCGTGGGCACCTGGAAGGGCTGGTACACCCTCACGGCCACCTACCTGGCAGCCAAGGTGTGAAGGGCTGCTCAATGTAGGCCTGGGAATCAGATAGAGGCGTCTCCCACTCAGCCCCGATTGGTGCTCGCCCCGCCCCGCCCCACAGAACACGGTCAAGATCTTCCCCGACTGGCTGGCCTCCTACACCAAGTGAGAGCCCGCCGAGGGGGATAGGAGTGGTGTGTATCAGAGCATGGCAGTTGGCCATGCCGGCGTTCAGCTTCTTGTTTCTACAACTTACCGCGCCCCCCGCACCCTCCTCAACCCCAGAAATATCTACTTTGCGCTCCGCGGCAAGGGCGGCGGCGACAAAGACCTGTTGGCAGAGTTTGACAAGAAGGCAAGTGTGGGAGCAACCCGGGGAGGACTGTGGGAACTGCGCCACGCGCGCGGGCCCATCAGCCCTTGGGGCGTACCCCCTTGACTCCCATGTCTACCCACCCTGTAACAAGCAATGCAGGTGCTACCTGAAAGGTACCAAACTTCTCCAATCGCCCCAACCGGCGGCCCCAAGTTGGAACCCTCCCAAGCCTCAACTCCCCACTCCCCGATCCCCAATCCCCTTCGCACACAACCCCCGCCCCCCACCCCACCAGGTCAACATGCACGAGGTGCTCAAGGACAACGACCGCCAGGGCGTGGCCAAGGGCGACCCCGTCATCACGTTCGTGGTCAAGCTGTTTCCGAAGACCACCAACGACCTCACGGCCTACAAGATCATCGTGGTGGTGGGGGGTGAGCGGGGGCGGGGTTGGATGGGGGGTTGGGCGAGGGGGTGGGCGACGGGGTGGGGAGGAGGGGGGAGAAGGGCTGCTGCTGCTGCTGCTGCTCAACCATAAGTGACGAAGGGAAGCCCGGGCAGTTGGTGGAGCGCGTTGGAACGGGCCGGTGCCCACCCGCTCTCTTGTTCAGTTGGTTGTGCAACACGGAGCGCCGCCCCGGACACGGCAGACTAATGGCGCAGCCCGCCTGCCCCTGTCCTTGCGCCCGCAGACCTGGTGGGCAACGTCCGTGTGCCCATCCTCATCTGCCGCTACTCCACCGCCCCCAGCCAGTGGTGAGCCGCGCATGCACGCGCCCCGCCTGCTGCCTGCGCTCTATGGGCCCACCCCAACTGCCATGCTATCTCTGCTGTGAGCGAAGCAGGGGCATGGCCGCGAGCAATGCGTTGCGCATGAATAATCCATCACTGAGAGGAAGCGCTTCCTCTCTTGCTTGTCGTTGCGCTGTGCTCCCCCCAGCTCTCGCCCCCCGTCGCCTGCGCCGAGGCCGCCCTCGCCGCAGCCGAAGCCTCCATCGCCATACCCGCCGAGCCCGAGGCCCAAGCCCCCAAGCCCGCCCTCGCCCAAGCCGAGCCCGCCCAAGCCGCCAAGCCCGCCCTCGCCCAAGCCGAGCCCGCCCAAGCCCCCGAACCCACCCTCCCCTAAACCGAGTCCGCCCAAACCGCCATCGCCCTATCCGCGCCCACCCAAGCCGCCAATCCCACCTTCCCCAAGACCCAGCCCGCCGAAGCCCCCGAACCCACCCTCCCCTAGACCGAGTCCGCCCAAACCGCCCTCGCCTAAACCGAGCCCGCCCAAACCCCCCAAACCACCGTCGCCGAACCCGAGCCCGCCCAAGCCGCCCAGCCCCCCATCGCCCAAACCGAGCCCGCCCAAACCACCGTCGCCCAAGCCAAGCCCTCCCAGACCGCCATCACCCCGTCCCCCTAGCCCTCCCAAACCGCCCACGCCCCCGCCACGTCCCCCCAAGCCGCCCTCGCCAGCGCCCTGGCCCAAGCCAGGGCCAAGTCCCCGACCACCACCCCCTAGCCCACCCCCTCCTAGACCACCCCCGACTCGCACACCCCCTCCCTGGATCTCTCCTTCACCTTCGCCTAGCCCAAGCCCAAGCCCAAGCCCAAGCCCAAGCCCAAGCCCAAGCCCAAGCCCAAGCCCAAGCCCAAGGCCAAGCCCAAGCCCCACGCCTTGGCCCTCGCCGGGCGGCACCCCACCTCCCTGGTCGGCTCCCTCTCCCGGCGGAACCTCCCCGCCCTGGACCTCCCCGCCCTGGGGCTCACCTTCGCCGACCACCTCGCCCCCGCCCTGGTCCTCGCCCCAGCCCTCGCCTTCGCCCTCGCCCTCGCCTTCGCCCTCGCCCTCGCCCTCGCCCTCGCCCTCGCCCTCGCCCTCGCCCTCGCCCTCGCCCTCGCCCTCGCCCTCGCCCTCGCCCTCGCCCTCGCCCTCGCCTTCGCCCTCGCCCTCGCCCTCGGGCTTTCCTTCGCCCGATATCGCACGGTCCCCTCCGCCCAGGCCCTCCGGTTCCCCGCCCACCGTTTGGCCACCTGTGGGGACCTCCCCACCTGTGTGGACCTCCCCACCCTGGTCAGTCTCCCCCGGCGGCTCGCCCCCTTGGAACACCATCCCGCCCCCGCCCTCGGCGGACTCACCGCCCCCCAACTGGAGCCCGTCCCCAGGTTACTCGCCTTCGCCCAGCGACTCACCCCCACCGGGAGAGTCGCCTTCCCCTTCGCCAAGCCCGAGTGACTTGCCTCCCCCCAAGGAGTCCCCTTCGCCAAACGACTCGCCCTCCCCGACCCAGAGCCCACCGCCCCGCACCGGGGTGTCCATCCCCGTGGAAGCGGCGGAGGTTGGCGCGTGATAAATGGAGCGTGGAGTAGGTGGACACCGCCTAAGCGTATGGCTGTTGGGCAGCCCAATGAGGGCGGGTGTGTGCGCACTTCACATGGTCTGGGATGTTCGATTTCGGTTATTTGAGCCCTGCAGGGGTCATGCAAGCAAGGGACTGCGCGTGGCACCAGAGCGGAAGAGGGCCGCTTGTGCTTACCGTAGCTCGTCTATCAAAGAAATATGCCTCAGCAGAGAAAGGGCCGACGCGGCCTGGGGATACAGTGGCTGCATTTGCTTACGTGGTACTACATACTGGAGGGGTACAGCATGTTGCGGCGTGTAGCCTCAACTCTTCGTGTGCGCAATGTACATACCGCCGCTGGCGTGCGTGGGGTGGCTTTGACCGGGAGGGGGCTTATGGTAGCCATCATCGTACATGCTATGCACATACAGCCACTCGCGCCCGTCCCACATGAGCTGCGCTCAGGCAGGACCCAATTCCTCCGCACATTGGCTGTCAGACGGTGAGCTATATGCCCTCTTTGTTTGGCATGCGGGGGAGGTGTCGCTTCATTTGTCGAGGCGGCTGCCTCGCCCTTGGGTGTCCCTGGACGTCTCGACACCTCCAAACCCTTTTGTGCCTGCTACTCCGCCCAGCCAAGAACGGCTATCGGTGTTGTTATGTCTCATGAGGTGTCAGCGTTCCTCCATTGCCACTCAGCGACCAGCTTCACATGTAAGTAGTAGAAGACCAGACTCTCGTGGTGCATCCACGACGCAGTGCCCCGCAGCTTTTGGTCTTGAAATGGTCTAGAAGGTTCAGAGGGGAGCAGACGTGCCACGCAGGGGTGAGAGGTGTGAGGGGTGGGCAACTCGGGGGTTGGGAGGGATTTGGCGGCGTGCACCCGCCCCAGACCGCATGAAACAGTAGAGTATGGTTTGCCACGAGGTTGTCTTGTAAGCAAGTTTGGCCGCAAGGAGGTGCCTCTGGCGTGGTCCCGGTCCACCCCGGTCCATGGTCTTCAGGCAATCCTTAGCATCGTGAGAGGCGCTCATTTCGGAGCGTCTGAAGCCCAGTGGGCGGGGCCGTCTACATGGTTCAGGTGTTTTGGTGTGTGCCGTTCATAAGGTGCACGGGCCCCGTGCAGACGTCAGGACGACAGCAGGACATGCGGGCTTATGCGGGGACGTGCCACGACACGCATGCAATCATGTCGAGCACCACGCCCTCGAGACACCAATTTGCACAAGCACTAACACGATATTTCACATCTTCGCACAAATAAAATATTTTAGATGCTGCGAAGTCGCAGCCGCGCAGACGCGAAGCGCTTCAAAGAGAAGCACAACAATCACAGTTTCAGCGAACGATCACGCCATCTTTTCACCTGCACTTAATCTATCAACATGGAGCTGTGTCATTGTCAAGCTTATGGCGTCGGCGCGTGGTGCGCGCGAAAAAGTCATTTGCCAGCTGTCAATGGCAGCTCGGGACCGCTCGGAGCGAGAACCTCAAGCGGCGACGGTGAGGAGAAATGTCCTTGTTCTACACGCTGGCATGACAGTATCGATCTGGTCAGCAGCCAGTCGCGCAAGTGTTGGGAGCATTGCCGGCCAAGCTCATCACAGCGGACTCGACCCCCAGCAGGGCTGCTTTGGTGCAGGCTGCGTTGCTGGCATGCACGTCTATGACACGAGCTCCGACAGGGGCGAAGAGACCACGGTCGGCAAGGGCAGCAGGCAACGGGGGCCGTCGGCGGGGGCTCCTGCAGCGTGCCCACTCGCGCGCCCACCCGGCCACCCCCACGCCCCTCGGACGCATGGTCGGTCCGTGTCGCGGACCTGAAGTTATGTCACACAACCATGACCAGTCGCATTAAAGGCAACGGAGAGCGCTGTGCAGCCACTCAGCAGGTGTGAAGCCTCTGGCCGCGCCTCCGGCGGTGGCCTCCGGAGTACACGCAAGTAAGAGGGGATTACTGGACACCTGGCTTGACCTAGCACGGCCCAGCTCGGCCAACCGTCGACATCACGGAGGCGCGATGTATCGAGATTGCTCGCACTGAATTATAGGAGCGAGCCGGAGAAGGCCTGTGCCTAAGCCACTGTGACTGACTCAGCCGCCGAACCATTAGGCCTGTGGCACCTACGGCCGCGTGGCTTGAGAGGCGCACCTCCACGGGCCCACGCGATCTCGCCGCAAACCGTGTCGCGCTCTGTCGCTATTACCGTCAAGCCATAGCTGCACAATCCGTGCTGCGGCGCGCTCTGGCCGGTACCGCGCGACGACATGCCGGTGTGGATGCTTGCGTGCACACCGAACGGCGATCTACCGCGCCCGGCGTAACGACCTGAGGGTCGCAAAGGTGAGGAAATGGGATGCGTGCCGTGTGCGGACACGAGACCTGCTGCTGTCTGGTGAGCAGAGCGTCGACGCGTCGGTTGGGCTCCAGCCGACTCCAGCCAACACGCAAGACGCAAGGCCAGAGCTAACTACACGTGACTCGACGCACTGAAGCGACGGGTTCGTTTTTAGCAAGAATGCACCTTTCGCTCTCTCGCCGTGTCAACGGCTTCCGGAAGGTGTCGGAAAGTGCACGAAGTACACCCCAGACCCCGTCCGCCCCCTCGCCCGCACTGTTGACACCTCGCGCCTATCTAATCCCCATCCCCGCGGCCCCCGACCCCCTCTTCCCCTTCCACAGACCCCTGACGCGGCGGTCCTCACACCATGGGGTGGCAACCCTGTGCAAGACACGCAAGGGCTCGGCTTGCAGCGGTCCTGCTGCTCGTGCTTATGGCGCCGTGCCTGGTCTGGGCAGGTAAAGCACGCACCAGCACACGTGCTTTCTGGGACCCGGGAACCTGTATGTGTGGCTGTGACTCGCTGGATACGCAGGCACACGACGTTGAACTTTATCCGCCCGTGTTGCTGCCATATGCAAGCAGCTGACTTGACGGTGGACGTCGACAGATGGGGTCGGCGGTCGTTGCTCGCTGCTGGGGATGTGCCGATGTTTAACGTGTCCTCGATCGAGGTGCGTGCGGCACGCACGCACAGGGGGCGCAGACTCTGGACTTAGGATAGCAGGGCCCATCCTTTCAAGAAACCTGCGTACGACACTAGCGTTTCAGGGGGATGGGGGCTGGCTCCAGGTCCATCCCAACATGTCTACCGACCGCATCCCTGTCCTCCCCCTTCCTGAGGACAGCACCCGCTCTGCCCGCTGCCCCCCTCCGCCAGGGAGTGGTCCTTGCCAAGTCGGACGGCCCCTGGACCTGGGCCCTGCGGGACCTCCTGAGCGGCGACATCTTCGCCCTCGCCGTGCCCCTTCGGGACAACACCAGCGCCATCATCGGAGCGGGCACGACCGTGGTGCTGGTGAGCAGCGCCCTTGCATGCACGCACGCATGTATGCACGCACGCACGCACGCGCGCACGCACGACAAACCCCTGCCTGTTAGCACCAGGGCTTGAAGGCCACGGCTTGCCCGATGAGCGTCAGGGGAATCCGTCCTTGACCCCAAACCTGTCGGGTGTTCCAGATACTGGCATAGCGGTGTTTTGTACGGCAGGTGCGGGCCAGCGCTTGACGTGAGGCGGGGAGGAAAGGGGCGTGAGACGTAGGCCTGTTGTTGAGACCGTGCGCCTGTTGCGACAGCCTGGGTGCCCTCCCGCCCGCGCCCCGTCCCGCAGGACTTGGTTTGCGTCGCCTCCGCGACCGGAGCCACCGGTACCCTCTGCGCCCCCCGGGGCACGGCCGCCGTCAGCAAGCCCGCCACCCCCATTGCCACCACGGGCCAGACGCTCAAGCTCCTCACGCTCGTCACCTCGCTTACCGCTGGCAACTGCACCAGGGCCGGCGCAAACGTAAGCAAATGGCCAGAGCGCTAAGCCAGCGAGGGCGGTGGCAGACGCGAGGGGCTTGGTAACAGCTGGGCGTGCCAAGGGTTGGGGGCATTGTCTATGCTGCACGTGTCGGTCCTTCCTCAGTGCCAGGTCCGGGTTGGGCCATGCCTGCCGCGCAGGCCACCCGTGTGGACCGAGCCATCAAGCTCACGTACGCCCCCTTCTTCAAAGGTGTGCACAGGGTGTGGGTAGTGGAGAGCAGGGGAAGCACGGTGGAGGGCAGGGCACGTGAAGCACCGGTGGCGGGCTCCGGACGGTGGACAGACTGTTCAGAGCCGCAGGTTTTCAGGGAAGGCCTCTCCGCTCTCATCTAACTCCGCTGGGTCCTGGCTTCTCTCCCTCCGCTCATTCTCCACAGCCTGCAGCTATGCCCAGATGGTGATCGACACTGACGGCTCGAAGGTAGGCGACCTGATGGGTGGGTGAAGCTTGCAAGCCCCACCGAGGCGGCGGGGACACAGGCTTCCAGGGGATGACAGGGTCCGCTTGACCCCGCCATGCGCCCCCCTGCCCCCCCCCCCTCCGCCTCGCCACCCGCCCTTTTCTCCTGCTCCCCCTTCACTTTCTTGCTTCCCCTTCCTCCCCCTCCCCCTCCATGACCCCAGACGTACGACGTCAGCTTCCCATGCAAGCCCACGCACCTGGCATGCAACGAGGAGGCCGTCGCGCGCGACGCACTGGCGGCCGCGCGGGCCAAGGGCATCGGTGAGCCACCGTGCCGTCCAACCCGGCTGCCGTGCCGTCCGCCCCCGCCCAGGGCTCCCTGCTGCGGGCCTCCAGTCAGGTCCCCTGTGGGCCACGCCAGTCACGCGGACCGCCTTCCTTCAGCTCGACTGCCGACCGCAGCATGCAGCCCCGCTCTCGGGCTCATACGCCGGGCCCCTGCTCCCAACGGCCGCCTGCACCCTCCCCCGTCCGCTCCTCCTCCCCGACGGCCCCCGCAGATACGTCCGGCTTCTCGCACTGGACATTCGTCATGCCCCAGGGCGTGACCTGCAGATGGGTGGGGCTGGCGGAGCTGCCCGGCAGCCGCACGTGGTACACGCCCGACCCAGACGTGAGCGGGGGCGTGGGAGGGTGTGTGCTGACCCTTGTTAGGAGCGAGTTAACCGAACCTATAGAGCACAATGCGAGACCCTTAATGAATCGGTGCCGGAGGTAGGGCGTGTGTTTCGTAGTGCAAGGGGGTAGGAGGCAGGGGTGAGCGCAGGCGTGGGGTACGTGTGGGCGTGGGGTGGGCTGCCTGGAGAACGTGGGTGGGTCGGGAGGGGAGAGGAGGGCTAGGGCCTAGGCATCACCCAGTGCACGACACCTCTTGTTACAAATGGCACTGCTGCCGTACGAATGAGCCCTGACCCACATCCCTGCCTCACTCCCTTTCTCCGACACCCCAGGGCATCTACGACCAGGGCACGTACATGCAAGAAATCCTGCACAACTTCGGAGTGTGGCATGTGAGGCGTGCGCTTGCTAGGATACATCGGCACCCTTTTCGCGCTACCCCTTCTTCCACCTGCATGGGATCCTGTTGGTCCCAACAAGCCCGCGCGGCCCTGCCTGCCTCCTCGCCTGTCCCCCGCAGCCCCCCACTCCTCCCACTCGGCCGCCCTCTCTCCATACCCACTACCTCCCGCACAGGGCTGGCGCAACGGCATAGAGTACAAGGACACGTCCACGTGCCAGGGCGAGGGCGAGTCCTGCCCCTCGGCCCCCGAGCTGTGGCGCCTGGCCTGGGGCCAGCTGGTGGCGGACCTGGACGGCATCAAGCTGCCGGCGGGCGAGTGGAAGGGCTGGTACCCGCTGGTGGCAACGTCAACCGCCTCAGGGGTGGGGTGGGAGGGGGGTGCGGTGGGAGGGGTGGGTGGGGGACGCAGGGGCCGGGTGCTGGGGCTACGCAGCGCTTGGAAGGGGTGCGTGCAGGCACAGGGGCGCGGGTGACCCTGCATGCACCATGCAGGTCCCCTGTAGGCGAGGCCTGCGGGTGGAAGCGTGTATCGTTCTTCCCGGTCCCAGACCCGGTCCCAGTCCCCTTACCCCCGTCCCCACAGGGCCTGCTCAAGGTCAAGCCCGACTGGCTGGGGCCGTCGTACACGCAGTGAGCGCAGGGGTTCAGGTCAGCCCGCTTCAGCCTGGATCTCGCTTTGGGTTTGCTTTTGGGGCTGAGCCCCCGTCAGTTTCTGTCAGCTCTTCAAGTAGGAGGAAAGGTCTGCGACAACACGGGGCTGCTAGGTGAGGGTTCAAGTAGTCCAAGCACACCGCCACATCTGTCTGTCTGTCTGCCTGCAAACCTGCGAACCTGCGTATAGTTTGTGCGCACAAACTTGCGATTCATGCTTAGCCCGCGATGCCACAAGCTTCATTTACCTTATACCTATTGTATGTATTGAAGAGCAGGGAAGCTTACCAACCCGGCGCGAACTCAACATGTTGGAACATGTTGTTTACCTCACACCCATAGCCCAAGGAGCAATTCGGGCCTTCGTTTCGAGACATCCCTAACTCATTGAAGCCATGAGCGAGGTCGTTCCGACAAGTTTGAGCGCGGATGTTGCGAGGATGCTGCGTTGCCGACTCCGGTCAAACCCAAGCGCGATGTTGCTGATTTATCTAGCAACTCAGATCCGTCGATGAGGAAGTACCGCCGGTTGTCCCCGCGTCCATCCTCGGCCCCCTGTCCCCCCAAAGCTTCGCGCGGAG
Source organism: Edaphochlamys debaryana (assembly GCA_016858145.1). Taxonomy (NCBI): domain Eukaryota; kingdom Viridiplantae; phylum Chlorophyta; class Chlorophyceae; order Chlamydomonadales; genus Edaphochlamys; species Edaphochlamys debaryana. The sequence goes on from JAEHOE010000044.1 coordinate 348,532, forward strand.
CGCGCCACACGGCCTCGCGCTTTGCACCGTTCCTGCACGCATATAGCGCTGCCCAGCCATTCTAGGGTCGGCAGACCGCCGTACCACCCGCACGAGGGGTTGCTTATGCTCCCAATGAAGTAATGAGCGTGTATTGGAAGTTGGGGAGGTGGGAGGGATGGCAGCACGGGGTGGCACTGCGTTTAGTTGCTCCGGTGAGAGCTCTTCACGTTGGCTACACAAGGGCATATACCGCTGCCCAGACATTCTAGGGCCCTTTATCCAGCTTTGAGGAAGCTGACACCCATCTTGTCTAGTTTGTAATTCCTAGGGCTCGTACACGCAATGAGCGAGCACCCGGGGTCCGGCGTGCAGGGTCGGGGCAAGGTCTTGCGGGGGAGGCGCACCTGCCCGCCGGATGCGGACTCAACCTTCCGGGCTAACGGCCGGCACGCCACCACGTGCCCCTTCCCCTGGCACTCGCAGCAACATCTACTTTGCGCTGCGCGACGCTCGCTCAGGAGACAACCTACTGAGGGCCGAGTTCAATCAGAAGGTAGGGGGCGGGCGAATGCTCATGCATGGCGGCGTGTGGCGCGCGTCTCAAATCTACCGCTAGCCTATAGAGCTTATCATCTTGCGGTGTCCGTCTACCTCGAACCCCCAACACCCACACCTCTCTTGCCAGGTCAACTACCACAGCACCATCAAGGGTCTGGACCTGCAGGGCGTGGCGGCCACAGACCCCAAGAACTCCATCCTGGGTGTCCTGCTCCCCAACACCCTCACCCACTTCCCCGAATACAGGATCTGGTTTCGGCTGGGACGTGAGCGGGGCCCTGGGGGGCGGGGGCCCTGGGGGGGTGCCTTGGGGGTAGAGGGAGTTGAGGGCTGGGGGTGGGAGGGGAGGGGAAAAGGCGTGGTCAGGGTGGCCTGGGGGAGGCGGGACGGAGTGAGCGCACGTTGACGGGTGGGGCGGGTATCAGTGCCTCGCTCGCACGTCAGTCCGCTCAGCCACCCAACACTCGTCGCCCTCACCCCGCCCTTGCCCTCCCTCCCCCCGCCCGCGCCAGCCCTCACCGACAAGGGCACTAGGATCACCGCCAAGATCTGCCGCTACGACAGGCCCCCGGGGCCGTCACAATGGTGTGTTGAGGGGGAGGGGGGACCGGGCCAGGGCGATGGCACGGTTGGTTGTTGTCGTTGCGCTGGCGGCACCGGGCACTCGCAGAGGCCACACCGTACCGTAGTGTGCAAACGCACCTGCACCCCATGCTTCCACCCCGGCTGCGCTGGACTGACTACCCCTGCCGTCGTCCCCGCCACTATGTCCGTGCCCGCCCACAGCACGGAGCCTCCCATGCCGCCGTCACCCGCCCCCAGTCCGCCGATGCCCCCCGCTCCACCCCCCAAGCCGCCGGGCCCCAAACCGCCCTCGCCCAAGCCTCCCGCGCCCAAGCCCCCGTCCCCCAAGCCGAGCCCGCCCAAGCCCCCCAAGCCGCCCTCCCCACGGCCCCCAAAACCGCCGTCGCCCAAGCCCCCCTCACCCCGCCCCAATCCGCCCAAGCCCCCCAAACCGCCGTCCCCCAAACCGCCGTTGCCCAAGCCCCCCAAACCGCCGTCCCCCAAACCGCCGTCGCCCAAGCCCCCCAAACCGCCGAGCCCGAGGCCCAAGCCGCCCAACCCGCCGAAGCCGCCCTCCCCACGGCCCCCCAAACCGCCGTCGCCCAAGCCCCCCTCGCCCCGCCCCAATCCGCCCAAGCCCCCCAAACCGCCGTCCCCCAAACCGCCGTTGCCCAAGCCCCCCAAACCGCCGAGCCCGAGGCCCAAGCCGCCCAACCCGCCGAAGCCGCCCTCCCCACGGCCCCCCAAACCGCCGTCGCCCAAGCCCCCCTCGCCCCGCCCCAATCCGCCCAAGCCCCCCAAACCGCCGTCCCCCAAACCGCCGTTGCCCAAGCCCCCCAAACCGCCGAGCCCGAGGCCCAAGCCGCCCTCACCGTTTCCCTTCCCCAAACCGCCGAGCCCAAGGCCCAAGCCGCCCAAACCGCCCAAACCCCCAAAGCCCCCGAAGCCCAGCAGACCCACAAGGCCCACAAGACCCGCCAGACCAACGAGGCCCTCCTCACCGCTGCCAACCGAGTCTCCTCCTGTTGCCCCTGTACAGCCCCCCTCCCCTTCTTCTTATCCTTCGCCTCCCCCGTCGCCTCCGCCTCCCCCGCCCCCTCCCCCATCTCCACCGCTTCCCCCACCCCGTCCCCCATCTCCACCGGCTCCCCCATTCCCATACCCTCCCCCATCCCCACCTCGGCCCCCATACCCGCCCCCACCCCCATCCCCACCTCCGTCCCCGCCTCCATCTCCGTCCCCGCCTCCGCCCCCACCCCCATCCCCACCCCCATCCCCACCCCCATCTCCACCCCCGTCCCCGCCTCCGTCCCCACCCCCATCCCCACCTCCGCCCCCACCACCATCCCCACCACCATCCCCGCCCCCATCCCCACCCCCGTCCCCATCCCCACCTCCACCCCCACCGCAATCCCCACCCCCATCCCCACTCCCATCCCCACCTCCGCCCCCGCCCCGGTCCCCACCACCATCCCCACTCCCATTCCCACCTCCGCCCCCACCCCCATCCCCACCGCCTCCACCCCCATCCCCAGTACCACCTCCACCTCCACCGCCACCCCCACCGCCACCGCCACCCCCATCCCCATCCCCGCCCCCGTCCCCACCCCCACCCCCACTTGACTCACCATCTCCGTCACCATCCCCATCGCCAGACGACTCCCCTTCTCCTTCCCCATCGCCCGACCCATCTCCATCCCCTACGCCCTCCAATTCCCCGCCAGACTGGCCAGACTCGCCCCCGCCGCCGCCTAACCCGCCTCCCCCCTCCGACTGGCAGTCCCCGCCCGACGGGCAGAGCCCGGTGCCCTTGCTCCGCCTGCTCCAGGAAGACGTGCCCACACCAGGCGCGGAGGCAGGGGCGGACACGGCAGCGGAGGCGGATGTCGAGGACGAGGATCGAAAGGGTGCAGACGTGCAAAGGTAGCGTTTAGGGGTCAAGCCCTTCACGTCATTTGAAAGGGAGCAGACGGGCAAAGGCAGCGTGCAGGGTTCTGGCCCTTGACGTCGTTTGGCTGTGTGCGAGCCCGGGGCCAGGGCCAGAGCGGAGGCGGGCCTGGCAGTGGGGCCACGGGTAGAACGGGAAGTGCACGTCATCAGGCCTTCTACCGGCCGGGTAGGGGTTGTGTCCCGGGGCGTGGGGCGTGTGTCCTGCTGGCAAGGGTGCTCGGCAGGTTGGGTGGGTCCTGCGGGGAGGCGGTCTGCAGGGTGGCCCCTCCTGCCTGATGGGTACCTTGCGGGGTGGTAGACGTACATACCGGTACAGCAGCACCCACCTGTTGATAGGTGTGCGTGCGGGTGGGATGCAGGCTTCCCGCAATACTTGTGAGACATACATACTCACCGCCTGCCATGGAGGAAGCTGCGGATTCAATAAGCTGTGGAATTCATGTTGGACAGTCGCCGCTTTGAGCTGCTGGCTGGCGCGTACCACAGGAGTACTACAAAGATGGGGACCAACGTCCTTTTGCTAGCTTTGTTATTCTATAGTGCGTGCTTTGCTCGAAATTCTTCGCTGCGATATGTGGTCTGAGCCCCCCTTGCTTGCCGCCGTATAGCGTACAGGTTGAGCTCCTGCTTTGACCAAGTCCTCGTCCCTGGTGACTGAGGGCCTAGATACTGGCTTATGTAATGCTTTCTGTGGGCCCCTCTCAGCAAAGTCGGCTCGCGAACATGAAGCTCGCTCTCACCGTGACAGCGACGGGAGGGAAGCGGGGGAACGGATGCCAGCGGCTAGCACCTGCTACTGCTGCTAGCAACACCGAGGTAGGGCTGATGCCGAGGTGGGGAGATGCTGGGTGAAGCCGCGGGTGTGGCCGTGGGCCAATGGCAGGAGTTGGAAAGCCGGGGGAACAAAGCAAGGCGAGAAGGAAGGTGTGGTGTGTGTGGAAGAGTAGGACCGGGAAGGGGGAGGGGGATCGAGCACGAGGGGAGATGGGGAGGGGTAGAGCGTGTGTGTATATTGGGTGTTCCGCAGCGACACAGAACCCTGCCTCTGCAAAGCGTCCGGAGAACTTACTGTGCATAGTTCCTTTTAAAAGGATGTCTCGGACGCCAACGATGCGACTCGACAAGTGCTTCTTCCCAGCTCAGCGTTTCTGTACGCATACTACGCATGTTTCGTACCTCGCCTAAACGCGTATGGATTAGGCTATACCAATAAGAGCCGTCGCGTCAGAGGCACATAGACAGGCGGAAGGCGGTCGCACATGGCGATTTCATTGACCCCGTTGGCCTGCGCGGACGGCCGACTGCGATGCGCCTGTAGCACGGGGCTCGGCTACAGGCAATGACACTGTCGCCCATGGAGGAGGCTAAGCGGGCTCGGCGGGGCTCCCCGCATGTGCCTCCCACCTCGGAAGCACTCGTGGCTGAGGACCTACACCAGCTTCCTTACCTACCACCCAAGTCGGTCCTTGAGGAGCCAGAGCTCGTGCAGTATCAGACAGAACAGCACCTCGGGCCGCTGACGGGTTTTGCGCCCAGCTATGGAGTCCTGCGGCACACCCCTGCACGCGAGGGTCGCTTTGCGGACCTGCAGCCGGGGTCTTCGATCAAGAAGCGCATACTTGTGAACCCGGAGGTGGGGCTGCGAAGGGAACCGAAACGGGCAGACCAGGAGGCGCTGGCAGGGTTGCCGGTGGGGGCGGGGGGCTGCGGCGGATTCGTGTCGCGTGCCCCCCCCCCTCCACCCACCCTCCCGCCGACGCCAAGCTCGCCTTTGCAGAGTGCAGCCTCTCCCTTCTTTGCCCGTTGCACCCATTCCGTGTCGGCGTGCACCTCCCTTTCTCGGCGGCAGGTGCTGGCCCGCCTGGTGGCTGTGGCTGAGGAGCTCAATGTGGCTCAGGCGGAGATCGAGGTACGGCGCCTCATCCGCCGGCAGGCCAGCAGCAGGTGGGACGGCCGGTACCATAGCAGGGAAGGGGAGGGGAGGGAACGGGTGTGGGTGATCAGGGGCAGGGCTTGAGATGAACAAGGGGTCCCGTGAAAGTGGGGCGGGGGTCCCGTGGGGTGGGATGGCGGCAGATGCCGCGGCGAAGGGCGGGTGCAGGGGGCGGCGGCGGTGCAGCTGAGACCCGAACTGGCGGGCGTTGAGGTGGGAGCCGAGAGGACAGCAGCTGGGCTGAGGGGCTACGGACAAGGTCAAGGTGCCAGGTAGCCACCAGACCCTAGACGCCTGCCCCCCCCCCTGCCCCCTTCCCTCCCGCTCTTCCCAGGCCGCTCGGCGCCGAGGGTGCGGGGGGTCTGGGGGAGGGCGCGGCTGGCGGGGGCGGCCCCGCGGCTGCTCCTGGGGTGGAGGTGGAGGTGGAGCAGCTGCTGATGCCCGTGGAGCCCACCCACGAGGTGGGCCAGAAGGGGGGGGGCTGGGGGGGGGGCCTCGGTGGGGCCTGGCAGCGGTGGTGGTGGAGTGCTGGCATGGACGACACCGCAGCGGACGATGCAAGTCTGCGGGGCCGAGACGTAACGGGGACTGGGGACGCGGCAGGGGGGTTGGCGTCTCATTCACGTGTGGGCGCTGAGGTGCTGTGAGGAGCCTTCCTCCAGGCTCGGTGGGCCCATTCGGTCGCTTGCTTGATCTTCGTCCTATTTGTGTGTGTACGCCCGCAGCACGAGGCGACCGCCCCAGCCCGGGGGGAGGACCACCGACCCAAGCGGCCGGTGCGGGGCGTGCAGGCAAGAGCGGAGGGCGAGGGGGTCGTGTGGGGGGAAGGGCAGCGCAGCGGCCGAGGGTAGCCGGGCCTAGCAGCCAGCCGGGCAGGCCCGGTTGTGGGTGGCCGTTGCTTGAGGACGAGGTGGCGGCTTGAACGGCGGGTGCGCGGCTGCCACCGGTGCATACCTCAATCGCCCCACCCCGCCACCCCCCAGGTCCGCTTCCCCGCGGCTTTGTCCTCCAAGATCCCCCGCGAGCGCTGGGGCTACTTCCGCGCACTCAACCGCCTACAGCCCGCCGCCCCGGCCGGCTCCGCGGCGGCGGCGGCGGAGGCAGCGGCGGAGGCGGGCAGCAAGGCTGCGCGGCGGAGGCACTCCACGGGGGCAGCGGCCGTCAAGGTGGGGCCAGGGAGAGGGGTGAGGCGGATGGGCACTTGAGGCAAAGCAGAGGACCCCGGTGCGGAAGGGTGCAGGGAGTGGGCGGGCGGGGGTCGGGGCCTGAGCTGCTAGCAACACAGCCACCCTCTGCCACGCCCTGCCACTTCTGCTTGCGTCCTAACCCCCAGGCCGCCAAGGCTCTCGAGCGCGATGCCATACGGGCGGCGGACGCTGCGGTGGCGGCGGAGATGGCGGCGGCGGCGGCGGACCCCAGCGCGCCGCCGCCGGCCTCCTCGGCGGGCCTGGGCGACGCCTCCGCCGCCGCCGGGTCCGCCCCCGGGGCGGCGGGGCGCAACTCGGCCATGGGTAGTGCGGTGGCGGCGCTGTTGCACCGGGAGGCAGTGCGGCAGGAGCGGAGGGAGGCGGCGCAGGTCGGTGGGGGGAGGGGGTATAGGGCAATGGGGATGTATGGGGGGTGCACGTGCGGTGGGGTAGTTAGGGGTCGCTACAGGCTCAAGGGAGATGGGCGCCCGGGCGAGCTCCCCGGGCTAGCGTGTGCCGGAAGCAGGCCTCCAAGACCCCTCCGTCGCCTCCCCGAACAAAGCGCCCTGTATCTCCGCCAAACACGCCCCGGCCCCTTCCTTTCCTCCTCACAACCCCGCCTTCCACCCGCCTCTCCCTGCCCCCGCCCAGGCCACCGCGCTGCTGGAGGGCCTGCCGGTGGAGACGTGGTGGGACATCGTGCAGCGGCGCAAGAAGGCGGTGTACTACCGCAACCTGGCGCAGGAGCTCACGCAGCGGCGGGGCCTGCTGCAGGCGCACATGGCGGCGCGGACCATTCAGAAGGCCTGGAGGCAGCACCGCAGGGAGCGGATGGCGAGGGTGAGAGGGGCCGAGGGCGTGGGAGGGCAGCTGAAAGAGGGGGGTGGCTGCAATGTGCCACACACAATGGGTGTGAGGGGGGTGTTGGCGGGACTGGGGAAGGGGCGAGCGGGGAGCGCCAGCGCCTAGCACATCGCCCCTGAGCTGCCTGTGGGCGCTGGCCTGTCTGTGCCCTGCCCGCCCAGGCTGCCTCGACGCTGGACGCGGAGGTGTCTCGGGCCCTGAGCCAGGGGCAGTCGGACCTGGACTTGTCGGGAAGCGAGCGGTAAGTGTGTTTAGATTCGGGTTTATGCGCGACAACCAGGTGCCAGTGTGGTGGGGCTTCCCTCGGGACTGTGGCTGCAGGTGTGCGAGGAGGCCTGAAGGGCCTGTTGCTGCGGAGGCTCACGCAGGCTGGCACTGAACCCCCGTTGCTCTGGGTTCGGCTGCCACTCCGCCACCCCCCACCCACCCCCCACGCCGCACACCCACAGGCAGTCCGGCAGTGGCACGCCCCGAATGGCCCGCTTCGGCACCGGCCCAGCCGCGTCCCGACTGGGCAAGACGCCCCGCGGGGGGCCCGGCACGCTCAGCCGTGCCACTAGCGGCAAGGCAGGTGTCCTGTACAGGGCAAGGGAGTGAGATCATGGCACCGTTGGAGCGAGGGACGTGGAGGGTCGTGCAAACAACGAGGAAGGGGGGGGCGCAACAAGGGGTTTTGCACAAGTCATGCTGCTGGATGCGCGGTACTCGACCAGCCTCGTGGGAACCACCCATGCGCTGACTCAACGCCCCAATCCTTCCACGCGCTCCACTCATCCTTCTTCCCCCTCTTCCCTCCCGCCCCTCTCTCCCCGCAGTCTGGCTGGCAGGACTCGCTCCGCGGCGGCCCCGGGCCCTCGCTCTCACGCAGCGTGTCCCGCAAGGGCCTCACCTCCCGCACCACCTCCAGGGCGCGGCTCAACGTACGGCCGTACGACGACGACGAGGAAGCCGCCAGGAAGGAGGTGGGGCGGCGGGGGGGGGGGTAGAGCCGGGGGGGCGTGGCGGCGTGGTCTGTGTAGTCCGTGTGGGAAAGGACGTCAGGGCGGCGGGTAGGGGAAGGATGGAGGGGTGCGATGGCGTGGAAGGATGGAGGCGGCACGACGGCGGGCCGCACCCACCACCACAGTCACCAATCAACCCGCCCCCGCCCGGTCGGGGCCCTCGCAGGCCGAGGACTACGCCGCGCAGCAGCAGTTCCTGTGGAAGAAGATCCAGATCCTCGTGGGCAACAACTTCGGCGTCGGTGGGTGGTGCACGGTGCAGGGGGTGTCCGTGTCGGGGCCCTGGCAGCCTGGGCAGGTGTCGCCATTGGGTACCGGCTGATGGGCTCGATCCGGGTGCCATACACCTGAAAGCGGTGGCGGCGTGCTATCCAGCTCGTGAGCCCAGCGCACAGGTGACCTCCGGGGACTTGCGTGCCGGGGAGGCGGGGACCGAGCCCCGGCACCTTCCAGCCCACGAGTACCCACGGTCCTGGCTGCGGCCCCATGGCACCCACAGATGTCGACGTGGAGGGGGACGGCGTGGGCGACAGCGAGGCGGAGCGCGGCGAGGCGGACGACGAGCAGGAGGAGGGCAGCGGCTCGTCCAACGCTGACTCATCCTCGGACGACAGCACGGAGGACGGCAGCAGTGACTCAGACGACGATGACTCATCCTCCGAGTACGACAGCGACGGCGACGGGCGCGCCGAGGCGCGCCGCATCGCGCGCCGGGCCGTCAAACAGGCCCTTCGCGAGAAGCGCAAGGCGGATCGGGCAGCAGCCAAAGAGGCGAGAGCCAGGGCCAAAGCCCTGGCCAAGGCCAAAGCCAAAGCAGCCAAGGCCAAGGCTAAAATGGGTCGGCGAAAGCGTGTGCCTGCGCCGGGCCCGGGCGGCGCTTCAGTCTCTTCAACGCCCACGCCCGGGCCCAAGCCGGCCCGTCGCGCCAAGGTCGGGGCTGGCGCCAAGGCGGCGGCGCAAGCGGCAGCGGGCGGGGCGGCCGCTGCCGCCGCCGCAGCCAGCGGCGGCGACTGGCGGACCCGTCAGGCGGCGGCGGCGACAGCCATGGGTCTGCAGGGCATGCCCCGGGAGTCCCTGGCGGATGTGCTGGCGACGGCCGTCAGCGCGGGCGCAGGTGCGTCTCGCGGTTCTGTGGGGGTGTGCGGGTGTGGAGGGACGTGGGGCGGGATACCTGGGCAGCTTGTGCGGTTGAACGACGGTCTGCGGAGGTACGCGGTAGCGACTCCTTGTTGTCTCTGCCAACACCTGCCGAACCCCTTCTTCCCCTCCACCCGGCAGCCGCGGTGGCCGAGCGGCGGCGCAAGCAGCAGGCGCTGAGGGAGCGGCGGCGCAGGCGGGCCGCGGCGGGGGCGGTGCGGCGGCCCCGGCCCGACCCCAACGACCCGGCCACCATTGCCGCGGTGAGACCAGGGCGCCCTGATGAGGACCTCCGGTCCGAGATGGCGAAGCAACGCGTATTGCAAGGTCATGTCTTGATGTGCGCCACAGATCTTCTGTTGGCTTGATGTGCGAAACATCAATCTATCTTCTCGATTGAACTGGTGTCAACGCATGTTCTCGCCGCGACTCGTGCCGTGTCTCGTCTTAGCCGTGCCCCTGCATCTCATCAATCCGCTCCCCGTGCCCCCAGGCCGCCGCCTCCCTGGGGGTATCGGTGGAGGCCTACAAAGCCATGAAGGAGCGTGCGGCGGCGGGGGCCGGAGCCCGGGCAGGGAAGGCGGCGGGGGCCGCGGACGGCGGGGCGGCGGGCGCCGGCGGCCGGGGCAGCCGCGCAGGTGGCCCCACGCCGGCGCCGGAGGAGGGAGCGTTGTGGCCTGACCTGGCGGCTACCGTGGGGCAGGACGTGAGCGGGGTGGTGGCCTGGTGAACCTGTGTTTCTCGACATGCCTGTGATTGTGTGTGCGGGGTGCTTCCTGCAGTTCGTGGGCCACGTAGCAAGCATGATCTGAATTTCCCGGCACCCCGCCCCGCTACACCACACCCTCGTGTGGCTGCGCCACCCCGTGCCTCCGCCCTCACACCGCCTCCCATGCCGCCCCCACAGACCCTGGAGCGGCTAAAGGCGCAGGCCCGGGAGGAGGTCCGGGCGCGCAGGGCGGCGGCGGCCGCAGCTGGCACTGGCGCCGGCACCTCGGCGCTGGCGGGGCCAGGCGCCTCCCGCGCCCCTGGCGTGGGCGGCCCAGACCCCACCTCGCGGCCCCCAGAAGCCAGCGTGGATGGTTCGGGCACGGCCGCTTCAGCAGGCGGTACGGCAGGCCAAGGCGGTACACGAGCGTACATCGTCCGTACGCCGGGCGATGAGTACGACGATGAGGAGCGGGAGATGATCGAGCTCGTGCGCGCCAGGCTGCGGGCGGCCGGGATCCTGCCCGGCTCTGGTACGGAAGATGAAGGGTCAGGGGCGGACGGTGGTACGGCAGCGGACGGTGCTGGCGGGTCATCAGACTCGTCGTACGAGACCATGTCCGAGGACGAAGTACGGCACGTGGATCCTGCTGTGCTGGCGGAGATCGAGGCCCAGAAGGCGGCGGGGCTGCCGGGGGACAATATGTTCGCGGTGGGTTGGGGCGAGGGAGGCGGGAGGCCACGCGGTGCGACCGAATAAAACTCCGGACGAAAGTTGGGCACCTCGTTTGCTCTGTTCCGCCTGGGTGAAAGACCGACGGGGCAGACCCAGCCTGGGTCCGAGCGGCGCCGTCGCAGAAGCGAGGAAGAGCCCCAGCCCGCCAGGCCTTATCCTCAGACCGCAACGACGACCCTCTATTGCCTCGCCTCGTCCCCCCCCCCCGCAGGCCAAGCTCGCCGCCCTCAACGCCTCCGCCGCTGCCGTACGTGCCGTACTGCACGCACACGCGCCCGAGGAGCCCAGGAAGCGCAAGTCGCGGCACGTGCCGCTGTCCAAGCGCTCCTACTCCACCACGTCGCACCGCGACGCTTCGTCTTCCCACATCGGGGCCGCGGGCGCCTCCCCCGGCAGCTTCGCATGGCGGCCCGCCGGCAGCACCTCCTCCCGCTGGGGCCCGGGCACCTCCTTTCATGACTCACTGCACGACGACAGCAGCTTCGCCTCCGCCCGCAGCCACCGCCGCCAGCGCAGCACCTCTCCGGATGTCGTACAGCCGTCCGGGCCCAGCCTGCTGTACCGCGCGGATACGACGCACGAGATCTCCCGGCGCAGGCGGGCCGACAAGATGTCTGTGAACCGACCCACCTGGCTCAAGGTGAGTGGCAGGGCAGAACCCAGATCCCGCAAAGGTAGCAGTGAGAAGACAGGCGCTGGTTGAGCTCGCTATTAGGGTTGATAAGCTGTATCTTTGCATGTTGAGGGAGGGGAACCTCGGTCTCTCCTCTGCCTGGCCTAATCCCTTCTGCGCCGCTCACTGCTCACTGCCCCTCTCTTGCCTTGCCCTCACCGATTCAGGGCTCGGAGGTACCGGGTGCCGTCTTCACCCAGTTCGGATGGGTGGTCCCGCCCGCCAGCCCCGCCGGCGTGCAGCAGCCCTCCGGCCCGGCCGACCCCCTCCTGCCGGGCAGCCCCGTCCCCGGCCAGGGCCCCGGACCGCACCCTCCCAAGCTCGCCGGCCCCGCGCTGACTGCCGGCCTGGCGGCGCTCTATCGCCGCCTGGGACTGGGCGCGGGGCCCGGGCAGCCGGGGGCGTGGGGGGTGTTCGGACACGGCGCGGGCGGCGGTGCGGCGGCGACAGCGGGCGGCGGAGGCGGCCCTGGCGCGGGCGGCGGGCAGGGGCCAGGTCTGGAGGATGCCATGGCGGTGGGTGGGCCAGCGGGAGGGTCCCAAGGGGCTGGGGATTGAGGTTTGTTGCCCTAATGCGAGGCCTGCATTTCCTAGGGACGGGGTCGCACCTAGCGGCCGTTGCGTGATCGGCGTGACCCGTCGCACGCTCAGGCAGGATGGGATGAGGGACGTCGCCTTGCGCCGCCCTATGCTGACGCTCCTGCATTTCTCGTGGCCAGGCACTTAATGCGCTTCTATGTATCGCCCGACCCCGCCCCCAGGTGGCCATGGCGGTGCTCCGCTCGGGCAGCGTGAAGGCGCTGGTGGGTGGCGCGAGCGGCGGCGAGGGGACGGGGGCTCGGGGGAGAGATGCGGGTCAAGGGAAGCTGGACATGCGTCTCCCGCAGGGGGTGTCTGGCAGACTGGCACTCTCTCCGAGGCAGCCCCAGCTTTGACGCGCAGGCTTTAAGCTTCGTGACGTGCGCGTGACACCCACGCCCAGTCCGTTGACGCTCTTGTCCCCGCACTCATATGAACCATCTCGCACACCCGAACGCTCCCCGTGACCCTGCACGGACCCCACAGGTCGTGCGCCGCCTCTTCCCCCGCGGCCCCGCGCACGTGGGCGACCTGCCGGGCCCCCGCGTGGCGCGAGAGCCCCCGCCCGACCCCCACCCGGCCCTGCGCCGCCCCGCCGGGCCCCACCACCACCACCACTACCACATTACCAACGACGATGGGGAAGACCTGAGCAGCAGCAGCAGTTGGACGTCGGCCTCGGAGGACGAGGCGGCAGGTGGTGTCGGCGGGCGGGGCCTGGACGGGCTCCGGCGGCCTGTGCTGGTGGTGGGGGCTCCGGGGCTGGGCCTGGCGCCTCGGGGCGGCGGCGCATCCACCACAGGCGGTGGGGGCATCTCAAGCGGCGGCGGTTGCGGCGGGGGCCCGACTGCGGCGGCGGCGGGGCAGGGGACAAGCCGGCGCAGCTCGCCGCAGCGCGTCGGCCAGCGCGAGCTGTCGCTCTCCGCCGCCAACCTCTCGTCCATGTCGTACAGCAAGTCATCTGCCGTACAGCTGGCAGTTCCGATGACGCAGCTGGGCCTGGGCCTGATGCTGGGCGCGCAGGCCAGCGCCGCCGCTGCGCGGCAGGCCTCGGTTTCTGAGGGGTTCCTGGGCGAGCCGTTCGTCGATGAGGATGATGTACGGCAGTTTGACATGTTGTACGACATGACGAGATGGGCTGTCTCGCGCCCATGCACGCCGTACGGCTACAGGTGCGACGAACCTGCCTGACGAGTTGCAGCTCAGAGTTGCAGCCCCGACTCTACATCACCCTATTTTTCTCGTGCCTCTCCTCCTCGCCAATTCCCATCCCTTGACCCCCATCCCCACACACCCCGCCTCGCAGTCATGAGTCGGAGCTGGTGGCCCTCACGGTGCGTCCCTCGGCCACAGCCGCGCGCCGCCGAGAAGACGAAGAGGCGGCCGCCGCCGCACGGGCGAAGGTGCTGAGCAGCAGCACGGTCGCGTACGGCAACACGCTCGGCCGTACGGTCGAGCGCGTACGTATGCGGCGGCGGCACGGGCACGTGCTGGTGGCGCTGGACGGGGTGGCGGGGCCACGTGCGCAGGTGCTCGCCTCGCCTGCGTTCCTGGAGGCGGTGGCGGAGCGAGGAGCTGCGGCCTTTGGCGCCAGGGCCTTCCGCCGCGGCGGCGGCTTCCGCTTGGCCGGCGGCGCCGCCACTGCCAGCGCCGCTGGCGGCGGCGGCCCGGCCCCGGGCTTTCGCTCGTGGCTGGCCCGCCGCGTGCAGCCGCCGCACCTCCGCAAGCCCAAGCCGGCGGCGGCGGTCGTACCCTCAGGCTACTCCGTGGTGTCGTACGGCACCCTGGACACCGTCGTACAGGGCCGTAACGTGGCCACGCCGCCGCCACCTTCGCTGGGCTCCCCGGCGCCTCCGTCATCTCCACCCGCCGCCTACGCCACCGCCGCCGTCGGCCCCGCCTCGCCGCCCAAGCAGGAGCCGTCCTCCGCCGCGGGGGCTCTGCCGCCGCCGCTGCAGCTGCCGCGTGCGGCGCCGCCGCCCACCCCGCCGCACGCATCGCACGTCCACTCCCCCGGCCACCTGGGCTCCGGCTCACGCAGCGGCCCACTCACCATGTCGCAGCACGGGCCTCGCCAGCGCCTGGCCCTGGGCCGGGCGGCGCCGCCAGGTACCGCCGCCGCCGCCGCCGCTGCGACGGCGGGCCTCTCCCTGCCGGCGAGCCGATCCACGTCCTCCATAACGGCCGCGGCGGGCATGGCTGGCGGCGGCGTGCTGGTGACATCACTGCAGCGGCCGTACAGCCCTGGAGCGCTCACGGCTGACTTTGCGGCGGGCATGGTCCCACGCGTCAGCGACGACGCGTCCCTGCCGTACTCCGCGCCGTACGACGGGCTCGGATCGCCATACTCCACGCATTCGCTGCATGCCAGCGGCGGCGGCGGGGTGTCACCGCACGCGCCACACCGCGGCCGTGCGTCGCCCGTGCCGCCGCCGCCGCCGTCGCAGCCGCAGCCGCAGAGCCCGCACGCGCGCGTTCGGGTGGCCAGACGCAGTTCCGAGGTACCGCCCTTCGCTGCCGTCACCGGCATACCCTCCTCCGCCTCCATCGGCGGCGGCATGGGAAGCTTTAGCGGCGGAACCGTCAGCGGCAGCGGCGCCGGCGGCGGCGGAGTCGGCGGCGGCGGCAGCCCAACCAAGGCGGCGGCGGGCCCGCAGCCGCACCGACCCGCCGCCGAAGGCCGGCTCCGGTCGCTGCTGCCGACGACGCCGGGCGCTGGCGGCGCCGCGGGCGGCGTTGCCGCCGCCGCCTGGGCCCGGGACGATGGCGACTGGGTGCACATGGTCGCGCCGGCGACGGCGCCGTCCTTCTCTGCGCTTCAGCCGCCGCCGCCGCCCCTCATCGTGCCCCTCTCCCCGCCCTTCAAGACCGCGTCCTCCCCCTCCCACTTTGGCGACAGCTTGCTGCAGGGGCCGGGGTCGGGGCTGGGTTCCGGGCCGGGGTCGTCCGTGGGCAGCCCTGCAGCGGGGCGGCGCCTGGCCTCGCCGCCGGGGCACTACGGCGCGCCCTTCAGCGCGTACGGCCACCGGCCCTCCACGTCAGCAGCGGCGGCGGCGGCGGCGGCGGCGGCAGCACCGCACGCCCCGCACGGGGCCAGGCTGCCGTCCGAGGCGTCAGGCATGGGTACCATGGGCCTTGGGCCCGGGGTGGGCCTGCCGGGGCCCATGCTCACGACGCCGCTGCGGCCGGTGGCGGGGCCCGAGGCGGCGGCGGCGGCGTCGCCAACCGCTGGCGGCGGCGCGGCGCGGTTCGCGTGGAGCGCCTGCGAGCCCGGCGGCGGCCCCGAGTACGAAGATGTGGATGACGCAGGGATGTCGTATATGTACGGCAGCCGTGCTGCTGCCGGCCGGGCAGGGTTGAGCAAGGGCCTGGCATTTCCACACGGCGGCGGCACGGGCGGCGGCGGCAGCAGCAGCTCCTTGCTGCCCAGCATCGCCCATGTCGGCCCGGCGCCGCCGACGCCGCCGTCAGCATCGCCGCTGCACCTCAACGCCCTGGGTGGCGGCAGCGGCGCCGCCAACCGCCGCGTCGCCTCCGTCAGCCTGCCCATCAGCCCCCTGGCGGCGGCGCTACAGCAGCAGGCGGCGCAGCAGCAGCAACCGCCAACGCCCGCCGACGATGCATTCTTCCAACCGCCGCCACAACGGTCTCAACCGTCACACCTGTCGTACCACGCCCGGCCGCCGCCCTCGCCGGACCGCGGCATGATCCGGCGCGGGCGCGCGGGGCTGGCGGGGTCTGGGCCGCTGCCCACTGGGCTCAGCCCAGCGGGCGGGGCCGCCGCCGCGGGCGGCAGCGCCGGCGCCGGCGCATGGGATGCTGCCCCTGGCGAGCCGCCCCCGCCGCCGCTGCTGGGGTCGCAGTCCTCATGGATGCTCCCCGACATTGCGGTGAGCAGGCACTGAGCGGGGTGCTGTCTCGTGGGGTGTTAGTGTGGTGACGGTAATGTGGCCGCGGTGGGGTGGTGGGGTGGTGACGGCGAAGGGTGTGAGCTTGCATCCACCCTCAACCCGCACTCCCCTGACACGGACGTCGACCCCTCCTCCCCCCGCAGCCGCCCGCCAAGGCCCGGCGCAACTCCCTGCCCTTCTACTCGGCCGCCTCCGCCTCCGCCGCCGCGGCCTTCGCGGCGCAGCACCAGCAGGCGGCGGCCGCCCTGCAGCACCTGGGCCCGGGCCCGGGCCCGGGCCTGGGCCTGGGCCTGGGCCTGGGCCTGGGGCACGCGTCGGACAGCGGCGGGCTCCCGGGCGGCCACGGAGGCCCTGCGGCCGCCGGCACACGCCCGGGCACGGGGGCTGCGGGGGGGCAGGGGGGCCCTGCAGTGGGGCCGTCGTCGCCCGGGCCACCGCCTCGCTTCACCCGGATGCGGGGCTCGGCGGACGGAGAGGCCGTGGGCATGGGGCTGGCCGCAGGGGGGGTGGGGCTGGCGGCGGCTGGCTGGGAAGGCGGTGGGCAGGGCATGGGGAGACCGGCCGGCGGTGAGGCGGCTGGGGAGGCGAGCGGGGGCCGGGTGAGCCCCGCTGTGTCGGGGGCGGGTGGGGGGAAGGCGGGCAAGGCGGGGGGCGGCAATCGGTTTGCAGCCGCGCTGCGACGGATATGGTGAGGCTGTGGTGGTGGGTTCGGAGAGACGGCGTTGACTAACGCGGCCCTGCAGGGCCATGCATAAGCACGGGGGTCCGCGGGATGTGCTGTGGTCGAGCGGCGGGCCTCAAGGCGTGCGTGCGGGTATGGGAACAGGTGCGGATGGCAGCTGGGGCAAAGCAGGCGGAGAGCGAGTGTGTGCACTGGCGGTAGGGCTGGGGCCGAGGGAAGTAGAGATGGGCTGCGTGACTCTGCCGAATGAAGAGGTTCAGATTGGCCTCGGGGCTTAGACCGTGTGTTGCAAACCCTTTGGCCCACGGGAGTTCACGTACGGCTAATGCCCTTGTCCGTGTAACATCAACAAGGACGTCCTCGTCTACCCTTGCGCATCAGCCACATCACAGGTCCGACGTGAGTCAACGCCTGGCCCACAGCGGTTGATGGAATACTGCCAAGGGCTGCAGTGCTTTGCAAAAGGCCAGCTAGGCCACACTTAGAACGGGCAAGCCGCCGCTATGGCTGCCGGAGGTAAGGCCACATTTAGGGGGAAGAAAGGCAAGCCGCCATCGGGGCAGGGCTGTGCCCGCCGAACGCGGTGTGCCCTGCCGGGAAGGCTTCTATAGGCCGAAGGGCCCCAGCAGCAACCTCCGGCGCTCCGGGTCCACTCTCGAGATGCTCGCAGCGTCTCCCCGGGATAGCACAGCACTTCAGCTCAGTCACCTGGGCGCTAAAGAATTCACAATGCCAATATCACGCACACGCAAAGTGCTCCACTTGCTGTCAGCACACCCACAACATGTTTGCCCCCGCAACCCCCCCCCCCCATCACCACCACTCAATACGCTGGTAATACGCTGGAATCACCACGCACGCATAAAGGGATCAGCAACAAGCAACACATGGGCTTTCTATGGCCAGTATACGCTCACACAGGTGTTCCTCCGTTCCTCCCCCGCCCCAACCAGGCCCCAACACAAGCCCCGCAGTGGGAGGGTACTAAGTGCTGCCACAGCCCAGGCAGCGGGGCAGCCGCGCAAACCAACGCGTGTCGATGAACTGGCACACCAACACGCGTCCAGCGGGGCCGCCACCGGCCGGTAAACAGCTCATTTCGGTACGGACGCCACAGATTAAGCACACAAGGTTACCCCACAAAGGGCTCGGAGAGGGTTGCACCCGGCAGACGAGCGGCATCCACAAGCCAGCATGGTAGTCCTGCCCTCAACATGGGCTTAGGCAAACTGTGACCCTTCCATAGGCCGAGCATCCAATCCACATGCTTGCCTCCCTTCATTCGCCACATCAGCCTGGCGCCACGCAAGATAATCTTTCAGGTGTTTGAGGATCTTGTGCCAGGCCGGCTGTACATGTGCCTCATGCACCACACGAACTATCCGAAAGCTGCTGGGCGGTGCACACGCTTTGCAATCAGCGCGAATAATGCCTGGGCCTGTTCTCTCCATTTCGTAGCAACGCCGGGCCCCCCCTCGGCACTCCGGAGTATCCCATTTCCGCCAGAACAAAACAAGAAATCAGCTGCTCCCTTTGCACTCAAGCAGACTCTTAACATAGCTTAGGGACTCATGGCTCAATGGAGGCCACACAGACAGTGTCACGTGCACATTACAGAATGCCAGCCCAGGAAAGGCCTACCGGACACCGTAATCCTTTGTGCTCTCGCTCCATCGCTGTACTGAGAATAAAACGCAAGAAATGTTCTAGGCATTGGTGCTGTCCCGGCCCGGCAGCCGGTTGGACTGCCGCTGCTGCTGCCGCTCCGCCGCCGCCTCCTTGGCCGCCCGCAGCTGCTCCCTCAGGCCCCGCACGCAGTCCACCAGGGCAGCGACGCTGGGGCGGAGCTCGGGGGAGGGCGAGGTGCAAGCCGCGAGAAGGGCGGAGATGCCCGGCAGGGCCAGGGGCTGGGGGCAGTTCAGGCGCAGCTCGCCCGTCGCCGTGCCAACGACCACCGAGGCTGCGGGTGCAGAGCGGGAAGGGGCCAAGGGAAGAGCGTAATCAGCACCGGGACTGACCGGCAATGGACGACGCATCCGTCTAAGCACCGTAAGGGGAGGAACGAATGAGACAGGTCACCAGGATTTATCGACTCCCATGGCTCCATTGTGCTCACCTGGCGTCAGCCCGGCCCAGGGCTGCTCGCCGTACGCCATCTCGTACAGCAGCACGCCGTACGCGTACACGTCCGAAGCGTGCGACGCGGGTGCCGTACTGTCGTTCAGGCGCTCAGGCGCCAGGGAGGCCACGTCCCTCCACAGCCCCACGTGCACCGTGTTGACTCGGTTCACGGAGGTCGCCGAGACGCGGGCGTAGCCAGAGCCCGTGCCTGGGGTGCTGCCGCCCGCACAGAGGATGCTGCTGCGGAGCGCAGAGCCCGCGCCTGCGCCGCCTCCGCCGCCCGCGACGTTGCCGGACAACCCTCCGCTGCCGGCGGTGGGCAGTGGCTCGGGCTCCTCTGGTGGGGGCGGGGGCGCTGTGAGGCGGCCGTAGCCCGCGAGCTTAGCCGTGTAGGGCTGACCCCCCGTCCCCTGGCGCCGCCCGCTTCAGCAGCACGTTCCTTGAGACCAGGTCCCCGTGTGCCAGGCCCATGTCCGCGTGCAGGTGCTGCAGCCCGCACGCCACGTCCAGGGCTGTGTCCAGGAGCCGCTCGGCGCGGGACAGGAGCGAGGCGTCGCGGAGGGCGGCCGGGAGCACGCCGGGGCCTGGATGGGCCTGCCAGGCCCAGTGGGCCTGGGCCTCGCCCGCCTCTCCCCGCAGCACGGGTGCGGGCGGCGGCGCTGCGCCGGGCAGCACGCACGCGAACGCGCCCCTCGCGGCCTCGTCCCTGAGGCAGCCTCCGTCAACCAGCTCCGTAAGAGTCAGCGTCACATCCTCCGCACACTCCTCGCCGCCCACGCCCAGCAAGTCCCCAGCGGCTACTGCCAGCGTGGACAGCATGTCACCCCCCATGCCACCACCGCGTTCGCCGCGTGCCGCCTCGCTGCCTTAAAGGACCCGCAGCCCCCGCAGCGCCCCCACCACCTCCCTGATCTGCGCCGGGGGCCCGGCCAGCGCCCTCCGCAGCCGGGTGCTGAGGGTCGTGCTCAGCAGCATGCTCTGCTGCGTGCTGAGGTGCTGCGTGCTGCGCAGCAGCGGGGCGGAGGGCAGGCCCGTCGCGGCGCTGATGGCGCTGCACGTCCCGGCCGGGCCCCGCCTGATGCGGCTCGCCGCGGGTGCGCCGCGGACCACCTCCGCATGCCGCAGCGCCGCAGCAGCCGTGTGCTCGTCCTCGTGGCAAGGGCCATGGTGTTGGTGTTGCTCGTGTTGGAGTCTGCCTGTCAGCTGCATTTCGCCAAGCTCACGGGATACTCGTCCGTCAGCGGTGCCGGCGGGGGCCGAGAAGGCCTCGTGGGCCAGAGTTGAAGGCCCGGCGGCCCCGGGGCTCGTGCCAGCAGCACTGGGGCCAGGGATGCTGCCGCTGTCACCGTGTGCAGTTCCGCTGTGGTACGTCTCGTCGGCATCCTCCGGAGGGAGCGCGACGAGGTGCACCCCCAGCGTGCGTACCACGTTGGGGTGGGGCGGGCTGCCGGCGGCGGGGCCGGCGGCCGCGGCTAGGAGGCGGGGCGCCAGCAGCTGCTGGGGCCGGCCCCGCTCGAGTCGGGCCACCACGGGGAGGCCCGGGCAGGGGCCGGACACGGCGGTGCCTGAGGGTGGGCGCAAGGCGGCGGGAGTGGAGGACGTGACAATGAGCAGAGAATGAGGGGGAGGAGAAGCGCTCGGGGGCACAAGGACTCGCTCTGGCTTCCCGTAGATTGCGGCCTTGCCCGTGCAGGTTTCAACCGGCCACTACCACAGGCACCCACCGACTAGCAGCGCAGCACCAGGGCGGATGCGCAGCACCTTGAGCCCCGACACGCAGTCCTGGAGCCGGTGCAAGCCCTCGGTCGCCGCGATGGGAGGTGTCGGCATTAGCAGGACCGCGCCGAAATCGGCAGGCTCCCACGAACTGCGTGCCGCCTCTGGCGCATCGTCTCCAGTAGCTTGACTCGCGCCAACACCGACATGGAAAGCTGAGTCCAGGCCGAGAAGGGTGTCGGCCCACTGCAGCGCTGCACTGCCGGTGTAGCGCCCAGACTCGCTCCCGATACGTTCCAGCCGCCCGTTGATATCATCGCAGCTCATAGCTCCTCATGCCGGCCTCTAGAGGTGCCTGGCAGGCTCCGGACCTTCATGAGTAAGTTGCTCGTCTCGTCTCGCGCTCCTCCGTAACGCACCATTCCATGCGAAACTTGCGATCAAGGGGCTCATTCCGCAAGTATCAACCATCAGCAATTGACGGTTACGCGCGCGCCGAGCCTTCTTGCGACAATATCAGCGCGCGGGAGATACGCCTGTGCCTCGTTTGAGGCGCATTGTCGCTGAGCCACGTCACTGCTTTGAATAACACCAAAGTATAGACACTGTTGAAGTAGCTGGGCGTAAGAGCGCCGCGACTGGAAAATCGGGCTGATGGGCCGATGGCGATATTGCCGCAGTCGGCCTGTCGGCGGTTGGCAGCCCCTTGGCTGCAGACACTGGCATACCATGTAGACACCACTTAAGCTTAACCATCTGCGCGGCTCGCCGTCCGGGCCGGGGCGCGGCGGTTCAATCGGGACGAACAATGCGCGCCCTTTGCCGGGAGGCGCCAAACAGAGGAACACCGCCTTTCGAAGCGAGGCCAATGTGGGGGAGTGCCGTGTCATCAGCAGCTGCAGCGGCCTTCGTCCGTGGAGGGGGTCGATGGGGCGTGCATTCCCTTCGCCCTACCGGTACACATCGAGCCCCTGAGTGGGCAGCACGGTCAGGAGCCCTGACTCAAGGTGCTGGGTCATGGATGTGGTGGCCGTGGCTCCTGCACAGCACACTGGCACCTCGAAGGCGGAAGTAGCGGTATGGGGTATGGGGGTGAGAGGGCCTGCGTAGTACGCAGGTGACGAGGGTGACCATGGATGTGCGGCATCGTGTGGTCGACTCCGCAGGTGCCGGCCTGCAAGCAAAGCTCAGAGGCGTGCCAACGGCCCAGGCTACTTATCCTTGCTATGATGCAGCGGTCCTGTCGCGATCAAGGTTGGGTCCATCCAGGGTTGGTTGCCACGACGCCCGACCCTGGCCTGACCACCATGCGTGCCCGTGCTGGGGTAGGGGCGGGTGCGCTGCTTCGCGGACAGTCTTTGCAGCCCGCAACACCCGTCAGGACGATACAATAGAATTCCCAGCAAAAATCAGATCACCGGCCTCCCAGCCGCTTCTCCAGTGCACGTATACCCCCCCAACGAAGGCGTACTGCAAACCTACCCAACGACCAACCACCCTGGCAAGCCATGGGCGCCACGCGAGCGCCACGAGCGGCCAGTCGAGCCAAGGGCAAGACGAAGGGCAAGACCACTCAAGACTACTCAACACATCCCACGGTCTGCAGACCAATACCCTTTCGCAGTCGATCGCCCCCCAAGCCCCAGCCAAGCCCCCGGGCCTCAGGGCCTGAGCACAAGCCCTTGCCAGCAGCGGGCGGATCCGGAGCCGGGGGTGTGCGCCCATAGCGCGCGCCCTCGCCCCCCGCAGGGCGGTGCGGCCCCCACGGACGGCACAAAACGCCAGCTAGCCACCGTCGGTACGGCACAGCTATAGGAGCCCACACCGCGCCCACAGGGCGGTGGTCACGGAATGACACTTCGCCTCCTGCGCCCTTTGTTCCAGCCAGGCGCGGCGGACGCCTCGCTAGACCACCAGGACCTAACACTCACAACAAGCTTACACGCACAAGTAACAAGCCATAAGCCACCCGGCCCACAGGAAAGCCATTGGTAACCACCTCGCCTCTCGTCAGGAAATCCCACACCACATCCAGTGCAACATAGTAGCAGCATAGTAACGGCAGCCGCTCCAACCCCACGTGAAGCCCACTGGTGGTATGGACCAAACAGCACAGAGAGTAGGTGCAAGCAGCAAGCGCCCTTCCCCACCCAGCAGACGCACGCTGCCAGACTGGATCCCATTCTCCGGAGACTCCGCCCGCCCGCCCACACAGGTAGGCCGCAATTGGACACCCCGCTCTCCATAGCGCATGATACTGTGAAGTCACACAGCAGCGGAAAGAGCACAACACGGGACACCGGGGACAGCACGCCCAGGGGCACAACAGAACACCGCGCCGCCCCCGGCGGTGCACACATGAATGCAGGCAGCGTTCAGCCCCTGCCTAGCAGTGACCCCCAAGACATGCAGATAGAGGTACACTGCTGTCAACATAAGGATGCAATTCGGCAAGCCTTTGTGGCGTTGTGCCGGGGCACACGAGCAGTACATCCATGCGGGGCCCGATGTGCTATCCGTACGCACGCGAAACTCGATCGTCCACAACGGCCCACGACCCCCAACGACCAACTGAATCGGACCTGCGTTGCAAGGATGTGGCCGCCCCGCAGTACTGTCCTTGCCAAGTTGCAAGGGCCCCGCCGGACACGGTCGCAGCCCGGTAACTGTAATGCCCAATGTGCATGTCACACCGTACGCCAGCAACCCCAACCCAGCAACGAGCATCAGTGAAGTAGTACCCGTCACTCGCTGCGGGGTGGCAGCTCACGCAAGTGCATCAACCCATTCGCTGCTGAACACACCTCTCAGTCCTCGCCCCGAGGACGCATAGAAATGGCAAAGAGGGTGTGCAATTGAACCGATGTGCAACTGAACCTGGCTGAAAGGATGCTGGCTACCTGCAATCACATAGTGTAACGGGACGAGGGGCGCACACAAAGCTGTCGTGCGGCGTACGACACCCAACGGCACTAGCCCTTCCACCCCCTCGCAGCCACGCACCGCGCCTGCCACCGCTGTACTGAACACACACCGCGGACGCGCAACACGCGATACACACACACCCCACCCCCTCCAGTCCTTCAACCCCTCCCGGCTGCTGGCGGCAGCACACACCGGACGCCGCAACCCCTCACGGCCCCGCCGGAGTCCCCGCACCCTCCGACCGAGAGACCGCGCGGGAACCTCAGGCTAAGAACCCATCGTGCCCCTCCCATCGCCCACGCCTCAGTCGTGCCTCCCACTCGCACTGACTACGCCTCCGCTGCGGGAGGCACCACGGGGGACTCTGCGGCAGAACCGCCTGCCAGCGTCACCGTGACCGCCGGCGGCGGCGACCCAGGGGCCGCTCCCGCCACCGCCGCCGCCTTGCCGCCGCCACCCGTGCCGCCGGCCATGCCGGTCACCGAACTGAACCCAACGCTGCTGACGCTGCTCCGTCGGTGGCGGCTGGCGCCCTCGCCGCTGGGGACCACCGGAGCCGCGCCCGAGACAGCGGCCTTGAGCCCCAGAGACGAAGCGGTGCGCCGCAGCCCTGCCGCCGCCGCCGCCGCCACGCCTCCGCCGCGTCCGCCGCCAGCGCCTCCGCCTCCGCCTCCGCCGCCAGCGCCTCCGCCTCCGCCGAAGGCGCCTCCGCCGCCGCCGCTGGCGGCAGGCTTGACCGGCGAGGGGCGCTCGACGGAGCCCCGGGCACCGCTGATGGAGGCCGGGGCTGGGGGCAGGGGCTTGCCGTCCACGGCGCGCCAGTGGTGGTAGTTGGAAGCGTAGCAGGCCATCAGCGGGCGGGCGCCGGGGAAGGCCGTGGACATCGCGTGCACGAGCGGCAGAGCCACGAAGTCATAAAACCCCACCTGGGGAGGACGGGGGGAAGGCCGGGGGAATGCCGGGGGGAGGAGAACGCGAGGGAGTGAAAATGAGCAGGCGTGGGGCGCATTAAGGAGTGGGGTGGGGTGGTGGTGACCACTGTGGGCAGCGAGAGTTGGGTGCGGAAACAAGGTACCGCATGGTGTGTGGGGTGTGCGTGATGTGATCACCGTGGGCAGCGAGGGTCGAAACTTGACTGCCGCACCTGGCTTTTGCTGACGCCCTGCTTGGCCCGGTCGAAGAGCGGGCTGATGGGCAGCCCCAGCGCCCGCTCTCGGTCGCCCTGGCTGAAGAACTCCTCCTCCAGCACCGCCAGCCAGCTGGGGGGGCGGAGGGGAAGGGAGGGGCAGAGGCGGTTGTGGAGTCAAGAAGAGGTGGGTAGGGAGGGCGCCAGGCAGCTACTCCCAGCCCCCTACCGCCAGCCTCCAGCAATCCAGACCAAAAGGGTTTTGGGGCAAGAAGGTATGGGTAGGGAGAGCGGCAGGAAACAACTCCCAACTGCCAACCGCCAGGGCCCGCTCACCGCTTGTGCACGGGCAGCTCCTCGCCCAGGTGGCCCAGGTCCGCCACCTTGATCGCCACCTGCGGTTGGGTTTGGCGGTTGGGATCGTGTCAGTTGGAAATGTGGCGGTTGGACGATCTCCTCTCCGTCTCCGGTATCCATTGCCACCGCGTGCCTCCCCCACCTGCAGCGTCAGAACCCGCTCCGTCTCGTCCAGGGGCTTGGGCGCCGCCAGCACCCCCCCACCCCCCTTGGCGCTGTCGCGGGGGGGCCCGCCGGCAGCCAGCGGGGAGGGGCGGTCCAGGCCCGGGTCCCTGGCCAGTACGGGGCGGCGGTGGGATGGTGGGGGTCAGCGGGGGTGGGAGGCCAAAGTGCAAGGACATTCGACATGGCTCGACCGTTCTGGCACCGGGACCGATCGGCGTCGTACGTCCTACGTTCCATCCCGACTCAACAGTTCCCCGCCCACACGAAGCACACACGCTCGCCCACACAGTGCACACACCTGGATGCGCGGGCGGCCAGCAGCTCCGGACCCGCGTCCTTGTTGTACGCTGCCAGGCGGTGCACGGTGTTGAAGTGGGCCAAGATGCCGAAGTGCTGGAGAGGGGGAGGGCGGGGTGGGGGGGGGGGCAGGCGAGGGGGCAGGGGGTTGGGGTCAGTGACGCGTGCGGAGGGAGGCGTCGCCAGTAGCGGGGCGTGCAGCGAGCAACGGTAGGGCACGGGACAGCGCAGGCTGCCTTGGTGCCCGTCTCGATCCCTCCCCACCACGGCGGCCCGCCTCCCCACCTGCTTCATGTCCGTTGCCATGACCATCTCGATGACCTGGGATTGGGCCGGGGAGGGTGGCGCAGTGGTCAGTGGCAAGGCCAATGAATGCGGCGACTGGAACGTGGCTGTGCAGGTCACTCCCCGCCTGTACTAGCTGTCCCTCCGGGAGGCTCAGGTGCCTCCTGCACCGGTGCGTGCACAGCGCAAGGTGCACAGGGTCCGGCGGGCCCATAACGCGTGCAGAGCCGCAACCCCCCCACCTGCTTCCTCAGCGCCGCCTTCTCCGCCGTGGTGAGGGGCGCGAAGGCGTCCAGGTCGGGCCTCAGCAGCATGGCGAAGGCGGAGGCCGCGTGGTGGTTCTCCAGGGGCGAGCGGTCGTTGTACCGCACCGCCAGGGGGTCGCACGTGGCGATTAAGAAGTCGTTGGTCAGGCCCGGGTGCCCGTGGTCGTGCACGATCTGATGGCGGTGGGGCGGTTGGCGGTTGAGTCATCGCGGTCGGTTGGGATGGTTGTTGAGTCCATCCGGCAACTGAAACTCCGGCCAACTAACCCCGATGACTCACCGCCGCAAAGTACGCCGCCAGCAGCCCCAGGCGGTCCAGGTAGTGCACGTGCAGCCCCGCGCCGTGGACGAGCACGTGCAGCGTCTGTACGGCAGGGGCGGTACGGCAAGACACCGGTGCAGTGCACATTGGTCTTACAGTCAGGCGGCGAGGCGCAAGGTGCATGCCGCGGGCTCCCGTGCAACGCGCTCCCTCCCTCGCCCCTCCCTCCCTCCCTCACCCCGCCCATCCAGCAGCAAGGTGTCGGTGAACGCCGCATGCCGCGGGCTCCCCCAAGCAAGCTAAGCAACGAACGTGCCCGCTCCCTCGCACTCGCCCACCAGCCCGCCCCCACCTGCAGCACGTCCGCGGCGTGTGTGCAGTTGTGGTAGGGGTTGGCCGGGTAGCCCGCCTCAATGTTGCGGAGCAGCCTAGGGTGGGGACGACGGGGGGGAGAGAGGGAGCAGAGGGGAAAGAGCGGGGTTGCTACTGGTAGGGTTGCTGTGGGGCTGGAGGCGAGGGGCGTGTGAGCCTTCTCGGGATTCCCGTGGGCCCTACAGCAGAGCACGGTAGCCCTCAGATTTTCAGGATACGGCACCTGGCGAGAGTGACGGGCTTGATCTTGAAGGTGCTAATCAGCCCCTCCCTCTGCATCAGGTAGAACCCCAGGCAGGACAGCGCGTGGCCCTGACAGGGGGGGGAGGGGAGGAGGAAGCGCACATGTGAGTTGTCTGGTGCGGAGGACGGGGGCTCGTATTGGGAAAGGGTGCGCAATCGAGGTAGCATGTCGCATGTAGGGCCGGGGGGTCGGAGCTCGAGAACTCCCCCACGCCGTACCTGCGTCACCTCCTGCAGCCGCCACGTGTCAAACTGCCAACCGTCCGCCGCCGCCAGCGTCCGTTCCACCTCGTCCAGAATCGCCGGCGGCAGCGGCGGCGGCGGCCCCGCCGGCAGCGCTGCCGCCACCGCCCCTGTGCTCCCGAACACGCGGCTCTGCCGCCCCGACGCCACCGGCGCGAACCGACGGCTGCCGCCGCCGCCGCCGCCACCCGCCGCCAGTGGCGGCGGCGACTCCGCTCCGTTGCCGGGCCCGCCTGGGGTGGCGGCGCCGTCAGCCGTGGCATTGGCGAGGAGGCCGAGGTTCAGCAGGAGGGAATTCTGCTGCCGTGACGGCAGCGCTGCGCCGGACTGGGAGTTAGGCGCTGAGCCCAGGACGGCGGTCTCCAGTCGCGACTTTGACGCGACCTCGCGAAGGCTGATCCGCGAGTACGGCAGCCCGGCCCGGGAGCCGATCGGGCTAACCGTCGCCGGGTCAACCGCCGCGTTGACCGCGCTGACGTTGACCGCCAGCGCGTGGCTCGACAGCTGCGGTACGTACGGCAGGCCGGCCTTGCCGTACTCGATGTTACCCGTGACTGCGGCCTCGGGGCCGAAGTTGCTGTCGGCGCCGTCGGCGGCCAGGGCGGCGGCGGCGGCGACGGCGGCGGCGACGGTTGAGGCGGTTGGCGGCGGCGGCGGCAGGCCGGGGGCCATGAGGAGGGCCAGGGCGCCCGACAGAGTGTCAGCCCCCAGCTGCTGGGCCGTGAACCTGCGCAAGGTGGTTAAGTGGTTGGTGGTTGCTGGTTGGGAGTTGGGATCAGAGGCCAATCCATGGAAGACCGTACCCCCAAAAGCACCTCCACCTGCGCGTCTGCTTCAAACACCACCCACCCAACCGCCAACCGCTACACGAACCCTCACAAGAGCTGCAACCGCCGCAAACCAACCATCCAAACCGCCAACCGCCCACATGTGCGTGAGCGCCCGGCTGCTGCATGACGTGGCGTCGTCGCACTCCCCGTCCAGCGGCGCTAGCACCATGCAGCCGTCCAGGGGGGGGAAGTCGCCGTCCTCCGAGGGGCCGCTGCCGGGCCCTGCGCCCAGCTGCCGCATCAGCGCCTGCATCACGTCGGCCTGTGTGTTTAAAGGGGGAAGGGGGTGTGGGGGGGAGAGGGAGGGGGCAGGAGGGAGGGGTCAGAACGACGGGGTTGCGCGGAGTCGAGCGGTTGTTACCCTAGGTCGTAAAAAAGCGGCAGGCGCCAGCGGACCGAAGCGCTCCTCGTCCCCTGGCCCTGCCACAGACTGCGGTCTCCCTCCCCTGCACCACTCACGTCCAGGTTGGCCTCCCTGATCTGCCCCCGCAGGTCGAGCGGTTCGTACAGATCCATGTGCCTCAGCAGTACGGTACGGGTGAGTACGACATCCCGCAGATCCGGAATGCGGCCGGACAGGAGCTCGTACAGCATGGACAGGAGCAGATCGGCGGGGGTGTCTGGGGGTGGGGGAGTGTTGGGGAGGAGGGAGGGAGGTCCGAGGGTTGGAGCTGGGTTGGGGGCAGATGAGAGGAGATCTCAGCCCTCAGCCAGTGCATGGAGGCGCTGAGGGCCGAGCTTGGGCTCTCGTGCACGTCGCCGCTTCCCCGGCCACGCACCCGTCTTGATGATGGGGGTGCCCAGGCTCGCGACGCTCTTGGCGGATGCCAGGTCCTGGCAGGCAGACGAGCGCGGATCAAGACGAGAGGGATGCGCGGGTACTTACTGGGCTGATGTGGCGACGACTCAGGCGCCCCTCCCCCGGGGCGCCGCGTGTCCTGTCACCCCTCCGCACCGGCCCTGCCCCCTCCCCACCCCCTCCTGACCCCCTCCACCTCTCCACCCCTCCACCCCCCCACCCCTCCCCCCCCCACCTGGTACAGCTCCCTCGGCAGCAGCGCCTGCAGCAGCAGCTTGTGCTTGCGCCTGAAGGAAGGGGGAGAGGGGGGACGCGGGGGGGAGAGCGTGTGTGTATGGGCGTGTCGTGCAGCAGCAGCCCCGCACGCGGCCGCCCCACCCACCTGGACACGAGCACAGCGAAGAGCAGCGCAAACAGTGCCACCGCCACCACCACAACCGCCGCAATGGCGCCGCCGAACCAGTCTGCCTCCCAGCCGTCTTGGGGCGACACGCGGAGCACCCACTGCGGCGGGGCGGGGCGAGACGGTGTGAGGCTGGCGAACACGTGTGGGCGGGCACCGGCAGGGGGTCAAGGTGGGCAACGGGTTGCTGGGGGCCTGCTCTAGTCGGGATGAACGGTAAGACCGCCTCCGCCCCCTCCCCTCCCCACCTGCGCGTTAGGCAGGCTGAGGGGCGCCACCAGGGGCTCCCTCCCCACGCGTAACCAATACACACACGCACAAGCCCTCCCAGCCCCCTCCGTCCCCTCCCCACCTGTGCGTTGGGCAGGCTGATGGCCGCCACCAGGGGCTCCCTCCCCACGCGTAACCAATACACACACGCACAAGCCCTCCCAGCCCCCTCCGTCCCCTCCCCACCTGTGCGTTGGGCAGGCTGATGGCCGCCACCAGGGGCTCCCTCCCCACGCGTAACCAATACACACACGCACAAGCCCTCCCAGCCCCCTCCGTCCCCTCCCCACCTGCGCGTTGGGCAGGCTGAGGGGCGCCACCAGGGGCTCCCTCCCCACGCGTAACCAATACACACACGCACAAGCCCTCCCAGCCCCCTCCGTCCCCTCCCCACCTGTGCGTTGGGCAGGCTGATGGCCGCCACCAGGGGCTCCCTCGGGGAGACAGCGCTGCCCGCCACCCGGCGCATGTTGGCAGGGGCCTGGGTGGGTGGGGGGGATGGGGGGGCGGAGCAGGGTTCAGGGCTGGGCCGGGCATGGCGTCGAGGAGGGCACGCGATGCACGCGATGCGCGCCGAAAGACGCACGGTCACTCCTTGCTGACCGTAGGTCAACCCTCCCCGTGGGGGGCCATGGGCCCAGGGGATCCCTGCATGGGCCATGGCTACGCGGGGGCTCCTGGGCGCGTGCCGAAACACACGCGCCCCCTTTCCCCCTTCAACCCTCCCCCCCACCTGCGGCGCCTCCAGCTCGTAGCGGTAGCCCAGGTCCCCCAGGGAGGTCAGGGGGGAGTCCGCGCCGGACACCAGAGCCGACACATCAATGACAGCGCCGGCCTGGGGTTGGGGTGAAGGGGGATGGGTGGGGGTGAGGAAGGTGGTGGCGGGTTCGTGGGGCGCCTCGGCACTTGCTGTTTAGCACCCGCCGCGCCCCTGACCGCCGGAGGCACACTACGTGCCGGCTGCCCATCCTCCCCGGCCTCCCCCGAGGCTCCCCTTCCGGGCCCCACCAGGCCCCCCCCGGCCCCACCAGGCCCCGCTCCCGGGCCCCACCAGGCCCCAGAACTTGAGCCCCGCGCTGGAGTTGTAGGCGCAGGGGTCTCCGCAGAAGGGGTTGACCTGGTCGGGGGAGCCAAAGTCTGGGGGCGGGGAGGCCGGGGGGTCGTTGAGGGATCGAGCAGGGGTGGATTCGAAAAGTTGAGGGGAGTGGAGGTCCCCGACTGCGAGGCTTGGGCGACGCTGGTCCCCGACGCAGGCGTCGCGGCCCGCACCTGCGTCCGGCGCCGCGCGTATGAAGATGGGCGTGTTTATGCCGATGCCCACGCCGCCGTTGAGCAGGCCGTAGGGGCCGTTGAGCGACACGCACCGCGCCGCCACGGCCGACACGATGCCGGAGAAGCGCTGGGGCACGCCCGAGACCGTGGCTTGAGGGGTTGGAAAGGGGGTGGGGGGGTTGAGAGTCGGGGGGGGGGGATTCAAGAGTGGCAGGGGAGGGAGAAACGCTAGGGAGCAACATGCCCCAGCCGCCCAGCGCGAGAGTAAAGTGCGGCACCAGCCGCCGCCAAGCAACTGCCGCCAACTGCCGCCAACGGCCAACGGCCAACCGCCCACCGTTGAGCAGGTCCAGCCCCAGCGCCTTCTCGTTGCCCTCCAGCGGGTGAACGTTGCGGATGACGCCCGAGGGAGCGATGAGCAGCCGGCGGAGGGAGTTGGGGGGCGTCTGGGGGGGAAGGGGAGAAAGGGGAGTCGGGGGCCGCAGCTGGAGCGCCGAGGGGCTTGGGATCTCGATGGGCCCGCGTATGCCCCGCACTTTCGCAGCTCCCGCTTGACCCCACCCTGCCGTGCACCGCCCCCGCAACAACCTCCACGCACACAGCGTTCAACACGGGGTTCGGGTTCTGGGGCTCTTGGTTCCGCATCTAAGGCAGCACGAGCAGCCCTCCACACCCTTCAACCCGCCCCCCGCCCTCCCCCCCCTCCCCCCCCTCCCCACCTGTGCCCTGAGCGCGGGTGCCATGCCCTCGAACAGATGCGCCGCACTGTCGTACGCCGGTTCGAACTCCACCATGGCCGACAGCAGCAGCACCTGACAGGGGGGAGGGGGGAGGAGGGGGGTGGCAAGGTCCGAGGAACAGCAGTGGGCAGCTGTATCAAAAACGGCGTTGCAAGTTCTGGCCCCGTTGCCGCCACCCCCTCAAGCTGTCGAGCAGCCCCTCCTCTACTCCCCCCCTCCCTCTCCCCCTCTCCCCCTCTCCCCCTCTCCCCCCCTCAAGACCTCCCCACCGGGGCGATGGCCACCGCCGCCCCTCGCGCACCTGCACGCGACCAGGCGTGCCAAAACACACATCCCTCTCCCCCCTTTCCCCCCCTCCCGGCCCTCCAGCCCCCCCTACCGGGGCGATGGCCACCGCCACTCGCTGCTGGATCCACACGGCCGCCTGAGTGGCGAGCGAGGTGGCGCCGGCCTGGGGGGGGGGGCGGGGGCGGGGGGGGCGGGGCGGGAAAGATGAGAGGGTATAGGGGGGGCGGGCAGGCAGGCACGCAGGGAGTGGGTTGGTGCAGCGGGGGCGAGACCAGCGGCTCGCGGCTGGCACCACGGCCAGGCCCAGACGCCAGAGGCTCCCGATCGTGCACAGTCCCGCGCGCACCTTGGCCGCGTCTTGATCGGCCTGGGCGATCCGCTCAACGCCCCAGAGGCCTGAAAGTGGTGGGGTGAGGAGGTTGGGACAGGAGGAGAGGTTGGGGCTGTGAAGAGCAAGGCTCCAGGCCGTGCCCGAGCCCTTCATCGGCACCAAGTCTCACCTAGTCCAAGGACGAGGCCCATTAGTAAAAGGGGCGCCACGAGCGTGGAGGGATGCGAACGGACCAGCCGCACGGTGGCCTGGGGGACGGGGGGACGGGGGGGCGGGGGGACGGGGCGGAGGGGGGGAGGGGGCCGGAGGGCGGCCAGGGCTTCGTGAGGTGGGGGAGTGGGAGGCGGGCTGGCGGGGCCAGTGGTAGGGAGGTGGGCAGGCGGGGAGGGGCCAGCCGGCGGAAGAGGAAGACGGGCTGGCGCGGCGACCTCCCGGAGAGGTAGGAGCACGGCATCCCCGAGCACCGAGTCTGGTAGTGAGGGCCATGCTGAAGATGGTGTGGTCTAAGTGGTACTGAAGGGGCACGCAAGGCTGGAACACCAGCTGAAGAAGCGCCTCGAGCGGGCTCATCGAGCGCCGTAGGCAGTGCGGCCGCAGGCAGTGCGCGAAATGAGCCGGCCTTGCCAATGCCTTGGTTCATGATCTGCTAGCATGTGCTCCGTTTCCTACGCGTGCAGCGATGACTGAGGATGATGGAATGCCAATGCCGCTGGTTGAGTAGTTTTTAGCTCTTGGCGCCCACAAGCAGGATATTGGACGCAAACCGAAGCGGCTGAGAGCAGAAGCTCATCTCAAGACCGGGGGAACTGCACATTTGCAAGCGCGGTTGGTCTCCGGCCACCAGAGCTCTTCAGCGCGACGTACCCACCAGGCATTCTGCCTTGAAGTCAGACCAGCGGCTTCTTCGTCGCTTTTCCCGCGCCATGAGCCAGACTTTATCGAGCATGGTCAGGCTTGTGAGTCGCGAAACACAGCGGCCAGTGCCAAGACCCTCAGCTACTCCTCAGAAAACAGCAGCCTCCATCACAGCGCGTCTCATTGCTGGGTAAGCGTCTCAAGTATATGTCCACACGAAGAGGTTCGAGTGTTTGAGCTGTGGCCAGCGCCTTGAGCATGTGTGAGGCGTGAAGTGCTTAGACAGGTATATCGTCGCTATGAGCAGGGTTGGACTTACGCCGCGCATCCCGCCGATAAAACCCGCCTAACGTCGCAAGATGGAGCGGCCGCACTCGTTCTTCCCCGCGCCCTGAGCCTAGTCTGCTACAAGTGTTCTCTGGTCAAATGGGCCGTCACAGTGCACAGGCTCGACGTAGTGTGGACGCATGGACGTACGTCCATCGACACTGCCCGACTTACGGTGAGGCAGTACGGCCGCCCCGTGCCGCGCGTGACTGCTCCGGCGGCGGGAACGCATGGCACCGCCTGCTCGCCTGCGCGGGAGGCAAGGCAAGCAGTCAAGCACGGCAGCCCATCTGGACCAAAGCTGAAATGACTGATGCCACGCACCGGGCAGAGCCTTGCAGGGAATTGGCGTGAGACGGCCTGGCACAGCCGTGTGCTCTGCGAGGCGCTTGACGGCTTGAGGTGAGAAGGGCGTGCCGCAGTCAGTGCTGTGCAATTGAACAGCTGAACGGCAGGGGAGGCAGGGCATCGAACGACCCACCCACTGGAAGCCACTTTCGGCGGAAGGGTGCCCCGTTCACAGGCACAGGCATACTGCGTCGGCCAACATAATGCGACGCCAGTCACCGCGGCACTACGCCCCGTTGTCTATAATAACCCACCCACACGCGGTGCTTGGGAACTAGGGCGGGACGTGGGGGGAGGCGCGGCCTGCACAGACCAAGGGCACCAGGCATAAGGGGCAGGGATTCCGCGTGGAAGAGGCGTGACGAGATGCCCCCCTGGGAGAGAGAGAGCTTACAGAGGCCTGGCGGCATGCAGCCATGCACCACCACACTTGCCCCGTGGCTCCATCCGCGTAATGCTTGAGCCCAAATCCGATCTGACCACCATACACCTCAATTCGGGCCACCGGCCACGCACGGAGGCCGGTGTGGGCTCTCATGAAGCCTCAGACCCACCTGGCTTCATCGCACCTGCGGGGCCAAACCCTGGACTAGCATGCCGCGTGAGCTAGAAAGCAAGGTTCTCTCCTGTCTACAGCGACGTGTCTCGCCCGTCCACACTATATACGTCAGACCCACAGGGCAGACGGGGCGTGCCCCTCAGGGTCTCTCTCGTCCCGCATCCCCCACACCGCCATCGCCGACGCCGCGCCACACTGACATGGGCGGGCTTTATAAACCCGTGCTCCAGCTAACGTGTGAGGCTTGTCGCTGCTTGCTCCAGTTCGCTCAATCCTGTGTGGACAGTGTCAAGTTGACATCGCCGTAAGCCATTCCCCACTTCCAACCCATCGCAACCATGCTCTTGTTATCAAGTGCGAGCATACAATACCTTCCTCTCATAGAATGCGTCTCGAGTGGCCTTAGTGTGACGCGAAGACGAACCTGTCGTCGACGTCCTCCGCTCTTGGCGATCAGGCACTTCGGTGCGTCGGCTTGCTTGACGACAGCGCCGCCTGTTGTCGGGACACCAAAACCGCGTGGGAACAGGGTTGGCATCAAGTTCATAGTGTATAGCAAGAATTACAGTGGCGAGGGATCGCAACCCGCTCGCAATGGTCTGATGGTACCAGACCGCACACTGCATGCCCCGATCACGCTCGGGAGCGGACGATGAATAGTCAGGATAGCCAGGAATGGAAGGGAAACGGGAACCGGAGACGGGAGACGGGAACCGGAGACGCAGGGGCCGGGAGTCGGGGAATCATCGGAGCCAGCGGTCAGCGACCTGCACCACACCGCTAGGGGCACCATCCGCCCACATGCGCTGCACCACGAGCCGATGCGCGGGGAGGAAAGCGGGGAACCGGAGACGCAGGAGCCGGAGTCGGGGAATCATCGGAGCCACGGTCAGCGACCAGCACCACACCACTAGGGGCACCATCCGCCCACAAGCGCGACATAACGAGCCGATGTGCGGGAGGAAGCCGGGGAACCGGAGTCAGCGGAACCGGAGTCTGGATGCCTTGGAATCCTCGGCGAGCGCCGCAGAAGCCGTGGCCGCGGGAGACGTGGAGACATAGGGAAGCCGTGACGTTGCCGCCGCGAGCCGCCTGGGGAAGCCTTGGGAAGCCGGGGCCGATGAGCCCGTGGAGGACGCGGTGTCGCGCCGCTGCCGCTCGCGCCCGCGCGGAGCAGCAGCCGTGGAGGAGCCGGAGTCGGAGGAGCCACTGTAATCGCTGCTTCACGTCGCGAGCGTGATGCGTTGTGTATCTACGGTATACTTCATAGTGTGTCGTCCCATGAAGTTTGTGTCGATCCCGGACGCACCAACACGCGCCAGCTCGACATCTTGGAGTGCGATAGTCACGAATACGCAGCTGATGAACACACATAGCACGATGATGCGATGCAAGTGCCCTCGGTTCGGCTTCGACCACGCCAGCCGGGCTTCTGCGACCAACCAGTCGCATAGCCGCCAGTAGGACGCAAGTTGACGCTGTCCGGCATTGAGGCCACGGTGCCGGTGGGCGTTGCGCTTGCCGGATGGTTGCCCAACTCGTGCTGTGTTGCTTCTCTCGGGGACAGCAGCCGGCGGAGAAACGCGACGTACGCTGCAATGCGTTGAAGTCGATCTCCACCTCCGGGGCCCAGCTGGTAGACGCGGCGGTGTCACTCGTGTCGGTCTTACCAGCATCTGTGCCAGCTTCCCCAGCACCAGCGTCCTCCACCTCCGTCAGCAACCTCGCGAGAGTCGTCGCCGGCCTGCCGACAAAGAGCACAGCCGATGGCGACGGTTTCTGCCTAACGGCTACGAATGCGCGGGCTCGGGCTGCAACCCCTGACACAAAGAGGGCTTTGGGGTTCGCTTCTTGTCAACAACAAGGCGAGAGCATTGTTACTAGCGTGGACATGAGAGTTCAGACGCCGATGATTTGCGATACAACAGCGTTCAAGGGACTCCGCCCGTCAGCCCCCCCGACCTCTTCGCCCGCTGCACACGGGCTAAGCGTGCCCGAGTCCGGAGCTCAGCGGCTCACGGACTGCGTCAGCGGGCTGCAGGTGCTGCACATCCGGCCCGGAGCCGCCCTGTTGAGGGGTGCGTGGGCGCGTGGGCGGGCGCCGGAGCAGGGCCTGAGGGCTGCGGGCTAGAGGCACGCTCACAGCCCACACACTCGTGAACCTGCCTCCACTCCCGCCGCCTTGCGCCCACCCTCAGGCACCGCCGTGTCCGGCCCCTGCCCGGGCCTCCCCGTGGTGGCCAGACTCGAGTGGGGCCGGCCCCAGCAGCTGCTGGCGCCCCGCCTCCTGGCCGCAGCCGCCGGCCCCGCCGCCGGCAGCCCGCCCCACCCCAACGTGGTACGCACGCTGGGGGTGCACCTCGTCGCGCTACCTCCCGACGATGCCGAAGACGCGGTCGGGTCGCCAGCACCAGCAGCAGTCGCGGCTGTTGGCGTGAGCGCCGGAGTGGAGGAGACGGGCGGGCCAAGCATACGCCCGCAGCTGCCGCCGTCGCTCTCGCAGCGGGCCCTGCAGCACCCCCTGCCCCGCCAGGCCTCCGTGACTGCGCCCCTGCTGCCGGCCTGCCTCGACCGCCGCCACGCCGACGCTCTGACTGTGAGCACGGCGCTGCGGCAGGCCGAGGTCCTCCGCGGTGCCCTCAGCAACACGGGATGCATCGCGACTCTGGCGAGTGGAGCCTCCAGCTCAGGCTACGTGGGCCTGGCGTCGGGGCTCAGCGTGGGCCAGGTCATGTCGTTCGGTCCGGGCAGCCGCCGGCTGCTGGGCTGCTTGGCCCCGCCGGGCCCGCCCTCACGGCTGCGAGAGGTGGTGGGAGGCCTGCGGGAGCCGCACCGCACCCCGGGCAGTGCGCCGCCGCGGTCCGAGCTCGCGGGGCCGCCTGCGGTGATGGCAGCCGCTGGGGACTTGCTGGGCGTGGGCGGCGAGGAGGGCGCGGAGGATGTGACGCTGACTCTTACGGAGCTGGTTGACGGAGGCTGCCTCAGGGACGAGGCCGCGAGGGGCGCGTTCGCGTGCGCGCTGCCCGGCGCAGCGCCGCCGCCGGCACCCGCGCTGCGCGGCGAGGCAGGCGAGGCCCAGGCCCAGGCCCAGGCCCATCCAGGCCCCGGCGTGCTCCCGGCCGCCCTTCGCGACGCCTCGCTCCTGTCCCGCGCCGAGCGGCTCCTGGACACAGCCCTGGACGTGGCGTGCGGGCTGCAGCACCTGCACGCGGACATGGGCCTGGCACACGGGGACCTGGTCTCGAGGAACGTGCTGCTTCAGAGGGCGGCGCCGGGGGACGGGGGGCAGCCCTACACGGCAAAGCTCGCGGGGTACGGCCGCCTCACAGCGCCCCCGCCCCCGCCAGAGGAGCCCGAGCCACTGCCCACCGCCGGCAGCGGAGGGTTGTCCGGCAACGTCGCGGGCGGCGGAGGCGGTGGTGGCGCGGGCTCTGCGCTCCGCAGCAGCATCCTCTGTGCGGGCGGCAGCACCCCAGGCACGGGCTCTGGCTACGCCCGCGTCTCGGCGACCTCCGTGAACCGAGTCAACACGGTGCACGTGGGGCTGTGGAGGGACGTGGCCTCCCTGGCGCCCGAGCGCCTGAACGACAGTACGGCACCCGCGTCGTACGCTGCTGACGTGTACGCGTACGGCGTGCTGCTGTACGAGATGGCGTACGGCGAGCAGCCCTGGGCCGAGCTGACGCCAGGTGGGCAGGATGGGGCTATGGCAGTCGATCTTTGCACCGCCTTCATCCCTGTATTGTCCCCTCCCAACCCGCCACGCCGCAGCTTCGGTGGTCGTCGGCACGGCGACGGGCGAGCTGCGCCTGAACTGCCCGCAGCCCCTGGCCCTGCCGGGCATCTCCGCCCTTCTCGCGGCTTGCACCTCGCCCTCCCCCGAGCTCCGCC
The DNA here is from genome assembly GCA_016858145.1 of Edaphochlamys debaryana. Lineage (NCBI taxonomy): Eukaryota > Viridiplantae > Chlorophyta > Chlorophyceae > Chlamydomonadales > Edaphochlamys > Edaphochlamys debaryana. The sequence goes on from JAEHOE010000044.1 coordinate 386,287, forward strand.
CCAGCGCCGCTGCCCTGGTGGACTGCGTGCGGGGCCTGAGGGAGCAGCTGCGGGCGGCCAAGGAGGCGGCGGCGGAGCGGCAGCAACAGAAGCAGTCCAACCGCCTGCTGAGCACGTTCATGGACTCCAAGTCCTCTGCGGGCCTGGACTTTCTGGACATGTCGTGAGGTCACGCAGCAGCCGTCTCCCTGCATGCCTTGCGGCATACATCTGACATGGTTGCCGACTGCATACCGTATGTGCTATATCTGGGGGAGCAAGTGTCGTTTTCCAGGAGCCAGCTGGCGTGATAGCTTCAGGATATAGGGGGGCAGGGGAGGTCGAGTCGGGTCTATGTGTCGAGACGCCAGGCGCGCTCGTTCCAAGTGCGCGTACTTTAGTGAATCGTTATGTGGGGACACCTGCTGCGCCCCTTACATGCGTCGGGGCGCTGGCTTCGGTGCTTTGGTCATGACTCTGGTGATGAGGTGACATACCGTGGTTCGCTCTGATGTGCGGCAGCCTTCTCCAGCCCGCTGCTGGGTCTCGGCGGCATGCCCACACCGCAATGAGCACTTTGAGGGTGGTGGCACTGCATACGCATGTTAAAAGCACTTGATAATCTAAAGCAATTCCGTTTGGCGGTTTGGATGGGGAAGGATGCTGGTGGTGTTGACTGGGAGCCCAGAATGGGCTCGGTGGGGGGGAGGGCATGAAGAGGCGCTCAATGTACGCGAACAGCAGAAACGAATACGCTTAGTGAACAATCCTGGCGGCTTCAACGTGCCGCGCACGCGGGATGCAAGATTCGGCTCGGTGCCGGCAACCAGCAACAGTGCTCGGGGCGGCGTGGCTGGGGCCGGCAGCTTTGCCTCTGGCCCCGCACGCCTTTTCTTTCACGCACTGCACGCGCCGCTGATACTTTGGGGGCGTGTCCCAAACTGGGCCGCCCTGAGCGTGGCATGCTGGTTTCCGTTGGTGTGTCGTCCGAAACCGTTGTACTGATGTGCGGCCGAGCTTTGGCCGAACAAACTACTGTCCGGAGTCGCTGCAACATGCGAGCAGCAGTTTCGGTCCTTGAGAAGCGTGGTAGTGGGTGGTCCCAGGTGGTGCACTCCCGGTGTGTCTCTGTGCGTCCCCATGGGTGCCTAGTATGGTTCGAAGGTGGGTGATATATGGCCCCGGTTTTATCCTAATCGTCCTAATGGCCACTGCATTACCGGTTTCATCGCTTGTGATGATGTCGTGATGTCCTTGACCTTTGTCGCGCGCGGTTTCAACAAGTATTAATGCCGTGCCGCCGCGGGTACGTGCTTTGCCTCTGCGTGCGCTGTTTTGCGCTTCGCACCTAGTAGGAGATTGGACCCCTGGACTTGATGTCTGTCCTCTCCGCAATTCAAGAGATGGTGCAGACTGCGGCTGCTTATTAAGCTTTTCGGCGGTACTGGGTACTGGAAGGAGGTGTGAGATTGCAATGGTGTTCAAGATAAGCGGGCATGGGGCGACTTCCCTGGCAGGAAGGCTTTCCACTGCGCGGTACTTGAGGGATGGGTGGTGTACGGCAGGACAGGAGGTTTGGTCGCCTTTCGGGACGGCTGCAAGGGCGGTAAAGGGCCGGAGAGCCCCATAGCGGGGGCATCAGGCGCTGGGCTCAAACCCACGTATCCTCCGGGGCCCAAGGGTTCGTGCTAGATGCGCGTTGGCTCAGGTTAGGTGCTGAGCCTCCGCGATTGAGTTTCTTCGTAGCCTGATGGAGCATGCTGGGTCGATGGAGGTGCGGGGCTGTTTGACCAAAACCTCACGCCTGCAACTTGCATGGCCGAAGGGCCAGAGTTGGGCCCCCCTGAGGCCTCAGGTGCGAGCAGCTCTCCGCCTCTCCTCCGCTCATGTCACTGGCATTGAAGCATATCGCAGAAGCCTCGCGAAGCGACACTGCGAACAGCTGATGGGCTCGCATCCGGCCGAAGCAGCCGTGCATGCACTCGTGCACCCGGCCCCCCCATGCGGCCACGCATGTCCAGCACTCCAGCCATGGTAGCCATGAGTCCTCGCCCCGCTCTTCTTGGACCCAGGGCGGGTTGAACGCAGCAGGCAATCTGTGTTACAAACATGTGTGCCGAGCACGTGTTACAAGAATTGAACTTGCTTTGAGGGCACGGGCGGACTCCCTCAGGCGACCTCAGGGCCCAGGGCCAGGGGCGCCACAGCGCAGAGTCCAGGGCTTGCCTCTGTGCCTCTGCGTGCACCGCTGTCTTCCGGGGCCCACGCCAAGTGCCCCCTCCAACCCCGGCACCCGCTACTCGCAAAGGTACAGGCAAGCCATGAGCTGAGCTGCTTTTGCCACGCCCTCCTGTCCACGCCACCGGTACGCTGCATCCACCGGTCTTCCCAGCTGTGCACGCCGAGCAGCCCCGGCCCAGCGCCAGCCACCGGCAGCCACCGCCCCACGACCACGCGCCAGCCCGTGTGCTCCGCCATGGCCGGTCCAGGCGCCTGCCCGCGCGCCTCGGCTAACACACCGCGCCTCTCCCCGTTGGCCTTTCTTGCAGCGCCCGGCAGCAGTGGCAGCATCGGCGCCGGCGGACCCGGCTGGCATCCTCCAACACGCCGCTCCATGACGTGCTAGACAGTGCTGCGACAGTGCTACTTGCGCGCCGCTGGAGTGCTAGCTCCTTGGATGAAGCCCAGCCACGCCCAGGCCGCCCAGTGCCAAGGGCTGGCCCCCGCCCGGAGCCCTGCTGGCGGGGCCTCAGACGCCCGTCACCAGGTACCCCTCGGGCAGCCGCTGCAGCGCACCCAGCAGCGCAGACCGAGCCCCCGCCCGCGCCCGCGCCAGGGGCCGCGCCGCCGCCAGCACCGACCCCAGCAGACGCTCCGTGTCCGCCGCCGCCGGGACCCCGCCGCCGCCACCCGCCGCCGCCAGCCCCGTCCCCGCCGCCGCCGCCTGCACCGCCGCCAGCGGGCCGCCCACCGCGGCGCCCGCCGTGTAGTCGTACCGCGCCAGGGCGCCGTACCGGGCGGCCTGGAAGCGCTCCGAGGCCTCGGCGGACGCCGTACGGCGGTGCTGTACGGCAGCGTGTACGGCAGCCAGGGAATCTGCGATGTCGTCCGGCAGGCGCCAGGGCCCTGTGGCGTCCCCCAAGGACTCGGGCCCGCCTGGCTCCAGCAGGGGGGCCAGGGGCAGGGGCAGGGGTGCCCCGCTTGCCTCCACGGCCCCAGCCGCATGGCCCTCGGCCGCTGAGCCCGGTCCGTCGGGTGGCCGATCTGCCACCGCGCGCTCCTGTGCCGCGAAAGGGAAGGGCCAGCACACGCAGGGTTAAACTGAGGGCGGCAAAGGAGGAGGTGAAAGAGGAGGCGGTGTGGCCTGGCGACACAGTTTGGGCCCGCGGGCCTGGACCACGGCAGCCCCTTCCGCCGCGTCCCCTGCTCAGATCACCTCTGGTGCCCCCGTTCGCCCTTTTGCACGGCCCCGCCTTCTGGGGCCCCGCCTGCCAGACCCCCCCCCTCCCAAGCACGCCAGCTTCCACCACCGGTCTGCTACACTACACCTGAGTACTCTAGGATTAGCGTCCAGCCGCTCTAGCCTACGCCACTATGTCAGCACAGCTCGCCACGCTGGGACCCGCAACTGGCCGCTCTGGACCTCGGTGCGCATCGGGCTCGCCGGCCGCCGCCTTATCGTTTCCCGCTCGAAAAAATACCCCCCCCTCCCCCCCCCGCGCGGCCCCACCGCCATGGCGAGGAAGTGGGCCATGCTGGCACCCGCCGCGCCGCCGCCGCCGCCAGGCCGGGCAGGCGCCCCGCCGCCAGCCGCCGCTGCCGCCGCCGCCATGCTGGACCGCTGCCGCGCCGCCGCCAGCTCCGGCTCCGCGGCCTGAGGTCCGGGGTCGGGGGGGACAGGGCAGGCTTTTGGCACGTGGGCCGTCTGGGACTCGAAAGCAGACGGGGGCTGAGCAAGGCCCTGCCGCCCCGCACCCTCCCGCCCCACATTGCCTCACCCGCACCGCCGCGGCCAGCGCCTCGTCCAGGTGCGCCCCCAGCCGCGCGCCTGCCGTACTGCACACGTACGGCAGGGACTCAAGGGAGCCCAGCGAGCCGGCGGCGCTGGGCGGCGCGGCGGCGGGCGCTCCCGGGCCGCCGGTGAGGTAGGGGCTGCGGGCGGCGGAGTGGCCGGGCTGTGGGGGGAAGCGGGGGCATGGCATGGTTACTTAATGGGCTAACATGGAGTAGGTAGAGGCCGCCGCGTCCAAGCGTCTCGTGCCCAGCTCCCCTCTCGCACGCAACCGCCCACTTGGGCCTTGGACTCTAGCCCGCCTGCAGCCAACGCGCCGCCACCCCGGCTCCGCCCAGCCAACCCTGCCTGCCTCACCTGGCCCCTGCCCGCCTGCTGCCTCGCGGCCGCCCCCGAGGCCCCCGAGGCCCCCGCCTGCCCCTCCTCCGCTAGCACGGAGCTCAGCCACTCGAACAGCAGCGACCCGTGCGCGGCCAGCTCCTGGGGGCGGGGCCAGGGGCGGGGACACAGGAGGGCACAAGTCAAGGGGGGACCCAGCCCAGCCCAGCCCAGCCCAGCCCAGCCCAGCCCAGCCCACGGGCTACAGCTTCAGCAGTGGCCCCCAAACGGGGGGCCCCTAGTAACGCCCTCTATCCCCCAACTCTTGCGGCTCCTGGGCCCTGATCGCCTGTGTGGCTAACCCCAAGGCTACCCCCCACACACACACCCATACCCCAGCTCCACCCCCATTCCCACCTGCTGCGCCACCAGGGCCAGGGTGGCTGCCTCCAGCGCCGCCAGGTGCCGCTGGGGGGAGGGGGGATGGGGGGGATGGTAGGCGGTGGGGCAGGCGGGGCAGGCGGCAGAGGATGGGAGCAAGGGCAGGAGGTGGGCGTGCGGCAGAACGGCACAGCACGTCCCCAGCGCTTCGAAGATACCGCTTGCTTTGGGGGACTCACACCAGACCGACCTTCTCCTGCTCCTGTTGACCTGCTGCTCATGGGCCAGCAGCATTCCCCTCGGGTCACCACCACCCTTGCTGCCCGCTCCCTCCCCCTTTGGCCGTTCAGGCCCCGGGCGCACCTGCACCGCCGCCGGCTGCGCGCACAGCTGCAGCTCCAGGGGCGTGAGGGGGCGCCGCGAGGGCGCGGCGGCGGCCTGTCGGGCGGCCAGGGACGCGGACAGCCTGCGGAGGGCGGGGCGGGGGCCGGGCGGGGTGGAGCTTAAGTACATTTGGGTTTCAAGCACAGGCAACCCCCCTCCCCTGGCGCCGCGGCCTCCGCCGGGGCTCACCGGTGACGGCAGTCCATGGCAGCCTGTGGGGCGGAAAGGGTGGAGGCAAGGGACGGGGGAAGGGCGCGGGGGGGACGACTCGTTTCTCAGCGCTTAGCCAGGAACCTCAGCCGAGTACCTCGGTCCCCTACTGTAGCCCTGTAGCCTTGATAGCTCGATAGCACAATCCGTGCCAACACACCCTCTGCACCGCCCCCCGGGCCCACCTGCAGCGCCACCATGCGCCCCCTTGCCCGCCCCGCCAGCGCCACCGCCCGCTGAGCCGCCGCCTCCACCTCGGCCCACACAGCCTCCGCCGCCTGAGCCGCCGCGGAGGGCCCGAACGGGTCGCCCCGGCCCGCGCGCCCCCTCGGCGCTCCCGCTGCCCCCCCGCCCCCCGCCGCCGCCACGGGCGCCAGCAGGCGCTGCACGTGGTCACGTGCGCTGCGTGCGGCGCTGTCGTACGCCTGCTGCACGGGCTCCGCGAAGCACGTGTCCTGCGCGGGTGGGGCACACACACCGTGGGGTCCCTCACGTGCCCAGACCGACCCCGCTTCGCCCCATCCTCCACCCCCCAGCCTCCCCCCGTACCCCCGCCCTCCCCTGCCCATCCCCCCATTCCCCTCCTGCCCCCCCTCTCCCCCCTCCCAGGGCCCCTGCCTGCGGGTAGGGCGGCAGCAGCGCCCCCAGCTCCGGCCCCGGCTCCAGCGCCCGAATGCGGGCCTCCAGCAGCCCCGCGGCCGCCACCAGCCAGCCCAGGGCCAGCAGCAGGGGGCGGGAGCGGGCGGGCGGGGCCGCGGCCTGGGCCCTTGCGGGGTCCCCGCTGTGAAGGGGCCCCGGGCTGATGGCGCGCAGCAGCGGCAGGGGCGCGCCCCAGGCCGCCAGCTGGCGCAGGACTAGAGCGGCGGCTGCGGGGAACCGCAGAGGGGGATAGGTGGGTTGGACGGGGGCGGTGGAGGCGGGGTTGCTAAGACCGGGGGGGGGGCTAACAGTGAATGTGGCAAGGCAGAGGGAGCTGGCGGTAGCCTTGCGCGTCTGCACTCTGGGGGCGCGTTAGCCTTAGCCCTGTCAAGGCGGGATGAGGTGCACGCACCTTCCGGGGGGACCTCCCCCTGCTCGGGGCTGGACACGCCCTCGGCTGCGACGGTGGACCACATGCGGGCCAGGCCCGAGGGAGGCGGGGAGGCCCCGGACGATGGTGCCGACAGGGACGGTGCGGGGTCTTCCAGGCAGCCCCCCCCGGCCAGCACGGCTACCACGGTGTCGTGGAGTGCCCTCCACATGGGCCCCGCCTGGGGAATGGTCGGGAGGCGGCAGAGCGAGCTCAGGCGTGGGGCGGGATGGCCGTGGGGTGTGGCATGGGAGCACCGCGGCGCCCACCCGGGTCCGCAGAACCCACCACCGGGCCATCGAACTTCGCTTGTCTAACTGTCTCGGGCTCAAGCGAGGTCACGCCGTGCAGGCGCAGGACCGTGCAGAGCGTCCCGATGGCCAAGCGTGCGTTATTTGGTGGGTGCAGCGGCTGCTGCTGTGGCTGAGTCATACGTTGCTTCTAGATTATGCATCTCAATTGCGCTGTGGTCTGAAGAAGTCTGTCGTCCCGGATGAACCCCAGCTGTCGCTGCATCGGCCGAGCCAGGCACGCCGCTTTGGCCGCCCATAGCCGGCACACCATACTGCACAGCTGAGACACAGACTCCAGCAAGGAACAGATATCGCAGCTCACGAGCTGCACTAGCGATGGACGTCAACGCCCAGGAACTCCCCGCGGGCGCTAGACAACTAACGGGCTCCGCTGATAGCTGTCCTGTAGCCCTTAGGACCAGCGAGGGGAGGCGCTGGTCGATAAGCCATGGCTGGAAAGGCTGCGTCGGCCACCATAAACACCTGGCATGCCCTTGGGGAGATGGCTTGACGCCCACCACGGCGCACCCACGCTCTTGCCTCCTGCATTCAACGCGCTACCGGAGGTGGTTGGTGGGACGTCTATTCAAGCGGATTAGGACCAGTCTCCAGGCTGTTGACGGCGACCTGGCAGCGGCCCTGCCCTGCCTGCTCGAGCTGGACCCCTCCAACCTCGACCATAACTGGCGCGGGGGAGGCCTACGCGGGTGAGGAACCTTGGGGCGGCAGCGGGGCTTGGGGAGCATGAACACGGAGCTTGCATTTAAGCCACCGTAAGCCGGTAACTCGATCCTGTGCCTTCCCCTGCCCGCCTCCCGACCCACATACCTCAGCCCTGGCGGCCCTGGGCACGCTGGAGGAGATGGAGCTGCCCGGGGTTTCCAGAATCCGGAATGGAGGCGCTGGCCGGCAGCCTACGGCGGTTAGCGTGTCACAATAGCAGCAGCCACCTTGCGCCGCCAGCGACTGCGTCTCTCTTCCAGTTCACGCGGGTTGAGCACGTGGGCCTGTGCGTGGACCACCCACACCGGCCAGAGCACTGGACGAGCCGGGAGCCCTCAAGTCCGCGCTGAACTCCATGCCTTGCTGCTGGCATGTGCCTGATGAGCCAACGTCGCTGGGCCAGGGGCGGGGTCGGCGGCTGAGGCGGCAGCCCCTCCGCGGAAGCCGCGCAACCGCACGGCAGCTGCTGCCGGGGCGCTGCTGCCGGCTGCGGCGGTGGCTGCGGCGGCTGCGGCTCAGTCCCTGGGCCGGGTGCAGGGCGCCGGCCACCTGCGGCGGCTGCGGGCCATGGCCGCCGCCGCGCTGCCGGCCTGGGAGGTGCGGCGGGTGCTGGCGTGCGAGGCGGTGGCGGGGGCGGCGCAGCCGGCGGCGGTGCTGCGGGTGCGGCCTGGAGTGGGGCGGGAGGAGGTGCGGGTGGCGTTCCGGCGCCTGAGCCTGAGCGGTGCACCCGGACAAGAACCGCAGCCCGGGAGCCGCGGAGGCCTTTGCGCTGGTCAGCGCGGCGGCAGCGCGGCTGCTGGGGAGCCGTGAGTGAGGGCCGGCTAATGACGTAAGCCCTGTCAACTACGAGGCTCCAGGCTCCGAATGAACAGCTCCCTCGTCTCTTCGGGGCACGGGGCCCAGCAGTGTGCACCAGGACAGCGGTGGGTTGCGTGCATAGGCGTGTCGGGCACGCTCCTTGGGATGATGCTGGACGCGAGGGCAAGGGCGGGGTGGAACCCTTGAGAGCGGCAGTCTGTGTGTACACCATGAGGCCCACGGGCGCCGCCTGGGTAGCTAGGCGAGCGCGGAGAGCGAGGAGGGAGGGGGGACGCCCGGATGAGAAGCAGGGGACGTGGTCCCCGCCCCCTGCAGGGGCTCTACTACCTTCAGGTGAACCGCATTTTTTCTGGAGGGGGCGCCGGCCGCATGCACGCACTACTCCGCCGGGGACCATGATTGGCTCAGGAAAGTAGGCTTCCGTTAAGGGCCGTTGTGCGTTTCCCATAGCATTCCTATGCTTCGCCGCGTGGTGCTAGATAGCCTTGCTGCTTGTGCATCACATGGAGGCTCTGCCCTCAGACCCTCTGCAGGATGGCCCTGGCAGAGGGATTGACGTCGACGAGAAGGGACGTGGCCCCAAAGCAGGAGGGCGAGGGATCAGGACTCAGGAGACGTCGAGGCACTCGAAGTCTTCATCGAACTCGGCGAACTGTAAGGCCGCACTGCCGTACAGTTCTGCCTGATATTATCATATCTTGCCACAAGCCCCCGCCCTCAGGGATGGCCCACGAGACGGGAGGACACAACCCGTGTGAGCAATCGAACTGGGCCAGGGCTGGGCGCACGAGTGTAACTCGGCTGTAACGCTTGGAACGCGGGCGGCAACTCCTGGCCAGCTCCGCCTGCCACGCGCTCTCGGCGGGGTCTAAACTCTTAAAGAGCACGGGACGTGGTCCCCGCCGCCTGCAGGGATGGCCCTGGCAGAGGGACTGACATCGACGAGAAGGGACGCCGCAAACCAGGAGGGCGAGGCATCAGGACACGTCGAGGCTCTTGAAGTCTTCATCGAACTCAGCGAACTGTACGGCCGCACTGACGTACTCTGCCATTGTATCATAACATATCTGCTTGTGACGTCACCAGCTTATCTCCCAACCACTTGCACGCCACCGAGGGCACCTGGTGAAGCGCAGGAGACACTGCGGCGTGCAACATCTGTCGCGGGTCCGGGCTGCGCACGCGCGCCAATTGGGAATGCAGCGCACCTTATTACAGCGTCCCGGACGCTCTGGAGTGCGCTCGTCGTCGAGCCGCGGCAATGGCGTGGCGAGGGTGGCAGGGCTGCCCCGCGATGTGTCGGTGCGACCATCGCGCACGCTCTCGGGCGCAACGGCGCCGCGCAGCCGTGCTACTGGGCTAGTGGTGCGCGCTGAGTCGGTCATGACGGCCAGCACGCGCGACTACAGCCCAAAGACAACCCCCGACAATACTGCCGCCGCTCTGTGGCGCTCGATGGTGAGCGTTCGGCTGGAAGTAGACGTTCACAAGCTGATAAGCTCGTAACGGTTGCCGTGTCGCTGGCCAGCGGTGTTGCGCGCATGTTGCGATGACTCGCTCGACAGCATCGCCCCCTTCCCGCGCGCAGGGCCCCCAGTGCTGCGTGTGCTTCGATGTCGACTGTAAGCCCTGGGATAACCTCACGGGGCCCGCAGCTGGCGTCCGCTCGACTTTGGGTGTTGCTGGCTTCTGGCATATGCCTACCCTCTTCGCTGCCCGCCATTGACCTGCCCACCGTCCGTTGACTTGCCTAGCCCTTCCCTCTCCAGCCACCTTCCCTTCCCAGCCTGCTCCCCCCCCATATCACCTCATCTACCCCCCCCCCCCCTCTCGCCCCCCCTCCCCTCCTCTCCCCCCCTAAAGGCACCATCACCATGCAGGACTCCCTGGACCTGCTGGCCAACTTCATGGGGGTGGAGGAGGAGGTGTCGGCGCTCACCAGCAAGGCAGGCAGCGGGCTGAGGGGGGCGGGAGGTTGGAGAGGGGGCGGGCAGCGGGGTTTTATTAGCCAAGCTTGGAGTCCAGGGTGGAGACGGGGCGAAGGTTGGGTGGGGCAACTTGTGAGAGGCAGTTATGTCCCCGGCCCCCGGCCATCCGCTCCACCCCACTCTGCCCGGCCTCGGCCCCCATGGCTCGTGGTCTCAGCCCCCTCCCCCCTTTCCCTGCCCCCCCCCCTGTGGATAGGCTATGGACGGGTCTCTGTCCCTGGAGCAGGCCCTGGAGGAGAGGTGGGGAGGGGGAGAGGGGGGGGGGGCAGGGCAGGAGGGGCGAGGGGCTGGGCCTGGAACCGCAAGGGGAGCTAGCGAGGGCCTCCTGGGGGGAAGCCAGGGGTAGCACTACCTGGGGCGCGCCTGGTGGGGCTGGCAGGACCGTAACCCCGCCCTCCTCCAATGCCCCTCTTGGCCTCTTCCCCCCCCCCCCGCCCCCCCCCAGGCTCAAGATCATCAACTGCAACCCCTCCGACATCAAGCGCTTCATCCAGACCTACCCCCCCGCATCGCGCATGGCGCCGGTGGGGAAGCCGGAAGGGAGGGGCGATAGGGAGACGGGAGACGGGAGCAGTTGGGGAGGGGAGCGGGCCGGGATGGCCGGAGGGGCCCGGGGCGGGCCCCTCAAATGATGGCTCCACCCCCTTGCGACTTTCCCTCACCACCCTCCCTCCCTTGCAACTCCGCCCCCCCCCCCAGGGCATCGTGGACCTGATCCGGGCGCTGCAGGCCCGCGGTGTGGCCATCTACCTCATCAGCGGGGGGTTCAGGTGGGGGGTAGGGGGGGGGATAGGAGCTAGGGGGGGTAGGAGGGGGAGGGCGAGGGGGGGGGCACCTACCTCATCGGCGGAGGGTTCAGGTGGGGGGGAGGGGGGGGGATGCGACGGATGGGGGCTGCGCGGTGGGGTGGACATCTGGGGAGCAACACCGGGCAAGTACGGCGGGGCACGGCACCGCTCTGCACGGAGAGGGTGGCTGGGCTGGAGCACTTGCAGCCAGTGGGTCACGAGATGGCCTTGCCCCCCCCCCTCCCCTCAGGGAGCTGACGCTGCCCATTGCCGCCTACCTGGGCATCCCCAAGGACCACGTGTTCGCCAACCGCATGAACTGGCAGGTAGAGCGGTTGGCGGTTGACGGTTAGGACGTCGTTCGGTGGCTGCGCAATACCGGTACCGTCACGCTACCGGTACCGTCACGCTTGTTCCTCCCCTCGACCCCCTCCCCTTGCAGTGGGATGATGAGACGGGCGAGCCCACCCGCCTGGTGGGGGCCTGGGGGGGTGGCCTGGGGGCAGGGGGAAGGCCGACGGGGGAAGGGGCACGGGAGAGGGGAGGAGCACGGTCCGGGGCGGGGGGGGGCAGGGGCAGAGCAGGGGAGAGGGTAGGAGGGGTCAGGGGGAGGGGAAGGGGAGGGGCGAAGGTGCTGCGGGAACGATGGCTGCGGCTGAGACTGCGTGCGTGTGCCGTACTAAGCAATACCGAAAGGCAGCAGGCTCCCCCGCCTCCGCTCACCCCTGCCGCCTCCCCTTCCCCCCTCAGGTGGGGTTCGACATGTCCGAGCCCACCGCCCACAACCAGGGCAAGCCCCAGGTGCGGGGGGGGCTTCAGGGGGAGGAAGCGCAGGGGTAGAGGATAGAGAGGGTCGGGAGGGTGGGGCCCGCCTCGGCTTGGCGGCGCGGGGGGGACACGTCGGGTGGATGGGCTATCCTCCACCTCTCAGCCTCCCTCCCTTCTTCCCCTCCTGCCTCCCCCCCCCCCCCAGGCCATTGCCAACATCCGGCAGCGCAACCCCTACAACACGGTGGTCATGATCGGTGGGGAGGGGGGGGAGGGGGAAGGGGGGAAGCGGGGGGGAAGGGGGAAGCGGGGGGGGAGAGGGGGGAAGGGAGTTTCCAGGATGGGCGGAGGGGAGGGCAGGGCGGACATGCAGAGCAGGGCGCTGTCTAGCACTTGCACTCGCGTGCGTGCTCTTAGTCTCTTGCACAGAGCTCCCCTTGCTGCATCACGGACCTGGAGGCGGTGCAGGCGTGCGGCAAGACACGCCCATACACACACGCTTCCCCCCTTACCCCCCGCTCCCCCGCTCCCCCCTTGCCCCCAGGCGACGGCATCACGGACCTGGAGGCGGTGCAGACCACGGGGGGCGCCGACCTGTTCATCGGTGGGGGGGGGGGGCTGGGGCTGGAGGGGGGGAGGGGGGGATCGTGCGGCCGGGGCTGCCTGCCGCCCGTGCGCCGGCGAGGGCGTGGGTTAAGGCTGGGTCGGGGGCTGCAGCCCAAGACGCGGCGGCGAAGTGCCCTGCTCACCCGCATCGGCCCTTTCCCCCTCCTCCCCGCCCCTCCGCCCCCAGGCTACGGCGGTGTGGTGGAGCGCCCGGCGGTGGCGGCGGCCGCGCAGTGGTGGGGCCCGGGGGGGGCCTGGGCCTGAGGGGTGTGTGCGTGTGTGCAGGCGGCTCCTGGGGTTGTACCTGGGGGAAGGGTAGAAGGGAAGCCCCCCTTCCCTCCACACACTCACCTCCCCCTCACCTCCCCCGCCCCTCCCCTCCTCCCCCCCCCTCCCCCCCTGTCAGGTACTGCTACGACTACGCCGAGCTCATCAAGGCCCTGGCCCGCTACCGGGTGGCCATGATCGGCTCCGGGGCCTGGGCCTCGGCGGTGGTGCGCATCATCGCACAGAACTGCACCAGCGTGAGGGGGGAGAGGGTGCATGACTAAGGGGGGAAAGGGGGGTGCGTGACTAAGGGGGAGGGGGAGGGGGGTTGCACGACTAGGTGGGGAGGGAGGGGGTATTTTGTCGAGCGGGATACGAGGGGAGGGAAGGATAAGGGCGGATGTTTGAGGGGGGAAGGGGAAAGGGGACGCAGCTCCCGTCTTGACGGTTTGAGGCGATCTGCGTGCGTGCACACCTGTCGGGGAGTAAGGGGATGGTGGGGTGAACACCGAACACCGCACCCCAGCCCACCCCACGCCCGCCCTGTTCACCCCCGCAGAAGGACGACCCCGCTGACGAGTTCGTGGACGAAGTGCGCATGTGGGTGTACGAGGAGGACTACGAGGTGCGTACGGCAGTACGGCAGATCAGTACGGCAGCGGGAGGCCGCTCTGTCTGGTGGGCCCACCCACTGCCCTCCCCTTCTGCCACCCCCCACCCCCACAGGGCAAGAAGCTGACTGAGGTCATCAACACCACACACGAGGTAGGGCGGGGAAGAGGAGGCTGGGGCTGAGGGGACCAACATAGAAAGCGCTCGGTGCCAAGCTGAGAGCAGCACCCGGCTTTCACGAAGTAGGGAATGTGCTGGTAGCGGCCGGTCCCTTGCGTCCACACCCGTCCTCCTCAAGACTCGACCCCACGCGCCTGCCCTTTGCCCCCAGTCTCCCGACCCTCCCTTCTCCCCTCTCCCCCCCTGGCTTGTACTATCATCCCTCCCTCTCCCCGGTTCTCCCCTCCCCCCAGAACCCCAGGTACTTCCCCGGCTACTCCCTGGGCGCCAACGTCACCGCCGTGCCCTCCATCGAGGAGGCGGCCAAGGACGCAGACCTGCTGGTGGGGGCGGTGGGGGGAGAGGGGGAAAGCGTGTGTGTATGGGCGTGTGTGGGGGGGGAGCGGATAGGGGATGGATGGGGGTGGCAGCTCGGGGTGGCAGGGAGTCGCGGGGAACGGCTCTCTCGCTCCCTCCGTTCTCTCGCTACCCAAACCTGGCCGCCCCTCGCCATGCACCCACCCGCCCCGATCTCTCCCCCACACAGGTCTTCTGCGCGCCCCACCAGTTCATGCACGGAATCTGCAAGCAGCTGGCTGGCAAGGTGGGGGCGGGGGGTGAGAAAGGAGGGGGTGGGGTGTGCAAGGGGGAGAGCGGGCGGGAGGCAACGCAGGCACAGACTGCAGGGCGGGACCCCATGCCTACAAGGGACCCCTGGCCTCGCCGGCCTCTCTGCCCTGTTTCCTCTGGCCCCTCAACCAACTCCCAACCGACTCTGGCGCCTCGGAACCATGCCCCCCGCCCCCCCCAGGTCAAGCCCGGTGCCGCCGCCATCTCCCTGACCAAGGGCATGCGCGTGCGCCCCGAGGGACCGCAGCTCATCAGCCAGGTGTGTGGGATGGGTAGTGTCTTTGGGGGGGAGAGGAATGACCTCACGGGGCCTCAGGGGCAATGGACGACGGCAACGGGGCGGCCCTCTGCGGCCGGCCTGGACGCGCGCTGACGCCTGGCTTCATCCTCTGCTCCTGGGCCCTTCTGTGGAACTGGCTGGCACGCGCGTCTCGACTGCTCTCCCCGTCTCCCCACGCCCTCTCCTCCGCCCCCTCCTCTCCGCCTTCACCCCAACCCGCTCCTTCCCTTCCACCCCCCCCCTCCCACTCCAGATGGTCCGCCGCATGCTGGGCATTGACTGCGCCGTGCTCATGGGACCCAACATCGCCACGGTGTGTGTGTGTGTGTGTGTGTGTGTGTGTGTGTGTGCGTGTGTGTGTGTGCGTGTGTGTGTGTGTGTGTGTGTGTGTGTGTGTGTGTGTGTTGGGGGGAGAGGGGGAGAGGGGCGAGCGAGAAGGTTCGAGTTTCGGGGAGAGGGTTGAGGGAGCGCTGAAGCCGGGCGCGTGGGCATACAGAGCGGGACCAACCCCGGGGGTTCCAAGGTGCCGAGGCCTGCCTCGATCGCTCGGCCCTACGCCTTCCCCCCGCCCCCCGCAGGACATTGCGAAGGAGCAGCTGTCGGAGGCAGTCATCGGGTGGGGAGGGGGGAGAGGGGGGAAGGGGGGGGGGAGGGTGGCGACCGGGGCCGGAGAGCAGAGGGGCTGGCCGGAGTCCTCGCCTTGCGCGCTTGTCTGCCCCCACGGGGGGCGGGAGGGCGGGCCTGCGTCAGTGAGTTTCCACCAACCGCCGCTCCGCTCGAGAGTCACCACTCGCCCCCCCCCCCCAACCCTCAGGTATGAGATCATCGACACGGCCCGTATCTTCCGCAAGCTCTTCCGCCGCCCCTACTTCAAGATCAGCCTGCTGCCGGACCCGGTGGGGCGGGGCCCCGGGGGTCAGCGGCCGGTGGCCGGATCGGGGTCCTCGCCTCTTGTACCACCTCAAGCCCCCACCGTTCCTAGCCCCGCCCACACACGTCGTCCCTCAACCCCCCCCTCCCCCACCATAAACCCCTCCCCCTCCCGCTCCCCCTTCCCCTCCCCCACCCCCCACCCCCTACCCCCAGGTGGGCGCCGAGATGTGCGGCACGCTCAAGAACATTGTGGCGCTGGGTGCGGGCATGGTGGACGGACTGGACCTGGGGCCCAACTCCAAGGCGACCGTCATGCGCCGGGTGGGTCTGCTGTGGGGGCTTGGGGGGGTGGGGGCGGGGGGGCGTGAGACACGGCGGCGGCAGGACAGGAAAGGACAGGGCAGGGCAGAGGGTGGTTGTGGCCTGATGCGCGCCTGATGCTGCTGATCAGAAGCATATGCCAGCACATACCCACACCCACACACCCACACACCGTACTTGCTGCCAACATGGGGTCAGGCCGCCTTACTGCCACCTGCCCACCCCCACTTTACCCCTATGTATGGTGGTATGTACCTTCTCCGGCGATCCCACTGGCGCAGTGACGCTCTCCCGCTCAGCTTCCCTTACCCCCCCAATCCGTTCCCTTAACCCCCCCCCCCCTTCCCCTCCCCTCCCCCCCCCCCAGGGCCTGATTGAGATGCGCTCCTTCTCCAAGGCCCTGTACCCCACGGTCCGCGACGAGACCTTCCTCGAGTGCTGCGGCATGGGCGACCTCATCGCCACCTGCTACGGGGGGCGCAACCGGCTGGTGGCGCAGGCCTGGACCAAGGCCGCCGTGGTGGGGCGGGGGCGGTGTGGGGGGGAGAAGGGGGAGCGGGGGAGGCGGTTTGATGGCTGTCCATGGGGAGGGCAGCACTAGGCTATTGTGGTTCCAGGCCCTAGTTTGAGCCGACCACAGCGACGCTGGCTTATGCGACTACCTCACGCGCCGGCCTGGGCCGGAGGCAGCGGCCGCTGGCTGGCTCCATGGTCCCCCTGCCCTTGCCCCTGCCCCCTCACCCCTAACCACGTACCCTCTCCCCCCTCCCCACCCTCAGGAGGGCAAGGCCCAGTCCTTCGAGTCGCTCGAGGCGGAGCTGCTCAAGGGCCAGAAGCTGCAGGGGGTGCTCACCAGCAACGAGGTGCAGGAGATCCTCAAGGTGGGGGGGGGGGGCGAGGGGAGGTCGGGGGAGGGGAGGTGGGGGGAGGGGAGGTGGGGGGAGGGGAGGTGGGGGGAGGGGAGGTGGGGGGAGGGGAGGTGGGGGGAGGGGAGGTGGGGGGAGGGGAGGTGGGGGGAGGGGAGGTGGGGGGAGGGGAGCGTCGACGGGGAGCGTGCTGGATGAGGGGGGGTGTTAGTGGAGGGGAGGGGAGGTTCAATAATTCGGCGAGCACGCGCTGACCCCATCATGCTCGCTGTCCCCACGCAGGTGCGCAAGTGGGAGCAGGACTACCCGCTCTTCACAACCATCAACCGAATCATCAACGGCCAACTGTCACCCACCTACATCACGGATTACGAGGTGAGCAAACCGACAGCCATCCATGCACTTGCATCTCTCACCTGCACCTGGCACCTGCTTCACCAACCACCCACCAACCAACCAACCACCAACTGCCCAACCAACCATCAACCGCCAACCGCAGGCGGGTGCCAGCCTGGTGCTGCCCGGCTTCGAGAGCGACGAGGACGCCATTGCGCCCAAGCGCCCGCCCAAGAAGGCCGTGGCGGCGGTGCCGGCGTAAGCCCCTCGCCGTGCGGCCCTGCTGGCGGAGGGAGGCCGGCCCGGCTGGGCGCCCCCCCCCCCTCCATGGGGGGGCCCGGCCTTGCGGGGCCCCTCGCCCGTGGGCGCCCGTCCCCAGGCCTCCGCCCTTGGGCGCCGAAAGGCCCGAGCTCCGGCCGTGCCTCGGGGCCATTGCCGAGGGCCTGGAGCTGGAGGCAGGGTTTGAAGGGGGGTCTGGGGGGAGGCAGGTGGCTGGTCCTGGAGCTGGGGTACCTAGGAGGAGGTCCCAGGAGCCTGGGGTGTGGGGTGCAGGCAGGTGGCTGTGTGGCGGCTTGTGGCGGGGTTGTTGCCATGCCAGGTTTGCCCCCTACCCCGCTTCGGTCGTGAGGGCCTGGCACTGAGGGAGCGCACGGGCTGGAGCAGGATTGGCGGGGGCGTGGGGGTGGCGGTACGAGAGGGCGGGGCAGACGGGGTTGCGTTGCAGGGAGGGGTAAGGCATAGGACCCGGGAGGGGCGCGGGGGAGGAGAAGCTTGAATGCATTGCACAGAGCTCATTCTTTCGCAGCCCATTTCGTGCGCATTCCTAGTTTGTTGTCGAGCACTTCCTCGCCCGTGTGTGCACGGCAATCCTTCGGGCGCCGTCGTTTCCGTGCGTGTGTATGCAGGTAATGGCCTGGTCTGCTGAGACCGAGAGTGCGCTCACTGGCTTATGTCCTTGTTCCTTTCCGCGCATCGGTGCGTCCACGGTGTACAGTGACCTGGGGGGAGAAGTCCGTTCGCTGTTCACCAAGTGCGTGTCGATTCAAGGGCCGTGTATCGTGCGAATTGTTTTGCGCGTGGGGCCGTGAGGGGCTCATGTGCTGAGGTGGCGGGTATGGACGAAGCGAGCTGTGCGTGCAGAGGGCGACGTTGGGTCGCGGGCACGCAGGGAGACGTTGCGGTGCGGTCGACACAGGATGTGCGGCCTTCGTCCCCGCCACTGTGGTCTGTAAGTCCTAGATGCTACGCCAGTCGGAGTGTGCGGCTACATCTAGACTGACGCCGAGAACAGTTGCGAAGCAAGCACAGCGCCGTGGTCGGCGTACTCCCTGCGCCGGACCCCTCGGCGGTCTGCGGCGGTGGGGGAAGTCAGGGGAAACGACAGCTGCCCGCGAAACACACAGCTGTCGGCAGGTCGGTGGACCCACAGACACTGTGCATTCCATATTTTTCCCTTGCATTGTAAACTCCGCACAACACACTCCGCAGGCTCACCCCCTAGCTTTAGAGAAGTTTGCAATTCTAGGGATGTGACACGCGCGTGGCTCTTGCGGACGCTGGATGCTTAAAGATGTTTTTTTGTCGAAGGGTAGGATAGGTATCAGCTGGCTAGGGGCCTGGCGCTCTGAGGAGCTGCGATGCTCGCCCGCACCGCGGACCAGCTGAGCACGGCCATCCAGCTGCACGCGCGGCTGACGGCTGAGGGCGAGGGTGTTCTGAAGTCTCTGCAGGATAAGCTCGCGCAGCTGAACGCCAAGCTCGCTCCCATCCATGAGCGTGCCACCGCGCTGACATGGGCCGAGGAGAACATCACCCGCGCCAAGGCCTCAACGGAGGAGCTGCTGGCGCACATCGGCACCACGCGCAAGGCGCGTATGATCGTAGGGGCGGACGCGGAGGTGCAGGGGCAACGGCGTGAGACCACCGGAAAGGAAAGACAAGAGGGGTGCACATCGGCAGGGTTCGCCGGTCCTTGACCGCGCCGGCGAAGCCACCGCTGCGCCCCCACTCACCACGCGGCGGTAATAGCCCCACGACGCTGCCCTCTCTCTCACACACGCCTACCCCAGGTGGAGCCCGCCCTGCGCCTGGGCCCGGGCCGCAGCGATGAGCAGCTGGACGGCTTCCTGGCGGCGGTGGGGCCTCGTGGGGGGGGGCGTGGGGGGGGGAGGGGGTCAGGGCATCAGGGAGGGGGATGGGGGGTAGGGACTGGAGGGCTCCAGGGGCGGTGGTGTGGCCGCAGTGGAGGGCCCGGACGGGGGTATTGCGGGCCAGCGGGCTGTGGTCGTGTGGTGGGGGCGCTCTGGCCTTGAGGAACAGGGCACATGCGCAGGCGTGCGGTACGCTGGGCCCACAGGACCACCACGTCCGTCTGTCAGACACGGCCGCCCCTCTTGACCCGGCCGCCCCACTTTCCTCCCCCCCAAACAGGTGGAGCGACTGGAGGAGGCCCTGGAGGCTCTGGAGGCCCACCTGGACGGGGGCGCGGAGGAGGCCGTAACGCCGGTGCGTACGGCAGCATGCACACGTGCGGCTGGGCACTGCCGTACAGGCTGCGATGCGATCGATCCAAGCGTGGTCCTCTGTCCCTGCGCTCCATCCGTCCCCCGATCACGCCGTGTACGGCACCCCCCACCGTACGGCACACGTGCAGGCGTACGAGCACGCGGCGGCGCTGTACGAGCGGGCGATGCGGGACTGCGAGGGGGACTTCTCGGGGGTGCTGGCAGCGCACTCGGCGGCGCGGCTGCCCTCGGCGGCCTGGCTGGGGGAGCGGGCGGCGCCGGAGAACCTGAGGGGTGGGGTGGGGGGGACGTCGGGAGGGGGGGCAGTGGTGGTGGGTCTGGTAGGGGGGTTGGGTGCTCAAAGCTTGGGGTGGGTGAGAGGAAGGGCTGTGTCACCGAGACCGGGCCGCGCTGTCTGCACTGCAGGCCCCGCGAGCGCACGTCAGGGGCCGCAGGGGCACCAGCGTGGTTGCAGTGCTCATTGGGCGGGCGCACGCCGCCGCTGTGACCCCTCCACCACCCCTCCATCCCTCCATCAACCCTCCACCAACCCTCCACCCCACCCCACCCCACCCCACCCCACCCCACCCCACCCCACCCCACCCCACCCCACCCCACCCCACCCCACCCCACCCCACCCTCCCTGCCCCCAGAGTCCCTGGCGCACCCCCAGCTGTCCCTGCTCCCCCCCGAGGCCATCGCCCGCGTGTCCCGCCTGGCGGAGGCCATGCTGAGGGCGCGGCACGTGGCCTGCCTGGACGTGTACGCAACGGTGTGTGTGGGGTGGGTGGGTGGAGGGGGCTTAAAGCTGGGAGGGAGGTGGGCGCAAAGCCTGTACTTCGCCCTAGGGACACGGCGTCAGGAGGAGGCGGTTCGGCCGAGTTCTCATTGTCGTCTTCCTTCCTTGCCCTCCCTCCCCCCTCCTGTCAGGCTCGCAGCAAGGCCCTGGACATGCTCCTGGCACAGGTGGGGTGAATGGTGGGGTGGGCGGGGTGTGAAGGGCTGCTCGCATGAGCCGGGGAGTCTCAGGCGCGGTAGTTAGCCGGCCGGCCTTAGATACGGAACCGAAAGCCCGAGGAAACCGAAGCCCGACCCATCCCGCCCATCCCGAACCCGTTACGTTTGTGTCGCCGCTGGAGCCGCGTCGGAGCCGTAGTTTGTAGCTGGTAATAGTGAGGTAGACTAGAGCTGGTGCGGCCCGCCGGCGGCACAGAAGGACACAGCAGAGCAAGCATGCGTACCGAGCAGCCCGCGAGACCGAAGCCCACCCGAACCGAACACTCCCGATACGCACCTGGAATAGCAGGACGAAGGCGGCGCCACCGCGAGGGGATTGTGGGAAGGGGGAATGGGACAAGATGGGTGTCAATAGCCGAGGACGCAGGCGAAGCGGGAAGGAGCGGAGCAGGCCTAACGAGTGCGACCGCCGGCGGGCAGAGAGGGAGCGAAGAGGCGGAAGCGGGGGTTAGGGTGTCGGAGCAAGCGTACGGCAGCAACCCATGCGGAACCCGGGGCCGGTGGCGCGTGATGTCGGTACCGCGCAGCAAGGGACTCCGAGTGAGTTCCCCGCATGCTGCGCAGCCAAGGCCCCGCCCCGGCGGATGGGCGGGGCTGGCGTATGCGTGCGGGTGCGGAGGGGCGGCACGCCCTGGGGGGTGTCCACCAACACGACGCTGGCGAGCAGAGGGCTTAGATGTTAGTAGGGAAGAGAGCAGGAGCCGGAAGCCGAAGGAGGCGGAGCGCGCACTTACCGGCGACGTCCAGAGGGCCGATGGTCCGAGATGTTCGCGAGCGCGGCGTAAGATAATCGGGCGGGGTGTGTGTCGAGGGTGGGGAGCTGGGGATCTTTGGCTGATGGCTTGGGCCCGGGGTTCCGCCTCCAAGCTCGGGAACTCGACCCCTTGGCCCTTTACAAACAGCCCACGTGCGCTGCACACACCGCACGCCCCGCACCCCCGGCACGCCCTCCACGTGCACGCCGTCCCTTCTCCCACCCCCGCTCCCCCCCCCCAGGTGGGCCTCGACCCCGCCTCCCTGGCGCTGCCCCCCGCAGCGCTGGCGGCGGCTGCGGGCGGCGGCAGCGGCGGGGCGCTGGCGGCTCAGCTGATGGGCTCGTCGGCGGAGCAGCTGCAGGTGTGCGCACCGGATAGAGGCGGGGTGCAGCGCGGGGGCAGGGGCAGACAACGATCGACCAAAGGCAACAAAGGAACCCCGACACCGGTTCTACCTTCGGGCGGGGCGCACCCACCACATGTCTGCGAGCAGTGAGTCCTAGGAGCGGCCGCCACAGCAGCGCGTGCTGTGGAGGCAGGGCCCTGGCAGGCCCTCGAGAAGTCACCCTCACGAGCACCCCTCCTTCTCCCCTCCCCTCCCTCCCCCCCCCCCAGCGTCTGGTCCAGGGCTGGGCGGCGCAGCTGCGCATCATGCTGGTGGGGGCGGCCGCGGAGCTGGGGCTGGCGCAGGAGGTGGGGGTCGGGGGGGGAGGGGGAAGCGTAGGCGCGGCGAATAGTCGGGGGGGACTTGTTGGAGCTTGAGAGGGGACGTAGGAATCCGCGAGCGTGCGGCGGCCGCGACTGGGCGGGTGGAGCGCTGGAGGAGTCTGCGGGGGTGGGGCTCCTGGCCGCATGGAAGGGTACCGGCCCTCCGTCCGGGGCGATGGGTGGCACCACAGAACCACCCTGACTCCCTGTCTCAACCTCTCCCTCCACCCCCTGCCCTCCTCGCTCGCCCCCTGGTCCGCACCCGTTCTCCCCCTCCCCCCTCCCCAGGTGTGGCAGTCCCCCTACGACGAGGTCACCTTCTCGGAGACCATCAGCCGCTCGCTGAGGCTGGTGCTGCAGGTGCGGGAGCGGGCGTGTGTTGACGTATGTTCCTTTTGGGTTGGGGAGGCCTCAAGGCGTGAAAGAGGCTTGGGGACGCAAGGGAGGCTTGAGGCGAGAGCTGGATGGTGATGCAGGTGCGGGAAGGAGGCGTTGGGACGTGAAAGAGGCTTGGGGACGTGAGCTGCTGCTGCGTGAGATGCTGGGTCCGGTCCAAGGCCCCCTGCTCCACCGCCCCTGCTGCCTGGCCCTGGCCCGGCCTCCCAGCGTACAGCGGCTCAGCGCCTCGCTGTCTTGTGCCCCGGAGTCCCCCCTCCACCCCCTCCCGTTTGCTCAACACCCCCTCCCCCCAGGTCGGCAAGGCGGTGTGCGAGGGCCGCGGCGCCGCCCGCTCCCCCGACCGAGTGTTCGTGCTGCTGCAGATGCACCAGTCGCTGGCGGTGAGGGGGAGGGGACGGGGGGGGCTGCCAGGGGGGTTTCGTTGGGGGGCAGGCACGGCGTGTTCGTGCTGCTGCAAGGGGAGTTCTCGTGTGGGGCAGGCAGGGCTGAGGGTGCGCACCTTCTAGCAACCGGCTACCCGCCAAGCATGCCAAACACACGCCCCCCCTTGCGCCCTCCCCCCCTCCCCCCCAGGACCTGCTCCCCTACCTGGACGACCTGCTGTCCCCCCGCGAGCGCTGCACGGGGCTGCTCAACGAGGCGCACGTGCTGGGGGTCATGATCGGGAGGGCGGCACGGCAGGCGGGTTGAGGGGTCCGGTGGGGGGGAGGGTTCTGCATGTGCACCGGCGTGGGGGAGGGAGTGCGGGGAGGGATGGAGGGGCACGGGGGCGGGGGAAAGGTGCCGGTGGGGCTGGGTAATGGTGGGCGAGGGTCCTCTCCAAAGTGCGCAGGCCTGGACCTCTTGGCGTGTGCCACGCACACGGTGGATAATTCACCGCGGGCCAACACCAACGCTGACCTTTGCTCCTCTCCCGCTGCACCCGCTCACCCTCCGCCCCCCTGGCTCCCCTTCCCACATTCCCTCCTCGCGTCCCTTCCCCATCCCCCCTTCCCCTGCCCCGCAGCTCTTCTCCGACTTCGAGGAGGCCGTGGGGGGCCGCCTGGCTGGGGGCGGGGGGGGCCAGGGCGGGGCCCCGGGGGGCGGCGGGGGCTCGGGCGCCTCCGCCGACACGGCCTCCAAGCTGACCATGCTGGACGGCACCGTGCACCCCGTGTGCGCCACCACGCTGTCGTTCCTCAAGGTGTGTGGGGTGGGGGGAGGTTTGGGGGGCGGCAGGGGGAAGGTGGGCGGGATGTGGGTCGGGAGCAGGGATGGGTTGAGTTTAGTTGTATGGGTATGTTGGCAATCCGCGAGGTAGGCTGTCCTCGGGAGGAGGTGGGAGGCGCTCGGCTAGGGGCGGAGGAGGGGCCTGCGCACCTGCCCTGCTGCTCCATGCACCGCCGATATCCCGCCGCGCCAACCAACCCCATGCCGTTTGTAAACCCCCCCGCAGCGGCTCTTCACCTACCCCAACTGCCTGGGCCTGCTGTTCGCTCCGCCGGGCGCGGGCCTGGGCCGGGCCTCGCTGGGCGGCTTTGGGCCCGGGTCCGCTGGCTCTGAGGCGGAGGGTGCGGCGGTGGCGGGCGCTGCGTCCTCCATCATGCGGCTGCTAATGCGGCTGATGGAGGTGTGTGTGTGGGGGGGAGGGGATCAGGAGGGGGGGTAAGGGCGGGAGGGGATCGGGAGTGGGGGGGAGGGCGGTAGGGTAGGGGGAGGGGAGGGGGAGGGTATTGGCGCGTTGGCTCACGCGGATCATGGAGGTGGGGGAGGGGGGGGGTGCTGACCCTGATTGGGGGTGTGTGGGTGTGTGGGGGCAGGGGGGCAGGGGGGAGAGAGCTGGGCGCTCAAGAGGCAGGCCCCTGTCCGCCCACTCTTCCGTCCCATACCCGCCCTCGACCTCCTCAACCCATACCCTTCTGCAGTTTAGTAACCCCCTGCACCCTCCTCCCCTCCCCCCCCCCCCTCCTCCCCTCCCCCCCCCCCCAGTTCCTCGAGTCCAAGTCCAAGGCCTACAAGTCCCCGGCCCTGGCCGCCCTCTTCCTCATGAACAACGTGCACTACATGATGTGGACAGTGGAGCAGGCGGCGGCGGGTGGGCCCGGGCTGGGCCCGGGGCCGGGGCCTGGGGCGGGCCCGGGGTGGGCCTGGACGTGGGATGGGGACCCACGACAGAAGG
The DNA here is from genome assembly GCA_016858145.1 of Edaphochlamys debaryana. Lineage (NCBI taxonomy): Eukaryota > Viridiplantae > Chlorophyta > Chlorophyceae > Chlamydomonadales > Edaphochlamys > Edaphochlamys debaryana. The sequence goes on from JAEHOE010000044.1 coordinate 410,510, forward strand.
GGCCACCCGCATGCCCTGCCCTGAAGGGGCCGCAGCTAGGGCTAGCTGTCGAGTCGTTCCTCTGACGGTGTGCTTTGCATGCTGCTTGCCTTGCCTTGCCTACACCGCTCCCGCGGCCCTCCTGACAGCCTGGCACCCGGGTCCTGGACTCAACACAATCCCACCGTGTGCCTGTGCCCGCCCCTGCAGCCGACAAGGCCGCCGCGCGGGCCCGCGCCCAGCGCGCCGCCGCCGCCGCTGCGGCGGCCGCCGCCAGCCCCGACGACCCCGCCGCCGCCGCTGCCGCCGCCGAGGCGGAGGCGGCCGGGGAGGCGGGGGCACCGGTGGCCGGGGGGCTGGGGGTGCTGGGGAGCGCCTGGGTGGAGAGGCACAAGGTGGGGGGGAGGGCAAGGGTAGGGAGGGCAGGGGGAGGGGGCGTCTTGGGTGAAGTGGAGAGCGGGAGGGGAGGAAGGGAAGGGCAGGGGGCCAGGAGTAGGGGGGCCGAGTTGTGCCAGAAGATGGGTGGGTGGGCTGGAGCCACGGTGAAGGAGGCGTTTTCGGCAGCCACGGGAGGAGTGCACGGCTCGCCTGGATCGAATGGCCCTATGCATGTGTGCGCTTGGCACTCTCCCCGCCTACCCCCCTACCCCCCCCTCTCAGGACATTGTGGAGGCCTACGGTGCCGCCTACCACGAGGCCACGTGGCGGCCCCTGATCCAGCAGCTGGAGGCGGTGCTGGTGACAGAGGTGGGGGGGGGGGCAAAGAAGGGATCATGGCTGGGCTAAACTCGCCTGCTGCTCGCCACACGTTCCCCTCCCTTCACCCCCCTCACAACAATCCCCAACGTCTTCACCCCCCCACACACACCCCCATCCCCCCCCCCAGGCTGACCCCGAGCCCTCCGACCCCGGCCGCTTCAAGGCCTGGCTCAAGAGCCGCTTCGGGCGCCTGGTGGCGGCACTGGACGGCATCGTCAAGCAGCAGGTGCCGGGGGGGGGATGACTAAGGGGGCAGGGGAGAGGGTATCGTCCAGCAGCGGGTGTGTTTAGGATGCGTAGGGTGGGTGCTGGGTACAGGCAGGGGGGAAACAGTACCGGTACCAAGCAACCCCGAAACCTCGAAGCAAAGGTCTGAGCAGCCAACGGCGGCTGGAAGCGCTGGGCAGGAGCAAGGGGAGGGGCTATGTCATAGGGCGTGGCTGCCCCACCTGCAGCCATGACTGTAAACCCGACCCCACCTCCCCCACCCCCACCCCCACCCCCACCCCCACCCCAGTCCTCCTGGACCATCCCCGACCCCAAGCTCAAGGCGGGGGTGCGGCGGGTCATCAAGCAGGCGAGGCAGGGTGGCACAGGGGAGGGCGTCCGGGGCTGCTCGTGTAAGCCGAGTCCCGCCCAGACCAGTGAAGGATGTGGTGTTTACAGCAGGCACCGAATCACATGTCCAGACCCTGCGCTTGCCTCGGTCCGCTTACCCGTGTGCCCTCCCGGCTACCATCCCCCTAATTAAGCCTCTCCTCTCCCCCTCTCCCCAACCTGCCCCCTCCCCCCCCCTTGCCGTACACAGGATCTCCTCCCCCTGTACGGCGAGTTCTGGGAGCGGTACACTGCGGTGGAGTTCACCTCACACCCGGACAAGTACCTCAAGTGAGGGGAGGGAGGGGGCAGGGCGGTGGAGGACGGGACGGGTGCACATCACGAGCACGGGCGGCGCATCCCCCCCAGCTGCCTCTGGATCCCCTGTCCAACCTCCTCCGGACTCCAGTCGCCTCCTCAGCGCCCACCGACTTGCCTCCCTCCCCCCCTCCCCTTCCCCTCCCCCCCTGTCAGGTACCCCCCCGAGCAGCTTGAGCACCTCATCGACCACACACTGTTCGAGGGCCGCGCGCTGCCGCCGCGGGGCTCGGGGGAGCGGGGGGCCGGGGGCGGGGGGGGCGGGGGCGAGAGGGGCCTGGCCACCACCTCCCGTGCCTCCACAGCGGTGCCGGCGTCGCTGCGGGGGGGGCGGCCGGGCAGCGTGGTCAGCAGCCGCAGGTAGCTGTCTGTGTGTGAACGGCTGCTCGTGTTAGCCGGGGAAGCGTAGGCGCGGCGGGTAGCCGGCCGGTTGTGTGTGTGGGGGGGGGGGGGCAGCGGGGCCGGGGGCGGTAGAGGTGGAGGTGGTGCTGTGGCGGCCGCATGTGGGCAGGACCATGCTCGCGGTGGCGGCTGAGGCGGAGTCCGCGGTGGCGCATGTATGGGGTGAGCTGCTGGAGTGGAAAGCGAACGAGTCCGCTTCAAATACGTATGGCAATATGGCGCAACTGGTTCAATACGTGACTCCCAGCGCGTGCGTGAGGCAGTCCAGGATCAGGGCAGTCCGCCGTGTCTGTAGGGTTGCGCGTAGCACGGGTGGAGGTGATGGCAGTATCGAGCGTGCACGCGCAAGCCCGAACGAGGGGTCCGCCGCCGCCGCCAATTGTACGGAAGAGTAACAGAACGAAAGTGTGAAGCTTTAGTGTGAAGCCAAGCACAGGTAGCTCGCCTCTGGGCATATGGGGGCATCAAAACATGTGGACCTTACACGGCGGCAAAACTCCGACGGAAACTCTCCTTCACCATCACGACCACCACCCCACCTTGCGCCACTTGGAACTCCATCCGGGCCCGGGCCCCTGCTTGCTCAGGCCGTTCCCGACTTCCAACCAACAGCTCCATCCAGCCTTAAATCCCATCTATCCCCAGCCCTCCCCCCCACGCCTTCAAGCCGTCCCCCGTCAGCGTACAAACCTGCCTCCCCACCGCCTCACATGCGTTCCCAGTCAATTGCACCCCTCGTCTTTCCCCCCCCCCCCCGGCAGGCGCCACTCCCAAACCCCGGAGCGAGCACTACCCCAATACAGCTGCAGAGCTCGCCGCCGTCCTGGAACGATTTTGCCCACGAACCGCCGCTTGCACCACCTGCCAGGGAGGTGGGAAAAAGGCGCACATGTCAGGAATGAGCTGGCGGCGTGCGCTCAGTTGTAGCCACACGACGCACGGTGCCGTGCTTGGCGCCAGGGGGGCCCGGGGCCCTCCCATGCATGAGGCTGCGAGCAATGCAGGACAAGGCCGGCTGAGGGCCAGCTTCAACCCATTACTGGGGCCCTCACCCGCCCACCTCAGGGCGTAAGGGGGGCCAGGCGGATGTAGGCGGCCAGCTGCTGCCTGCGCCCAGCCACCTCTTGGTGCGGGACCAGGCCGTACGCCTGCAGCAGCGCGGTGAGCTGCGGCCCGCCCATGGCGCGCAGGTGCGCGCGGGTGGGCGGGAAGGCCGCGGGGACGCGGCCCCCAGCGTCCGGGACGCCCATGAGGGGCTCCGCGTCGCCCATGACCTGCGCGTTGTGGCAGCGCACCGCCTCGATGGTGACCGGGAGCAGGGTCTGCTGCAGGTTGTTCACCCCCTGCAGCACGTTGTTCAGGCCCTGCTGCAGTGGGGCGAAGAGCTCCTGCGCCCATGGAGGCGGCAGCTCGACGGGGTCCTGACCGGCCTGCATGGCCACGCCTGCTGCGTGGAGCGCCTGCGAGGCATTGATCAGCTCCAGTCCTGCCTGCTGCATGGCTGCCCTGGAGCTGTGGAAGGGAGGGCAGTGAGGGAGCGAGGCAAGGTGAGAGTCGCCGAACCGGGCACAAACCCCCGTTGACAACAAAACCAGACCGTGCCTGTGCTCAGAAGCATGTCTGTGCTCAGATGCATATCGACCCCAACTCGCGAGCGCCGAGCCGACGGACGGGCGGCGAGGGAGATTCATGACCGCGCACAGCTACAAGCCCGCCATTTTTTCTTCGGGGCACAGCTTACCACTCTCCTTGATTTCCTCAGACTGACGCAGACTAATTTGGCTTGTGGTGATAGCTATCGGCCACTTCGGGAGAGAATCGAGAGATTCTTGTCTCTCAGCAACGAGGACGGCGCCGAGCTCAGTGGAGCAGTGGCAAGTGCGTTACATGACGTGTGGCTTGTATTTTAGATGTGCTTAGGCGGTCGGCGATGTCGTGGGCGATGGGCGAGCTCGCTCATCCCAGTATGCCGTGATCGAACCTCCTGGCCCCCTGGCCCCTAACCGCTCTCCCTCATACCCCTTACACACACACCCTCCCCCCCCTGACAGGTATTCCCCCGAGCAGCTCGAGCAGCTCGAGCAGCGCGTCTCGGTACCGATAGGAGAGGAGGACGGAGCTGGGGCTCATTGTTCCTCCAAGCCTCCTTGGCGGCCGGGCTTGCCCTCGTCACCTGCGTCCCATGCATGCGGCGGGACTACCACAGAGCCGCAGTGGCCGGGTGTCGATTGCAACGGGAATGGACGGCGATGCCTTGATTGGCTCTCAGGTTATGGGCTTGGGAAGACAGGGGGAGAGGCGCTGACCCAACCCGCTAGGGGCCGGCGCGGTCACGGAAGCTCAATGTGTGACTGCAAAAGGCCAAACTCGTAACCGCTTTCACACACCAGCGTCCAGATACGGTACCCGCTGGACACCCTTGCATCGGGGCATCGGGGCGTGGGGGCGTGAGTCGCGTGACTGCGTGAGCCCTCCGCACAGTGAGCCTGTCAGACGGGGAGGGGCATGACTGCAACTCCGCACCACAACCGCTCAACCTGAGCCAAGGTCAGGAGCACTCAGCCTGCCGAGGGCTGCCTGTCGTGCGTGCGGGGGCCGAGGCCCCGCTTCCACCCTGGAGCCATCAAGCAAGATACTGAGACCCTGCTGGGACACACATGCACTTGCATGACCTGCTGCTGTGTTCCGTCCAGCAAGCCTCCCTGCCTGCTCTGCATGTCAACCCAACATCGTCTACATTCATCCGCTACAACATCAAGAGTCGGCGCATTCCAATCCGGGCCTAGCAGTCGGAACCGACAATCCGAACCCCTCACGCCTAACCCCTGACTCCACCTCTCGTTTGCGTTCATGGCAGGTTCGTGGTGCCCTGGTCCAGGGCCCGTTCTATCGTGCCGCTGCAGCCGGCCTTGCAGCCCCATGCCTGCCGTACCCCCCTTACTCAACTCGCTCCACCAACCACGCTGTCTTTCAGTGTCGATAAGCCGTGAAACAGTCTCCGTGCCGCCAAGCACCTACCCGCCCCGGCACAAGCCCGCCGACCTCTCCTGCGGTACCCCTCCTCTGACAGCGTGCACAGGCCCCCCTGCTTGGCAGGCGCAGCATGCCCGTGCCACCGTGGGCTGTCCCGGGGCAGCGCACCCAGCCGTACCCCCCTCCACCCCCCACCCCTGGCGCCTCACCACCCCAGGCACGCAAGCTACTTCCTGCGCCCTGCACCCTGCTACCGCCTGCGGTGAGCGGACCGTCCTGCCCCCCACGCCCTCCATGCGGCCGCCATGCGGCTCCCTCCGCTGCCTCCACTCCGCGCCCACGCTCGTGCGGCTTCCGGATGTGCCGCGCAGCTCTGCGCTCTCCCCCCCTCCCGCCCCTCTAGGCCGCCGCCCGCTTGGCCCTGCTCCGCGCCATCTCCTCCCGCACGTGGGGCAGGTAGTCCGAGTCCTCGTCCTCCTCGATCGCCACGTACTCGGGCTTGGCGGCCTGGGGGGGGAGGGGGAGGCGGCAACAGGCTGAACCAGGCACCATCGAGAGGGCGCTCGGCCAGGCTCGGCTGCCAGAGTCCCTATAGGGCCAGGCCGCAGGTAGCATGCCCATCGTCGGCACAGGGCCCCGACACCTCCACGCCCCTTCTTCCCTCCTCCCCGCCCCCACGTCCATGCATGCGTGCATGTGCAGCTCCACGTTGAGGTAGCCCGCGTAGAAGATGGGCATCACCTGGGGGGGGGGAGGGGGGGAAAGGTTGTCACCAGAGAGTTATGGGACAGCTGACAGGGGAGCGCTGGGACACAGGAAGGGGGTGGGGAGAATGTGCGACAGGATGTAGAAGGGGCGAACGGGAGAAGGGGTGAAGGGCCGGCCGGGAGTGGGGCGCACTCGCCTGCGGGGTGTTGCGTGGCTGACGGCGAGCCACACAAAAACCCGGGTTCGACGTGGGCGCCCCACCGTTAGCGCTGTCCTCGTGCTTGCGTTGAACTTGTAGCGCCACATCCACGAGTGCTTCATCAGCCCGTAGTAGAACGCGCCGGTCACGATGCCGGCCTTCGCGGCCGCAGCGAGCCCAGAAACACTAGCGCCACCTGCAGCATGACGACGGTGCGTCAGGAAGCAGAGCGCGGTCGTCTTCAGTCCCGTGCGACCTCGCTCGCCATGCATCAACCACCGCCTCCAGCAGCTGGCAGCTGTCAATGTGATTCCTGCCTTGCCATCAACACCAGCTCACGCAGGCAGTCCTTGGCGAGGTCGCTGTCCACGAGGCTGTCGCTGCGCAGTGGTTGGTCGACCATTCCTCTGACAAGGTCGCGGGTCGCAGACGCAGAGCTCAATCGTACCTCCGGAGCGTCCTCTCTACACAGGACAGAGCAGCAGGCACTCGCATGTATACTCGCCCGCACCCGACGCGTCTTCCCGGCACGCGCTCCCGCCACGCCCCGCCGCCCCGCCGTCCGGGCTGCCTGATCCGCTCACGCGACGCAAGCCCAGGGCGGCAGACGAGTGGCACGCATTGGCTGGGGATCCGACGTGGCAGGAACCTGCAGGGATGAGGGAGCCGTTACGGCGTTTGCTGCCGAGCGTATGGGGCGGAACGGTGACGCAGACAACGGGTTGCAGGAGTGCGGAGGACTGGCGGGGGCCTCGCCCGCCCAGGGCGCCTGCCACGCGCCGCCTGGAGACGCTGGAGTCCCACCCCCGACAGCACCGTCTCCCGCATCTGCACACGGCCAACTGGTCAAGACAGCGGGCCCTGACCCCTGCAGAGGCATGAACCCTACCCGGCAGAGCAGCTAGACTGTGCACCGCAGCACCTGCAGGTGCCCCCATTGCCCCCAAACCGGAAGCCCCGCACACGGAGCCGTCACCGCTGTGCTGCCCCGCCGCCCTACATGTTTACACACCACCACACTCCTGACCCCAACGTTACTTTGGCTATGTGCCATACAGATCTCAACTCCATGGGGCCTGCAGACAATGCGATCCCCGCCCCAAAACAGTGGCCTGGGAACCCCCGAGCCCGAGGGCCCCGGGTCCAACGGCTGCTAAGCGGGACAATGCCACAAAGGCACATGCCCCTGAGTGTGGCGTACAGCACATCACTGCTTGCACTACCACACGCCCAATCCTGCGAAGTCCATAGTAAGTTTCATCATAACAGTCAGAAGTCAAAGTGTCATAGAAAGCACCGCATGTGCACCAACATCTCCCAAGCTCCCGCGCCTGCCGCCGCCAATGCCAAAGCCTCGGCCCTCCTGCGGAAGCCACTGAGGTTCTGCTCCCTCAGGGCCCGCTACGCGTGCCCCTCATGAACTGCCCCCCACGCCTCTGCTGGCAGCCCCGCCGCCCAGGCAAGGGGGCCACTGCGGCCGGGCCGGCCCTTGCGACCCAGCCAGCTGCGGTGCAGCTCGGGGGCAGGATCGGGGCAGCCCGTCGGCCACAGCGGCCGGGCCCTCGTGCAGGCCCTGTAGAGGCCCAGTGCAGGCCCCGAAGCCCTTCGGGGACGGTTGGGCCTGTCCACAGGAGGAGCTGCCGCCTCCTGCTTGTCCACAGAAGGATGCGGGAGGCTCCCCTCGCTGCACCGCCGCGTGTGCTCCCAAGAAGGCCCTCGTACCCCGCGGTCCAAGCCGGCAGCCGGTGCCTGGGGGCCGGGGCACAGCGAGCAGACCATCCCCTCGCCCCTCCCGGCAGCCCCGGCCCGTCTGTCTTCATCCGTGCGGCGCTGTCTCCATGCTGCGTGCTCCGCATGCTGAGCTGAGGCTGGCGTGCGGCCCTGCCCTGCAGACCCCACCCAGGATCCCCACCGAGGCTCCCCACGGCAGCCCCAACGCGTTGATACGGTGCGCCATGCCGCCGCGGCCACAGGCTCGCCGCCCACACCGCCGTGCGGGCAGCGGGGGCCCAGGAGGAGGGAGCGGGCCTGCAGGACCCGCAGCGACTGGGCTGCGCCATGCCTCATGAGACCGCCGGGAGGGCGGCACCTGCCTCCATGCCTCCTCGCCCACACCGGCCGCTGGTTCGTGGGCTCCGGTGATTCTTTGGGCTGCCGGGCTGCCTGCGCCGCCTCCCGTCCCCTTCCCCCATCCACCGATCCCTGTCCCCTCCCCTACGCCGCCGCCCGCTTGGCCCTGCTCCGCGCCATCTCCTCCCGCACGTGGGGCAGGTAGTCCGAGTCCTCGTCCTCCTCGATGGCCACGTACTCGGGCTTGGCGGCCTGGGGGGGGGGAAGGGAGGGAATACCGTTTTCAGGAACGCAAGAGAACCGAAAACTTGCCCTCGAACCGGTGTCGAGTGAGCTATTCGACACAGCGCCTGGGCCCCACTTGCACGCCCCCGCCCTCACGTCCATGCATGCGTGCATGTGCAGCTCCACGTTGAGGTAGCCCGCGTAGAAGATGGGCATCACCTGGGGGGGGAGAGGGGATTGGGAGGGGGGGGCACCCGCCAAAGGGCCCGTGTGACCACGCAAAACCCGAGTCCCCAACTTTCACCTCCCCACCTCCCTGCCACCCCTCCTCCCCTGCTGACATCCGTGCCCTTTCCCCCGAATCCCGCCTCACCGTGAGCGCTGTCCGCGTGCTCGCGTTAAAGTTGTAGCGCCACATCCGCGAGTACTTCATCAAACCCAAGTAGAACAGCCCCGACACGGCGCCGGCCTTTGCCCCGGCGATAGCTCCAGCAAGCACGCCGCCCTCTACAAGCACGCGAGCATGTGGCGGGGGTTTCTTTTGGCGGGGTTCACCATCGCAAGGTAACATCCATGGCGGGGGACGACGCTCAGCGAAGCCAAATGTCCCTCCCTTCTCACGTAGGCAGTTCTTTGCCAGGTCGCTCTCCGACAGGTCGGGCTTTTGCCCTTCTGACATCCTGCTTGATGCTCTGAAAACGACGGGGGCGAGTGAGCTGAGCTCAAGTTCCTTGTACTATGAGTGCGCTTCCACAGCAGAGTCAACGGCACAGGGCGCTAGGGAAGGGGCCGCCAGCGCGCGCACGATGCACGTTGAGCTTGAACAGGGCAGCGGCAACCGCGATGGTGAGGATTAGGCGCAAAGCTTTCTAGCGACACCTGGGAAGTGGATGCGGCGGGCGTGGTAAGTGCGCCTGCGGGACGCTAGGGAGTTGACCGATGGGTTATGGCACGCTTCTAACCCGTCTTCCCCGCCCCCCCGCGGGCTTTGCCAACTGCTGCCCATGTAACCTCTCCCCGCACCTTCGCACGCCGGTCACGTGCTCATGCTCCCAAGCTCGAAATCATGTGTGAGGGCTTGGCCAATCAACCTTGAGACTTGCCTGGCTTGTACATGCCAGACCGGTCTTCACAGCTGTTGGCGTTCCACAACTACGTTCCACCTCTCCCGGACTGCTGCACGGACAGAACCGGGCCCTCCCTTGTCCGCCTCCTCAAAATATCGGGAGATCGCTGCAAAGCAGTTGGCACGTAGGGCTCCGGCTTCCCCTTCCCCGCTAATCCCCGCGTGCGACCTCCACCCCTCCCCGACCCCCGCGCTCAGATCGCTCGTTCATGCCCAAAGCTAGAAGCGTGAAAGAGGTATTGCTAGCGCCCACCATACAACTGCACAACTGTATGTACACACAAACTGTGCAACCCCCTTCCGAGTCGAGAACCCATGTCCATCCAACCCCAACCACTCCAAACCAACGTTGTGGCCGTGGGCGTTCAACCGCCACCAGAATCCTCCAAAGCGCCGCCACCTATTTAGCTAGCACGGATCCACGCTGACGTCGAACTGGCTGCGGCCCCCCTCCACGGCTGGCCGCGACCGCTCCTTGGCACCAGCGGGCTGCAGAGCCCCCGTCGCCGCCGGCTGCGGCGCCGCCGTCACCGCCTGTTCCGGCCCCTTCGCCGCGGTGGCCCCGCCGCCGTGTGAGCGCACGGGCTGTACGCTGCACGGAGGGGCAGGGCAAGCGGGCGTCAGGCAGGGTGCCGTACAGACCGCAGCGGCAGCGGCCTACCTGCAGGGACCTCCCACGGCCAAGCCCACTTGCAAACAGCCCACCGCGGGGCCGTGCGCACCCACACGCTCTTACTCCCGTACTCACGACGCGGCGCATTGCAATACTCCACCGCCACCTCCTTGATCAGCAGTTTGCGGGCCTCCAGGCTCTGCCCGAACCTCTGCTGCAGCCTCGTCACCAGGTCCTTCACGGTGGTGGTGTTGACGTCGCAGACTGCCGTACCGGTACGCATGGGGGCAGGCGGTGGGTTGGGGCAGACGGGTTGGGGACTTGGGGTTCGATCACAGCAGCTGGCCATCGCATGGTCTCCTTGACCTTGCTCCACCCCGTCCGGGTGGGACCTGCAAGCCCGCCCAGGCTAATGTACGACCGCCTGATGTACGAGCACCCACGTGCCCAGCCGTACACCTACGACCCACCCTTTAGGAGCTCCAGCGTAGCGGCGGTGAGCTCCTCATCCGTGGGCACCCGTCGGGGCCCTGGCCGCTGCTCCACCGCCTCCACCGCCTCCGCCTCCACAGCCTCCACAGCCTCCGCCTCCCGCTCCTCCTCCTCCCCTTCCACGCTCCCCGAGGCATTGCGCTGCCGGGCGCACAGGCAAGGAGGGAGGAGGGTCAGGCCGCGCCCCGGCCCCAGGCCGTCGCCCCGGCCCCCCGCGGGCTTTGCGGCCCCCGCTGCTGCAAGCCGGTCACCTGCTCATGCCCCCAAGCTTGAACGCACCGCCTCCCCATGCCACCCTTCCTGGACTGTCGCGCGAGCAGAACCGGTCCCTCCCGTGTCCGCCCCCAACTCCTCGCATCATCCCGAGGTCGCCGCAAAGCTGCTAGCACGGACCCACGGACGCACGCTGGAGGGAGAGGGCTGTGGCTCCGCCTTCACAGCGGGGCACGGCTCCGCCCTGACCGCAGCGGGCTGCAGCGGGCCGTCGCCGCCGGCTGCGGCTCCGCCTTCACAGCGGCTCCGGGACCCCTCCCTGCGGCGGCCCCGGCGCCTTGTGCAGCGTGCGTGCGGTACACTGCAGGGAGGGGCGGGCGAAGGCGCGGGCGAACCTCAAGTCGGGTGGTGGTGGACCACACCGGCACACGCTGTCCGCAGGGACAGCGCACCACCGAGCCCACTTGCAAACAGCCCACCGCGGTGCCGTGCGCGCCCACATGCTCGTACGCCACGTACTCACGACGCGGCGCATGTGCAATACTCCACCGCCACCTCCTTGATCAGCAGTTTGCGGGCCTCCAGGCTCTGCCCGAATCGCTGCTGCAGCCTCGTCACCAGGTCCTTCACGGTGGTGGTGTTGACGTCGCAGACTGCGCGGTTTGGGGGTTTTGGGGGCAAGGGGCGAGCGACGAAAGGGGGTCAAGCAGGGGTCGTGCTCAGCTGACGGCAGGCAGGCAGGCAGGAAGGCGGCTGCAGGTCACGAGGCTCAGTACGACAGTTCACGACGGGCCGGGGCGTTCCGTCATGCAGGCGGCTGCATCCCATGCGCCCACGTGACCGCCCACGCCACCTACCCCTGAGGAGCTCCAGCGTAGCCGCGCTGAGCTCTTCGTCAGTGGGCACCGGTCGGGGCCCCGGCCGCCCCTCCTCCCCCCACGCCTCCCGCTCCTCCTTCACAGCCTTCCGCTGAAGGGCGCACAGGATAGTAGGGAGGAGGGTCAGGCAGCGTCACTTGAGGGTGACGCGGTTGCAACCGCACGCATGGACCTACAAGATGCCGAGGGATCAGCCGGCCCCGTGGTGATTGTACAAGGGCGCATCGCCCCAACCCTGCCCTGAGGGGCTGAGGCCTAGGCCCCCCCTCGCCGGCTGCCATACGCAAGCGGGGCCCACCTTCCTTTGGCTGCTGGGGCAGGCCCCGCCTTGCGCCTCCTCCCCTGCAATGGCGCCCCTCTCGCCCTCGTCCCTGACCTCCAGCTTGACCCCGGCGTGGCACTGCGAGGAGGGGGCAGGGAAGGGTCCACGCAGGGGACGGTTGCGTGGGCCGGACGAGGCCGTCCGTCTCTGCCGGGCCCAGCGCTAGCCGCCGGACAGTGTGCCCTTGCCGCATGGGGGCGGGTGGCGCAGGCTGCCGCCTCGGGCCCGGTGCCAGGCCCCGACCCCCTGCCCTGTCCTCCGCATCCCCAGACCCTCCTGTGCCGCCAGGACCACGGCCCGTGCGAGCCCCCAGCTACAGGCCAACGCTAGTGCGGTCCACCCTGTGTGCCACACACGCTAGGGCGTCGCGACCCGGTTCTACGCACAGCTCTTGAGATCTTTTCAGTCACCGCAGCCTCCCTCCACACCGTCTCGCCCCCCGCCCCACCTCTGCCTTCACCTCTGCCTTGATGGCCAGGCCCAGGCCCCCACCCTGGGCCCCGCCCGGGCCCGGCGGTGCCGCCAGAAAGCCCGCCAGGCGCTCTGCACGGGCCTCCTGGGGGGTGGGAGGATATGGGTGGGAGGATATGGGTGGGTGGGTGGCGGGGTCGCAACAGGAAGAAGGGGGGGACAGGCGGATGCGGGGCTCGAGCTTGAGCGGGACTGTGGCGCGGTAGGACTGTAGCCCCTGGGGCTCTGGGGTGCCAGGGTGTGGAGGGCCCCTCCCGAGCGGTCCCCGGCGCACCCTCCTGGCGCCCTCCCCCGTGCCGTGGGGCAGGCGGAGCAGGTCCAGGGCGCGAAGGAGCAGGCCTGGGAGGGCCAGGGGTAGGACGTAGGGGCATGCAGGGGGGAGCGCAGCCATGCAGGCCCGAGAGGCCAGGGCCCAGGGTCACAGGCACGCGTGGGAGCACAGCCACGCAAGCTATGCCTGGGGACTCGGGTCCGCCCTCAGGAACGAGACCTCTTGCAAGGCCGGGCTTCGCGCTGCACGCCCCAGCGTCCCACTTACTGGCGCTCCACTTGCCCAGCCTCTCCCGCAATCGCGACAGCTCTTGCTCCTACAGCAGGCGGTGGGGTAAGGCTGGTGAGCCCCTCGTGCCCCGGGGGGTGCCGGGCTGCGACAGGGTTGGGCAGGAATCCTGCGCAATCACGCACCTTCGCTCCCTCGGCACAGGCCAGACCCGAGAAGGCGTATAGGTTGTTCTTCCGGCAGGCTCCCTGGCATGTAAATGGGGCTCGGAGCTTAGAGGTATAGGGCGGAAGGGGAGGGGTGGAAGGGATGCGCCAAGGGCCGAGGCGGATGGAGTGGGTGGGCGCGTGAGACGGCTGCGAGGAAGTCCTCTCCCAGAAGTACGCACCGTGCCCGCCCGCTTGAAGAGTACCATGTGCAGACCAATGAGCAGCTCATCATCTGTCATAACTCTCTCGAGATTTGAGCGCACTGCACAGACACCCAGCCTTGGCATTGGTCGCGCTTGCATGCACCCAGCTTTCGCCACTCGGCAGCAGCATACCATCTGGGATCTCTCCTAGCGTGGCTCCTTGGCCCTATGGGAGCGTAACCAGCAAGCGTGGGCGGCGGGCGGTGGAGGAGTGCCCCTTCCCGCTCAGGCAAGCATGTCGCGCAAAGCTCGCAGCTCGCGGCTCACGGGCATGACTTTGAAGTCCAGCATCTTCTTGGCTCTGAGGTACGACTGTAAGCCTCCGTGGGCTTTCCCGGCCCGGATCGCGGCCAGCAAGGCGTGCTGCTCGTTTATCGGCTAGGGGCATAGTCCTCAGCTTATCGGCAGCAGGAGCGGGTGAGGACTTCAGTAACTTGTTCGCGTATGGGAAGAGGGGATGGCAAGGGGCTTGCGGCCGCGTCGTCGTGTGTTTCGGCGTGCCGCCATCTTTCCTGCCCCCACCGGCCTCCCCTCCGGCTACTCCTTTTTTGGTCGGGCGAAGCCTCTCAACCTTTGCTGGCGTCACCGTGGGCACACATGCCCCTCTGCTGCTCGCCTGCCAACCGAGGCTCACCGGGGCTCACCAGGGCTTTACTCCCACTGGCTTTTCTCCGACCCTCCCATACCTTTCACAGGTAGGCAGGCTCTGGGCGGGAGGGCGCCGTGACCACTGCATGAGTAAGCCGGGGAAAGCGAGGTCAGACCCGTGTGTGCTTCCCTGCCTTTGACAAGCAGGCAGGCACAGACACTGTCGAGAAGCAGCACAGGAGAAGGCGTTGAAATGCTTACACGGGGCGGGCGGATCGGGCAAAGCGCACAGCCCTTCACCTGCCCATCTGCCGACTGCCGACCAGGCCGACTTATCCAGTGACGAGTGCCCCTCTGAATGCCTAGGCAGCTGTGATGCAATCGATCAATGGCCGCTCCCTGGGCCCACGTCCTGCCTAGCGCTGGCCCCACCTCCCGTCCGGTCACAACCCCGCCAACACGCAACCGACACATGCCAACCAGGGGCCCCTCCCCACCCCTCCCCAGCCCACACCCACACGCCTTGGTCCGACGTGGCATCCCTCCAGGCCCCTACCTAAACAGTTGCTGCCGTCCGTAGCTAACCAACTGGAACCTCACGCCGCGCCTCAACTCACCCCTCGCACACCCTCCCCATACCCCCTCCCCGGACGTGCCCCTTCGCCCCGCCCCAGATGGGTAATGCCATGTGGACGCCGTGGGAGGACCCCCCCCCGCCGGCCCTACTAGCTAGCCATCCCTACCGTCTGCCTGCCCTGCCTGCCTGCCTGCCCAAGCCAGCAGCGTGTGGGTCGCGCCCCTCACTTCTGCGGGTTGGCCGCGGAGCCGGCGCGGCTGCGGCGCGTGAAGGTGGGCACGGCGGTGGCGGTGGTGGCGGCGGGGGTCTTGGCGGGGGGGGTGAGCACTCGGTCCACCACGTAGAGCACGGCCTGGGGGGGTGGGAGGGGAAGGAAGGAGGGGGGGAGGGGGTTGGGGGTTCAAGGGGCGCGAATGGCTGGGGATGGAGAGGAGCAGGGCGCCAGGGGTCGGTGGCAGACGGCAGATCCTTGATCCTGGATCCCAGATCCCCGATCTCCCACCTTTCCGCCGCGGATCTCCTGGTACTGCAGCACGGTGGCGAAGTTTAGGGGGTCGTCCTCGGGGCGGGGCACGCCGTACACGTGCACGATGCCGGGCACACTGGGGGTGGAGGAGGGGGGGGAGGGCGGTGGGGAGGGAGGGGCAGGGGGGAGTTTGAGGGTGGCGGCAGGGGACAGTTGACGAGGGGAGAAGGCATAGGTAGGTGGACGTGGGCGCATGTGTCCTGGCGCCGCCTGCACCCGACCCGAAGGAGCGACCTGCCCTCCCTTGCGCCTCCCCCTCCGCCCCCCCTCCATCCCTTCCCCCCCCCCTTGTCTCACTCGCGGCGGACGTAGATCTTGATGCCGGGGGCAGAGGTGGTCAGCGCCATACCCTGGGGGGGGGGAGGAGGAGGGGGAGGAAGGGGAGGAGCAGAGGTTGGGGCGTGGGGTGCGGGGGAAACCGCAGGCTGGAAGGAGCGCCCGCCCTCAAGCCGCCCCACCCATCCCTGACCGCCGGGTGGCCACTCACGTCGCGCAGGGTCGCCTGGGGGAACAGGCGAGGGCCTGCGTGGAGGCAGCGGGGCGGGGATCGGGGGGTTGAGGGGGCAAGCGGTCAGCGGCAGGGGTGTGGTCAGCCTCCTGAGCCTGCGTCAATCCCGCATCAGTCCTTCTACTGCCCATTCCTGTAATCCCCTCTTTCCCACCACCCCCTCCCCTCCTTCTCAACCCCTCCACACACACCCCCCCAAGGGTACGGCACTCCACACACACACACACACCCCCATGGGTACGGCACCCACCGGGCACCACGTGCATGCCCACGATGGTGGCCAGGGTGGCGTTGAGGGCGGGGGAGGTGAGCTCGTCCCACGTGGCGTTGGAGCGCTTGGCGAGGGCCTCAAAGCCCTGACAGGGGGGAGGGAGGAGGGGGAGGGGGAGGAGCGGCAAGTGTGGGGAGGGAGGGGGAGGCGAAGGGCAGGGTGGCAGGCTCTTCCTGGTATCGACACGACACAGCTGCTGCTACTCGCGAGCGCCTGCCAAGCCTCCTCGGCCTCCCGTCCCGCTTCCTCCCTCCACCATCCCCCTCACCCCCTTTCCCCCCTCCAACCGCACCCCCCCCCACCAGGTCCACCGGCGCGAACACGGTGCCCTCGAACCCCGGCTCCAGGAAGCGGTCGTAGTAGCCCGTCACGTCGGCGGCGTCCTGGGGTGGGGGGTGGGGGGTGGGGTGCAGGGTGGAGGGAAACGTACGGTGAGAGATGAGAGGGACGGGTGCAGCAAGTGCAGGGAGGGGGCGGCAGGGGCGGCGCCGCGGCAGCCCCCTCCAGCTGGAGCGCCGGGTCAATGCCCCGCCGGTGCCCCCGAGGCGTTGGATAGGCACCGGCGGCCTCCAACAGGCCCCTCCACCTCCCCTGGCGTGCGTGCATGAGCCCCGAGGGGAAGCTGGGCGGGTCGCCTTCCTCCCCCCCTCCCTCCCCCTTCCCCCCCACCATGAAGCGGTTGAGGAACATGGCCGCCTCCATGGCGTCAATCATGGTGGCGGGCAGGTAGGCCTGGGCACTGCCGCCTGGGGGGGAAGGGAAACCGGGGGATCCGGGGGTAGGGGCGGAGGAGGTTGGAGCGGGGCGAGTGGAGGCGGGTCGGCGCGTGGGCAGCGCGGCTGGGGCTGCTGTCAGGCCTGGTGGCTGGTGGGTGCGGGGCGAGGCAGGGGCGCTCGGGTCGGCTCTGGCTGTGGCTGACCGCCGGGCGCTTGGGCTCGGGGTGCGCCAACGCCCACCTCGGAGCCCCAGGCCCGCCCTCGGCCTCCAGAAGCTTCCCGCCGCTTGCACGCCCCCTCCCACGCCCCCCTCAAACCAAGAATCCCCACAACGACCCCCGCCACTGAGCTCCGCCCCGACGTCCGTCGCGTGCTCACCCGGCAGCCACGCCACTTGCATGAGCAGGACCAGGCCCAGGGCCGCCCCCGCCGCTGCGGCGGCCACGCCCCCCGCACCGCAGCCGCGGCCGCGGCCCTGGCTGGCCTGGCGCTGAACCATGGCTGCTGTGGGTGCTGGTGGGGTGGGTGGAGGGGTGGAGTGCGCTAGGGAGGCCTAGGTGGAGTGGCGCGGTGGGGAGCCGCGGGGGCGCAGCGACTGAAGGTTAGGCGACTGGGCCTGCGCGGTGGGTGTGGTGTGGCAAAGCGCTGCTAAGAGGAAGAGGTGTGTGTTCAGAAACGCTGGGGGCGGGTGAAGTAGGCGTGTGCAGGAGCGCGGGGGGAGCGATACGAAGATTCTGCTGTCCGCTGGGGTCTAATGAAGCGCTGCGAGAGATCTGAACGGCCCTTTTGATGGGTCCTGTCTTTCACCCACTCGAGTTTGACGGCTGGGCATTATTTGCGAACCGGCGGCTCGTGCTCTTTGCGGCTCCGTAAGTCTGTCGGTGCTGTCATGCAGGAGGGGCTGGTCCGGTGTCAGCCAGTGCCGCCGTGACCCGGGGGCTCGGCGCGGGCATTGGATGTTGCCGGGGAAGATGGCGAGCGTGGGAGCTGGGGCATCCCACTGGCATGCCCTTGCGCGGGGCGTTTTACATCCACGAGTGTGAGCCCTCCTGAGTGCGGCGCGGGCCCGGGTATGCAAGGTCGGCCTTGCAGGCGTTTCCCTCGCGAGGCTGTGCGGGCAGTTGCCATGGTGTCGGAAGCGGGCACGTCGCGGCTGCGGTTGCCCAACTTGAGTGCACATACTAGAGTGCTATACGCCCACACACCCGTTCCTGTTAAGGATGGCGGTCGCTTCAGCCTCTCGAGCGTGCCAATCGCGTGTGCCGGCGCGCGCTGTGCAACGTTGCCCACTAGCCCTTCCACGACTAGCCGTGTGGCAATCGCGACGCAGCGCAACGCGACATGTGCCATCGCTGTCTCGGGGAGCGCTGACCTGCCGGGCGTCATCATCGGTGAGCTGCGCAGCATCTTCCGCCCTGCCTATCAAGCCCTTAGCCTCTTTATGTGCCACCGCAGGCAGCGCAGCCGAGCGGGTCCACGCCCAAGCGGCACGCGTTCCTGCATGACTTCTGCATGTGCATCCCGTTCGGCGCTGCGTCGGTGCTGGGCGGCATCGCGTTCTTCTTCCTGAACCTCACAAACATCGCGGCCACGGCCGTGATCGCCGGCGCCACCAGCCTCGTGGCGTCCTTCCTCAGCCTGCAGGAGTGGAAGCAGAGCGGCGACTCCACGGTCTACACGCTTACGTCCGCGGGTGAGCGGCTGGAGGCGATGGGGGGCGGCAGGGGAGTGGGGTGGGGCCGTGGGAGGGGGGGCTTGGGGTGTGGGGAGGAGGGCATTGAACGAGGATGGGGTCGGGCAAGGGCGGGTGGGCCGCCCAGTCGTGGCGAGGAGAGCCAATGCGACGAGCGCAGGGTCCAGAGGGCAGGGGCTGCACGGGTCGCATGCTAACGGGTGAAGGGGGGGGGGGCAAACGGCGCCGGAAAGATCAGGCATCGCTGTCAGGACAGCGCGCCGGGCGCTTGGGCCTGGCACAGGAATGGTTCCCAAGCACCTGAGGTTCCGGCCCTCTTGCCTGGCCGCCGCCTTCCAGCGAGCTCCTCACCCCTCTCCCTACCCCTCCCCTCTCTCCCCCCCCCTCCCAGCCTCCGCCGCCTTCGTGACGTACACTGCCGTACAGGCGCTGCCCGCCATCAAGGGCGCGCTGCCGTACGGCCTGGCCGTGGCGCTGGCGTCGCTGGCGGCGGCGGCGGCGGCCTTCTGCCTATACAACGTGGCCGCGGGGGGCAACCCGCCGCCCAAGGGGGAGAAGAAGAAGTGAGAGTCCGAGATGGAGGGTGGCTCTGCATGCCTCAAGCGCGCTGCCTGCCGCCGGCGGTTGGCAGTTGGGAGCCCCATGGGGCGAGTGGGCCCGGGGCGGAGGAGTGCATCGGGCCGGGTCGGCGGCGCCCCCCGTACCAACCGCCGCATGGGCCGTCACCGCGGGCTACCTGCGAGGAGGGCCTCGCTTTACTGTGGATGCGGCTCCTGGTCGGATCCCAAGGGTCAGGTCGGATCCCAAGGGCCCAGGCGAGCAGCGCTGAGACCAGGCGTGACGGGGGGGTGGCCGGGGCGTCGGATTCAGGAACCGAGTGTCGAGTGGGCACGGGTGGCGGCTGGAAGCGCGTAGGGAGGAGCCGTGGGGAGGTTCGGGAGCAGACGTCCATGCCCCCAGTGCTGGCCGTGTCTGTGACCATCCCTGTAGGTCGGTGGGTTAGGAGGGTCCGTAGGTAAGCAGCGTGATGCTTTTGGCCAGGTTTCGCTGAGAGTCGATCGTGACGGGTCGGAAACGAGCGGGACGCGTGACCTTGTCGGTGGGCGTGGACCGGGGTGGGTGCGAATGGTGCCGTGTGCCGCACAGCTGGGCTGCGCTGTGGAGCTGCGGGGGCCGGATTAAGCGGGATCCGCGGGTGTAGGTGGGGCTCCGCGCAGCCGATGGTTGAGTGGGTTGCATGGGGTGGCCCATGCTGCTGCGTAAACGCGCCGTGAGAGTTACGGGTGTGGGGTTGCCCCAGGGCGGACCGCACATACCCTTGAAAGTCTACCGGTAACACGATATCTCTCACCGCAGCCAAGCTGCCGGCTTTTGCGTCTACACAGCATGCAAGCAGTCTGGCGTGTACCGCCTCATGGCACCACACTTGCCCATTAAGGTTGCGCGCCAGCGGCACCCAGCACCCAGCACCCACCACCTAGCTCCCTCTCCCTCTTTACGGCCCCTGATCAGGACGGTCCACCAGCATGGTTAACTACTGAAGCATCAGGAGTCCATAAGCACAGCCAGATAATCCCGCAAGGCCTAAGTCACACGTACGGTAGTCCTCACTGCCGCAAGGATCCCTTGTCTCAATGCTCCTACGATCAACCGCTCTCACGAACCTACCCACGTCCCTCCCTGAGCTCCTTAGGCCCCGGTCAAGCTCACGATGCGCAGCACGCAGCGTGCCAAACCCACGCCACGTGGTCATACGTTTAGAATCATAGCAATGTCGCCGCTCTTAGGCGACCGGCCCTGGTCACGCGCGCGTCTTCACACATGGTCACAATGCTCCTACAGAGCAACCCCCCAGAGCGCATCCTCGCCAACCCGTATATCCGTTCCAGGCCTCGCGAGCCTCCCCGGCCCCTCGTCCCCGCACCTCTCCCCTCCCTTGCTCTCTCGCCCGCCCGCTGCCATGCACCCCCCACGCCCCGCTCCACGCCCCGCTCTCCCCCTCACTGCCGCAGCGTCACGGACGCGTTAGACGCCGCCTGCTGCAGCTTGGGGTGCAGCGCCGTGGCAGTCACCGCCACGCCCCCGCCGGGGCCCAGCCCCGCAGCCCCCGGGCCCATTCCAGGCCCCGCAAACCCCGCCCCAGCGCCACCGGTCCCTGACGAGGCCTCCAGGTCAAAGGGCGACGGTGCCGCGTACCCGCCCGCACCGGTACCGGCCTTGGCCCCGCCGGCGCCCTGGGAGGGGTTGGCCCCGCCGGGGCCGCCGGCGGTGCCGTTGCCGGGTCCGGAGCCGGTCCCCGGGGTGCCCGGGCCGCTGCTGCCGGGGACGGGGTCGTGGCTGTGGGGGTGGAAGGGGTGCAGAAGCGCCAGGATGGAGGAGCGCCTGGGGGGGGTGGCGGGGGGGAGAGGGAGGGGCAGGGCCAGAGGGGCTTGAGAACTGGGCGAAAGTGTGGGGCATGTCAAAGTCAGCCTACATGCCCCCACTCATCCTTGGGCCCCGCGACCCGTCGCGCGGCTCACGACTCCTCCGCTGTTCTCCAACCCCCCCCCCCCAACAACCCCCGACCCCACCCCACCCCACCTGCCGCTGACCCCCGGCGGGAGCTTGGCGCCCGGGTGCTTGGCCGCCGGGTGGTCCTCGGGCGGCTCATGCAGCGGCAGCGGCTGGGGCGCGCCCGACTCGGGGCGGGAGCCCAGGAAGACACGCAGCAGCAGCTGCACGCAGCCCAGGACGGCGCCTGTGGTGGGGGTGGTGGGGGTGGAGGGCGGAAGGGTTGGGTGTGGGTGTATGGGGTGATGGGCGGAGGGTTGGCGTTGAGATTGTAAGGCGGGCAAGACCCCGACCTTCCCGCCAAGCGGTTTGGGCCCCCTCCCGCATCACCCGGGGCCGGCCCTCACCAAACAGGTTGGGCAGCCACAGGTTGACGTCCTTTGGGGGGGGGGGGAGGGGCGGAGCGGTGGGCGGGTGGGAGCGGTGGGCGGTCGGTGGTTTGACGAGCGCTCGAACCCAGCCACCCGTCGGGCTCCCTTGCCGCCCTGCAGCCCAGGCAGCTCCAGCCCACGCACCCACCCACCCCCATCCGTTCACCGCCCACGAACCCACTTCTCTCCTTCATTCCCGCCCCCGCCCGCCCACGCACCCCGATTGCAAAACCGTAGATGGTCCACAGCCCCCCGTTGGCCACCGCCGCCGCGGCCAGGGGGGGGTAGATGGAGGCGGCGTTGTGGGTTCGCAGGATCTGGAACATGGTGCTGCGAGGGGGGGGGAGGAAGGCGGAAGGGGGTGGGGGTCATGGGGGTTTGCGGGGGCACACGGGGCCGGCGGGGCGGCACGGGCTGCACCGCCAAACCCCCTTCATGCTCCCGCTCCGCTACACCCCTCTGTCTTCCCTCTCCCTCTCCCAACCCCCCACCTGAGGGGGATGAGGTAGTAGACCATGAGGATGGCAATGGCGTTGATGCCCCTGGGGGGGGGGGGGGTTGAGAGGGGGGAGAGGGCAAAGATGGAGGGGAGCACGTGCGAAACAGCGGCCGGCCGGCCGGCCGGTAGAGGGGGGAGGTGAGGGGCAAGCCCCTGCCCTCCCTCCAGTGACTTCCCTCTCCCCACCCGGCCCCGGCGCCCCAACCCCCTACCACATCTGCTCCGCCACGGAGTGCTCCAGAGCGAAAGTCGCCACAATGCCCTGAGGCGGTGACATGAAGGGGCGGGTGGGGTCCTCAGGGCAAGTGGGCAGGCAGGGCAGGAGGCAAGCAAGGTCAGACTCTCTTCCCCTCTCCTCACCCCTCCTCCCCCCCCCCCACCAAGGTCATGAAGTGGAGCCCCGCGCACAGCACCACACCCAGTAGCCGGTCCTGGATCTGACAGGGGAGGGGGGGAGGGGATGAGGGGGCAGGGGTGAGGGGGGGGGTCAGAGCGCCAGACAGTCGCTAGGTGGGACGAGGTTGAGCATGCCGGCCCGCCCCTATGCCTGGCAGCCTGCAGCAGAGCACCGCAGGCCACATGTCCAGTCCACGCTCCCCTCCCCGCTGCCCATCCGTCTGGTAACCAGAACACACAGAACTCCCCGTCGCCATGTTGCTCCTTGCATGTTCCCCCCGCCCGCCCCGACCCGCATGCCCACAACACGCTGCCTCCCCTCCCTCCCTGCCACACAGCCCCTCACACCCTGACCGCCCCCCCCGACTCACATGCCTTCCACATGCACCCCTTCCCGTCTCCCGTCTGTCACCTTCTCCCACCCCCCCCGCCCCCCGACCCACATGCCGGGGTGCCACCGCATGGGCGGTCATTGTGAAGTAGATGCCACCAAGGAAGCCTTTGAGGGGGGAAAGGTGGAGAGAAGAGGGAGGGAGGGGAGGGTCCAAAAACGCTGCCGCCGGGCTCCAAGCATGGTTGCTTTGAAGTTTTCCCTCCTCCTCATGCCCCTCTGCCTGCAGGCGTCCTGGGCAGACCCCCTAACTGGGCCTCCCGAACCGGGCCCACGCAGAACCCACCCACCCAGGAAGTTTGAGGGGAAGAGGTAGGGGTTGGCAGAGCCGTACCCGTAGGCAAGCCACCTGCGGTACCAAGGCAGAGACAGGCGATGATTGTAGCAGTCTTACAGTCCTGACTGGACCCGGTGCAACCGGCCGCCTGAAGCGTGCTTGCTGCCGCCAGCGTGCCTTCGCTCAGCCCCTGGGTTCCTCACCCCGCTGAGTTGTACAGGGTCATGGGGTAGGGGTAGGGGTTGAGGTCCTGGGGAGGCATGGAAAACAGCTGGGGCTGAGACGCGCGGGTCCCGCGACGCAGCAATGACCAGGGCCGAGTCCCCGTGTCCCGTCACCTGAGCGCCCCCGCACCAACGCCCCCGAGCAGCTGAGCAACGTCTCAGACGGGGGCGGCCCGTTTGACCTCTGCAGCTTACCCCCAGCTTGCCCGACGTCCTCAGCCGCGTTGCCGCGGGCATTGGAGAGATGAGCATAATTGTCGCGAGCAAATTTCCAAAAGCCGGGACAACATGCTCTAATATGATACTTTGTGGCATCGTTGCAGGTTGTCAGCGACCAGCTTTGTGAGCTTATGGCGCGAAGAAGTGGGGTTTGGAAGCTGATGGTCGAGGCGTTGCCGAAACCGCTGCGGAGAGTTGCATCACGCAGGGAGTGGAGGTGTCTGGGATGTCGAGTGTACTTTCGGCTACTTAGTAGCTTGCACGCGTTGGGGGGGGGGGGCAGTCATGCACGGCACGGCACGCAGCCCCGCCCTAACCCTTCGCACCACCCCGCCATCCCCCGAGCTGCCTAAGCCTGTATAGTCTATACGCACCGCAGAATGCTTAAATGGTCGGGAGTTGCAAGTCTCATCGTTACACCCGCATCATCCACCCGGGCCCCGCCACCGCGCAGTCTGCCGCTCCTGGCCTAACTACCATTCGTGCCCCGACCCACATGAGCGAGCCTTGTCCCCGATCACACAATACCGCATGTCTCTTCATAGACAGGCAGACATCCACACGGTGCTCGACGCCGCCCGTACCAGCGACAGCGCTGCACCAGGGCCAGCAACGCATGCACTTGCGCGACGAGCGCGGCACCGGCCCAATACGCCAAAGAAGTAATCCTCACACCCCGGACCCCTAAACCCTAAAGCAGCGCGCACAGCGTTCCCGGTGATTTAATCATCCACCCCTCCCCTCACCTCGCCCCCAATCCATCCGCCCCGTTCCGCCCTCTGGTCCGCCAAAGGAGCCCAGCGTTGTCTTGCTTTGGCCGTTCCATCCGGTGCGCACCGGTGCCCCGCCCCGCAGCTCAGGGGCACGCCTTCAGCGCCAGCGCTGCGGCCTCGCGCTCCGCCACAAGGGCCATCCAGGCCAGGTTCTTGGACTCCACGTCTAGCTTGCAGCGGGCGATGGCGGCGAGGTCAGTCGCTGGTGCGCCCGCGGCGGTGGCCTCCTTCTCCCACGCCGCCAATGCCGCCGCCAGGTCCGAAATGGTACAGCCCCGATCCGGCGCCGTGGGTCCAGGGTTCCAGGGGTCGAACAGCGGCGGCTGCTGGTAGAGGGCAGCCGACCGTGAACTCGCCACCTGCCGCGGCTGGAACTTAGCTACGAAGGCATCCAGGACGGGCCTCACTGCTTGAATTGTGAGGGTCACTCGCGCCGCCCGCGCAGCCGCATACAGGTGCGAACACGAGAGCGGCTGGTCGGGCTGCTGGTCACTGCCCCCACCGCCGCTGCTGCCATTGAAAACGGGGCCGGAGGGGCCGCTGCCACTGCCGCTGCCCCCACCGCCGCTGCTGCCGCTGAAAACGGGGCCGGAGGGGTCGCTGCCACTGCCGCTGCCCCCACCGCCGCTGCTGCCGCTGAAAACGGGGCCGGAGGGGTCGCTGCCACTGCCGCTGCCCCCACCGCCGCTGCTGCCGCTGAAAACGGGGCCGGAGGGGCCGCTGCCAATGCCGCTGCCGCTACCGCCATTGCCGCCGTCGCTGCTGCCGCTGAAGGGGCCGCCGCCGCTGCTGCCGCTGCTGCTGCTGCTGCCCCAAGGGCCGAACAAGCCAGCGTCACTGCCGCTGCCGCTGCCGCTGCTGCGAATGGGGCCAAAGGGATTGAAGGGGCCGCCCGGACCACTGACGCCGCCGCCGCCGGCCGTCGCCTGGGACCTGGTAGGCGCGGAGGGCCCGGCCCAGGCCCAGGCCCGTGCGGCCTCCAGCTCGTAGCCCCTCCGCATGAGCCCCTCCATGCCCAGGAGCCACGAGGCCAGCCTGTGGGTGCAGGGGGGACGACAGGGGGAGTGCTGAAGTGGGGGCGGAGCGACTGTGACCAGTCCTGTGCAGCCGAGGCCCAAGCCGTGACTCCCCGCAGCGAGCTGCCGTCAGGCAGGGGAGTAGGTGAGCCCAACCGATCAGGAAGGTTAGGCCTTCAGCTGTCCTCCCCGACCGGGCCCAGGCCGAGCCGCGCGGGGTCCCCACCTGCCCGCCACGGGGTTATGCATCGCCACTGCCGCCGGCTCCAGGCGGGGCAGGCGGGCCCCCGGCCCCGAGGCGCCGCCCGCCGCCGCCAGGCCCAGGCGGTAGCGGAGCCGGGCCAGGGTGCCGGGGCTCAGGGGAAGGGCCGCGGAGAGGCACAGGATCGGGAACTTCACCTGCGGGGCGAAAGGTGTGAAGACAGCACAATGCTGAAATCTGTCAGGGGTGGTACGGGTGGAGGCAGCACGGCCATGCATAATACAGCCCCATGAGAGTCAGGTCGGCCGGACGCGCAACACCAATGGAACATGGGAAGTTGGCTGGTGACCGACCCACATCCAGCATGCGCAGGGCCGCCTGCCGCCGCGCCTTCCTCCAGGCCGTGTCCTCCAGGGGCCAGGCGCGGTGCCGCAGCTCCCCATCGTCGCG
Organism: Edaphochlamys debaryana; assembly: GCA_016858145.1. Lineage (NCBI taxonomy): Eukaryota > Viridiplantae > Chlorophyta > Chlorophyceae > Chlamydomonadales > Edaphochlamys > Edaphochlamys debaryana. The sequence continues at coordinate 436,013 of JAEHOE010000044.1, forward strand.
AAACTCCGCCTCTGTGAGGCTGGCGCTGCTCTGCCCGATCTTGTCAGGCCATTGATTCCACCGTCGGAAGGCCGCCAGCAGCTGATCTGGGTCGGGAACCACGGGCCGGTCACCCTCGGTGGAACGACCGGCCATGGGCTTGACGCGGGCCCACAGCAGCTCGAGGGCGAAGAAGAGCTGCAGCACGGAGCGCGGAGGGCTGCGAGGGGAAGGGTAGCAAGGGTCAAAACGGGAGCCGACGTGTGACTCGTTGAGCTTGACCCTTCCGGCTGAGCCTTCCGGCCGCACACGTCTAGCCCCTAATAAAGGGGCCAAGCACCCTTGCACCTCCTTCTCGTCATCTTGCCCCTGCGCCCACGCACCTCCTCAGGTTCATAATAGTAGACCGCAGGGAGCCCCACGCCCCCGGAGATGGGTACGGCTCTGCCAGGACTCCGGCCAGCACGGGCAGCACATCCACAGCCACCCACCAGGCGTCCTGGAAAGCCCAGGGGAAGGGCAGCCCAGGCAGCAGCATGGTACCGTATCAGCGAAAAGACACCAGGGACTTGCTGATGCTGCTCGCAAAGGCAGCCCCCAAGCGTGCAAGGCGGCCCCAAGTAGACTGCGTCCGCCCACCTGCGCCACGGCCTTGCGCTTGGCCTTGAGCACCCCCTGCTTCGCCGCCGCCTCCGCCAGGCCGCGGCAGGCCACCACGGCGGCCATGAGGGAGCGGAAGTTGAGGTGCTTCAGGATCTGGGTCGGGGCGAAGGGACCCGGAGGGAGGGAGCGCTGTAGGATGATTGTTGACGGCCTGTGTACCGCTTGCTTGCTGGGCCCTTGCTCAATCCTCAAGTTCAAGCCCCCCATATCATTCCCCCCTGATGCGCCTGTGCCCCGCCCGCGTCCTTGTTGCGCCCTTGCCGGCGACGTGCCCTGGCCCCAAGCCCCCCTCCCCCGCCCGCAAGGCCGCAACTCAAGACTGTTACTCCGCTACACCCTTGGCCCCGGCCCCACCCGCCCTGGCGCCGACGCAGCCCCACCTCGCCCAACACCTCCGAAGGCAGCTGCAACCAGTCGGGCCTCGCAACATCGGGGGCCGCGGTGCTCCCCCCATCCTCCAGCGCGCCTACGCTGGGCGCAGCACGCGCTGCCTCCGGAGCCGGCGCGGCCGGGTCCGAGTCTGCGCCATCCGCCGCGCGCTCCTCCTTCAGCGTCAGCACCATCAGCCGCTGCTCGCATGCAGCAGCAGCGCTCGGGTCGCTCTTGTCGTCGTCGCTGCAGCAAACGGGGGAACGAGCGACGCGCGAGGGGATTGCAGCGAGGATCAGCAGCCCTGCCGCAAGCGAGTTGATTGCGCACGTTCTGGCGAGGGTCCAGGCGCTGCGTCTGAAGCACAGGCTTGCTCCTGTGTCCTGTCGCCGCAGCGCGCTCACCTCTGACCGGGGATCAACGCCTCGCCGCCGCGTGAGCATGAGCTGCCTCTCTGGCCCATGTCTGCGAGGTAAGAGTTTGTTTGTGACAGCTGCTCGAGCTTGCGCAGCGAAGCCAAGGCCTGCCGCGTGGTCGGCGTTTTGGCGGGAAGGCCGCCCATGCAAGCCCCGCACGCGTTGACCACGTTGACCCGCTACGGAGTAGGCGTGTCCCCCTCATGAGGCCCAAAGCGCCAGATGCATGCCTCACATTCTTTGCGGCCCCTGCACCCCTGCTCTTTCCCAGCCTGAGCTCTCCGCCTGGACACCCAGAACCTAGAGGATGGACATTCGCGCCACGGGGATCTCCCAAGACGCAGGATGCATCCCTTCTCGCCCTTCTCGCCAGCTCTGGTCTCTTTGTCCTAGGTCACCCTCGGCAGTCGTCTCCACTCCTCAACCCCGCCAGACACAGCCAGGGGTCGGCCCAGCAGCCCGAGCTGGAGCGAGGAGGGGCATGCGGGGGGCACGGGGGAAAGGGGGGGGGCCGCGTGTCAGGGGCAAGGATGGGGAAGAAGAGGAACTCACCTGAAGTGCATCTACATAGCCTGAGTGAGTGAGGACCCTGCGCAACGCCTGGAGACGGACACAGACGGGCGGTAGGGCAGCCCCGGGGTAGGGCATCCTCGGGGTAAGGCGTTCCGGGGTAGGGCACCCCGGGGTAGGGCGCCCCCGCCCCAGCTGAACTCAATCAGGTATGTGTACATTCTGTGCAGCCTTTGAAGTCGGCCCTGAGTGTTTGACGCTTGGCGTTGCCAAAATTCGTAGGTAACGACCTGGCAGCGACAGCCCCGTCTACGACGAGGTTGGTCGCCTTCCGACCTTTCTAAGCGATACAGCTGGTAGCTGAGTAGTCACTGAGCGATTGCGGGGAGACGGTAGGGCGCGCTTTTGCCGGACGACTTCCGCTACTGGCGAGCCCACCAGTCGCCGAGCCCCAACGATGGCTCGAGCTGCGCCGCTTTCTGCATTCATATACTAGGAGGGGGACTTGGACCGCATAACCTAGGGTTGAAACTAAACCAGGACTTGGTTCTGGGCTGCTCGGCATCACCATCGCCAGCAGTTTTCACCCGGGTGCTCCCGCGGACCCACTGGGACTAGGCGCTAGGACACACTACATGACCTACGCCATAGCCCAGGCTAGCCCATAGCATCAAGCCGTCTGTCGACCGGTCCTCGCGACGTTTGGGTAACGCGCCCCTGTTCCGTTGGGGCGCCGCGCTCAAGCTCCAGCCGGCGAAACCACAGCCCACATCCAGCGAGACGCTTGATTACTCCTCAGTTAGGCAACCAACTCCCCTTCAGCCTCTGGCAAAGTACATCAGCCACCAACGAGGCCCGGCACCATCCCGCGGCTCCTCGTGGAGTTGCCAGGCGCCTTCTCTTCCCCCGACGCTCCAACACCCCCTACCACTACCAAGCGTCTAGATAGATTATGCACAACACATATGGCCGCCGGCGGGTGGCCGGGTTGCGGGTGGCTCTCGCCATCGCCGCCTGCTGCCTGGCCATCCCGCTCCAAGCGGCCGCTGAGACTTACACAGCAACAGGTGCGCGCAGTCCCAACAGCAATCCATCATCACGACAAGCTGAACTCTCACATTTGCCGGAATCCACATCCAACTCCCCACTCCTGCACCCGCTCGCCCGGCCCCACCTCTCCTCCCCTACCCTGCGCCCCACCCGCCAGGTCTGATCACGCTGGTGGACACCTCGTACACCGACGGCTCCCACGCCTCGGACCGGCTGCTGACGGCCGACGAGGGCGGCATCTTCGTGCTGCTGCCCGCGGCCTCGGCCGACCAGCGCATGTTCGAGGGACTCATATCGGGCGGGCGGGCGCTGGTCACCTCGGACGAGGTGGGTGGGTGGGTGGGGGATCGGGCGGGTGGGTGCGTGCGGAGCACGGGCGTGGCAGCCGGAACAGCAAGAGTCGCGGGAGAGAGCATGGGGGTGCAGACCTCAGTGGGGTTGAAGGAAGACAGGGTGGTTGAAGGAGCTGGGGGTTGGGCGGGTGGGAAGGGTGCGCCGAGGCAGGAACCGGGACCGGTGCCTGCAGGAGGGCATGGGAAGGGCAGGCCCTGGCGTTGAGCGGGTGGGCCCATGGGACTAGGGGGGCGGGAAGCATGAGAGCACGGCTTCCGCCCGCCTTTAAAGCGGGTGGCCTGTGGACTGAGGGTGGCCGTCCTGGGGTGGGGGTGGCTCGCGTGACCCGGGCTACCTGAGGCGCGAGGGGGCAGAAACCTTCCATGGGCCTCCTGTTGGGGGCCGGGCACGTGTGGCTAGATGGGCTCCGGAGGTAGGGAAGCGGTCAGCAGCCAGCCAGGGCTGGTGTTTGATGAAAGCGGACGGCTCTGCACTCTGGCACCAGAGGAGCGTGTCGAGTGGGTTGGGAAGCAGGCGCGCCGTAGAGGCTGCCAGGGCTACTGAGGCGGCAGACCTTCGACACGGCGCTTCGGGGACAAGGTTTGGGTTAGCGGATGGCAGGAATCCCTAGGCTCTGCGGCCCTGGCCCTGGCGGACCTTGTGGGTTGGGTGACATCGGCCTGGTCATTCCCGCCCAGCATCCTCAGCCCTTCCCGCCCCTTCCCCCCCCCTCGCTCCCCGCCCCGCAGCCCCCCGTCCTCGGCAAGCCGTGGCACATCAGCTCCCTCACCATCACCACCTCCCCGCCGCCGCCCATGCCCCCCTCCCCACCGCCGCGCTCCCGGCCGCCCCCGGGCTCCAAAGCCGACTCCGCCGGGGATGACGACGACTCTATCGGCGGGCGCACATACACGAAGCGCGCCGCGACCTGGATCTCAAACTGGAACCCCGGCGTGATCCTCGATCAGGACATTCCGGATCCGCCGCGTGTCGTACGCGACCTGCCTACCCTCTTTATCTTGCTGGATCTGTGCGGCAAGGGCGGCGGACCGGCCACGACGGAGACGGTGGGTGCGGCCCCGGACGTGCAGGGTTGCAGTTGTGGTACCAGGAACTGGCAGGGGGGGCCAGGTGTGTGGTGGTGATGGGTTAGGGTTTGTCGCTCCCCGCCCCCCCCACCCTCCCTTGTCACCACCTCCTCCCCTCTCCTCCCCCAGGGCCTGGCCAACATGCTCTTCTACGGCCTGACCCCCTTCGCCGATTACGTGGCCACGTGCTCGTACGGCAAAGCCACCTTCGACGCATCCAACTCCCGGATCCTAACCGTCAAGCTGCCCTGCAGCGGAGTCAGCAAGGTGGGGCCGGGTCCTGGGGGCTCGAGGGGGAGGGGCTGCGGCCGTGCCGGGCAATGGAGGGGACGAGTCGCCTTGGAGGGGGCTTTACAAGGGACCACCGAAAGCCCCCCTCGTCCGCCCACACCTTCCTCCTCCTCCTCCTCCCCTCCCCCCCCAGGTGACCAAGATGGCCTGGGACAGCTCCTCCTGCACCAAGGACAACCTGTTCAACTGGATGTACGAGGTGGAGTACTACATCGACAACGTGCTCAAGCCCCTGGACTGGAACCACAGGTGTGTGTGTATGTGTTTGGTGGTGGTGGGCCCTGGAGTCCTGTGTGCGCGATGTGCGCGGAGCGATGCGTAACATGGCCTCTGTGGTCGCCAGGGGGGTACCGGGGGAAAGGATTCGACAGCACCGCGCTGCACCCCGCTGCACGTCTGCACCCCACCACCCCACCCCCCACCCCTCCCCGCTCCCCGCGCTCCCAGGCGCTACCGGCACCACGTGATCATCACGCCCCGCAACATGACGCAGTGGGCGGGCCCCGCCTGCGACTGGAGCGGCATGGGCAGCATAGGCATGGCGCAGGTGGGGGGGGGGAGGAGGGGAGGGGAGAACGGCGGAGGGGGGGAAGTTGCGGGGGGGTTAAAAGGGGGACAGCACTGGGGTCAAGGGGGTTTAGGGAGCAGGTAACGGCCCTGTTGGAGTGTCGCAATCGTGCCTTGATGCTCGGCGGTCATGGTGGTGCCCATGGCGTGGCCGTCGAGGCCCCTGCCCTTAACCCCGCCTGCCCGCCGTCCCTGCCCCCCTCCCGGTGTGCTGCAGAGCACTTGGAGCTACGCCTGGGTGTCGGGGGACAGCTGGCAGCAGAAGCAGGTGCGCGGAGGCGGGGGGAGCGGGGATGGGGCCGAGGGAGGGATGGCAGACCGAGAGGCAGGGGCTGTGTGGGCCTCGGGCCGGAGCTGCTCGCCATGCTGACTGGCTGCCAACCCCTCACCGCCCTCCCCCAACCTCTCCCCCCCCCCCCCACCAAAGGTCTACCTGCACGAGATGGGCCACAACTACAACCTCATGCACGCCGCCACGCTGGAGAACGGCGGCCCCGACGCCTGCTCGCACTGCGACTGGTCCTCTGCCATGGGCTACTGCTGCGACACGCGCTGTCTGTCCCCGCCCCACGCCTACCAGCTGGGCTGGGCCAAGGCGCTTGCCACCGTGAACGACAGCCAGGTGGGGGTGGGGGTCGAGGGGGTGTGGGGGGGAGTCTGGCGTGGGGGAGTCGGGGAGTGGGCGTGTGGGTCAGGGGGCGTGTTAGGAGGGGAGGAATGGAGGGAAGGGGCCCGGGATGATGCAGGTGGGGTCTGACCGAAGGGGTTCGGACCGGGTGCTGTGAGCGAGGAACGCTGATGGAGGAGGGTCCCCGAGGCCCTGCGGGATGACTTGGTGCGTTTGGCCTCAACGCTTATCCCCCCCCCCCCCCCTCCTCACGGCCCTCCCTCCCCCCCCAGCTGACCACCGGCACCACGCTGGCCTTTGAGCTGCCCAGCCAGATCATGTCGGACGCCAACTACCTGCAGGCACGTGGGGCGGTTGACGGTTGGGCGGTTGTGCTGTTGACTTGCGGCCACTCGGGTCGGTCGCGCTCTGCCACAGGTGCACGGCACCAGGCCTCCCCCCCCCTCCATTGACGCCCCTACACCCCTCCACACACACCCTCAATCCCCCTCCGCCCCCCCCCCTCAATCTCCCCCCCACCCCCACCCCCTCACAGGTGACCACCACCTGGCTGGGCGCTGATGACGTGGCCCCCTCGGCCGTTGCGGCCATGGGCGGCACGTCCTACTACTACCCGCCCAACGCCACCTTCCTCTTCTCCTACCGCCTGGACTTCGAGGACTTTGACGAGCTGCCGGGGGGCTTCTCGGGCGGCGTCAACGTGTACCTGTTCACGGTGGGTTACGTGCGTGTGTTGGGGAGGGATATGGAAAGGGAGGAGGACGAGGGGCTGGGCTCTCGGGGTCAAGGCATCGGGCCGTAGCGCAAGGTGGCCTGTGCAGGAGGAAGTCCGGTGGGGTGCCGCCGGCACGGGGCAACGGCGTTTTAAAATCACCAAGTCTGCCCGATCCTCCCTCTTACTTCCTCCGACCGACGCCCCACCTACCCATCCCAGCTCCCGTCCCCTTGACCCCTTCTCCCCCCCTCTCCGCCCTTACCCCCTCCCTTCTCCCCCCTTCTCCCCCCCCCTTTCTCTCCCCCCAGATCGGCGCCCAGGACGAGCTCAAGGACTCTGTGCACCTGGGCCTCATCTCCCCCTCCTCGCCCTCCTGGGCCGACCCCTCGGGCTCCCTGGTGGTGCGGCAGCTCACGGGCGACGCCAACTCCGTCATCCTCACGCTCTGCCGCCCCGAGGCGGCCTCCGAGGCGGGCTGGGAGGCGTGCAACGACTTCAACGACAACGACTGCGATGGGCTCATCGGTGGGGGGTGGGGGGGAGGATGTTGAGGAGGGCGATAGGGGGCTGGGGATTGGGGAAGGGGGACGGGAGGCACGGTCAAATGGGCATTGGAGATGTGACGCTGCGATGCGTGGAGATGCAGAGCACCCGCCAAGTACAGCCGTGACGGGGTCCGCTTCACGGAGTCCTCGCTCGCCCCCACTCAACCCCTCCCCCGACCCCTCCCCCTCCCGTCTCCTCCCCTCCTGCAGACGCCGATGATCCCGACTGCGCCGCCTTCTTCACCAACCGGCCGCCGCCGCCACCGCCGCAGACTCTCACGCGCAGCCCCCCGCCGCCCCGCCCTCCGCCGCCGCCGCCGCGGCCCCGCAGCCCGCCGCCGCCCCTGCGCAGCCCCCCGCCGCCCCACTCCCCCGACGCCCCCGAGTCCCCACGCACGCCCACGCGACGAGCCTCGCCGCCGCCGCCGCCCCCCCGCCTCGCCACCGAGGCCGAGTCCCCGCCGCCCCCAGGCGACCTGCAGAACACGGGCACCAAGCGGAAGCGGCCGCCTCCGCCGCCCAAGGCCGGGGGCAGCTCGAACGGAGGCAAAGCCCCCAAGAAGGTCAAGAAGAAAAAGAATCCTCCTCCGCCGCCGCCGAAAGCGCCTCGAACTAGGGGCGGGGCGTGGTGAGCCACAGCGCATTCAGGTTGCCTCAGTCGTGAGGCCCTTGGACCCTAGTATTCCAGGAATGACGCCGGTCCGCCGCATTGAGGCCCCCTTGTTCCGTGCTGTGCCCCTGAACCGTTGGGGCGAGCCGGCACGGGCGCCCGGCGGCCGGCCATAGTATCTAGGTGACCTAAGCCATTGATTGATACCCTACCTAGGCGCTGTGACTCGCATTCATCTCCCTTAGCTCGGCCGTGCCGGCGTACATACGGTAGATTGGCGGGATGTCTGCTTACGCAGTGGAGTCTGGCATGCGTATGGCAATTGCTTAGGCGGCAGCCCGCCTGCGGCTTGCATTGATCGGGGCTGATCAGGATGGGGCGGCGCGGCGCATATTAGCAGGTGGCGGCGGCCGCAATAGGGGGCCAGCAGGGCGTACTAGATCTCGCCTGAGGCGAGAGCAAGGGCGGACTGGTGGAGAGGGAGGTCGCTTCGGCGGCGAGAGCTGAGGGAGGGCACTGCCGCAAGGCGCAGGCGCAGGTGAAGAGTCTGGGAGAGCGGCATGCTGCTGGCTGGCGAGAGTCCCATAGATGCCGCAGGGCCCCATTGTTGGCCGAAGGCAGGGGCGCCGTCAGGGGCGGTCCGAGCAGGCGGACGAGAGCGCGTGCCCGAGGGCGCATGTAAGCAGCGGACAGAGGAACACGCGGCCGGTTGCAGTGTCTGCTCCAGGGTTCCAGGCCTCGACGCAACGCCTAGCCCGACCTCCAGCCTGGGCCAAGCCTGCGGTCCAATACGGCCGCCAGTATCAGGCTAGCACAAGGAACAGGAAGAGCCACCTCTGCAGTCCGCCCAACGTCGTGTGCATGCGCCAGCCTAAGTCCTCAAGCCTCCCTAGTCCCTACACTCCAACGACCAAGCCAGCGCTGCGATCCTCGTGTCCACGCCGCCGCCAACACCCCACACCCCTACCACACCCCTCGTGCCCTGCGCGGGTAGTTGCGCCTCAACTCCCCTTCAGTGCCCCCTCCTGCCCAGTCCGTACGTCAGGCTATGGGCCCCACTGCCGGCAGCCTTGCAGCAACCCGGCCCTTTGTTCCAGCCGCGTGATCATGGCCCCGACCCTGCGTGCTAGCCCTGTGCCCCTAGGCGCCGTCGCCTAAGCCCCCGCCCAGGCAGCCGCCGACTCATCTCAACTGCACTGCAAGGCCCTTGGTAAGGCCCACGGTCCGAGCCACCGCCAGCCAAGGGACCCCGTGCTCCCCAACGGCGCCGCCACCAGGCCCCAGCGCCTCGCCGGCGCCTGTGCCCCTGGACAGCCCGCCTGGCTGGGCTGGAAGGGCTGGCGCCGTCGCGAGGACCCAGGCATGCCGGACTCCAGCGCGCCTGCCTGCGCTCGGCAACTGCGCCCCAACCCGCTGTGCCCTGTGTCCCACCTCCAGGCCAAGCCCCATGCGAAAGACTCTCGCCACGCGGCCGCAGACTAAGAACGCCTCGGGCCCTGCCAGCGACTCCCTGGTCCTGCCCAGCGCCTGCCAACCCAGCCGGCGGGCGCGGCTCCGGCGCCACAGCCCTATGGCGGCCCACCCGTCCGCCCCCCGGCCTACAGGACCGTGAACTCCGGCGGCCGCGACCCCGGCTTCTGCTGCCCCAGCTTCTTCGCCGCCGCCTTCCGCTCCTCCGCCTCGGCCTTGGCGGCGGCGGCGGCGGCGGCCTGCGCCCCCGCCGCCGACGCCGACGGCGCCACGGCCGGGAAGTTGGAGGGCCGCGGCAGCCCCGGCTGGCGGTAGAGCGTGATGGTGAAGCCGATCTGGTGCACGCACGTGCAATCGAGGTACTTCTCGAGGACCGATGCTGCCGAGTTGCGGTCCAGGCCGCAGCCCTCGCCCAGCTTGACGCGGACGTAGCCGTGTTTGAGCAGCACCTCGATGGCCTCGCGCAGCACCGCCCGCGTTAGCCCTAGCTGCCCAACCTGCAGCCGGATGAGCTTCTTCTCCTTCGCAAGCGTCTCGGCATAGCCGCGCAGGTCCTTGCGCAGCTTGGTCGTCAGCCCCCGCTGGTAGCGTGTCGATGGCAGCTCGCCCAGCTCCGACTCGTCGACTTCGCTGGACCCCGACGTGCTCAGCCCAATGTCCTCGTCGTCTTCCAGCACGTCCTGGTCGTCATCACCGTGCGCCGACGGGTGCGACGTCGCGGCCGCGACGACGAAGGATGCACGGGTGTGCCGCTGTTGAGACGCTACACGCCCAGTGCTGCTGATGACGGCACGGCATGATAGACCGAGCGAGACCGCCAGGCTAGGTGCAACAGCGGGGGAAGACCGTGCTGGCTGCGCGGAATTGTGGTGGCCGCCACGAGCGGTGCTAGAGAGCCGGCTAGCGATTTGCGTGGCCATTATGACCAATTGCAAAACTTCAGCACACTGGTGATACGCAACGGCCGCTCGGCTGGCGGAGGCCTCGCGATCAAGCCGGGATGGGGCCTCTGTGCCCGATGAAAAGCTGTCGCCGTCGGGCTGAGCGTACTCAACAAGATAACACGCTCTGGAACCTACGTCATCTCGGCTACTTTTGCCAAGCGCGGTTCGGCGCACCGGCCTTCGCGGTCGGTGTTCTCCCGTCGGAACCCGGATAGCCGCACTGCTTCATCGGGCCCCATAACGTCCTCTCTATCACTAAAATGAGTGGCCATGCTCTGGGCGAGCACCGTCTGGCGCGCATGCGCATGGCGGCATGCCGAGTTCAGAGTTGGGCACTTTTCAGCAACGCGCGATAAATTGGACAGCTACATCACAAGGGTTCATGCAACCCAACCAACTGGGGTACCTCAGGACACACGGGCACCGTGCCGTGCGGGTTGGCGCACCCGGGAAGAACGTCCCCTGCCGTCGGCGTGCACTTCGCACACGCCGGGCGCTGCTCGCGCCGCTGGCGCCGGTCTGCTTCCTGTTGGGAAGTTCTTCTGCCCCGTGTAGTACAGGTTAGCCTCTCAACGCCCCCTGGCACCTGAGCCTTGGCTGCTGCACGCCGAGGCATGACGCTGTGCTTCAACGCCGTGGGTTGTGAAGAGGTGAAGACATATCGGGGCAGTCATGTTACTCTCTCTCCCCCTCCCCGAAGAGCTGTCGTCGCCGTGTGTTAGGCAACGAGGAAACTGTAAGCAAGCGGAAAGCCCGGCGAGACTCCGAGGCCGTCGCCGTGTGTATGTGGGGAGGCAGGGCGGTTGCAGGCGGGCAGAGGCTCCGGAGCCCCAGTGTTGCCCCAGCACGTTGCGGCTCTCGTGCGCGAGTGAGTGTACACCCGTGCCCACAAGGATAGGCACCTTGGCACAGCACCCGGCCACCCGCGCTCACGCCCTCAGCCAAACCTTCCGGCCCCGCTTGTTGGAAGCACGTTGAACAGGGATGGAGGGGCGGGGGCAAAGCCCTGTGCGCTGGACCCAACTCGACCTCTTCCAGAGCTCAAAGGGCCCAGTTTAGAGGGCGGCGGGGCAGCAGCTCGGGAGGAGGGACCCGTATGTGGGGGAGAGTGAGGATATGTGACGGAGGGGAATGGGCAGGCGCTGGAGAGGTGGGGGAGGGGATTGGAGGAGGACGGGGGTTTGAAGCAAAGCGAATGCAGCGCAGTGGGAGTTGCCTCTGCTGCCTGGGGTTGGAAAGGGTAGGAAAGGGCAGGGAAAGGGCGCGACCGGCGCGACAGGATTGCGGCACCACGTTCGCCCACGTATGGAAATGGAGCCTGAGCGCGTAAGAAGTACATCCTTATGACAGCGGAGTGTCCTTACGGCCTCGGCGCTGCGGATTCGTGCACTTCCAAACCGTACGATGGCGCTCCAAACCAACTCGCGCGCTCCCTAGCTCCTCCGCCTATCCTGACATGTTAAACGTACATACCCGCTATCATCTATACTCAAAGCTACACAAACGCAAAGCTTGAAGGCTCCATCCTACCTCAACCGAGCTTCCTGTGAGCACCGCGGCCTGTTTCCAACCCTTGTAGACAGCGCCACGCTCTTCCTTACCTAAGCTAGTGTCATTCAGTGCCTCAACAGCGTCCAGGATGCAACGGGGGAATTGAGGCTCAACATGGCGGAGAGCTCCTCACAGCGCCGCAGCCTGGCTAGGGCTGCCCGCTTCCTGGTGCTAGCAATAGCTCTGGCCTGCCTCACACTGCGGAGCCCCTGCGCGGCCGACACTGCGGAGCCGACTCGCGGGCACAGCAGCAACGCGGACGCCGTCTACGGCAAAGCAGCTAACGTATTGATAGACGAAGGCCTGGATCTTGCATCCGTGGAGGATGAGCAGACTAGAGCGCTCCTTGGCGCCACGGACATGCGGACAGCGCATTGGGACGGGAACGCTGAGGAGGCTGCCCAGCTGCACCAGAGCATCGGGGATGTTCAGCTGCGTCGCCAGCTGCAAACGAGCGCGTACTGCGAGTACACTGGCAACACCAGCGTAATCAGCGTGGTGAACGTTGGACCCGCCGTGCTCTGCTCGGACCAGGCGGTGAGGGCGTCATACGCGAGGACTGCAGCGGGGGTGACAAAGGCCGAGGTTTAGGGCCGCGGGCGGGGGACGCCCCGTCCGGCTCGCTTAGGAGGGTTGGACGGGTGGCACGGCGCCGCAAGCTCGCCGGAGTAGACAGTAGGCAGGGACGGGGTCCTCGTCATTGGTGCGGGGCAAAGCTGCATAACCAGGCCCCTCCTGGACTGCGGGGGTCCCGAAGGCGAGGCACTTGCGTCAGGCACTTTACACAAGGCGGGTCCGTCGGGCAAGAGGGCGTTGAGCAACGGGAAGGTGCCACGGACTCACCGCAGACGCCTGTTGGTTACGGTACGCATTCCCCCACGACCGCGCAGTCCTGCATCAACATCATGTACCTGCCCGGCTGCACCGTACAAGTCGTCCAGGGCGTGACGTACACGTACTGCCAAGTCTGCTTGTACTGGTGCGCTCAGCGGCGGGAGGGGGCAGGCAGGGGGAGAGGGATGCTAGGAAGGTGGTGCTTGAGGCAGACGGGCCGACCGAACTGCAAGCGGCAGAGCACTGTGGGCTTCCTCCCCAGGGCTCAGCCTCAGCCTCAGCCCCAGCACGCCCCTTTAGCCCCTGTGCCCTTTGCCTTCATGCAGGGATAACTCCCGCAACTGCCGCAAGGACGTTAAGAAGGGCACCATGAGCCACGTGTGCCTTGCCGACGAGTTTTACGGCGTTATAACCAGCATGGGCGGCGAGCCCAAGTACGGCAACACGTACAAGGACGGCGGCTGGGGCGGCGGCCTGTCATGTGGGTCGGGCGCGGCGGGCTGTCTGGGGCCAGTGCCTGGACGGGGGATGCCGTGGCAGGCGATGAGGCTTCAGGAGGCGCTTGGGGGCCTGGCACTGATGTGGGTCGGCAAGCAATGGGGCTGGGAGTTCTCCACTTGGGCGTGTGGCGATGTGGGTCGGGAGCGTGTTTGGGAGTGTAGTCCGCCAGGTTGACGCTTTCGTGTTCCCCGGCCCCCACCCCGGCCTCCCGCAGCCATGTTCTGCCAGTACGTGCGGTGGACCGCGGACGAGACCAACATTCCCGTGCACTTCACCCTCAAGGATGGAAGCGGCTCCTGCCTTTGTGAGTCGCGTGCAGGCTCCTGGGTCCCCAAGGTGCCCCGCTGGGCTGAAGGAGGGGCTGGTAAAGGTGTTTGCTCCGGCCCGGGAGGCGCCCTGAGTCCTTCCCTTCCGCTGTTGCTCATGCAGCCGGCACCGAGCCCGAGACCTACAGCATCAACGGCCTCACCGCCACGTGCCAGGCAAGGGGGCAGAGGGGAGGGAAGGGTCGCTACCGAACAGAGGGTTCCGCCGGCCGCATGGGGTGGTGGACCCGCCCTCCGAGGTCTGCATGGCACCGCCGTAGGCACCGCGTCCCACGTGCTGCACCTCTGCCGCTGCAGGGGCCCCGAGTGGTCGATGGCGTGGAGGCCGGCTGCGACAACGGCGACATGCCCAACGAGTGGTGCGTGGGGCTGGGCCTGACTGGGCCTGACTGGGCCTCACCGGGCCCCACTGGGCCCCTCAATGAATGCTCGTCCTGGACATCTTGTTGGGCGCCTGCCACCCCGGTCCCTGGCCGCTGCGGCCAGCAACTAACCCGCACAGACCGACTCGCGTGACCTGCCCTCCCTCGCAGCCTATGGACATTCAACGTGCCGAGGCCGGACCATGCCGACTCTCCATGCAACGTCAAGCCTCCGTCGCCGCCGCCGCCGCCGCCACCGCTGCCGCCTCCGACACCGCTGCCGTCCCCTTCTCCTTCCCCTTCTCCGAGCCCCAGCGCTTCCCCCTCCCCGTCTCCGACCCCGTCCTCCTCCCCAACCCCCTCCTCCTCCCCCTCGCCCACTCCGTCCTCCTCCCCGTCCCCAACTTCATCGTCCTCCCCAACCCCCTCCCCCTCCCCCTCGCCCACTCCATCCTCCTCCCCGTCCCCAACTCCATCGTCCTCCCCAACCCCCTCCTCCTCCCCCTCGCCAACTCCGTCCTCCTCCCCGTCCCCAACTCCATCGTCCTCCCCAACCCCCTCCTCCTCCCCCTCGCCCACTCCGTCCTCCTCCCCATCCCCAACTCCACCGTCCTCCCCAACCCCCTCCCCCTCCCCCTCGCCCACTCCATCCTCCTCCCCGTCCCCAACTCCATCGTCCTCCCCAACCCCCCTCCTCCTCCCCCTCGCCCACCCCTTCCTCCTCCCCGTCCCCAGCCCCATCCGCATCGCCTTCCCCGACTCCGTCGCCTTCCTCATCACCCACTCCGTTGCCAACTCCTTCAGAACAAAGCCCCTCGCCATCTCTGTCTCCCTCCCCATCAGGCGACAAGAGTCCTTCACCCAACAGCGACCAGAGCCCTTCCCCAAATGCTGAGAGCCCTTCGCCGTCTCCGAGCGATGACCAGAGCCCATCACCCAGCAACGAAAGCCCCATGCCTTCTCCTGACGGTGATCAGAGCCCCGCGCCCAACACCGAGAGCCCCACGCCCTCGCCGGATGGTGAGCAGAGCCCCTCGCCCAATACCGAGAGCCCCACGCCCTCGCCGGATGGTGAGCAGAGCCCCTCGCCCACTCCATCCTCCTCCCCGTCCCCAACTCCATCGTCCTCCCCAACCCCCTCCTCCTCCCCCTCGCCCACCCCTTCCTCCTCCCCGTCCCCAGCCCCATCCGCATCGCCTTCCTCATCACCCACTCCGTTGCCACCTCCTTCAGAACAAAGCCCCTCGCCATCTCTGTCTCCCTCCCCATCAGGCGACAAGAGTCCTTCACCCAACAGCGACCAGAGCCCTTCCCCAAATGCTGAGAGCCCTTCGCCGTCTCCGAGCGATGACCAGAGCCCATCACCCAGCAACGAAAGCCCCATGCCTTCTCCTGACGGTGATCAGAGCCCCGCGCCCAACACCGAGAGCCCCACGCCCTCGCCGGATGGTGAGCAGAGCCCCTCGCCCAATACCGAGAGCCCCACGCCCTCGCCGGATGGTGAGCAGAGCCCCTCGCCCAACACCGAGAGCCCCGCTCTCTCTCCTGACGGTGATCAGAGCCCCTCGCCCAACACCGAGAGCCCTACGCCCTCGCCGGATGGTGATCAGAGCCCCTCGCCCAACACCGAGAGCCCCGCACCCTCGCCGGATGGTGAGCAGAGCCCCTCGCCCAACACCGAGAGCCCCACGCCCTCGCCGGACGGTGATCAGAGCCCCTCGCCCAACACCGAGAGTCCCTCACCCTCTCCGGATGGTGAGCAGAGCCCTTCACCCAACACCGAGAGCCCAACACCATCTCCTGATGGCGAGCAGAGCCCCTCGCCCTCTCCTGACGGTGACCAAAGCCCCTCGCCTAACTCCGAGAGCCCCTTGCCGTCGCCGGACTCTCAGTCCCCTACGCGTTCTGGAGACGTAAGCCCATCACCCGATGCCCAGTCGCCCTCGCCCTCTCCGTCCGGAGACCAGAGCCCCACGCCAAGCGCCTCTCCCTCTCCGTCCGGAGACCAGAGCCCCGCACCAAGCGCCTCTCCCTCTCCTTCCGGAGACCAGAGCCCCGCACCAAGCGCCTCTCCCTCTCCTTCCGGGGACCAGAGCCCCAAGCCAAGCGCCTCTCCCTCGCCTTCCGGGGACCACAGCCCTGCACCAAGCGCCTCTCCCTCTCCTTCCGGGGACCACAGCCCTGCGCCGAGTACCTCCCCTTCTCCTTCCGGAGACCACAGCCCTGCACCAAGCGCCTCTCCCTCTCCTTCCGGGGACCACAGCCCTGCGCCGAGTACCTCTCCCTCTCCTTCTGGAGACCAGAGCCCCGCACCAAGCGCCTCTCCCTCTCCTTCCGGGGACCACAGCCCTGCGCCGAGTACCTCCCCCTCTCCTTCCGGAGACCAGAGCCCCGCACCAAGCGCCTCTCCCTCTCCTTCCGGAGACCAGAGCCCCGCACCAAGCGCCTCTCCCTCTCCTTCCGGAGACCACAGCCCCGCACCAAGCGCCTCTCCCTCTCCTTCCTGGGACCACAGCCCTGCACCAAGCGCCTCTCCCTCTCCTTCCGGGGACCACAGCCCTGCGCCGAGTACCTCCCCCTCTCCTTCCGGGGACCACAGCCCTGCGCCGAGTACCTCCCCCTCTCCTTCCGGAGACCAGAGCCCTGCACCAAGCGCCTCTCCCTCTCCTTCCGGGGACCACAGCCCTGCGCCGAGTACCTCCCCCTCTCCTTCCGGAGACCAGAGCCCCGCACCAAGCGCCTCTCCCTCTCCTTCCGGAGACCAGAGCCCCAAGCCAAGCGCCTCTCCCTCTCCTTCCGGGGACCACAGCCCTGCGCCGAGTACCTCCCCCTCTCCTTCCGGAGACCACAGCCTTGCACCAAGCGCCTCTCCCTCTCCTTCCGGGGACCACAGCCCTGCGCCGAGTACCTCCCCCTCTCCTTCCGGAGACCACAGCCCCGCACCAAGCGCCTCTCCCTCTCCTTCCGGAGACCAGAGCCCCGCACCAAGCGCCTCTCCCTCTCCTTCCGGGGACCACAGCCCTGCACCAAGCGCCTCTCCCTCTCCTTCCGGGGGCCACAGCCCTGCGCCGAGTACCTCGCCCTCTCCTTCCGGAGACCAGAGCCCCAAGCCAAGCGCCTCTCCCTCTCCTTCCGGGGACCACAGCCCTGCGCCGAGTACCTCCCCCTCTCCTTCCGGAGACCAGAGCCCCGCACCAAGCGCCTCTCCCTCTCCTTCCGGGGACCACAGCCCTGCGCCGAGTACCTCCCCCTCTCCTTCCGGAGACCAGAGCCCCGCACCAAGCGCCTCTCCCTCTCCTTCTGGAGACCAGAGCCCCGCACCAAGCGCCTCTCCCTCTCCTTCCGGGGACCAGAGCCCCGCACCAAGCGCCTCTTCCTCGCCTTTCGGGGACCACAGCCCTGCACCAAGCGCCTCTCCCTCTCCTTCCGGGGACCACAGCCCTGCGCCGAGTACCTCCCCCTCTCCTTCCGTAGACCAGAGCCCTGCACCAAGCGCCTCTCCCTCTCCTTCCGGGGACCACAGCCCTGCGCCGAGTACCTCCCCCTCTCCTTCCGGAGACCAGAGCCCCGCACCAAGCGCCTCTCCCTCTCCTTCCGGAGACCAGAGCCCTGCGCCGAGTACCTCCCCCTCTCCTTCCGGAGACCAGAGCCCTGCGCCGAGTGCCTCCCCCTCTCCTTCCGGAGACCACAGCCCAGCACCAAGCGCCTCTCCCTATCCTTCCGGAGACCACAGCCCTGCGCCGAGTACCTCCCCCTCTCCTTCCGGAGACCAGAGCCCCGCACCAAGCGCCTCTCCCTCTCCTTCCGGAGACCACAGCCCTGCGCCGAGTACCTCCCCCTCTCCTTCCGGAGACCAGAGCCCCGCACCAAGCGCCTCTCCCTCTCCTTCCCGGGACCACAGCCCTGCGCCGAGTACCTCCCCCTCTCCTTCCGGAGACCAGAGCCCCGCACCAAGCGCCTCTCCCTCTCCTTCCGGGGACCACAGCCCTGCGCCGAGTACCTCCCCCTCTCCTTCCGGAGACCAGAGCCCCGCACCAAGCGCCTCTCCCTCTCCTTCCGGAGACCAGAGCCCCAAGCCAAGCGCCTCTCCCTCTCCTTCCGGGGACCAGAGCCCCAAGCCAAGCGCCTCTCCCTCGCCTTCCGGGGACCACAGCCCTGCACCAAGCGCCTCTCCCTCTCCTTCCGGGGACCACAGCCCTGCGCCAAGCGCCTCTCCCTCTCCTTCCGGAGACCAGAGCCCCGCACCAAGCGCCTCTCCCTCTCCTTCCGGGGACCACAGCCCTGCGCCGAGTACCTCCCCCTCTCCTTCCGGAGACCAGAGCCCCGCACCAAGCGCCTCTCCCTCTCCTTCCGGGGACCACAGCCCTGCGCCGAGTACCTCCCCCTCTCCTTCCGGAGACCAGAGCCCCGCACCAAGCGCCTCTCCCTCTCCTTCCGGGGACCACAGCCCTGCGCCGAGTACCTCCCCCTCTCCTTCCGGAGACCAGAGCCCCGCACCAAGCGCCTCTCCCTCTCCTTCCGGGGACCACAGCCCTGCGCCGAGTACCTCCCCCTCTCCTTTCGGAGACCAGAGCCCCGCACCAAGCGCCTCTCCCTCTCCTTCCGGGGACCACAGCCCTGCGCCGAGTACCTCCCCCTCTCCTTCCGGAGACCAGAGCCCCGCACCAAGCGCCTCTCCCTCTCCTTCCGGGGACCACAGCCCTGCGCCGAGTACCTCCCCCTCTCCTTCCGGAGACCAGAGCCCCGCACCAAGCGCCTCTCCCTCTCCTTCCGGGGACCACAGCCCTGCGCCGAGTACCTCCCCCTCTCCTTCCGGAGACCAGAGCCCCGCACCAAGCGCCTCTCCCTCTCCTTCCCCATCCACAATTCCTGACGCTTCGCCCTCTCCATCGCCTTCCATGACCCCTGATGTGTCGCCCTCGCCTTCGGGAACCCCATCCACCTCTCCTTCACCCTCTCCCTCGCCTTCACCTGATGCCTCGGTGTCTCCTTCTCCCTCGCCCTCCACCACCCCTGTCACCTCGCCTTCACCCTCGCCTGACGCCTCGTCGTCTCCCTCGCCCTCCCCCACCCCGTCTCCTTCCACCACTCCGGATGTGTCGCCCTCGCCTTCTGGGGCAACCTCTCCTTCACCCTCTCCCTCTCCCTCCGCTACCCCGGATGCCTCGCCCTCGCCTTCACCTGATGCATCTTCGTCTCCCTCGCCCATGCCCTCCCCGTCTCCTTCCACAAACCCAGACGTGTCGCCCTCGCCGTCGGCAGTCCCGTCCACCTCTCCCTCTCCCTCGCCTTCGGCCACTCCTGAGGCCTCACCCTCACCCTCTCCCTCGCCTGACGCCTCCTCGTCCCCATCTCCCTCGCTTTCCACCCACCCTGATGTGTCGCCCTCACCTGCCGCCTCGACGTCGCCGGCGCCCTCACCCTCGCCCTCTACCAATCCGGATGTGTCGCCCTCGCCTTCCGGAGCCCCCTCCACCTCTCCCTCTCCCTCGCCATCCACCACTCCGGACGTGTCGCCCTCGCCTTCGGGATCCCCATCCACCTCTCCCTCTCCCTCACCCACTCCCTCTCCTTCCACCACGCCTGATGCCTCACCATCTCCCTCGCCGTTGCCTGATGCCTGGACCTCTCCCTCGCCTTCGCCATCCACCACTCCGGCTGCATCACCCTCGCCTTCGCCTGACGCCTCCTCCTCTCCTTCTCCATCACCATCCACGACTCCTGATGTGTCGCCCTCACCAGACGCCTCCACGTCGCCGGCGCCCTCACCCTCGCCCTCTACCAATCCGGATGTGTCGCCCTCGCCTTCCGGAACCCCCTCCAGCTCCCCCTCTCCTTCCCCTTCGCCGTCCATGAACCCTGACGCCTCGCCCTCGCCCTCGCCGTCACCTGCTGATGCCTCGATGTCTCCCTCCCCTTCGCCATCCACCACTCCAGCTGCGTCACCCTCCCCCTCACCCTCTACCAATCCGGATGTGTCGCCCTCACCTTCCGGAGCCCCATCCACCTCTCCCTCTCCCTCGCCGTCCACCACCCCTGTTGCGTCACCCTCGCCGTCGCCTGACGCCTCGGCGTCTCCCTCTCCCTCGCCTTTGACCACCCCCGATGTGTCGCCCTCGCCTTCGGTATCCCCATCCACTTCACCCTCGCCCTCGCCATCTTCCAACCCTGGCGTCTCACCCTCGCCAGCTCCCACAAACACCACCGACGCTTCACCTTCACCCGCTCCCACCAACTCAACCGGCTCCTCGCCTGCCCCCTCGTCTTCGCCCGCGCCTTCAAACACAACCGGCTCCTCGCCTTCGCCCTCGCCTGCCCCCACCAATGCAACCGGCTCCTCGCCTTCGCCCTCACCCGCCCCCACAAATGCAACCGGCTCCTCGCCTTCGCCCTCACCCGCCCCCACAAATGCAACCGACGCCTCACCTTCGCCCTCGCCGGCCCCCACAAACACTACCAACGCCTCACCCTCGCCGACCAACTCAACAGGCGCTTCCCCTTCACCTTCGCCCTCTCCCTCTCCCTCTGCCACCACCAACACAACGGGCTCTTCCCCATCTCCATCTCCGTCCAACACCACCAACACCACCGACGCATCGCCCTCGCCCTCGCCGTCCTCCAACAACACAAGCGGCGCCTCGCCCTCGCCTTCGCCCACGGCGGAGCCCAGCCCCAGCCCCTCCCCTGACACCCAGTCCCCATCGCCCTCCCCCGAGGCCACTCCCACCCCCACTCCCACACCTTCTCCCACTCCCGAGCCCACCCCCTCTCCGACCCCCATCCCCGTCAACACCACAACCCTCATCTTCGAGAACACCACGTTCACGGGCAACGAGACGTTTGTCGTACCAGATGGTACGGTGGTTTCCGTGACCAACTTCCTCGACGCGACCATGGGCCTCACGGGCGACTCGGATTACGCCGACTGCGATGGATCCGTCCAGGGCGTGATGAACCGGAATCTCGGATCCATGCTGCCGTACCAGGCGGCGGTTTCCACCCAGGGCTGTGCCAACGGCGCCCGGCGGCGCTCGCTCCTGGCGATGCGGCACCACAGGCTGCTGCTGGACGACGTGAGTGGGGGCAAAGAGGGGGCGGAGGATGGTTACATCTGCAAGGATGGGGCCCTGAGTAAATCATTGACGTGACTTAGGGGCGTACGGACTGCCGTACGCACTGGCCTGGCTGACGAAGGACCCGGCCCCTCCCTCCCCGCCCTGCTGCCCCCCAGACGTGCCTGCCCCAGATCTCCACCACGGTCCGCTTCGAGGTGAGCGCCCCCCCGCGCCTGGCCGCCTCGTGCAACCGTCGCCTCGCCGCACGCTGCTCTGCCGCCGTGCGCTGCACCGGCACGCGCCCGCATGCCATCGCCTCCCCTGAAGGCACCTTGCCCACCGCTTGCCCCCCTCCCCTTTCCTCCCCATCCCACGCATCCCCCAGGTGGCCCCCTCCGTGGACATGACGCTGCTGCGCAAGGACGTGTACAACGCCATCTCCACGGGGGTCAAGGGCGTGTGCCCGCTGGGGCTGCTGGAGGGCAGCTGGGCGGCCACCGGCTCGGCGGTGAGGCGGGGGGCGGGGGGGGGAGGGGCGGGGAGGGGAGGGGAGCAAGGGCCCCGGCCGGGTTGGGGCGCACGGCGTGCTGCTGGTGTGCTGGGGGACCCGAGCCCTGACGCTGAAGCCTAACTCTTTGGCCCCTGCGCCTGGACCCCGCCTCCGCCCCCACCGCCCCCGCAGCTCCGCGCCGTGTCCCTCACCACCGGCACCGCGCCCAGCTGTGAGGTGCTCACCGCCGCCCTGTCCACCTCGGTCAGCTCGGCAGGCGGCGTCAGCTCCTGCACACAGGTGAGGCCGCCTCCCCCGCCCATGCCCCCCGCTCCCCAGTTGCGGTTCCGCAGCGGCACCGGCTCTACCCCGTTGTGCCCTGCCCTGCCCTGCCCTGACCTGCCCTGCCCTCGGCCGACCGTCAGCCGCACTCACCGCACCCCTGCCCTGCCCCCCAACCCCGCCTGCATCCAATCCCCTTCAGGCCGCCGCCCAGCCCACGGTCACGGTCGCGGACTCTGCCACTGACGCCACGGCCTTCCAGGTACGGGTCTGGAGGTGCTGGGGACGCGAGGGTAGCTAGAGGGCGGGATGCGGGGAGCTTCGAGACGCAGGCTGCGGTTGAATGACCTCAGGGCAGGGCAGCAGCGGTCCAAGCGAGCTACACGGAGCGCCGGGTCCGAGTGCTGGATGCCTTTGCGAGGGCCTCACACGCCCCACGCCGCACCCCCCTGCAGGGCACCTCGGCCAGCAGCGACAGCGGCGGCGGCGGCGGCACCAAGAACTTGTGGATCATCGCCCCCGCCGTCATCGGCGCGCTCATCCTGGCCGCCCTGATGTTTGCGCTCTTCGTCTACCGCCGCAAGCGGGTGAGCGCTTTTGGCCGTTGGCTGCAGGGTGGCGGTCTTGCTGTTGCGCTCGTGACGGACCCAGCAGCGTCCCTAGCAAGGGTCCCGGCTTCACAGCTGCCCCTCCACCCGCCCTTTCGCCCCGCAGACCCAGGGCTTTGACGTCAACGCCGGCGCCGAGCCAGGCCAGCCTGACGTGGCCATGGGTGGAGCCGCCGGCGCCGAGGCAGGCGCCGTCGCCGGTGCTGGCGCCGCTGGCGGTGCCGCCGCCGCCGCGGGCGCGGGCCACTGGGCTGCCGCTGGCAGCACCGAGGGCGCCGGCGCCGTGGGCGGCGCAGGTGCTAAGGATGCCACCCCCGAGCCCATCAACCCGCTGTATGGCTCCTTTGCTGCCTCATCCATGGCGATCCGGGCGGCGGCGGAGGCGGGCGCCGGCGCCGGCGGCGCTGGCGGCGCGTACTCGGCCAGCGGCGCCGCCATGGCTGGCGGCGGCGAGTCTGGCATGGGTGGCGGCATGAGTGCCGAGGGCTTCGCTGCCCCCGGCGCCGCCGACAACGGCGGCGCCATGCAGGCCGACGGCGCAGCGGTGCCGGGCGCTGGCGACGCCGCGCTCGCCGCCGCCGGCTTCAGCGCCGCCGCCGCCGCCAAGCCCCAGCTCGCGCCCGTCAAGCCCCTGCACGCCCTGCCCGAGCTCGACCCCGCCCTCGTGGCAGCCTCCGCCGCGCTCGCCGCCAAGCCCGCCCTGCCCGTCACCACCGGTGCCCACGGCGCCAGCGGCGCGGGCCGCTCCTCCTCCGAGCTCGGCGCCGCCGCCGGCACCGGCGCCGGCGGTTTCGGAGCCAGCGCGGGCGCCGCCGGCGCCGGCGCGGGCTCTGGCAGCGCCGCTTTCGGTGCTGGAGCCGCTGGCGCCGGTGCTGACGGCTCCGCCGCTGGCGGCAGCCCCAGCGGCGCCGCCGCCGCGGCGGGCGGTAAGCACCTGCCGCCGCTGGCTGCCGGCCGCCGCAGCATGCTGCCTGCCCTGGCGGCCGCCAAGCCCGCCGGCTCCGGCAGCCGCCCTGGCAGCGCCGGCGCCGCGGGCTCCGCCAGCGCCGCCGACGGCGCGGGCGCCGCCAGCGGCGGCGGCGCCCCCGGCGCTGCTGCCGCCGACCCCTTCGCCAAGCCCGTCCTGCCTGAGGTCAACGCGCTGCACCGCAACGACCTGTCGGTTGGCTCCATCACCGGCCGCACCGGCGCCGCCGGCCTGGCGGCGCCGCCCGCCGCTGCCACCGCCACCGCCTCCGCCTCCGCTGCCGCCGGCGCTAGCAACTCCTCGCCCTTTACCGCCACGGCCGCCCCCGAGGCGGTTCAGGCCCCCGGCTTGCCCCCCGGAATCATGTCCACTCCCTCCATGGACCCCGCCTTTGCCAGGGAGCTGGCGGCGCAGCTGGCGTCAGCCGGCTCGCGCGCCTCCGCCGCCGCCGGCGGCGCCGCTGGCGGCGACCTGGCCACGCTCAACGAGGAGGCGCACCAGGCTCAGTCGTCCGGCCCCTCGGGCGTGTCGGAGCGTCCCGGCGCCGTCTGCCTAGACCGCCCCGGCTCCAACCGTATGTCTAACAACGGCCTGTTCGTGCGCGGTCCCAGCCAGTACGGCGGCGGCGCCGACGGCGGCGGCCCCAGCTCCCACAACGGCTCGCCCGCGCACTCCCACGCGCACGCCGCCATGTACGGCGCCGGCGGGGCCATGTCGCTGCGTGTGCCCACCCTCGGGGTAAGCTGGGGGCCTGCGGGAGTGCGCGTGGTTTGTGCGTGGCCTGACAGGGCGAGGGCAAGGGCACGGCTTCACAAGAGCGTTTGTCGTCGATGCCGAACTGACGTCCCCGTGCCCTCCTTGCGTTCCACAGGACACGTACGCCGACGACGGCACCTCGAGCCCCATGGCGGCCGGCGCTGCCGCTGGCGCCGCTGCCGGCGCCGCCGGCGGCGCCGCTGCGGCCGCCGCCGCCGCCAAGCCGGCGGGCATCCGCCGCCTGTTCGGCGGCAACTCGGCTGTGTCCAAGCTGGGCCCGGGCGAGGCGGGCCCCAGCAACAGCATCAAGGTCCGCGAGCCCGCGGGAGCCGCCGCCGCCGCCGCTGGCGGCGCTGGCGGCGCCGCCGCCGGTGCCTCCGGCACCGCCGCGGACAGCGGCGCTGCGGGCGCCGCGGAAGCGAGTGGAGCCTCCGGCTCCGCTGCTGCCGGCGCTGGCGCCGGCGGCGCAGGCGGTGCTAGCGGCGGTGCCGGTACCGGTGCTGCCGGTGCGGGCGCTGCGGCGGCCGGCGGTGCGGCTGCTGCTGCCGCCGCTGCCAAGCCGCAGGGCGGCGCCTTCTCACGCTTCTTTGGCGGCCTCTTCGGCGGCAAGCAGAGCGCCTCTGGCGCCGACGCCGCTGGCGGCGCCGTCGGCGCCGCTGCTGGCGGCACTGCCGCCGCGGGCGCCGGCGGCCGCAACGGCGGCCGCTCGGTCTCTGCCAACGGCGCCGTCGCCGGAGCGCCTGCCGGCGGCGGCGGCACCTGGGCCACCATCAGCGGTGCCACCCACGGCGCCGGTGCCGTCGGCTCTGGCGGTGTCCCTGGCGCTAGCGGCTCCTCCGCCTCGGCCTCTGGTTATGGTGCCGCCGGCGCCGCTGGCGCCGCTGCCGGCGCCGCCGCCGGTTTGGGCGCTGGCGGCTCCGCCAGCGGCTCCGCGGTGGTGGCCGGACGCAACGTGCGCTCCGGCACCGCCACGCCGCCGTCGCCCCGCGACCTGCCTTCCCTGGCGGAGGGCGACGAGGAGACCGGCATTGGCGGCGGCGCCAACAGCGCCTTCGCCTCGCCCCGCGCCACCCATACCTCGGCGCCGGCCGGCGGCGCCGCCCACGCGGGCCTGGGCGCCGCCGTCGCGGCGGCTGCTGCCGCCGCCGGCGGCATCCTCCGCCGCGGCGGCAGCGGCAACACGTCGCCGATGGCCGCCGGCGCCGCCAGCCCCAGCAAGCGCATGTCTGCCGACGGCAGCCGCGGCAGCGGCAGCCACGTGCCGGTCTTCATGAAGACCAACGCCGCCTACGCCAGCCCCCGCGAATCCCACAACGGCATGGACCTGGATCTCGAGGCAGCTGCCGGCAGCGGCACCAGCATGGGCGGCGCCTGCAGCGGCACCGGCCTGGCCGCCAGCGGCGCCGCCGCCGGCGGCGAGCTGGCTGGCGGCGCCTTCATGGCCCGCGGCAGCGCTGGCGGCGCCGCTGGCGCCGGTGCCGCCGCCGCCGGCGGCCACCGCCAGAGCCGCCTGGCGCGCTCCTCCGCTGACGGCAGCGGCGCGGGCGCGGGCGGCTGGGACGGTGACGCTGCTGGCGGCGCCGCTGGCGCCGGAGGCGCTGCTGGCGGCAACCGCACCGTGCGCGTCTCGGCCCGCGCCGACGCTGCCTATGGCCGCGCCGCTTCTGGCAGTGACCTGGACTCTCCCATGGGCGCCGCCGCCGGCAGCGGCACCGCCTTCGCCGCCACCGGCAACAAGCCGCGCTTTGGCCGCGCCGAGGCCGCGCCGGGCTCCGGCGCCGCCGCTGGCGGTGCCGCCGCCACCCGCGCCGACGCCCGCATGGACTACGGCGATGGCGCGTACGACAGCGATGCGTACGAGAACGACGCAGAGGCTGACGTGGACGTCGACGCACTGGCGGCGGCGGCGGCCGGAGCGCTCAACCGCGGCGCTGGCGGCGCCGGCGCCAAGGGCGCGCCGACGGACAAGACCTCCGGCCTCATGAAGCCGCCGGGCATGGCCACGGTCGGCAGCGGCGCTGCCGGCGACAAGGACGTCGCCGCTGCCGCTGCTAGCGGCGCTGCCGTCGCCGGCAACCGCACCGTCAAGTTCAACCGCCCGCCCTCGGGCGCTCTTGGCGGCGACGATAGCGACGACGACGCGGCGGCCGCCGCCGCCGCCAAGGCCGGCGCCGGCGCTGGCGGCAACCGCACCGTCAAGTTCAACCGCCCTGGCGGCTCGGCCGGCGGCGCTGGCTTCAGCGAGGCCGGCGACACCGACGGCGCCGACAGTGACGCCGGCGCTGGCGGCGCCGCCGCCGGAAACCGCACCGTCCGCTTCAACCGCCCCGGCGGCGCCGCCGGCGGCGACTACGCCGATTCGGATGATGACATGCTGGCAGCCGCCGCCGCCGCCAAGCTCGGCGGCACCGCCGCCGCCGGCGCCCGTACGGCGCGCATGATGCGCCCGTCGGACCGCAACGGCTCGGGATCCATGGATGCGGATCACGACGCCAAGGACCTGCCGGCGGAGCGCATCGGATCGGGCCACTCGAGCCTGCCGCCGCTGCTGCGCGGCTTCAACCGCCCCGGTGCCGGAGTGCAGGACGGCGGCTTCGAGGGCGCCGGCGGCGGCCGCGCCGCCGCCCAGGCCGGCGCCGCCGCGGCCGCGCAGGCCCACGCCGCCAAGCAGCGCCAGCTCCGCTTCGCCGCCGAGCTCGGCACGGTGAGACACTCTCTTTCCCTCTGCTGCCCCTTCTCCTCCTCCTGCTATTCCTGCCTCTCGCTTGCACCGTGCTTTCTGTCGACGCCCCACAACCCCTCTATCTCACCCCACCATCTCCCTGGCCCGCTCCTCCCCGCCCCACCCAGGACCCGGTGGACTCTGGGGACGACAGCCCCACCCCCGGCCCCGCGGGCTCGGGCGCCAAGCGGCCCGCGCAGCCCGCGGGCGGCCACGCCACGGGGCGGCAGTTCAAGTTCGCTGCGGGCAACATGCGGGGGCGCTCCATCGCACGCGACGTGGAGTTCGAGGTGGAGGAGGAGGGCATGGGCGAGGAGGCCGAGGGCGTGCCGCAGAGGCCCGCGCTGCCGCCCAACGCCAGCGAGGAGGTGAGGAGGCGGGGAACGCGGGGGGAGGGCTGCCTGGGGACTGGTCGGGGCGTGCAAGCGGGCTTCGAGGGTCGGGCCAGCACAGGCCTCTGCCGTTGCGTGCTGGCCGCTTGCTGCCCTTGAAGAAGGGCTTGAGCGGGGCTGTAGGAGCCATGTCGTGTCGTTTGCCCGACGATTGCTGACGCTGACGCCGCCTCCCGTTTCGTCCTCACCGCAGGAGCGCCGCGCGTACGAGATGCGCCACGCGGGCCGCGTGTACGGCGACGCCAAGATCGGCCCCGTGGATGCCGTACAGCTGCAGCGCGAGATCCGGCGCAAGGCGCTGCTGGAGCAGATGAAGGCCGGCTGGGCCGGCTCGTTTGCGCGCGGCTCCATGGCTCGCCGCCACTCCTCGGGTGGCGGCCTGCCGCCGCCGCCGCAGGCCAAGTAGGGACCGACGCTGGCTGCTTGTGAGCCGCCGCGGCCGCCACAGCAGCAGCGGCGGCGGCGGCGGCACTGTTGAGGAGGTGGAAGAGGTTCGGTGGATGAGAAGAGGCTGGGCCGATCGGCCGAGCTGAGGTATAATGGCAGGGAGCACAGCAGGAGGAAATGACGAAGAAGGCGGCGATGTCGAGATCAAAGAAGTTGTGCAAAGAACAAATGGCCCGGGGTCTGGGAGCCTTGAGGGCCGGCGCAAGCTGGCCGGCTGCGGGACGGCTCTTGGTGTGTTGACCCCGACTTTGCTCCGGCAGGGTTGTTCCCCGTTGGGAGTTGCAGGCTTGCTGGGGCGAGTTTGCTTGAGTGTGCTCGCCGCCACGCCTACTGGAGGGCCGCGTTGCCAGGATACATAGGGCCCGTGGTTGGCATGGGATCTTGGAGCAAAGACGTGACGTCCCGCCGTTGAAAGAGTACGGCGTGCATTGGTCATTGCCCGGGGACATTGTTGGACGAAAGCGGAAGACCCGGTGCTTGCATTCGAGCGCGGTCGCGCCATGTTGTGCGCATCTCTTTGCAGGCTTTGCCCTACGCATGACTGTTGGCGTGACCTTACCCGCATTTTGGCCGCACAAAGTGGTGTGCTGTTGCCGGCGGCGCCGAGCAGGCGCTGGCTGGCGGCCAAGTTGACCCACCCTTTCTCTCTGTGAGGCTTGCGTAGCGCGTAGGCGTAACGTGAGCGGCTTTGCTCTCATGGTCGTGACTTAATGAGGTCTCGTGACAATTTCCTATGGGCAGGAGGAAGCTCCCCGGGGTGCAGCCGAGCTGGCTGTCCGGTAGCTGGCCGCCGCCTGAGCGCCGGCCACATAACCTCCTCTGCCCTTATCCTATTGATATGGAGTTTGGCGGCGTTGGGCGAGTTGAGTTGGCTTTAGGCCCGGGCTTTGCTGGACCGGCCGCACCCCCGCACCCCCGCGACGCACCCCGCACGCGTCCCCCTTTGAACCACCAAACACCCGCACCCCGCACATCGCTCAAACACTGCATCCGCCCTTTGGAGTGGCCCTCCCTTATCTCTAGATTCGTACATAGCTCGCCGCCGACTCTTGAACCGCGCTTCGTGGTGGCTCCTGGTGCGCTATGATTGTGGCGTGCGCATGGAAAGCCTGGGGTTTTACCATGCTCTGTTGGATGACGGTTGCTTGGGACCGGGCGCTTGGGGCTTGCAAGGAGGTCCTAGCTGCAAGCCGGAGGAGTGATTATGAGCCCGGTGTTACGGCATTAGCTCTCAGCGTACGGAGGAGGTTGGACTGGCCTGGGCGCGGTACTGCTTAGGTGGGTGCTGCAACGAGTGCGCCCAGGACGCCCCGTGCTGT
The DNA here is from genome assembly GCA_016858145.1 of Edaphochlamys debaryana. Lineage (NCBI taxonomy): Eukaryota > Viridiplantae > Chlorophyta > Chlorophyceae > Chlamydomonadales > Edaphochlamys > Edaphochlamys debaryana. The sequence continues at coordinate 464,803 of JAEHOE010000044.1, forward strand.
AACACTGCACGGGCCCATGCGCAGTAGCCGCTGGCAGCTGGTGAATCGCTGCAGGCGGCGTAACGCAGGCAGGCGAGACCGCACGCACCGGCACAAGTCTCAGAATAGCACGGACCCAGTCATGCTTGTTCTGGACAGGCCGCGCCTTGAAAGAGAGCGACGGTTACATAGCGCCTTGACCGCTCAGGGGACGTTGGTAAGGCGCAGTCGGGGACCCTCCAGCCGGGGCCGTTCAGGGAGCCCACGGAGCAGCAGGTGCCCAGCGGCCGCATGTGGCACACATGCACGGTGCAGCCACTGGCCTGTAAGGCGAAGAGGACCGTAGCTCAGGGCCTTTTTATTTATATTCAACCTGGCAGTGCGTGCGGGGAATGGCACCACCGAGTGCCCTGTGGCGATGCCGTTACGGAGGTGCTCGCAAGTGCCGCGACCCTGAGCTGGCCCGACATGGCCCTGTCCGGCGTAATGCGCATGCCTATCGCTCTCAAGGCTTGTCCAGTGAAGCCTGATGGTGCGAGCGGGACGTGGCACGGCCATTTCACGACTGCGTTGCGGGAATGCTCGCAAGGGCCGCGACGCTGAGCTGGCCCGACACGGCCCTTTCCGGCGTTGTGCGCATGCCTATCGTTCTCAAGGCGTGTCTAGTGGAGCCTGAAGATGCGGGGGGGACGTAACACGGCCCTTTCGCGACTGCGTTGCAGAGATGCTCGCAACTGAAGCGCCGCGACCCTGGGCTGGCCCGACATGGCCATGGACATGGCTTGCGCATGGCTTGCCTCACATGCCCAGGAAGACGCTCTGGCTTACAATCTCACCCTGAGCGCATGACGCTGGCAAAGCCAACCCGTGTGCAATCCGGCGGGCAACCTGACGCCGCTGCTCGCACTGGTCTGCACGAATACGATTAACACCGCCTGCTTTGCACCGGGGCTGCGCCTGCTGTGCGAGGACATCGGCAACTTCTCAAAGAGGCCCTCCGCACCGTCATCGGACACATGGGCCGGCTCGGGCCGGCAGCGTGGGCCGGCCCATAGCGTGCTGGCGGACCTGCCGGCTTGCCGCTCGCGCCCCTTGCTTGCTGCCGGACGTGCTGGCTGGCAGCTCGGGCCCCTAGCATGCCGACAGACACGCCGGTAGGAACAGCTCAGGCCCCTAGCGTGCTGGCCAAGACGCCGGTTGGCAGATCGGGACCCTCGCGGCGGTTCCTGAAGTGGAGTCGTTAGCTATCCTGATGGGCGAGCTTCATCTCTGCGAATGAAGTGGAGGGGTTGAGGATATGTGGCTGGGGGGTAAGGGGGCCGCGACCGTCACGTGACGTTGGTGCCAGCAGGACAAGATGGGTGTCAGCTTCCTCGAAGCTGGAAAAAGGGCTGAGCCCTGGAGTAGCTGGGCAGAGGAATCAGCGTGCAGGCACGTTGCAAAGCGCGGGGCCGTGCGGCGCGCTCCGCGCGGTCCTCCGGGGGGACACGATGGATTCGGGGCGAAACAAATTTCCGTGCTGACTGGCGACAAAGTGTTGCAACTACTCCTCCCTTGACGGGTCTGAGTTGCAGAAGGCCAGGTAGCAACATCGCGCTTGGCCCGGGCTTGATCGGCGAGGTTTGACCGAAGTCGGCGCGCGCATGCATCCTTGCAACAGCAGCTGCGCGCAAACTTGTCGATTCTACCTCGCTCATAGCTTAAAGTGGGTAGCTACCTTCGAAACGGAGGTCCAAATTGCTCTACGGGCTATGGGTGCGAGGTGGTGCGACTGCATTCCCAACATGTTGAGTTCGCGCCGGGTCGGTAAGCTTCCCTGCTCTCAACCACATACGATAGTGTTAAGCAAACTTAAGCCTGTGGCCTCGTGGGTTGGGCATGAATCGCAACTTTGTGCGCACAAACTTTATGCAGGTTCGCAGGCACACACACACAGACACATGCCGACACGGGGTGATCTTGATCGAGAGCTGACGGGGGCTCAGCCCAGAAATTTGGGGGGATTCACGGGGGATTCTGGCGCTCGAAAGCGTTGCGCGCGGCGCAAGAGCAGAGGCGGCGGTGTGCTCGGACTACTTGCTTGGACCCTCACCGACACCTGGCAGCCCTGTGTTGTCGCAAAGCTTTCCTCCTACTTGAAGGCTGACAGAGTCACAGCCGCTTCCGGCGGGCAGTTGGCGACATACTCCGCCTCCGCTGCATGCGGCACCCCCAGATTCCAACAACTTCCGCAACGGGCACTTTATTGGGCTGAGCCCCCGCCGTCAGGCTCTCGGGCGGGTGAAGCCCCCATCCCTTCACTATGCCAAGCTAGCAAGGGGGAACTCTCCTGCAGCAGCGCTGGAGCTTTCACGAGAGTTGCCCAGATCTGGGCAACTCTAGAGTTGCTCGCTTGTCCTCCGAGCCACAGCACGCGAAGTCCTTTGCAGTCTTGCATACAAGAGTTCAACGCGAACACACTGAGCCCCTGCACTGAGCTATCTGCGAGGAACTCTCGATGAGAGGCAGGCGGGAGAGCTTGCACGAGAGTTGCCCAGTCAGACAGTTCCTGACAGTTCCCAACTCCCGCGAATTCTCGTCGCGACTTGCGTAAGCACCCACCCATATCCCTTTCGCTGGCCTGCCTTTCGAGTGAATGCCGCGTGTCAACGAGCCACAGGCTCGTCACGGCGGGATTCTCTATGTGCGTGTGCAAAGCAAGATGCACGCACTACGGCCGCCGGCTGCGGCTGCGAAGCCGAACTTGATGGCCGCGCTGATCAGCGAGCACACATGCAATATCAGCTACATGTACACATACATAAGCATGCGGAGCCAGCGCGCGGGGCGGCCCATATCAGGATGTCGGGCGGCGGGCGCTTCGCGGAGCTACATACATCACACGGTGCACCTTCATTCATTCCGGGTCTCGCCGGGCTTTCTGCTTGCTTACGGTTTCCGCGTTGCTCAACACACATGTAAGCAGTAACACGCCTCAAAGCAAACGCACCGCCGCGCACTGCGCACTGCTTGCGTGCAGAACGACCGAACCATCCCCTGCCTTCGATCATCTTTGCTTCTCTAGCTTCTCTTATCACCAGTTGGCGCGTAGCCATGAGCTGGACAGCGCTGATGGAAACGGGATGGCAGGCAAACCACGCCGGCGGGGCGACGTCGGGCCCCAGGCGAGCGCTGGGCGCCCTGCTGCTGATAGCGGTGCACCTAACCTGCCTAGCTCTGGAGAAACCTGTTGATGAGCTGCCGGAGTGCACCGAGGAGCTTAGGGATCCGGTGCACGGGTGGGTTTCCCGCCACGCGCGCGCACACACCAGCCTGGCGATTTCAACGGCTGGACCCCTCTCTCTGTTGCTTGCCTCCTGCTTGGGCTTCCTGAGCTTCATCGCGCCAAACTACCCCCCCTGCGGGTTCCGTATCAGGTGCTGGGTCCACGACTATGTAGCATGGCACCGGGCAATGAAGGGCCGGTCGGAGGCTCGGTACCTGGTGTTCGTGTGTTACAAGCCGGAGGGTGGGGTCGCGGGCCCTGGCGCCGGGTACCTCAACGCTTGCTTTAGGTGCTGCGGCCTTGGTGACCGGATGCGAGGTATCCAGTACCTCACCCGCATCGCCGCGGCCACGCAGGTGGGCTGGGAAGGGTGGCGGGTTCTGCCAAGCAAAGTCACACACCGGAGGCGGCGGGCGGGGGCCCACACAGCGAGCGGCAATCAACGGGGGAGGTACTAGGCCCAGGGGCTGACGGTGTGCGCCGCTAACCGTCCCTCCGTTCCCTTGACACCGGCCTGCCTCCCAGCGCGTGCTGTTGGTGTGGCAGGAGTCGCCTGCCCCCCTGGAGCGCTTCCTGGTCCCGGGGGCCATCGATTGGCGCCTCACGCCCGACCTGGGGATGGACCCGGCCCGGGACCTGGTGCATGGGGCGAAGCACTACAGGGTCACGGATACCATAGAAGAAACCTCGAGCTTCCATAAAGCAATTCTGCAGGTGGGGGGGCTGCTGTAGCAAGGCGGGTCCGCGCGCCCCGCCACTCCGGAGTCCGTTCTGAGTGCAGGCCGTTACTCAAAGCGAGGGCCTTGCTAACCGATTAAAACTCCGCCGCGCCTATGTTCCTGTTCGTGACAGGGGCAGCTGTCTGGGCCCTACAGCCCTCGAATCATCACCGTCTCCACAAACACATACAGCACCCTAGAGGTGGGCGGCCCAGTTCCTTCTGTGCCGCAGGTTGGGCCCCTCATGGCCGTCATTTCGCAAGCACTGTTCCGGCTGTCACCGGAGGTTGACAAGGTGAGCATTTCCAGCACATGGGTAGTGGGCGTGGGCTTCTTCCCAGGCCGGCCACAGCACCCGCCGCCTGCTGTGTGCTGCTGGCGATGTATGGGGGTGCTGATGCCACACCTTACTATAGTCGGGGAGCCAGAGTGTGAGCTGCCGCGCGCGGTACGTACCGTTAGTTCCGAGCGTGAAGCACGTGCGTGCGCACGTTCCTCGAGCTGCGCCCCTTGCTTGCTTGCGCCTTCAGGCTGCCAATGCGGCTCTGCAGTCTGTGGGCGTCAAGCCGTGGCAGCCCTACGTCGCACTGCACCTGCGAATGGGAGGGCAGATCGGTGAGGCACGCACTGAGCAATACTCTGCACCGTACGTAGCACCGCCCGCCCGCACGACTCCCTGTCACAGCCATACCTTCCCTCCCGCCGGGGCGCGGCGCGCGGCTATCACAGGCGAGGAGGGGGCGGTGCAGCGCTTCGCCGGGTCTCCCCTCCGGCAGGTTCTGCAGCAGGCCACGCAGTGCGCCGAAGCCCTGACGCTGTCGGCCACCTCGCCGGTGTGGCTCCCGGCGGCGGGAGCAGCACTGGTGGCGGGCATGGAGGAGGGCCCGGTGCGTGGGCGCCCCATAACCCACGTGCTGCTCACCGACAACGCCACGCTGCGGCACCAGGCTGCGGCGGGGCAGCTGGCGCCCTGGGTGAGCCCGCTGGTGCAGGCGCTGCACATGGAGGTGCACGACCCCGCCAGCGTGCCCGGAGGCGCCACGTCCAACGCCACGGCGGCGGCGGAGGCGCTGGCGCGGGCGCACATCGCATCGCTGGCGGACTTTGGCATCTTGGTGAGGGAGGGGGGAGGGGGGAGGGGGGAGGGGGAAAGGGGGAAGGGGGAGGGGGGAGGGGGGAGGGGGGAGGGGGGGTGGAGGAGAGGCTGATCTGGAGAGCCTCGCCTCGGGGAGCCTCCTCTATAGAGCAGCTAGCGGCGTTAGATATTTCTATTTCTATTTCTAGAGCAGCTAGCTAGCTGCTTCTGCAGAAGTCAGCTGTTGCAGCCCTCCTTATTAGCTTGCTTGCCCTCGTGTGTTCGTGTGCTTGCAGGTCAAGGCTACCTGCGTCGTGTACAGCCCCTCGGGCTTCAGCAACCAGGCACAGCTGCTCCGGAGGAACCGGGGGTGTGCGGCGCTGCTGGGGGTGGACGGACTGTCGGAGGCGCAGGCCTGCAGCCTGGGGCTGCTGGGCCTGGCGCGGCAGGGGATCAACGGCGCGAGGCAGCGGCGGCGACCAAGGCAGGAGTCAGGGCGGACGTGACACGGCTTTAGCTACGGCCCGTCTGGGGCTCACGGCTGATGCCCGCGCAACATGAGCGGGGAGGGGGGTCTGGACAACGGAGGCTGGACGGGGCGGAGGGGGCGAGACGGTGGGGGCGGAAGAGTGAGCCTGTGCGTGATGAGTTCAGTTGGTCGTGCGGAGGGGGCGCGCGCGCCGTCCATCTATCGGTGCTAGACACAGCCTGGTCCGCAAGCCAATGCAAGCGACTCGCTCTTGGGGCATGGGGTTTGATGGTGGTACCGGTATTGGGATGGACCACGGAGGGACGCCGCGCGCAGCAGGCCTCGAGATCCCGCAAGGGTAACAAGGGAGGTAGGGAAGGGGGTTAGACAAGTGGGGCCGCCAGCCCAGCCACCACCGCCGGCAGGCCGGTTGCTGTGCCGCCACGGCATGTGTAGAGCGTCGCGCACCGCACTGCTGGGACGTAAGGCGCAGTTGGAGACCCTCGCTCGATGCCGGGGCCGTTCAGGGAGCCCACGGAGCAGCAAGTGCTCAGCGGCCGCACGTGGCACGCACGGTGCAGCTAGTGCAGCCACAGTGAGGTCAGGCAGGGCCGAGGGCCGGAGGCGAGCACTCATCACAGGCGGTGTTGAAGCCGGGGGCCCGCCCTCGTGCGGCTGCTGCGGTGGCTTTGTGCGTAAGACCTACCGGGGCAAGCCACGGCAGCCCATGCATGGCTTGCGCATGGCCTGCCTCATGAAGGCCCATGAAGACGCTCTGGCTTACAATTTCACCCTGAGGGCATGTATGACGCTAAGCCAACGGGGTGTGCAATCCGCGGGAATCCGGACCTGACGCCCCTACTCTGCACGAATACGAATTACGTACACCGCTTGCTTTGCGCCGGGACTGCGCCCTGCTCTGCGAGGACAATGGCAACTACTCAGGAGGCCCTCCACACCGCCATCCCATAGATTCCACGTTCCTTGCCCTAAATCCTCCTTACTACTTGCGGGTTGCTTTTAACCCCGTGCGACTCGTGATGCCCCCTGCTTCAGGGTCCCTGGAAACACAGCGCACGACCATGGTTAGGTTGCCGCGGCCAAGGCCAATCAAACCCGGCCCCCTTCTCCCGCCTTCACGTGACCGTACCACACTTCCCCCATGCTCCCCGAGAACCCCATACCCCCCTCACCACAGATACCCGCAACAAGCAATTCCAGGTCAAAATAAACCACCTCAACAAAAGTAATCACAACGCTGAGCTGGGCCGCCTTGCTGCACGGCAGCCTCGGCGCAGTCTTCACGGGTCCACGTCCACTGGGCAATTGCGTGGTCAGCTTTTGCAGGAGGGTGCAAACTAATGAAGCAAAGGAGATGCCCCAAACAGGCGGATACAGGCCCGTGTAAGGATCTCCTGTCAAGACAACAGACCCATGCCCAACCTAGGGTCCCATCATGGACCCACATGTATCAGAGCCCAGGCCTTGCGAGGGCCTGCGGTTCTCTGCTGAATCAGCTCGAGTACGATAAGCAAGAATCCAAGCAGTCTTCCAAGCAAGTCACGCAAGAAGGGCCGCCAGGAGTTACTAGGCCCTCAAAAGTGACTATTGGCTGTGCAGTGCTCTTCCATGCATTCAGGCCTCGTCACGGCCACAGCCCCCGGGGTTGGTGTACTAGTCGGCAGCGCCGGAGCGCAACCCCCTCTTGGGTGTGAGCAATCATGAGTGGTGAAACATCCTCACCCAGCAGACAAAGCAGTACGCAGCAAACATGGGAAACCCCCAGCCAGTCCGGTACCCTGCATGGGAAATACCTTGGACCTACACCTCCCCAACCTCGCTCGGCAGTGCACGCTTCGTTCCAAGCCATTGACCGTTCCAGCCCCCCACCTTCGCTCGCTGCTCCTGGCTCATGCATGCAGGAGGGCTCCTAGGGCTCGGCATGCCATGCCCCCGACATTTTGTTGATGTTCACACAAAGACATCATTCCAGACGAGTGATGGTCCCTCCGCCTCCCCTCAAGTTAAAGCTCGAGCAACGGCTAATGAATGAGCCAAAGGGAAACTGCCGCCCGCAACGCCGGACTGGATCTCAACAGGACAAGTGGGGCACACCACATCTGGACCCCACACGCCACACGGCCCAAGGGGACAGCCCCAGGCCCAGGCCAATACATTAGTCCTTGCTTTCTCAACTCTCAAGCTCGAGGCCCCAGGCCCCCACACCCACATGCTAGGCCCCAACCCAAAGGCCTAGGCCTCGCACGCCACACGGCCCAGAGCCACGGCCACAGCCCTGGCCCAAGCCACCATCCAAATAAACTCGGAGTTCCTCGACTCGCAGGCCCAGGTCCCAGGCCCCCGGCCCGCCGGGCCCAGCCGCAGGCCCCAGCAGGCCCGTTAGCCCCTGCTGGGCCCTAGGCTAGAAGGCTGCTCTGCATCCGCCGCATCAGGCGGGCGGCGGCGGTCGGGTGGGGCCCCGCGGCGTGGGGCGAGGGCCGCCCGGGCGCCACGAGCACCGCCAGGTACACCACCTTTTCATGGGCCTTGTCGGGGAGGGGCGGCACGGGGGAGTGCTCGAGGCCGTGGAGGGCCGTGACCGAGGCGATGCGGGAGGCCGGTGCAGAGGGCGGCGGCGCGCGGCCCCCGTCCGCGCTGCCGCGCCGCACGCGGCCACCCGGCTTCCTGGAGCCCTCGCCGGCGAGGGTTGCGCTCCCGCAGGGCCGGAAGAAGACTGAGGGCAGGGGCGCGTCGCCGGCGCTGCCGAGGGATGACGGCATGTCGCCGCTGCTGTCGGGGCGAGAGGCGCCGTAGCCGCTGGAAAGGGGGTCGGGGCCCACGCGCCGCGCCGCGGCCCACAGCATGGCCAGGGGCCGGCCCGCGCTCGCCTGCCAGCCGGAGGCGCCGGGCTCGGGCAGCAGCCCACCGCCGCCGCCGCCACCCCCGCCGGGCCCCTCGCCCAGGGGGTCCATGGCGGAGTAGGCCGCAGCGATTGCGGCGGAGCAGAGCACGGTGCTGTGGGGGTATAGGGTTTAGGGTTTAGCGGGGCGGGGGAGGAGATTGTCGGGACACAGCAGGGAGTGAGTCACACAGGAAGCCAATCCTCCTTCGTAGTGGACACGTAGCTGCCACGATCAAGGAAAGTGACAAGGCCTAGAGGCAGGAACTGAAGCCGCCGGCCTCACCCCGTCTTGGCCCTCTTGCGCAGGGCCTCCAGGGCGGTCCCCAGCGCGCCGCTGCGGTGGCCCAGGTAGAGCACGTCGCAGGTGGGGAGCGAGGGGTCGGCGGCCACACTGCCGCAGTGCACGGCACCGCGGACACGGAGGCCCCTGGAGAGGAATGAGTGCACGCAAAGGAGGTGAGGGTTGCCAGCGACACGCGGTACCGGTACCTGACCGGCTGGGTCCCTCCGCCCACCCCAAGCTGGGTCCCCAAGCTCTGTCCCCAAGCCTGTGCTGGGCTGCCTGAAGGGTGCCGCGAAACAATCCCACGGGCAGCACGGGGCCCCTCCGCCCGCCCCACCTGTGCACCAGTTCCTCGTCCACCAGGACCGGCTCGTACAGCTCCTGGGGGGATGGAAGGAGGGTGGGGGGAAGAGGGTGGGGGGAGGAGGGTCGTGGGACACGCCGACCAGCAGGCAGGCCCTCAGATGCATGGCTGCACACCCTCGAGAGATAGAGCAGACTGCATGCAAAGAGAGCATGCACACTACCGGTACCGCGGTACGCCGAGCAACAAACAAAGGCCTCACGTGGGCGAGCAGCTCCGGCGCACTCCGCCCGGTCCCGCAGCGTCTGCACGCACACCAGCGCCCACTGCACGCCCAGCGCGGCGCTGGCGAAGGCCGCCCCGCAGCCGCGCGGCGTGGCAAAGGCGCAGCCCCCCGCCGCTCGCACCAGCACGGCGGCAATGTCCCTCAGCAACGCCAGGGCCGCCGAGCCGGCCCGCTCGTTCCAGCTGCGCGGGGAGGAGACGCGGACGGAGGGGGGGTGCGGGTTTTTGAGGGGGCCGAACAGCAGGCCCGCGACCCGCCAGCCCGTACACAGCTACGCCCGCGGTCCACCCTTGTAAGCGACTAGGGGGATGCAAGCCTCGCAGCTCCTGCCCCTGTTTGCCCTCTAGTTCGTTGGAGCGAAACACTAGCCACCCCGCTCACGCGAACAGCCCCGCCATGCCGACCACGTCCAGCAGCGCCACCGCCACCGCCGGCCCCGTGAGCGCCCCCGTGACCCCGCACAGCAGCTGGATCCCGGATCTCAGCTGCCGGCCGAGCGCCATCTGGAAGTACGGCAGCCGGGCCTGCAGGTCGGGGCTGCACAGCTGGTACACCTGGGTGGGGCGGGGGTACACGGACGTTGGACAATTACTGAGTGGTAGCACCGGTAGTACCGGTGTCACCGGTGACACACACACACGCAGGCCCGGCAGCGGGCCCCGGCACCACGCCGGTCGGTGTCTGCCCTGCACAGGCGCCCGCAGCTGCGTCATGGTGGAGACGGGATGAGCCAGAATGGCGCAGGCATTGGTACCACACTGGTCCAACACTGGTACCCCCAGCTTGCCCCACCACCCCGCACGCACGCACCTGCAGGGGCGCCTCCAGGCCCACGAGCAGAAAGGTGCCCTCGTGCCACGCCAGCAGCGGCGCACCGGCCGGGGGGCACACGGACAGCTCTGCGTAGGCCGCCTCGTTCATGAACACCATGGAGCCCTGGCCCGCGTCTGGGGGAGGGCGAGGCGGGGCAGGGGTGAGAATACACGCGAGGGGGTTTAGGTTCAGGTATCCGCGGATGTCAGAACCAGTGCGGACGTCGCACAACACGCCACACAACAGCACCCGTTTGGGGAGCGCCTAGGTAGACGTCCGGGTGTGGAGACAAGGCCGTACGGCCCAATGAAGGTGGGTGCCCGGCGGGGCCGCCCCGCTCACCGCACACGGCCTTGACTGCCTGCAGGCACAGCCCCCCGTACGTGGGCCGCAGCCCCGCCAGCACCACGGAGGAGCCGGGGCCGATGCCGGTGGCGAGGCCGATGCGCATTCGCAGGCCGCGGAGGAGGACCTGCTGACGTGGCCGCGGCATGGGAGGGGTGGGGAGGGTTCATGAGGAGGGGTGGGGAGGGGGCAGGAGGAACGCGCCTATCGGAAGGCGGCAGGCACACACACACACACACCCGTGCGGCCCTGCGTGTGACCTACAGGGTGCCTTGACAGGGTGCTTTGCTGTCAGCCCCACCTGCTGTTGCGCGGCCGGCTCCGCCTTGCCCTTGGTTGCGAGCCGCAGCAACGCACTGGCAAACACCTGCGCCCGGCCCCAGGCCTCGTCGCCAGGTGCCTTGGCGGCGACGCTGCCGCTGCCCGCGCGGCTGACTGTGTCCCAGGGGTCCACGCCTCCACTTGTGTGGCTGCCGCTGGGCTCCGCGGGGCTCAGAGCGGCGGCCCGCGGCCCCGCCCGGCCGCTGCGGCTCAGCTGGTGTGCAAGCACCCGCGACCGCGCAGGGTGGCGGCGGTGCGGACGGGGGACGCCAGGGGCGAGTGCGGGCGCAGCGCCGGCGGCGTGTGCTGCCGGCTCACGGGCAGGTGCAGGTGCCACTCCGTGGGCAGGCTCGAGCACAGCTCGCCGCCCCTGGACCGCTCCTCGTCCACGTCATCAAACGGGTGCTGCGGACCGCCGCCGCCGCCGCCGCCGCCGGTGGGCGTGGCGGCGCCGCCACCGAATCGGCTGCTGAGCGGTGGCAGGCCGCTGCTTGCGGGCCGGGCGTCGCGGGGGCCGCTGGCGCTGTCCGCGGGGCTGCTAAACTGGAAGTTGAAGTTGAGCTGGGGGGCCGTGCTGAGCATGCGGGGCAGCATGAGGGCCTCGCCCGAGCACAGCACGGACAGCACGGGCGCGGCGGGCGTCATGCCAGTCAGCGACGGCGGCCCCTCCAGGCGGTGCGACGCAGGCCGACGCTCCGCCCGCGGGTGGTGGCCGCTGACCGACTGCGCCGCCGCCGCCGCCGCCTCCACCACCTCCCGCAGAGTCACCACGCGGGCCGAGGGGTGGCCCAGCAGCGCCTCGGGCCAGGGCGCCGTGAGGAGCTCGGCCTGGGCAGCCAGCGCAAATGCCGCCGCCGCCTGGGGCGTGTGGAAGGCCTGGGGGGCGGCACGGGCACAGGAGCTGAGGCTCTCAGCTTTCAAGAAGTGTGCACACAAGGGTGCACAGAGGACCAGGAAGCGCAGGTGGAGCCCTGCACGCCGCGGGGCCTCCCCCCGCACGCCCACCAGGATGTATGCGTCCCCCTCAGTGGCCGCCTCAAAGCCGTTGTGCTTTCGGAGCAGCCTGCGGACGGAGCGGGTGGATGCATCGTGGCACGATGTCATGGGGCCACCGGCAAATGCCCCAAGAAGCAGCGGTGCTTGCCGTGGCATGCAGTGACGCGGGTCAGGGAGAGCACACCACTAGGTTGGCCTGGGGGCCTGCTGCTGCCGGCGCCTTCACTCCCCGCTTCCACCACCCCCAGGCCTTCCTGCGTCCGCCCTCACCCCCGCACGATGGTGTCGTGCAGGCGCATGGCTTGCTGCATCACCAGCGGGCTGAGGTCCTCTGGGGTTGGGGGTGGGACAGGGCAGGTGGGGCAGGTGGGGCAGGTGGGGCAATCGGAACGTGCGTGGAAGGGCCCAAGGCGGCGGCGGGCGTTGGACGGTGCTACTCGGGGGGGAACAAGGGGCAGGTGCCGTGCATGCTAGCACACAAGTCCGTCCGGTGTGCCATGCATATGGTCGGGCGACGGGGGCTCACCCCACAGCGGCGTTGAGTCCTGCAGGTCCGTGACCACCAGCGTGCTGAGCGGCCCGTGCACCGGCGGCAGGTGCAGGGCCTTGTGCAGGCCGCAGGGCAGCCACTGCGGCCGGAACCGCGCACCACCCCCACGATCGCGGCCAGCGCCAGCGCACAGAACCCCAACGTGCCGAGCACGGTCGCCAAGATCACGGGGCCCCGGTCCTTGTGCTGCGGCTGTTTGGTCTGGGCGGCTGCCGGACTTGGGGGCTGCTCCTTGGTGGCGGAATCAGCCGTGTAACCCTGATGTGAAGGGAAAAAGAGAGGGTGTTAAAGCTCGTTAGGCCAGCGCGAGCGAGCCAGCCAGGGGGCCGCTGCCGCCAGGGCCGAGGTCCGCCTCGCTGTGCGCAGCCAAGTAAGGCGCCACCACAGCACCTGCAGCGTGTGGTAGGAGCGGCGCAGGCGGGCGTTGCGGTCCGGGTCCTTGAAGTGGCCGTAGATGGCGCTGATGGCCGCCGTGAGGGAGCCCATGATGGTCTCCACGGGGAGCGAGGTGCTGACGGCGGCCACCACCGCAGCCTGAGAGGAAGGGCGGGTGGTGGTGGGAGGTGGGTGGTGGTGGGAGGCGGGGGGCGCGTTACGCGCGCTTCGGGGGCTCTCCTCCGCGCATCTCGCCCGCCGCCCTGCTGCCTGCCCACCTCCTCTGATGAGCGAGTGGTGTCACCCCCAAGCAGGAGTGCTACCACCACCGCCCCCACCCGCCCCCACCCCCACCTGCATGGCCTGCAGCACCTCCACGCCCTCGTGCCGCTGCACACGTACGACCGGGCGTGCCGAAACACACATGTCCCTCTCGCCCCCCCTCCCGCCCCGCACCCACCCCCAACCCCACCTGCATGGCCTGCAGCACCTCCACGGCGGCATGCGTCCGCAGCACCAGCTGCGCGTTGGGGTGCTCCATGGCGGCCACGTAGGTGCGCTGGATGCCGGTGACGTCGGCAGCGTCGAACCCGGCAGCCACGTACCTGCGGCACATGCACACATGCAGGAGAGTAAGGCTGCCGATGAGGCTCGGGACGCACCAAGAGCGAGAGAGAGGCTGTTGTTTGAGACCTGGCGCCGGGCTTGCCAAGCGGTGGAGGATCGGGTGGGTGGGTACAGGGCACGAGACTCACTTGGGCAGGTTGGCGGGGTCCAAGTGCTCGTTGCGAGTGGCGTGCTCCCTCACAGCCGACACCTGAGGATGGCGGCATTGGGGAAGGGGTAATAGCGGTGGACAGACGGGACTGACATGACGGGCGTGCAGAATGAATCCAACTGGCGCCGCCGCCGCCCCCCCGGGCCTCACCGTCAGCACCCGCTCCCAGGCAACCTCGGGGTCCATGGCCCACACGTAGGAGCGGTACGCCGCCAGCTGCTCCGCGGGGCTGGCACGGCGGTTGATGCCCACACTCAGCGCGCCGTAGCCGAGGAAGGGCGCGCGGTTGACCAGCAGCGGCTGACGTGGCGCGGCCGCCAGCATCGACGTCTTGGTGGGTATATCCGCCCCAGCGGCCGCCGCTGCCAGGGCGGGCCTCCTGCACAGCGCCGTCCGTCAGAACGGCTTCCGTCGTGGCGTGTGGGCACGTCGCCGGGGTGCAAGGCTCGAGCTTGCCTGCGTGCGGGGCGCAGTGGAGAAGGCGGCAATTAACGCCAAGGGCTGGCCATCACCGCACCCACTTCCACCTCGCTCCACCAAACCCGCCTTCCTCCTTCCACCACCTCCCCTCTCCGCTCCAACTCTTCTGCCCGCCCCTCGCTGCCACCCGGGCCTCCACCTCGCCCACCCGGGGCCCGGTCCCCTATGCCCTCCTCCATCCAGGCTCCCGCTCCTGCTCCCACCACCACCGCCTCTGCCGCTACCCGCCGCCCCCAGGCGCCCCCAGGCGCACGCACCCGTGGCCCGGTCCAGCACTCGCGTGGCCCCCGGCATGGGCGCCGTGCCGATCCTGCCCCTCAGCAGCTTGGCGCTGGCCAGCATGGCGTGCTTGAAGGCGTCGTTGGGCGCCAGGCTTAAGGCGCAGCGGCCCGCGGAGAAGGCCTCGCTGTCGCCGTTGCAGGGCTGGGCGGGGTCGCTGGGGGCGCCAAAGGCCTTGAGCTGCCTGCAGGGGAAGAGGTGGGGGTGGTGGGGGTGGTGGGGTGGGAGGGATGAGAGGGATGGGAGGGATGGGGGGCCTGATTCAAGCAAGGGCCGTGGGCACGTGGGGGCGTGGTGTACGTGAGCCGCTTCCCCACCCACCCCACCCCACCCCACCCCACCCCACCTGATGACGCTGAGGGCCTCGGCCATGGCGGAGTTGTTGGTGAGCGGGGTCATGGTGGAGGAGTCGAAGGACAGCCCGCTGGCCCTGCCCTGAGCATGCAGCGCGCGGGGGGGCGTGCGGGCAGAGGTGAGGCGGCGGCCAGGGCCACCGCTACCGACACCGTCCACGCACAGGCGTCTACCAAACCTGAGCCGGGCTGAGCTGGGCTGAGCTGCGCCGAGCAGGGCCGATCTTGGCGCACGGCCGCTCGCAGCGGGCAGGCCTCAGCGAGCGCCCACAGCCGCCGCACCTGAGTCACGGTGTGTGGGGACCAGACGGCCGCCAGCGCAAAGGCCGTGTAGGGGCAGGCGGGGGCGTGCGGGAAGCAGAAGCCGTACTCGGGCTGGTCGTCCCCGTCCAGGTCGCTGCCGTGCAGGGCCGCCGCCGTGGCCAGGACCTGGGGCCGACGCCGGGACAGTGAGAAGTCGGCGTGTGAGGTCGAGGGCGGGAGGACGCACGGCTTAGCGCTGTCCCCTTGCAGCGCTCCCTGCACCCCGTCGCTCTCAACCACTGTCCATGCCTAAGCAGCCAGCTGACGCCCCGCTGACAAACACGCTGTGCTGCAAAGCAACAGATAGCACGCGGCAACGAGGGTCGAGGGGCTCACACACCTCGTCCCACGTGTTGGGCACGGGCAGGTTGGCGGCGTCCAGGATGTCCCGCCGGTAATAGAAGAGGAAGAGGTTGCTCGAGTACGGCATGCCGATGACGTGGCTGTCGTACACCGCGGCCGTGAGGCGGAAGAAAGGGTGGATGTCCTGCGCAGTGGCGCCCGCCAAGTGGGCACCATGCCACCTCTCCGCCCTCCCGTCCACACAGAGATTTGCACCAAATGGGATCACCCAAGAACTGGATCCCCGCGCGGTTCTGCCTCGGACTAATAAACAAGCTTGCGCCCAGGCGAGATACCGCCCGCCTCCCCGTGTGCTCCCATGTCGCCCCCACCTGCCACTCCAGGTGGTCGTCGTTTGCTACCAGCGCCTCCAGATTCTGTACGGCAGATACGTACAGGTCGGATGCAGAACGGTTACGTGAGGCGGGAGCGAGCAGCAGCAGCATCGCCATGCACGCAGCTCACAGGCAAGTGAGGTCCGCCACTCCCGACCGCCCTCGCTCCCACGAACCCAAACTGCAGAGATCCACGCATGCTCGTAGTCAAACAAGGCCTGCCTCAACAGCCTCACGCGTAGCACCCCACACCCTACACCCTACACCCTGCCCCCTCCCCTCCTCGCCCCTTCCTGCACCTGCAGTACGCCGTACGTGTCTGCCAGCGTGGAGATGGTCATAGGGTTGAGAGCCCAGCCCTGGAAGCTGCCGCCGGTGGAGGGGGAGGCGGCCACGTCGCCTGAGGGAAGACCCGTACGGAAGGGGTGGAGCGTAAATATGAAAGGGTTTGAGGTACAGGACGATGCGCTCCGCCGTTTCCAAACTCGGGAGCTCTCGCGGATGCATGCGCCCGCCCTGGCGCCCTCCCGTTGAGTGCGGTAAGATCACACAGCTGTACGGCAGTATGACTCACGCAGCAGCGTGTCGTCCCAGGCATCAAAGTCCATGGTGCTGGGGGCGGAGGGGGAAGGGGAGATGGGGGGGGAGGGGAGGGGGGACGGGGATCGAGGGGAGCCAGCGGAAGGGGTGGCGGCAGCGCACGTGCGGGTCCAGGGCTCGTGTTCAGGGTCGGGGCCCATGCTCAAGGCCAGCCAGCCGGCCCAGTCGCTAAGGCATGTCCGCATAGCGACCCTCGACGGTAGCTGCGGGGTTGCCCCCCCCACACACCGGTGGCGCAGTCCCGCGCGTACCTCACTGCTCGGAGGCGGGCGGGTGGGGCCGCGTTGCGGGGGAGGGGGCATGCCGGGGCATGTGGGCCGGGGTTCAGAGGGTTTAGATAGGGGCTTCCAGACGCAGCGCTTGTTTACATGTCTCCCCCAGTAAAAACCACTCCCCACCTCCTGGATTCCGAGGTGCGCTGCTGCCCCTCTCAGCGGTCCCGCGCTGTCGCAGCGCTGCACTGCGCGCGCTTACTAACAAGCCCTTGCCCTCGCCATCCCCGCCGAGGCTCGGATTCCGCGGGCACGCCCGTTCGGTTGAGGTAGCCCTCGACGTCGCTCGACAGGGAGGCGGGCGCCGAGGGCTGACTGGCCAGCAACAAGCGCAGCTGCGGGTGCAGGCGGAGGGGCGGGGGATGCGGCAGGGTTTGGAGGAAAACGGCGCGCGTTCAGGCTTCAGGACCGAGCGAGGCCTTGCAAGGCACTGCAACCGGCCCCGTTCCCCGTCTGCCCTCCTCTCCCCCGTGCCCCTAGCGTCCACGCATGCCCTCCCCGCAGGCCGCAGCCCCCGTCCGCCGGGGTGCAGCCGCTGGGCCCCCAGTTAGGTCCTGTGTACTACCGTAGTAAGCGGCGGTCTTGCGTTGCGTGCGGGGTGGCACGCGAACAGTCAGGCTGCCCTTACACTGTACTACCGCTCCCCGCAAGACCTGCATTTGCCCACCTTAGGCAGCCTCAGCTCGGCGACACAGCTAAAGAGTACCGTGTCCACAGCTGCATGCGTCTCCTCATGCTCATGCGCAGCCCCGCACCTGCAGGCGCACGTACAGGTGAGCCAGTCTCGTCAAAGCACATACTGCATAGCGCCGGAGAAGCGGGACGCGACGCCGAGCGCCCCCCCGCCCACCGAGATGGGTCCAGCGTTTGCAACAGACGAGGCAGACACGCCTCTGCGACGTCCTCGCCCTGTCCGCCGATCACATGGACACCGAGTGCCAGTAACGCTACCAGGCAGAGCTGTCTCTGGAGTATGTCAGCGCGACGCGCCATGCCCCCGGCCTTGCTAGTACCCCCGCCGCACGGGATACTGGAGCTATGGCATGCTCGCTGTTGAGTGTGTATGGAATAACGTGTTGTGTAATAAAGAAGAGCAGAAACCTGTTTAAGGGACTGCCTGATCCTGACCTTCGACCGCCGTCATTCCCCTCACGCGTCCCCTCGCCGCTTGGCAGGCTGATAGCGCTCGTCTATTCCTTTGGGCGTTGGCTCTGCGAGTTTGCTCCGTACGGAGGAGATTGCCCGTGGTCGTTGGGAGGCCGAAGTCGCGCCTATGCCGTTGACTCATCTGTTCTCGCTTGAGCACTTGCTAAGCTTGCACAGCAGGCAGTGCCAAAACCTCTGGGACTTGGTGGCCAAAACGCTCGTCCAGGCCTCCGTCCACGTGGGCACGCAGCCACCGCTCCACGCATCCCTCGGCCGCCGTTTCGGTCTAAAGCAGCTGCTTCAGACCCCGCAGCCCACAACCTCACGCAAAGCCCGCAGCCCACAAGCCCCATGCCCACAGAAAAACGCCGGGTTACGCCGCTCGTCAAACCTTGCTCCAGGTCAGCGCTGCCATGCACGCCTTGCCAATCAAGGGCAACCCGTCCGCAACAGTGCCCCCAGCCGCCGAACAGCCTCAAGCAAGCTGGGCTGTCGACCCCCCAGCCCTCAAACCCACAACCGGGACCAAAACAACGCCGCTCGTCCAACCTCGCTCCAGTCAGCGCTGCCATGGGCGCCTCATTCAGGTCGGCCCCGTTCCGGCCCTGTTCCGGCCGTGTCCGGTGCGGTTACGTGACCCTGCCCACCGCCCCCAAACCCCGCTGCCTGCCTGCCACGCCCCGGTCCTTGGCTACGGGTCGGCAACTCCCCGTCAACCCGAGCCGTCAACCGCAACCCCGTCTCCCTCCCCCTGTGTACGGAACCGCACTCGCCCCCTGCTCTGCTACTGCCATGCCATTGCCGAAACACGGGAAGCACGTCACCGGCACGCCTGCAGCCTGCAGCCTGCAGCCTGCAGCCTGCAGCCTGCAGCCTACAGCCTGCAGCCTGCAGCCTGCAGCCTACAGCCTACAGCCTACAGCCTACAGCCTACAGCCTACAGCCTACAGCCTACAGCCTACAGCCTACAGCCTACAGCCTACAGCCTACAGCCTACAGCCTACAGCCTACAGCCTACAGCCTACAGCCTACAGCCTACAGCCTACAGCCTACAGCCTACAGCCTACAGCCTACAGCCTACAGCCTACAGCCTACAGCCTACAGCCTACAGCCTACAGCCTACAGCCGACAGCCGACAGCCGACAGCCGACAGCCTACAGCCTACAGCCTACAGCCTACAGCCTACAGCCTACAGCCTACAGCCTACAGCCTACAGCCTACAGCCTACAGCCTACAGCCTACAGCCTACAGCCGACAGCCTACAGCCGACAGCCGACAGCCGACAGCCGACAGCCGACAGCCGACAGCCGACAGCCGACAGCCGACAGCCGACAGCCGACAGGCGGCGGACCCTTCACCGCACGAGCCTACCGCCAGCCCACCGCACCTGCAGCTCCGCCGTGTCATGGACGCCCCGCCCCTGCCCCCAGCTCTGTCCGCTGCAGCTCGGGCCCACGCGTGGCCGTCGGCCCCCGAGGGAGATGGGGGAAGCGTGCGGGCGGGGGCTCCAGGCGGCAGCCGCCCACACGCGTCCTCACAGCCACCGCCCCGGGTCCGCCGGCTGCACCTGTCGCTACCGCCGCCGCCCAGCGCCGCCGCCGGTCCCTGGCGGCGCGCCGCAGCGCCGTCGCTCCGCACCCGCACCCACACGCGCCCCCGCCTAGCGGCAGAAGCCGCCCCTGCCGCTGCCGCCGCCCAGCCCGCCGCCGCCCAGCGCCGCCGCCCGCTGCGCCGCCGCCAGCGCCCGCGTGCCACCCGGCTGCGGCCGCAGCAGCAGGCGCCCGAAACAGCGCTGCAGCTTGGCGCGGGTGGCGGCGGCGGGGGGCTGCGTGGCGTCGTCGGGGACCGCCAGCTCGGTCAGGGCCTGAGGGGCGGAGGGTTGGGGGTGGAAGGGGTGGGAGGAAGGCAAGGTGCAGGGGTCTTCAGGGAGCAAGGGGCGTGAAGTTGGCATTGTCAACCGCCCGTGCCAGTGTAAAGTACTCCCCTCGCCCCTACCCGCAGCCCCACCTTGCGTATGGAGCGCAGCAGGCCCCAGTGCTCCTCCGACAGAGGCGCCAGCGGAGCCCCGCCGCCGCCGCCGCCACCACTCCCCATGCCGCCGCCACCGGCGCCGCCACCGCCTCCCGCCAGGCCGCCGCCGCCGCCTCCCCCCAGCAGGAAGGCCCCCGGCTCTGCGTCCGCCGCCGCCACCGCCGCCGCCCGCGCCGACAGCCACAGTGCCGCGGCCTGCAGCGGCCGCCGCAGGGGGTAGGCCAGGACCACCTGGGGAGGGAGGGAGGGGGGCGGGGACATGGAGGGGTGGCGTAGGACAGATGCCTGCTTTCAGAAGCCATAAAGCATTGGCGTGGGCCCCGCGCGATTGCCGAGCGGGCTGCATGTTGGTGTCGCCCGCAGGCCCCGCAGGCCCCCCATGCACCCCACACCCGGCCATCACCGCACCCTGGCTGCCAGGTCCCACCACGCCCACTGGCGTTTTACCAGGACCCTGCGTCCCTGCCCCCTGCCCCGCCCCCGCCGCCCCCCCCCCCCCACCTGGCTCCTGAACAGCTGCAGTCCCTTGTTGGTGAGGTGCGGGGCGGCCAGGGGGGCCTCCCCCGGCCGCGCCGCCGCCCCCGCCAGCTGCCGCTCGGCCTCCACGCGGGCGGCCAGGGGGGCGCACCACACCACCCACACCTGGCACAGGCGGGGGGGGGCAGGGCAGGGGGGAGACGGGCGGGGAGCAGGAGGGGCGATGAAGGGGTTAGGTAAGTTTACTAGGGTATAGGAGCGTCGGTAGCAAGCGGTTAAAGAGGGGGTGGACTTGGTTGACAGGAGGTGGAGTGCAGAGGTTGGGGGGGGGGGGCGTGCTAGGCAAGTGTGCCCAGCAGCATCGCATGGGGGTGGGTCGGTCGGCGGTTGGGATGAGAGGATGAAGGATAATCAGGACAGGACCGGTCAAGGGAAGAGCCCCCGCTGAACCCCCTCCCACCCCCCTCCCTTACCTCGAGCCAGCGCCGGTACAGCCCCCACCAGCGCAGCAGCTGCCGCCACAGCTCAAGCCCCAGCTCCACCGCAGCGGGGGGCCGCGCAGTCGCCGTCGCCACCCCTGTGCTCCCCCCTCCGCCGCCTCCCCCTCCAACCGCTCGCCTGACCTCTGCGTCGGCGTCGCCCGCGCCCTCCTCCGCCAGCTCCACCACCTCCCGCATCTCCTCCTCCTCCAGCCACCACCCTCCGCCCCCTACCCCGCCACCCCCACCCCCTCCACCCTCTTCTACTTCCGTCCTCCCTAGCTCTGCTGCCGCCCGGCCCGCTCCTTCCCCTGCTCCGCCCCCGCCGCCGCCCCCCCGCTGCCCCGGCCGCGCCTCCGCCAGCGCCAGCGCCCCCCGCGTGTCCCCCCGCCGCAGCAGCTCAGCGAACGTGGCGGCGTAGCCCCCGCCGCCGTACACCACCTCCCCCCGCAGCACGGGCACGTGACTGGCGCCGCCGCCAGCCGTGGCGGCTGCGGGGCTGGAACCGGCGGCCTGGGCGGCTGAGGCCCCGGCCCCGGCCCCGGGGGCCCCGGCCCGTGAGGATGGCCCCGGGTAGGCAGCGGCGGAGGAGGAGGGGGTGGGGGCGACGGCGGTGGTCGGGGCCAGGCACCAGGGCGCCAGCACGGAGGAGGAGACGGCTGCTCCCGAGGTGTCGGGGTCGGGGTCGCCCGTTGGAGCGGGGCCAGAGGCGCCAGAGGGGGAGGGGGGGCAGGCGGCCGCCAGTGCGGCCTTGAGCGCCGCCGCCTCCTGCGCAGCTGCGGCGGAGGCCAGGCGGTCGCGGATCTCGTCGGCCCTGGGGGGACGGGGGGGGGGAAGGACACGGGTGGGATGGAGGCTGAGGCGCGCAGGACATGTGGGCACCGTACCGCAGCCATGTGGATGCGCGCGAACACGTAATCAACATCATTCGCTCCCCCCTCTTGCTCCTTACTCCCCCACCCTCCCCCCCCCCGTCCCCCCCCCCCCCACCTGCTGGCCATGAGCCCCGCCACGCCCTCGTACAGCTGCAGCCACTGGCCCGCGCCCGCGCCTGGGGGGGGGGGCGACAGGGGGTGTGGGGTAAGGGGAGGGCAATGACAGGAGGCGGTGAGCGTGACGACGTGATCCTGAGTCAGGCCTGGTCACAGGGCTTCCCCTTTACCTCCTCGCCCTGCCCCCGCCCCCGCCCCTCCACCTGCGCTGCCCGGCTCCCCACCCCCTACCCCCCGAGGTGCCCCCCCCCCATCCCCGCCCCCCACCTGCGCTGCACAGCTTGCCCACCATGGCCTGCACCCTCACGGCGTTGAAGCGCTCGTCCACCTGGGGGGTGGGGGCGGGGCAGTTGGCAAAGGGAGTGAGGCAGAGACGCAAGGGGACACGACATAGGCCACCGGGGAGGGGTGCGAGCCAGCCCCCAGCCCCGCGCTCACTGCACATGCCCCTCCTCCGAGGCGTACAGCGTAAGCACCCTTTCCTCCCCGTCTTGTCAGCCCCCACGCTCTGAGGCCCTTCTCCCGGCGGCTGTCATAACCAGGACAGGCTTCGTAGCGCCACTACCCCCTCTACTTCCCCCGCCCCATGCCCTCTGCCTGGGCCCTTCTCAGATGAGGGCTGTCTGGAGCACCTAAGCCCCTTCCGTCACCAACCCCACCCCTCCCAAGCTCGCCTGCAGGGCGGTCCGCGAGCGCCCCCCCTCCCACAGCTGGTCCACGTGGCTGATGCGCCGGGGCCGGGAGGGGGGCGGGGCGGCAGGGGGGGCGGAACCCGCGTCCGCAGCTGGGGCGGTGCCGCCTGGGCTGCCCAGCGCTGCCATGGCGGAAGCGGTGCCGTCAGCGGCCGAGGCCTGGTCCTGCCCCTGCTCCTGCGCCTGCTCCGCTGCTGCTTGCCCCTGCTGCCCCTGTGGCCCCGGTGCCTGCCCCTGCCCCTGCGGCCCCGGCTGCCCCTGGGCGGCTGCGGCCTGCTCCACGGCCAGCCACAGCGAGGCAGCCGCCTGCAGGGGGGGGGGGAGAGGGGGGAGTGTTTGTTGCGGAGCGGGATCGCGAGGGGGGCAGGCGGGGCAGGCGCGTGGTACAAGGGGCACCCGGGGCCTGGAGCTGGAACCTGCACTGGTGGAGAGCGCCGGAAGCCTTGAGGCCTCTGGGCCGGGTCCGCTCGCCCCCCCCCTCCCCACCCGCCCGCCCCGCCCCACCTCGACCACGTACTCGAAGCCCTTGCGCAGCGCCATGAAGCGAACCGCCACCTGTAGGTGGTGGCGGTTGGCGGTTGACCGTTAGTCCCCGTGGTTTGCCGGTGGGGCTTGTGAGCCGCTAGCACCGTGAAACCCCGACCCCGCCTCCCTTGTCAACATCCGGTTGCGTCCCGGCCTCTGCCTGCCACTGCCTCCTCCCTCCCCTCTCCCAGCCACACTCCCCTCCCCCTCCCCCCCCACCGAGGTGAGGGCGCACGTGGTCTTGTACGACAGCATGCGGGAGCGGGGGTGGTCGCAGCCAGGGGGCGGGCGCAGCAGCGGGCGGCCGGCGTGGGGCGGGCAGTGCCAGGTGCCGTTGGGGGAGTGGAGTGAGGCCAGCTCGAACCACAGCTCGTTGCTGCACGGGGGGCAGTGGAGGCAATGGGAGCGGGGAGGGGTGGTGGTGAGGGTCAGTGCGCGTAGGTGCAGCTCAGTGCTTGACACACTTTTCTCGCACCGATAACCTCACCTGCTTCACCAGCCGCCTCCCCCAGCTCACCTGAGACGCTTCTCCCCCTCCACCTCCGTTGCCCTTACCCTGCTTCCCGCCACGCCCTACCCTTGCTTGCCCTCCCACCAGCCCCTCCATCCTCCCCAACCAGGCCCCACACCCCTCTGCCGCCGATCCCCTCCCCCGCCGCTTCCCGCCACGCCCTATCGTCCTGGGCCCTCCCAGGCTCCCCTCCCCATCAGTCGCCCAATCAGCCCCCACCCAACCCCACCCCACCTGAGCGCCACCACCCCCAGCCAGTGGCGGCACACCAGCGCCGCTCGCACACAGTCCCCCACGTCCCGCAGCTGGGACAGCACCAGCAGGAGGACCTGGGGGTGGGGGGGGGTGGGGGTGGGGGGGGGGGGGGGGTGGAGGTGGAAGGGGAAGGAGGTGCAGGGATGAGGGAGAGGGCGACAGTGGGATGTTGAGGATGGGCCGGATGTTTTGATGAACCCTCATCGCCACAGCTGCAGCCCGCTGCCCGCCTCCGCCGGTCCCACCTCCGAGGGGATGGCGTCGCCGCTGATGGCCGCCGCTGGGGCGGGCCGGGGCCCACGGGTGCCGGCAGCGGCCCCTACGCAAGCAGCTGGAGGCAGTGCGCCTGCTGACGTGGAGGGACCCCCTCCCGGCTCGCCCCGGAGCCCGCTGGGCTGGGACAGCGGTTCGGGGACGGGGTGGGCAGGCCCTGGGCCCCCGCTGGCTCCGTGGCCCTCCTCGCCCGTCGCCTGGGCCGTTCCCGGTCCAGCCCCATCCTCGCCCCCGTCCTCCGATTCGAGGTCCTGCGGGGGTGCAGCTACTTGATCAGCAGCGCGACGCGGGAAGGTCCGGGACCACCCAAGCATCGGGGATGGCCAGCGTTGCCCAACAAAACCCTGACCGACACGCGATGTCCTCGCGCTCATCTGGACTGCAGCTTCCAGTCCGCTTACATCCAGGTCGGCAGCCCAGTCCTTGCCATGGTCGGCACCTGCGCGAGTCGCTCCTCCGCCACCGACTCGGCCCCCGTCCTCGCCATGGCTCTCTACTTGTACCTTCCAGGACGGGAAGTCGAACGTGAGGGACATCGTCGCGTGCTGGCGGGAACTCAGTGCATGACGCAGGTATGTGCGAGCAAACTGCGGGTCGCGAGCAGTTCACAGCGGTGCTGCAATGTAGTATAGGCGAGCTGCACATAGGCTTTGCAGTGCAACCCTAATCGGTCGTTGACACGCTGGCACGACGTGCACGCACACCCGCCCTCTCGTTCAGACCTTCGTGACCTTGCTCGCCCTCTCTTCCGCCCCCCCCTATCTCAGGTGGGGGGCGGCGCTTCACATTGATCACAAGTGGGCCAACGCGCTCTAGCGGGACTGGCGGCCGCCTGCACGCACAACACCGCGGGCCTCGACACCAAGAGCCAGGAAAGTACCGTTTGCGCGCGCGGCTGCCCCTAGGTTAGCCCCTGCCTCGGCGATGCGCATTGCTGGCACCCTGCCTTCTTCTCTCGCGTCGCGACAGCGCGCTCAGCTGACTACGCTGCACGGCCCCTGCGAGCACAAAACCCCCCCTATCTCCCCCTCCCCCCCCCCCTACAGCATACGCAGCAAACCGGACGAAGCCTCGCCGCCGCTGCCCCATCACCGACAGCCCGGCCCTCGCCTCCGTGCCTGGCGCCCAGCCCGTCGTCCCCACCCGGCCATCCCTCGGGCCCCAGCCCTCCCGCCCTCCCGTGCCTGTGCCTGCGGCTCTGCCGCCCTCCCCCAACCGACGCGCTCAGCCAACGCCTCAGGTCCCACCCTCAGCGGCACACGCCTCGCACGTCCCTGTCGCGTGGCACGCTCGCACGGCTTCTTCACCGTCGCCAGCCACCAGCTCCAGCCGCAAGGCCAGCGCGTCCAGCCCTCCGCAGCTCCGTGAACGCAGTATCGACCGGTCGGTGCGGCCAGCGTCTACGAGCGCAGCTGCCTCAGACTACGCTACTTCCCACTTCCCACCCACGTGACGCTCTTCGTCTCCCAGCCGCCGGCTCCCCGCTCCCGCTGGTTTCCTCCCGGGCCTCGTATTGCCCTAGGTCCCAAAACTACCTTTCTCCTGCCGCTTCACTCCTAGACGCACGGGTTTTGGGAACGGGTATCTTCCTGGTGGCATCTTCCGCCTCGTACGTCAGTATGGAGCTCAGTCTTCAAGCAGCATTCCGCAGCCGGCTTCTTTCCCCCAGCTCGCATTTGCACACACCGCACTTTAACGCTCGACTAGCCCCTGTAGCTGACTCGTCGTCTTCGTCTACGCCACCTGCAGGTGCGCGCTCGCGCATGATGACCATAGACGACTGGCACGCTTCACGGCTGGGGGCTTCTTCAAGCGGCTCAGGAAAGTGCTATTCGCGCCAGTCTCCCATAGGACCTGTATCAGCCTGCTAGACGTATCCGGCACAGCTCTACACCGTCAACAGCAACAGCAAGCCGGTTACTCTAGCGTAGCCGTTCTCAGCCGCACCCCCGACTACATCTGCTGCGCATACCGCTCCGTGTAGTGCTAGATAGCCCTGTTGCTAGTGCACTGTATGGAGGCTATGCCCCCCGACCCCCCCTACAGCAAGTAGGGGGGGCTGCGGATAGTTGCCGACCAGGGCAATCGTTGCATTTGCTGGCCTTGCTTTTCGCGTAACTCGTCTCCCGTGTCTCCTTTCCCCCCGCCTACAGCAAGTAGGGGGGAGGGGGAGATGGGGTGGGGCGGAAGAGATGGCAAGTGACAAGTTTAGAGGCTTCTGAAGGCCCTCACGTGTGCACACCAAGCAGTTCCCGACCCCTCCCCATACACATCAAGCCCCCGGCGCTAAGCCTTGCCGCTTGTGCAGTACTCGGAGGCCATGTACCTTGCGATGGCATGCTGAGATCCAACATGCAATATGCACAACCGCCGATCAGGGTACCGTGCACTGCTGGGTTGCTCGAGGCCTGCTTCTGATTATCCCCCTAAATGTCCTCGACTCTTGGCGCTGGCAGAGGGACGGGTTGCTGGCAAGAGCTGGCTGTCGCCTCAAGTGCGCTGTCGCCTCCGCACCAGTCCCGTCCGTGTGTCGCTCATGGAGACGTCACGCCCGAGAAGGGCAGGCACAGGGGTCAGGGGCCTTTCCACACGCAGCCGTTACAACCGCGGACACATGGCCCTGCACCCAACCCAGCACTGGCCGCCGGTTTACTCGACGGTCTTGATGATGTCCGAGTCACCTGGGGGGCAGGGAGGAGGGGAGCACGACGGAGGAGAAACGTGAGGTCAGATACGCCTGACATACATCCTCAACATCTGCACGCCCTCCACTTCCACGCCGGAGGACCCCGCACTCGCATTCCCGCCCCTGCCAAGCCTTGCAACCCCACAGCCCCGGCACGCCCCTTTCCCCCGCGCCCTGCTCCCCTCCCCCAGCGCCTCCGTCCCCCCGCCCACCGGGGTCGGTGATGGCCAGCACGCTCACGCGGTAGTACTTTCCGCAGGCAGTGCCGAGGTCGACGTTGTCTGCACGGGGGTGGGGGGAGGAGTGGGTGAGCAGGTGCATGCAGGCAGCATCTCGCCCGTGGAGGCGATCCCACAGACCCAGGGCATGTGGGTTCGCCAAGCTCCGCCTTTGGCAGCATTGCGATCCCTGGGTGGTGGCTGTCTGCTGCGTTGAGCTGCACCGCCCGTCCCCCGCAGCGCCGGGGACTCACTGCCACCGTAGTGGTGCACGCCGGTCTTGGCAAGCATGGCGTAGTACTCCACCTCCGACTTGCGGACGGCCGGGCAGTTGTTGCAGATGATGACCAGCTTGGCTGCACGGCAGGGGAGGGCGAGGGGGTGACGCACAAATGTGCAACCCAAAGCCGCTAGGGGCGTAGGGGGCTCTGGGGGAATCGTGCCGACCGCAATGGCGGCTAATCTTTGCGGCAGAGCGACCGACTCACCCTTGCCCGAGCGCAGAGTCTTCAGGCAGGTCTTGTAGCCCAGAGTGTACTTGCCACTCTTCATCACCAGCGCGAGACGCGCATTGATGTTCTCCTGGGTCTTCTTCTGCGGGTCGCCAAGACACGCAACCGAGGCTCAAAGCGCGCCGCTCCAGCTGTTGCTGCGTCCTTACTTGCCAGTAGAGCTCCTCTCCTAGTCCTAAGGGCTACGCACCGTCTTCTTAGCAGGAGCGGGGGCCATTTTTCCTGGTGTTTTGCCTCCTTCTCAGCCTGGATGGAAAAAAAGAGTGCGGCGGTCCCAGCCGTCAGCCACGGCGCTAGAGGAGCGAGACACGCCGGGCGGCGCTGCACGGCGGCCGAAGCCGCCGGCAGCGCTCATCCCGACGGCCGGTGTGTGCTGCCTAGGCTGCATGTTTGGGACCGACCTTCCAGGCTCCAGAGGACTGTGTAACGAGTGCGGGAAAGGGGGTTGGCACGGCGAGTCGCTCCCCTTTTGCCCCGCGGTCGCGACAAACTGCATTGGGTACGACAGTCCGGGCAGCAGAGTCACCGGGCGGAGCCGAACGAGGCACGGAAGGATAGGCGAGCGCTTGTAGACGACATATCGAACCAGCATTGTGGGAAAGAGCGCTCGCGAGCAACCTACAGACCCGGCTTCGAGAGGCCTCGTTGACTGGCCATTTGCGATACAACTAGGCTCCGTCTAGCACGTTAGAAGCCGCAAGTCAACTACCGAAATTCAGGGCCGCGGACTCAGCGACATGCTGCATTCGCTGCGCGAAAGGTCGCGGTAACCCTGCCGAGGGGCCATAGGGGCCTAGCATCTCCACAACGTCGCCGGGGGACAGCGGGGAGTCATGTCCCTGGCGGAGACCCTGCACCATGTGCTGGCGCAGCCCGCGGATGCCAGCCGCGTCAAGCAGCTGCAGACGGTCCACGAGGCCATCACAGCCAGCCTGGCGGGCCAGCAGCCGGGGGCCCGCGTGGGCCTTGAAACACTGGTGAT
The DNA here is from genome assembly GCA_016858145.1 of Edaphochlamys debaryana. Classification (NCBI taxonomy): domain Eukaryota; kingdom Viridiplantae; phylum Chlorophyta; class Chlorophyceae; order Chlamydomonadales; genus Edaphochlamys; species Edaphochlamys debaryana. The sequence goes on from JAEHOE010000044.1 coordinate 493,006, forward strand.
GTGCGCCGAGGCGGCCCTCAAGGTAGAGGGGTTGGGGGTTGGGGTGGGGTGGACACACGTGGGTAGGGCCCGGGGTGTTGCACGGGGTGCCAAGGAGGAGGGCGTGCCACGAACGGGCAACTCCGCAGCCCGGCCGTCACACCAGCATCCTGGCATAGCAGGAGTGCCGCACAGGTGCTCGGGAAGGGTTAACTGGCATTGGGGGCATTGGGGACAAGGGGCCGGCACCGGGCTGCGGCCCCTGTGGCTCTCGCCGGCTGTTGTGCCCGGTGTGGCAGCGCTGTGCCTGACTGGGCCCGCCAGACTGAGCCTGTGCGCGGTGCGCTGCGGGGAGGTTGGGGAGGGGGCAGGCCCTGAGGGGCCACGTCCTTCTGGGGCAGTGCCAGAACAGGACGAGGGCTGCGGGCGGGGGCGGGGCACACTCCGCGTGGCCAACCAGGCGGGCTGCGGAGCCTGCAGCGGCGTTGAGTGGCGTTGAGCCGTGTGGTCGGAACCTGACGGCATGGGCTACCGCAGCTCACGTGGCCGTACAGCTGGCGGTCCGTACAGCACGGCGTGTCCTTGTCAGGGGCGTGTACGGCTGCACGGGCGGCAGGCGACACGACAAAGCGCTCACGGGCAGGGCCAAGCGCGGGCGAGCAAGGCCCCAGCCCCACCCACACATACACACAGCGTATCCCCCTCACCCCCCCCCTTCTCCTCCCTTCCAGGTTGGCAGCCTGGACGTGGCGGCGGACTGCCTGGAGCGCTACTTCCTGGAGAGCAGGAGGTGTGTGTGGTGTGTGTTCAGGGCTGCTCGTGTAAAGGCCAGGGAAAGCGTAGGCGCGGTAATTAGGCGGCCGGTCGTAGATACGGAACCGAAAGCCCTGGGGGTCCGAAGCCCGACCCATCCCGACCCATCCCGAACCCGTTACGTTTGTGTCACCGCTGGAGTCGCGCCGGAGCCGTAGTGTAGCTGGTAATAGTGAGGTAGACTAGAGCTGGTGCGGCCCGCCGGCGGCGCAGAAGGGAACAGCAAAGCAAGCAGACATGCGGACCGAGCAGCCCGCGAAGCCGAAGCCCGCCCTGAACGAAACAATCCCGTTTCTCACCTAAGACAGAAGGGTCGAAGGTGGCGCCACCACGGAGGCAATGCGGAAAGTGGGGAATGGGCCAAGAGGGGTGTCAATAGCCGAGGAGGCAGCTGAAGCGCAAGAGAGGAGGAGAGGCGGAATACACGAGCGACCACCGGCGGGCAGAGAGGGAGGGAAGAGGCGGGACCGGGGTGGTGAGGGGCGGGGGCCGGGGTACGGCAGCAGCCCATGGGGAACCCGGGACGCGTGCGTGGGGAGAGTGGTGCCGCGCGGCAAGGGACTCCGAGTGAGTTCCCCACATGCCGCGAAGCCAGGGCCCGTCCCCGGCGGGTGGGCGGGCCGGGCATGCGGGTGCGGAGTGGGTGGGTGACAGGGTTCCGTGCGTCGGCGGTTCCGTGTGTGTGGTGTGTGTGTGTGGGGGGGGGGGCAACACGCAACAGGAGGGGAGAGGAGTAAAGGGACGAGTAGGCAGAGGCTGGGGAGCGGGAGCGCGAGCGGGGCCAGGGGTCTCGGCTCTTGGGTGCATTGCTGTGGCGAGCCTGGGCGGCGCTGGCCCATCTCCCCAGCCACCCCCCCCTTCACTCCCCCTCTCAGGTACGGCCCCGGCATGTCCCCCGTGGAGCTGCGCAACCAGCACCTGGTGCGGGCGCACCTGGCGCGGGGGGCGCTGGCGTCGGAGCGGAGCAAGGGGCTCAAGGTGGGGGGGTGGGGGGGGGGGGGAGAGGAGGGAGGGGCGTTTGTTGCTGAGCGGGATCGCGCCGAGGCCAGGGAAGCATAGTATAGCGAGGGGGTGTGGCGGGGAGAGGGAGGGGCGGGAGGAGGGAGGGGCGGAGAGGAGGAGGGGCGGAAGGAGGGGGGCTCTCGTCTCCAGCAGGGAGCCGACGGAGGGCGGAGCGGGAAGGGGCGAGGGAAGGCAGGACTGCAGCTGGGCAGGGTCGTTCTGGGGGGGCCGGGTGGAGGCTGAGGGGGAGCGGCGTAGAGACGGGGGTCAAGGTGGGGGGTGCCGGGAGCGGTGCGTGTGTGTGTGGGGGGGGGGGGGGCATGGTCCATGGAGGGGGTTTTGGGTGGGCGAGGGGAAGCCGGCGAGGAGCACAAGAATGGCGAAGGCTGACCGACCGAGATCTGGACCCACTTTCTGGGCAAGGGCTTAGCGGCCCCGCAGGGGCCGGCGGGGAGGCGGCGGTCGGCACCCATACCACGCCCATGCCACTCCACCCACTTCCACCCCTCCCCGTTACCCCCACCCCCCCCACCCCTCCCCGTTACCCCCCCCCCCCCAAACCCCAACCCCAGGGCAAGGCGCTGGTGGACGGCACCCTGGAGGCCGTGTCCCACGTGATGGCGGGGCTGGAGGTGGCGGCAGCCAACCCCAGGTGGGGGCGGAGGGGGGCCTGGGGGGAGAGGACGGGGAGGCTGTGGGACGGTGCGCGGGTCGGGGGTTGGCTGGAGGCTGTAGGGGGTATGGGGAGGAGGAGGGGAGGGGCCAGGGCGCCGGCTCGTTGCCTCCCCCTCTCCAACCCTCCTTCCCTCCCCCTTCCCCGCTTATCAGCTTCAAACACCCCCTCCCCCCCCCCCCCCCCAGGTACCAGTTCCTGGTGTACAACGCCTCCGTGCACCACTGGCGCGTGGCCGCCCCCCTGCACCGGGAGGGGCTGAGGCACCACCTGCTGGGCTCCACGGAGAGGGTGGTGCAGGTGGGGGGGGAGGGTATGGGGGGGGGAGGGGGAGGGGAGGCGGAGAGGGGGGGGGGCGATGAAGGATACGGACAAGGGGGCCTGTAAGGGTTTCACAAGAGGGGGTACAGGGTGGTGAGGTGGTTGCTAGGGAATGGAGGGGAGCGGGAGAGTCGGAGGCACGCTCGCTACACTCCCCCCCCCCCTCTCCCAACCCAACCCACCCACCCCCATGCCAGGCCCTGGACAAGGTGCCCGGTCACGAGGAGTGGAAGGTGCGGTGCTACACCGCCCTGGCACTCTGCCACTCGGACGCGGGGGCGGCGGCGGCGGCGGCAGCGGCCGCGGCGGCGGCGGCGGCGGGCGGCAAGGCGCCCGGCGGCAAGGACTCGGGCGCCGCCGCCGCCGCTGGCCACCACGAGGAGGCCGCCAAGACCCTGCAGCGGGCCTACGACACGGCGGGGGCTGCCAAGCTGCTGGAGTTGCAGAGGGAGGTGGCGAGGCTGCAGGTGGGGGCGTGGGGGGGGCGGGGTGGTGGTTTGGGAGCGTTTCCTCCGTTCTTCAGGGTTCTATTATGTTATGGCGGCCTGCAGTGCCTGGCCGGGTTGGTGGTGCACTGGGCGTAGCTTACAGCCTGCGACCTACATGCGTACAGCCCCGCCTTCCGCCATCCGCCCATTCTCCCCCCTCCCACCCCACCACACCCCTCCCCCCCAGGTGCACCTGTCCACGCTGGTGGCTGCGGCCGGCGGCAAGGCGCCCAAGGCAGCGGGGGGCGGCGCCGCGGGCGGGGGTGCGGGGGGCGCTGCGGGCAAGAAGGGCGCCGCCCCCCCCGCGCTGGACGAGGAGGGGGCCATGCGCCTCATCCAGGCGGTGCTGACCGGCAGGTGCGCGCCCGTGCTTTTGGGGGGGGGCTTTTAGTAGGGCTCGCTAGCGGCGGGGCAAGAGCAAGGGACCCAGTGTATGAGTCGCAGGGTGTGAGTCCCCTCCCCCGCTACCGGGTCTGCTCACTTTCAAGCGCCTCTCCTCGACTCCCACCTTACCCCACCCACCCACCCGCCCACACAGGCCCGACCGGGCCGCCGCCGAGGCGCAGCTGCGCGACGCCGTGGGGCGGGTGGACCCCAAGGGCCCCGACGGCCCCGTCAAGGGGGCGCTGCTGCGGCCCGTGTCCAGGGCGGCGTGGGCGGCGGCGCAGGTGTGTGTGTGTGTGGGGGGGGGGGAGATGTTTGGAGCATCAATGGGGGGGGCGCTGAGGGGGAAGGGAGGGCGGAGGGCAGGGTGGGGAATGGGTGGGGGGCGGAGGAAGGAAGCTGGCTACGTGAACGCGGACTCGTGACATCGGCGCTAGACCGTGCGAAAGACGCAAAGCACTCTGAGCGCCTCCCCACCCCATCCCCCCCCAGGCCGGCCTGCCCGCGCTGGCCGAGCGCTGGGCCTCCCGCGCCGCCGCCTCCTCCGACTCGGGCCCCCGCACCTGGAGCGACATGACCCGGGTGCTGCTGGCGCTTCAGGTGTGTGTTTAAGGACCGTTGGGAAGCTCGAATGCGAATGTGCGTGCGATGCAGTTAGAGTAGGGGGGCGGCGGCAGGGGTGTGGGGGGGGGGGGGGGGGTATGTGGGGATGGGGGGGGGGGGGTGAGCTTTGGGAGGTGGCCTGCTTGTATGTGGGGCGGGCCGGGCTCTGCAAAGGTGCAGCGGGGAAGCCTGTGCCTACAGCTGTGAGCCGAATTGTCCCGCCCTTTGCCCCCCCAACCCCCTCTACCCCTCCCCCCCAGGCCCTGGGCCCCTCGGGCGACACCTCCCTGGCTCCCTCCGTGGTGGCGGCACACGTCAAGGCGCTGGAGCAGCTGGAGGTGGGGGTGTGTGTGTAAAGGGCTGCGCGTACGCGCCGGGGAGTCGTGGGCGGGGTGAAAAGCGTGCCGGTGTGTGTGTGTGTGTGTGTGTGTGTGTGTGGAGAGGCGCTGCGGGACGCGAAGGTTTCGGTTGAGGGAGGTTTCGGATGGCAGGATGGTTCCAGGGCCTGGGCTATTGAGCGTGCCACAAAGGACTGGGGTAACGGAAGCCACCTTCACCACTGCAACCAGCCCCTCACAGACACATGACCTCCACGCTGCCACTGCCCCATCGGTCCCATCTACCCCCCCCCCTCCTCCACCCCCTCCATCCCCCCAGGACGTTCTTACCACGTTCACCAAGCTGATGGACGTGGAGGGCATACACGCGGCGGCGCGGCTGGCATGGAACGCAGGGCTGCTGCTGCTGCAGGTAGGTGGGGAGGGACGGGGGAGGGGCGGGGACGGGGGAGGGGGCAGATCCGTAGGGCCCGCCCCGGTGGCGACTGTCAATGATACGCCCGTGTCTCCGCCTGACACACCGTCCTTCGCTCTCCCCCGCCCCCTCCCGCCCCTTCCCCAGCCCCCCCTGCGCAAGCACGTCAAGCGCGCCTTCAACGCCGCCGCCCGCGCCCTGGCGGTGGCCGCCTCGCCCCTCACCCGCCTGCGGGCGGCGCTGCACCTGGAGGCGGCCAAGTGCGACGCGGCGGAGGAGGCGCTGATCAAGGTGTGTGTGTGTTTGTGTGTGTGTGGGGGGGGTGTTAGAAGGGGCTGTGTGGTGCATGGGAAGGACAACATGTGAGATGAAACCACAGCAGGGAGGAGAGAATAGCATGCGGATCGAGATCTTTGGATGGTGCGCAGGACCATGCCATAGATCTGCCTAGTCTCGCCCTTGCCGCCCTCCTGCCTCCTCCTCCCTGACCCCCTCCACACACACACACACACGCCTCCACACACACACCTCGCGCCTACGCTTTTCTCGGCCTTTACACGAGCAGCCCTAAACACACACACACACACACCCTTCAATCCCCCCCCCCAGGCCGCCCAGGAGCTCAACAAGGCCCTGTCCCTGGACTACCTGCCCGCCCCCGCCGAGGCCGCGGCCGTGCCCTGGCTGGCGCGGCCCCTGGACCGATGGGCGGTGCCGCTGGCGCGGGCGCTGGCGCTGCGGACCAGCGCGGAGCCGGCCAACACGGAGGAGGAGGCGGTGGTGGGTTGGGGTGTGTGTGGGGGGGGGGGTCTGTGGGGGGGGACAGTAAGGGGTTTGGGATGGGGGGGCTTTGAGGGGGTGGAGTTCTGCCCTTTGACACGCCCCTCTGACCTCCGTGGTCCGTGCACCCATCCTCCAGGGTGTCGTGTTCTCCCCTTGTCCCCCAACCTCCCTAACCTGCTACCTTCTTCCAACCCCCTTCCCCTCCTCTCCCCTACCCCCATCCCCCTCTCCCCTCCAGTCCCTGATCGAGCGATCCAAGGAATCCCGCAACCCCGCCATCAAGTCCGACCTCCTCGCCCGAGCCCGGGAGAAGCTGCGCGACCTTCCGCACCCGCCGCCGCCGCAGCCGAGCGACGCGGCGGGGCCGGACCGGGACAAGGCGCACGCCGTGGCGCGCCGCCGCACCGTGATCTGGTCCGAGCTCGTACGCTCGGCCGCCGCGTCCCGCATGGACGAGCACGTGCTGGCGGCGGTGCCGTACGCGCTGTGCGTGTCGTGGTCGCCGCAGGTGGACCGTGAGATGGTGCTGCTGCAGGTGAGGGGGGGGGGCGAGGGGGGGGGGGCGGTCGCAGGGGCAAAGAGCTCAGGGAAGGGCAGCGGGGGCGCAGGGCCATGGATAAGGAAGGGCACGGGCTTGGACGTGTCTGGGCTTGGTAGGGATTTCGGTTTCTTTAGTCATTTGACCACCCGCAGAAGCCCACAGAAGAGTCCTTTCTGGCCCCATCTCCTGCCCCCCCCCCCAGGCCCAGCTGTCGTTCCTGGAGGCGGAGGCGGCCGTGTCGGCCCTGCGCCGCCAGCGCGCCGACCTGTGCCCCCCGCCCGCGCCCTCCCCGCCTGAGCACGACGGCGAGGGGCAGCGGCAGCCGCCCGCCACCACGGAGCAGCTGCAGGAGCTGGTCATGCTGGTGGGGGAGGGGGGATGGAGAGGGGGGGAGGAGAGCGTGTGTGTTTCGGGCACGCACGGGTGTGTATCATTACCGAGCAGCTGCAGGAGCTGGTCATGCTGGTGGGGGGGATGGAGGGGGAGGGGGAGGAAGGGGGAGGAAGGGGGGCGCGTGTGTGTTTTGAGCATGCGTCCAGCAAGCGCAAGGGCTGCGGCTGGGTTGGGACTCACTCCCTGGACGTCGGCGTGCATCGGGCTCGCTGACTCCGGCCACACCTTTCCTCTCCCGTTCCCACCTCGTCAATCATCCCTCCCTCCCTCCTCCCCCCCTCCCTCCCTCCTCCCCCCCTCCCTCCCCTCCTCCTCCCCCCCTCCCCCCCCCCCCCAAGGCCACCGTCCGCTCCATGGCCGGCGCCGCCTCCGTGTCCGAGCCCTGGCTGGTGCTCAACGGGGCGGTGCAGGCCTACAACGCAGCGCTGCCCTGCATGCAGCAGCACAGGTGGGGGGGGGGCCTGGGGGGGCGGGGGGAGGCGTGTGGGGGGGGTGCTGGTGGCGTGTGGGAGGGGAAGGAGACCGGGCTCCCAAGCCGTGCTGGCAGCAGTGCTGGCCCTGCTAGCAGCGCAACAACGTCGAGGAGAGGGGAGAGGGGTTGAGGCTCAGAGGAAGGGCGGCTTGTCGCTGACGCTATGTCAGTAACGGGAGGCGGGAAGGAGAGGCGCCCTCGGGCGTTGCTTTCCTCCGTCTCGCAACATTCCACCGTCCTTGATCCCTCTCCTCCCTCTCCCTTACCTCCCAGATACGCCGACCTGTACCGCTGGCTGCGCCCCGTGGCGGAGGCGCTGGTGGGATCCGGATCCGGGTCAGGATCTGGATCCGGCCTGGCTCCCGCCGACAGCGACGGCGCGCTGGCGGTGGCGCTGGCGGAGGCGCTGGCCAAGGCGGCGGAGCACAGGCTGCTGCTGGCGGCGGCGAGGGCCAAGGCGGCACGGGACGCGGGTGGGTGCGTGCGTGGGTGGCAGCCCGTGGGGGCTTTCCACGGGCCTTGGCCGGGGGTCGGTTCAAGCGGCAGTGCGAGGTTGGGCGGCAGCGTCGAGTGCAGGGGGCGGGCTTCCGTGCGCGTTGTGGGGGGCGTGCGGTTGGTTGGGAGGTGGTGCCCGTCCTGGGTTGGGACTTGGAGCACCCTCCTTGCTAGCATACATACTTCTGCTTGCTCCAAACCAACCAACCAACCCCAACCAACCGCCAACCAAGCTCCTCCCTCCAACCTACCTTCCTTGCCGCCTGCAGGCCAGGAGGAGGAGGAGGACGAGGAGGAGGAGTACGACGCCGACGGCCACCCGCTGACGCCCTCGGGGGACGCGGGCCCGCACTTCTGGCGCCGCTCCCCCGCCTACCGCCTGCTGCCCGACGCGCGGGTGGCCGGCAGCGGCATCGACCCGCGCGGCTTCCCCTCGCTGACCCGGCTGCTGGGGTCCCTGGCGGCGGTGACGGCGGTGGCGGAGGCGGCCCTGGAGCGGGCGGGGAGCGCGTCCACACAGGTGCAGTGGGTGGGGGGGTGGGGGCAGGGGTGGGGAGTGAGGGGTGGGGGCAGGGTACGTGTGTAGCTGCTGCGTATGCCCCCTACACAGAGAATGGGCATGTGAGCCCCAAGCCCCAAGCCTGCGACCCTACCCTTCCCCGCATAACCCCAGGGCACCTACCTACCCCCCTACTCAACCCTCCCTCCCACCACACCACCCCCAGGGCCTTCTGGAGATGTACGCCCGCCTGCAGCAGTACCGGGGGGTCAGCTCGGGCCTGCCGCCGGGCGCCGCCGCCGCCTCCGAGGCCACCTCACGGGTCGTGTCGGCCATCGAGGCCCTCGCCTCCGCCGCCCGCTCCGGCAAGCCCGCCGCCTCCGTCGCCGCCGACGCCGCCGCCGCCGTTACGCTGCTGCGGGCGCTGCCCAACCCCGGCGGACCGCCCCTGGAGCTGTGGGCGAAACTCGCCCGCGCAGCCGCTGACGCCGGGTGCGTCCCCGCCGCCCTCGAGTGCTCCTACGCCGCGCTCGCCTCCCTCCCCGGCTTCGCCACCCCCGCCGACGCCACCCCCGCCCCCGCCGCCCCCGCCTCCGGCCCGCCCGCCACCCCGCCCGTACCCACCAAGCCCGGCGCCGCCGCCCCCGCCCCCTCCCCGCCCCCCACCGCCCCGCCCCAAGCCCCCGCCGCCCCCGGCACCGCACGCGACGCACGCGCCTGGGTTCTCTCCATCGAGGCCCCTTCCGACGTTCCCGAGATGACGCCCGAGGCTTGGTTCTGGGCCTCCGTGGCTCTGGCGGTGCGGTCGGGCTGCCTGCTGGCGCTGGCTGACGAGGGGGCGCAGGGGGCGGCCACGGCCCTCAGTGTGAGGAGGGAGGCGCTGCTGTTCGCGGCGCAGGCGGCGAGGTGCGCGGCCTTCGTGAACAAGGTGCGCGGGAGCGAAGGGTGGGGGGTGAGGGTGGAGGTGGGGTGGGCAGGGAGGTTGGAGAGCAAGGGGAGGGCAGTTTGTGGGGAGGTTTTGGGCCTCTGCGCTGTCGGGCGTTAGGGCCTATGGCTTATGGGTTATAGATGGGACAACCTGGAGTGCTGGGGTGGGCAGGGGTTGGGGCTAGACTGGAAACGGGACTAGACCGGCGGCCCAAGCCAGCTCTGCGCGACCTCCCCCCCCTCCTCCCTACGCTCGCCCTCCCTCATCCTTCCTGACCCCCTACCCACCCCCCAGGCCGACCTGTGCGAGGCCGCCTGCCGCCTGGCCTGGAACGCCTGCCTGTCCTTCACCGCCAAGCCGCTGCTGCGGGCGGCGCTCATCCGCCCCCTGGGCTCGGCCGTGGAGGCGCTCAATAGGGTGGGGGCGGTGGACCGGGCCTTCCAGGTGAGCGGGGGAGGGAAGGGGGGATTGAGGAGGGGGAGGGGACGGGGAGGGGGAGGCAGGGAGCGAATGGGGAGCGCAGAAGCAGTGGGAATCACGGAGGGCGTTCTTGATGGGCGGGAGCAGCAGGGCTGGGCTGGGCAGCGCCCCACGAAGGAGGCATGGGCGAGACACAGATGTAGTTGCCGGCTCTGCCTCCTCAGCTTCATTCCTCTGCGCCCTCCACCGCCCCCTCCGCCCTGTCCACACATGTGTCCTTGCTCATCCCCCGCCTCCCCGGCCCCCTCCCCCCGCCCCCCGTCCCGCCCCCCCAGGTGCGGCTCAACTGCCTGTACGTGGAGGCCCTGGCCGCCGCCCGGCGCTGGCCGGACGCCGTGGCGGCCTGCGACGCGGCCGCTCGCTCCGTCAAGCCCCGCTCCCTGCACCGCCCGCTGCTGGGCTGGAAGGCGGCCTGCCTGGCTATGAGCGGCCGTAACGCCAACGCGGAGATGACTAAGGTCAAGGAGCACCCGCCGGAGGCGCAGGTGCGTGTGTGAAGGGCTGCCGTGTTTGTGGGATGGAGTGTGTCGCACGAGTGTCGATCTGCCCTGGTCGCAGGGGACCGGCGCGGCTGTGGCTTCCCCGACGCGTGTGCCTACCGCCTCACTCCCTGCCCCACTCCCAACCCTGTCTACTCTCCTTACCCCCCCACCCCACCCCATCCCGCCACCCCCCCCCCCCTCCCCCCTCCCCCCCTAGGCCTACGCCTGGTCCGTCCTGTCCCACCACTCCGCCGCCCGCTACGACCAGGTGGCGGCGCACCACGCGGCCAACGCGGCCGTGGGGCTGGCGGGCTGGCTCAAGGCAGTGGCACTGGCGGGGTGAGGGGGGGAGGGGGAGGGGAGGGGAGGGGAGGGGGGCCTGTGTGGGAGCCGGGACTGGGGCTTGCGACCCGCCTGCTCGGCCTGTCAACGCACGCTCCTCTCCGACCTGCATTATCCCTTCCCCACCACCTCCCCACCACCCACACCTCACCTCTTCCCCCCCCCCTCTACTAGCTACGCCGAGTGGCTGCTGTCCTCCTCCGACGACAAGGAGGCGGCCGAGGACGCACTGCTGGCGGCGGCGGACTCGCTGCTGGAGTTCGACACGGGTGACCGTGAGTGCGGGGGGGGGCCGGGAGGGAGGAGGAGAGTGGCGCCTGAGAGACCGGGGAGAGCTTCGCGACAGGGCAGGGCCCCCGGCTTACGGCCAGGATGCCGATGAAACGACCGGCCCGGCCTTGACCAAGTATCTCTTGTCCCACCACCCACCACACCCACCCCCGGCAGTTGACGACGGCACGGACGAGGACGAGGAGGGCCGCAAGCCCAAGTCCCGCACCGGCTCCGCGCACCGCTCCGCCTCCTCCGCCGCGCGGGGGTCCTCCTTCCGCCGCGTGCTGTCGCGCCAGTACTCTCGCGGGGGCGCGGGGGGGGCCGCGGGGGCGGCGGGCGCGGGCGGCGAGGGCGAGGCGCTGCCGGGCCAGACGCTGGCGCCCGACCCCAACCGGGTGCCCGACGAGCTGGGCTCCACGCACCTGGAGAGGCTGGCTCGCATTTACGTCATGGCGGCTCAGGTGAGGGGGAGGAGGGGGAGAGGAAGGGGCTGGGAGGGCGTGTGTGTGTTTTGCCGACGCGTGAGGCGGAGGCGCGCGTGTGCACTGACCCGGGGCCGGGGATGCCCGGGAGCCAGGACGCGGCCGGCAAAGTGCCGCCCGCACACCCTCTCTCGCCCCCACAAGCCCAAGTCCCGGGGTGGGAAAGCCAAGTCTGGGAGGACCCCTCCCCCCCCCACCCCACCCCCTCCCCACCCCCACCCCTCCCCACCCCTCCCCACCCCTCCCCACCCCCCCAGGCCGCCCCCTCCGCGGTGGACCACGTGGACTACATGCTGGCGGCGCACCACAACTTCATGCGCCTGCTCACACAGGTGCGGGGGGTGGGGGGGTGGGGAGGGGGGGGGGCTTCCGTGGTCCCCGGGTCTGGTGCCCGGGGCTAGGCAGGGGCTGGGTAGGGACGGGGAGGAGGGGGTAGGGGCGGGCCACCGAACCCCGCGCCCACCACCCCACGCTTCGCCTCTCCAACCCCGATTCTCACCCCCTCACCCCCTCACCCCCTCCGCCCACCTACCCCCTTCACGCCCACCCACCCCCAGGCTCTCCACTCCGCGGCCCACGCCCGCTTCGTGGCGCTGCGTGACGCCCACAACGCCCAGGTGGCGTCGGCCGCCATCGAGGGGAGGGACCCGCCGGCGGACATCGGTGGGGCGCCGGGCTTGCTTGGTGTGTGTGTGTGTGTGGCGGGGGCGGGGTGGTGACGTGAAGTGCGGTTCTATGCTCCCCCACCTTGCCCAAGCTCACTCCCCACCCCCTTGCCCCCTCCCCCCTTCCTCACTTTCCCCCCCCCCCAGAGCTGCCCAAGCCCTACGCGCTGCTCCCCGACACGCTGGTCGGCTGGGGCGTGTGGTCCCTGGAGCGGGGCGTGCTGGAGGGGCTGCGGGCGGACGCCGCCAGCGGGGCCATCACCAGCCTCAGCAGGGACATGCTGCCGCAGGTGGGGGGGAGCCGCTGCGGGGGGGGAGAGGGTTCGGTGTGGGTGGGTGGGGTTGGGGCGGGCTGCGAAGGGCGGCCAGTGGCGGTGAGTGGGGTTGCCCTGTGCTGTGCAAGCGGCAGCGAGTGTGTGTGTGTCGGGGGGGGGGGGGGGGGGAACACCACGTCAACCTCCTTCACCCGTCTCCCTCACCACCCTCCACCAACCCCTTTCCCACCCCCCCCCCACCCCCACCCCCCAGGCCGAGCTCACCATGGCCTACCTGGAGCTGCTGCAGGCGCTGCTGCGCGCCCGGGGCTTCCACTGCCACTGCCTGGGCCTGGCGCAGCTGCAGCGGTGCATCGCGCGGCTGGTGCTGCAGGACGAGGTAGGGGGGGGGCGGGGGGGGGGGGGAAGGTGTGGAGGGCTGCTCGTGCAAGCCGGGACAACGTGGGCGCGGTGACTAGCCGCTCTTTGTCAGAAGCTGCTCTTTCAAGCCCCCCGCCAGCCTCGCCTTCCTTGCCTCCACCTCCCCTGCTTCCCTACCCCCAGGGGGGCCGCTGTCCCATGCTTCAAGCTCGATCCCCCTATCCAACCCTTCTTCCCATCGCTCCAATCCCTCCAATTCCCTCCCCTCCCACCCAACCCCACCCAACCCAAGGGCGTCTACGTGGCCGCCTCCCTGGGCCTTGTGGCCGCCCTGGACGAGCTGGGACTCTCGGCGGAGGCGGGGGCGGTGGAGGCCAGCCTGGGCGACATCTCTGTCGTATCCCCGGACGAGGAGCGGGCGGCGGCGCGGGACGCAGCCCTGGCGCAGCTGGTGGCCTCCGCGGCCGTGCGGCTGGAGGCGGCCCGGCCAAGGTCTGCCCTGGCCGTGGGTCGCCTGTCCTTCCTGGCAGGGGGGGTGAGGAGGGCGAACGCGGCAGCCAACGCGGCCGCCGCCGCGCCCACGCTGCCGCCGATCGGGGCCTCGCACCACGCGTCGGAGATCCTGCCGTTGGAGGCGGCGCCCGCGACGGCGCCGGATGCGGATGTGGAGGGGGGTGGGGTGGGGTCGTTCTCGGGGCCGGGGGCGGGGGGCCGCGCAGGGCGGGACTCGCCGGCCTTCTTCCCGCCGCTGGAGGGGCCCGAGGGGGGCCCGAACGAGGCCGGGATCGGGGCGGGCCCGGCCGGGCCCGCGGGCCCGCTGATCGCGTCGGGCCTGGACCCGGCTGGGCCCCTGCCCGACTGGCTGGAGGAGGCCGCCCGCGAGCTGGGTCACGTGGAGCTGCTCGGGGGCGGGGGGCTGCTGTGTCACGTCAGCGGGCAGCTGCTGCTGCGGCCCTTCACGCTGCACGACGTGTGGCTCAAGAAGGTGGGGCGGGAGCGATGGGGGTGATGGGGAGGGTTAAGGCCTGGCCCAAGGATGGGAGAGTTCGATAGCGCAAGACCACAACGGGCTTCCCAACAATGGCCGAATGCCTTCGTAGTCCCTGCGCTCGGAAGCGATGGGGGGGGGGTGGGGGTGGATGGGGTTAAGGCCTAGCAAGGGTAATGCGATACGCGTGTCCGATGTCCCTGTGGGGGCCGTTGTCCCTTCTCTATCGTTACTGATCTACTTAGCCCCGATGAGTAAGGGGAGAGTCCAGACATGCAGGCACCTCCTGGGCAATGCTCAACCTCCCGCCTCCCCCCCCCCCACACACAGGGCGACTACCTGGCCCGCCGCGGCCACTACGCCGCCGCCCGCCGTATGCTGACCCGCGCCCGCGCCCACGCGGCCGCGCTGGGCAACCGGGAGGCGGAGGCGCGCTGCCTGCTGGCGCTCAGCCGGGCGGAGCTGGCGGCCAACAACCCGGGGGAGGCGGTGGCGCTGGTGCAGGTGGGGGGGGGGAGGGGGAAGGGGGGGTTTGAAGGGGGAAGGGGAGTTTGGCGCATGGTGTGGTGCACGGCTCAGCCCGCAGCGCAGGGGCTGGAGGAAGGGCGCGAGAGCAGCAGCAACAGTGCCCGGCGGTCCCTACGATTACCCCCCACCCACCCACCCACCCCCCAACCCCTCCCCCCCACCCCTCCCTGGCGTCGGCACGTTCCCGCTCAGCAACAAACACCCCCACCCCTCCCCCCTCCCGCCCACCCCTCCCCCCTTCCCCCCAGGCCGCCCAGCGCTACGGCGGCGACATCGACTTCTGGGCCTCCCTGCTGGTGGCCTACGTGGACGCGCGGCTGGCGGGGCGGCACACCACCACCGTGGACGCGAGGGAGGCGCTGCAGGTGGGGGGGTTTGGGGAGGGCGGTGGGGGAGGGGGTAATAGAAGGGGTTGAGGCGGGCCGGCATGCGTAGCTGCATACAGGTTGCTGAGCCAGGATAAAGGGCTCGTGGGGGGGCGTGGAGGGAGTGGCGCATCAGGTCACGCCAGCTGTACGGCAGTACCGTGGGACCTCTGCCATACCGCCTGGCGGCACGCTTACCAAACCCCTCCCACCCCCTCCCACCCCACCCCACCCCACCCCCCAGGGCGGTATCGCCATGTTCCTGGCCCTGGCCCGCGACGACCGCGCGGCTGAGAAGCCGGCCTCGGCTGCGGGGGCGGTGCTGCGGGTGCGGCTGGCGCGGCTGCTGCTGGAGGACATGGAGACGCTGAGGGCGCAGGTGGGGTGGGGAGGTTGGCAGGGGGGAGGTTGGCAGGGGGGAGGGTGGGAGGGTGGAGGGTGGAGGGGGGGGTGCTGGCCCTGTTACGGTGGTGTGTGGGAGGCTCAAAGCGTGCAGAAAGTGAAGGCCGGGGGGGGGGTGGAGGTGGAGGAGGGGGGATAGAGGGGGGGCTGTGGTGCAGCTGGCTTGCGTGTGTCGTCCCCGCCCCCTGCACTCCTGTCCTTCCTTGCCTGACCCCATCTTCCTGCCCCTCTCCCCCCCCCCCTCCCCCCCCCCCAGGGAGTGTCCACGTGGCGGAAGAGCTACGACCAGGCGGTGACTCTGGTCAACCAGGTGGGGGGGGAGCGGATTGTGGGGCTTGAGGGAACGAGGAAGGGATAGATAGGAGGCGCGCGAATGAAGGGGCGAGACCTTGTATCTTGCAGTCACCCCTCTGACGAGCGTTGAGGAGGGCGGCTGTGTATCGTGCAGTCATCTAACTGCTCCTACCACCCCGCCCCCCCAACCCCTCCTCCCCCCCCCCCCACACAGGCCATTATGGCGCTGGCGGCCCGAGAGGCGGGCATTCCCCACATTGAGGCGCTGCTGGTGCAGGTGGGGGTGGAGTGGGGGGACGAGGGAGAACTGGAGAGTGGGGAAAGGGGGTTGCCGTGGTGCTGAGCCCTGCTGACCGCCAGCCACTGCCCCGCTTCTGAGCAGCTCCCCCTCCTTCCCCCCCCTCCCCCTCCCCCTCCCCCTCCCCCCCCCCAGGCCGAGCTCATGCTTGCCGACCCCACCCCCCTCAAGGACCTGCGCCCTCGGCTCAAGAAGGTGGACAAGGTGCTCACGGTGAGCGGGCGCATGGGGGGAGGGGGGGTGGGGAGGGGGAGGGGGCGCATGGGGTGGGGGAGGGGGGGGGAGGGGGCGCATGGGGGTGGGGGGGGGGGGGGGGGGGGGCGCATGGGGGGGGGGGGGGGGGGGGGGGGGGGCGCATGGGGGGGGGGGGAGGGGCGCCTGAAGGGGCTGCACTTCCCCTGCCGCCTTCCCCTAGACCTTACCGGTGCCCCCTGCCTCCGCTCTCGCTGCTCCCTTCCCCACGCCCCCCGTCCTCACACCTCCATTCCCCCTCCATCATTACCCCCCCCCCCCCCCTCCCCCCCCAGGCCGCCGAGGAGATGGCTGTCCGCTTCCACGCCGACTCCACCCCCCGCGACCTGGACCCGCGGGTCGTGCCCCCCACGGCCCGCCTGCTGGCCCGAGTGAGGGTGGCGCTGGCGGAGGTGCAGCTGCAGGCGGCGGAGGTGGGGCCGGGGCTGGGGAGGGGGGGCGGGGTGTACGGGGCTTAGGCTGTTTCTGTGTTGGTCCGTGATCATGGGTTGTGGCTGCGCAGGGGGTGGTCGGAAGAGGCCGTGCAGTGTTGCCCTCGCAGCGCCACCATGCGGCAGCAGACCGCTTCACTGCCGCATTCCCTCATCCCCACCGCCTGGGCTCCCCATCCCCTCAACGCACACACCCCCTCCCCCCCCCCAGGAGCGCGAGCGGCTGGCGGACGCCGACCGCGAGAAGGCTCGGCCCAAGTTCCCCAGGACCCGGGGCAGGGACGCGCAGGTGAGGGGGGGGCGGGGGATGCGAAGGCCCAGGCGGGAGGCTCGAGTTGCTGTGTGAGCTGGGCCAGCATCCGACCCACACCCCCTCCCCTACCCTCCTCCCTCCCCCCCCCTCCCCCCCTTACCAGGTGGTGGTGGACTTCATTGACGAGACCTCCGCCGGCCCCCCCCCGCCCCCCGGCCTGCGCCCCGAGGACTCGGCCCTGGCGCTGGCCAGCGGCGCTGCGGCGCTGGTGGCGGCCGCACCCCGGGACCGGGCGCAGGCGCTGCACATGGCGGGTGGGTGGGCAGGGGGGGGGGAGGGGGGGGCGGAAGGGGGGCGCCGTTGGCTGTAGTGCTGCTCTGCGAGTGACTGCCGGCATCTAGACTGCCAACATCCGGTGGTCAGCTTGCCTTACCGAGCGCCTCCCGCCCCTGCACCTCCACCCCGCCCAGGCCGCTGCCTCAAGTTCAAGTACTTGCTCCAGGTGCCGGAGCCCCTGCGCCCCGACCTGCCCTTCATCCCGCCGCCGCCGCCGCCGCCCCCGCCGCCGCCGCCCTCCCCGCTCGCCCGCGGCGGCCCCAAGGCCGAGGCCTCGGGCGCATCCAAGGGCTCCGGCTCCGCCGCCGCCTCCGCCAGCCCCTCCGCCGCCGCCCTCGACTACGACGACGGCGCCGCCGGCCCGGCGGAGGACCCCGCCGCCGCCGCGGCGGCGGCGGCGGCTGCCGCCGCAGCCACTCCCGAGGGCGCCGCCGCCCTAGCCCTCCAGTCCCAAGCCGCCGCCCTCCTCTCTACCGCCCTCGACTCGGCCTCCTCAGCCCAGGATTGGCCGCTGGCGGAGGCGGCGGCAATGGAGCTGGCGGCGCTGTACGGCCAGCAATCTGCCGTACTGTCGTGCCGCAGCCTGGCGGCGGCGCAGAGCTTCCGGGCGGCGGCGGCGGGCCAGGCCTTACTCAGCCTGGCGGCGCCGCCACAGCAGCCCGAGGCCCTGGCCCTGGCCCAGCGGGAGGCCCTCGCCCGGGAGCTGCCTGTGCCCGGGGACTGCCCCCACTACGCCGCCCTCAGGGGGACGCTCAAGGCGCTCGGGGGGGCGGCGGCGCGGCTGGACTGCGCCGCGGCGCCGGGGGTGGAGGCGCAGCTGGCGGGGCTGCCGCAGGTGTGTGTGGGGGGGGGAGGGGGTCCAGGGGGGGAAGGACAGGGGAGGGGGGACCAGGGAGGGGTCAAGAAGCGGGGTGCGGGCGCAGGAGAGGGTCTCGCCCGTCAGCCCTGTCACCCTCCTCCCCACAACCCCCTTCAACCCCCCCCCCCCAGGACCTGCGCGTGCTGGTGCTCTTCTTCGGCCCCGGGGGGAGGGAGCTGTTCGCGGCCGCCCTCAACATCCCCGACGCAGGGGCGGCGGGGGCGCCGCCGCCCACCGCAGACAAGGGTGAGGTCGGGGCTGCCTGCTGCCTGCCTCCAAGTCCCCTTCGATTCCTCGAGTCCTCGTGGCGTAGAGCCTGCCCTTGCTTCCCCCCCCCCTCTCCTGACCTCACGGGAGCACACCTCCAAAGCTTGCCCCTCACCGCCTTCTCTGCTAGCCTTTTAATCCCCCCGCCCGCCTCAGCCCCTACTCCTCCTCTCACCCCCCCTCCCCCTCCCCACCCGACGTCCCTCCCCCCCCCCCCCCATCACCGCCCCTCCACCCCACCCCACCACCCCATCCCCCCAGGACGCAAGAAGGGCGACGCCGCTCCGCCCCCCTCCACGCCCAAGCTGTGTCTGCTGCAGCGCCTCGAGGCCGAGGCGGCCGAGGTGGAGGCGCTGGTGGGGGAGTTCAGGAGCTACAGAAGGTGGGAAGGAGGTCGGGCCCGGGGTGGCGAGCGGGAGGCAGGGCTTGGAGGCTGGCACCGCCGCCCAGCGGTCACGAGCCGACCTGCTATCGGCAGTGCTGGGTCGCCTGCTCGGCCTGGCAACCAGGCGCGGACCAGCCCTCCCACTCCTCCCTTCCTCCCCCTCAGTGCCTCCTCTCGAACGCTTAACCCCCTACCCCCTCCCTCACCCCCTCCCCCCGCACGCACCGCACACCCCGCCCCGCCAGGGCCGTGGAGCGCCAGATCCGTGAGACCATCGCGTCCGCCGCCAACCGGGGCATCGGAGTGCCGGTGGAGGAGGACCGGCCGGGCAGCCGGGGGAAGAAGGGTGAGGGGGCGGGTGGAGGGCTGCGTGCTGTGTGCTCTTGGGCTTGGGCTGATTTCGTGTAAGCCGGGGGGAAACGTAAGCTCGGCCCAAGCCTTCAGCAGTCAGTGCCATTACAGCTCGTTGCGACGTATGCCTGCGATCACGCTACCCTCTTCCCAACCTGCCCTCGCACACCTGTCCCCCCCACCCCACCCCCACCCCCACCCACCCGACCCCGCAGCCGCGGGCCGCAAGCCCGGCAGCGCCAGCAAGCGCCCCGGTAGCCGGCAGGGGCAGGCGGGCGGCAAGGGCGGGGCTGCGGGGGGCGGTGCGGGCGACACGGGCCCGCGTGTGGACATCTTTGACCCCGCCATCAACCAGCAGTGGGCGGACCTCATGGAGCAGGTGGGTTGGGGGGCGGGGGCCATGGGGGGTGATTTTCGGAGTATGGGAGGCAGGAGTCAGCGACGGGGCGGGGAGGAGAGGGCCCCGTGGAGCAGGTGTGTGTGGGGGGGGGCTCCTGCTTGGGACAAGAGCTTGGGCCCAGCTGGTCGAGCTGCTGATGGGGGGCTGTGAGCTCAGGCTAGCTCCCGCCTCCGGTGCCGTCTCCCTGCATCAGTGAAGTGCGGTTTCTTATCCAGCCTCCGCCCCGCAACACTTGCGTATCTGCCTCCCCTTCCCCTCCCCCTTCCCACCCCAGTTCGAGGCCTGGCTGTCCCCGCTGGCCTCCTGGCTGGAGGCGGCCGTGCCCCCCCTGCCCCCGCCCCCCTCCCCACCCGAGGGGGCCAAGAAGGGCGCGGCGGGGGCGGGCGGGGGCGCGGGCGGGGGCGGCAAGGACAAGACGCCGCCGCCCACCAGGCACAAGGTGATGAGGGGCTGATGCGATGGCCGGCCGACCGCTGCCCTCACGGGCTAAAGGCGGGGGGCTGCAGGCCCACACGCCATAACGGAAAGGGTTCTGATGAGAGGGGCTGGTGCGATGACCGGCTGAACGTGTGCCGCAGCGGGCGGAAGGCGCAGGGAGGCCCAACGCGCAAAGGGGACACAAGACCGGGTGTGCACTTACCCCTCAGAAAACACCCCACGTGAGGAGGCCCAGCCGCCCCCACCCTCCACCGCGGTGACTCCCCTCTCTCTTTTTCCCCTTCCTCCCCACCCCACCCCACCACCACCACCCCCATCACCCCCATATGTACCTTCTCCGGCAATCCCACTAACCATTCGACGCTCTCCCGCTTATCAGCTTCAAACCCCCACCCAACCCCCCACCCCAGGTGGCCCTCCTGCTGGACCCCTGCCTGGACGGACTGCCCTGGGAGGCGCTGCCCCACCTGGCCGCCAACTGCGCGGCCCTGGCCCGCGCGCCCAGCCTGCAGGCACTGGCGGCGGCGCACGCACCGCCGGCCTCGGCGGCGGCAGCAGGCGCAGGCGGCGCGGAGGGGGTGGCGGCAGGGGCAGCGGGGGCGGCAGGGGCGGGGGCGGGGCCCCCGGTGTTGCCGCCCATGGACCTGGGGCGGGTGACGACCATCGTGGACCCCCGGTACGAGTGCTCCACGCCGGCGCAGGTAAGGTTGCCCTCACTTGGGGGCATGGGTTCAGGGACCGACAGGCAGCCAGGGCCCCAACCCATGCTGTGTCGAGTAGGTGCGCTGCGCTGTGGGGAGCGCGCGGTACGGCATGGAGCGCAGGGCGGGGCCCTGGCCTCCTGGGTCTGGACCCCGGCGCCAAGCCGCCTGCCTTGACTTTCAAACCCTAAACCCTCCTCATCCCACCCCTTCCCCCCCCCAGGCCCGCGGCCAGTACATGGCCCCCCTCATCCCCGCCATGACCGCCCCCGAGCTCCTCTCCGCCCTGCCCGCCGCCTCCTGGTGGTCCGGCTTCGCGGGCGAGCCGGGCCGGGCCCCCTCCGCCGACACCTACGCCGCCCTGCTCGCCGGCACGCACCCCAACTCGGCGCCGCCGCCCGCCTCGGCTGGCGGCGCCGCGGGGCCGCCCTCCGTCCTCCTCTTCCTGGGCGTCGGCCGCTTCGCCGCCCACGTGCCACCCTCGGTGCTGTCTTGTGCCGATCTGACGGGGTGCGACGCGGCGCTCCTGTTTGACCGCTGCAACACGGACGCGGCCTTCTGGGCGCAGCTGTACCGGGACAACCGCAAGAGCGCGGAGCAGCGGCGGCTGGAGGCGCCGGGGCGGGTGGCGGCGCTGCTGCTGGCGAGGGGCGTCAGGTGGGGAGCCGGGGGACGGGGGCTGGGGTAGAGGATGGGTGGGGATGTGGGTCGGGAGGGGCTGGGGAGGGGATGGAGCCATGGAGGGGCCAGAGGACTGGCGAAGGGAGGACCTGCTCTTGTCGGGAATCCCGAAAGACCCCAGGGCAGCCTTAGCCACACATAAGCATACCACCTGTACATCCTGACGTGCGGATGCCTTGCTCCTCCCCTTGCTCCCTTCACCTCACAGGACCGTGGTGGTGACGGCCGCCGCCGCCCCCCCCGCTGTGGCCGTGAAGCTCATGACGGGGGTGCTGGCGGGCGTGGCGGGGGGGCGCAGCCTTGGGGAGGCGGTGTACGGCGTGCTGACGGGGGGGCAGCTGGCGGAGTTCGAGTTGGAGCACCTGAGGGCCAACCTGCAGGTGAGGGGCGGGGGGGGGGGGGGGTTGCGGGTTTTGGGGGGGAGGCGAAGGGGACTCGGCGGGGCTACAGAGGGGTGCGGGTTAAGGGAGGGGACAGGAAGGGATTGGGGGGCTCCGTCATCAGATGGAGCAGAGGCCATGCCCTTCTTCCGTCTGCTTCTTGGGGCTCTTACCCTGCGCGCCTCCCTTGCGCTCCCCCCTCCCTCCCGCAGGTGTGGGGCGCTCCGGGGCTGCTGGGGCAGGTGCTGACGCAGGGGAGCAAGAAGGGGCCGGGGGTCAAGCCGGGGGCCAAGAAGTAGCGCTCAAGGGGAGGGGGATCAGGTCACGGGGGTGGGGAGGACGGGCAGCACGGCATGCGGTGGTCGGGTGGAGACGGGGTACTGAGCGTTCACGTCAGTTGGACGCATGGCTTTGACACCTGCCAGTAGGGGCAGCACTCGGGGCGGGGCCACCTGACTGCGTGGATGGCAACAGTGGCGAAGTGGTTATCAGAAAGGCACGGGGTGGACCTCGACATGTATGCGACACTTTTGCGTTTACGAACGCCCCGCCGCGCCTCGCCGTCCCTCCACAGCCCCCACGCCCCCCTCTGGGGACGCCCCCGCCAGACGGGATCGCCTCGTCAGCTGTTGCATCCACCTGGGTATCCATAGCCCGCTAGCCCTTCCGTCCCCAGCTAGCTAGTCCGCTCTTACGAGGTCTCCTGTCAGCCTGCCAAGCGGGACGTGGACAGGAGCTGGCTGGTCGCGTGGCTGATGAGCGGCTGGCACGACTGAGGAGACTGAACACGTGGAGTGTAGGGGGGAGGAGAAACGGGCGACGAGGATACGCGAAAAGCAAGTAAGGCCAGCAAAGTGCGACGAATGCACGTGGAGTGTAGGGGGGCTCTGCTTCAAGCTTGCGCCGGGCCTGGCACTTGCGGCATTACGATACGTGACAAGCTCACGACGGGACAGGACGCAGGAGAGGACTCGTGCAAGGGGAGCGGGGGGGCAGGTCGGGTTACAGACCCCCATCTCTCTCGTGCGTGCCGGTCCTCCGCCGGGCTCTTGAGGCGGCACCGTCACAGGCAGCCCCCAATTGCGCATCCGGCAAGTACTGGCGGAAAGCAATATGCATGACACCTACAGTATCATATCGTCAGAGCCCATGCATGCAGCAGGGCGTAAAGATGCACTCCATCTCCAACCGGCGCAACGCCCATGCGTCACACGCGCGCACACCAGGCACGCACCACAGCCACACACGTGTCCTCCCTCCACGCCCGCATGCACTCCCCTCTCGTGCAACCCGTCCTACTACGGTTAGTATACAGAAGAGTGGTGCAAAACACTACTGCTGTAGCGCGGCTGTACAACATGCAGCCACACCTTCGATCTGGCGCGCGGCCTCAGTCCCTCCAACCGCCGGCTCCAACCATCTGCCACCGCCAATGTACCTCAAGCAGATAGAAACCTTCGCTGTGGACTCGTGTGAACACGGACTGATCTGATAATCTGCTGCCCCTGCCAACTGAGGCACCCACTTGCTAGCATACCAGTAGTGGGCCTGACTACGATGGCTGGGGATGAATCTAGTAGGATCCAGACGAACGAACAATGACCAACCCGCAAGACAACGTT
Organism: Edaphochlamys debaryana; assembly: GCA_016858145.1. Taxonomy (NCBI): domain Eukaryota; kingdom Viridiplantae; phylum Chlorophyta; class Chlorophyceae; order Chlamydomonadales; genus Edaphochlamys; species Edaphochlamys debaryana. The sequence goes on from JAEHOE010000044.1 coordinate 515,723, forward strand.
CAGACACGCAAAGCACGCCACACCAGCCAGCCAGCATTCGTGGCGGGCACGCCGGCATCACACCACAGCTTGCATCATAGCTGGCACCTATCACACGCATTGCTAGCACACATACGGCAGACTCAGCACAGCACACGGCCGCACAGCAATAAGAAGCTTCTTCGCGCTCACGCCGCCACAACGCAGTACACAGCCTCGCTCGGCACCAGGAGCTGGGAAGTGGGCCGTGGCGTGCGGCTACTGCGGCACGGGCCTCGAGCCAGACCTGCGCAAACAGCTCAATGCACGGAATACAACGCCTAATGCGCCATTAAACTGCCGGCGAAGCAGAAACAGCTGTGGCTGCCCTACCGACTGAGCTTCCTCGCTCCCTACTAGGGCATCAGCAGTACCCACCCGTCCTGCCACCGCCGGAACTGCAAAGTGTTATGGAGATAGGAACCAGCCCCCGTGCTCCGTGTGGCTTCAGCCCAGAGCCACGACAGGTCCTACCCACAGAGCGTGGGGGTGCCCTCGCCTCGTGTGCGCACACAAATTCTATTGCAAAACGCCAACAAAGTTCCCCGGCCAAAAGATACACAGAGGCGTACGCCCCCAGCCCACCACGCTTGCTTGCTCTCTTGGCCTCAAGGCCCGCCCGCCCCATAGATGCGCTGCTCTCCAGAAATGCCGCCACCCCAGCCTCGTCTCGCCCGCCCCTCAGGAGTGTCACCCGGCCCTTTCGGCAGGGCGTCAGATGGCCCCATCACGGGGGCCGCGCAATTGCACCAACCGCCAATACCAACGCCTCAACCAGCGCACATCTTCAGGCCGGCAGGAGCTGCCTGCCGGCCCTCTCTCCTACTCTGCAACTTCTGATGACCAGACACTACACACCCCTCCTCGCTGCCCCTCAAAACCAACCACTCTCGTCGACCAGCAGCGGCTGCCGCGCGGTCCCTTAGGATGATAACGAAACAACGACGATTGCGCCGCCAGGCGCCAAGCAGCACGCAGCACGAACAAGCTAGCCTGCGGGGCCTCGCTAGCTCCAAACCGGGAAGGCCCGCCACATCCATCCCTCTTTCCGTCAGACCCGTGAACCCCTTGGCCGAGCCCTCCTTATGCGCGGGATACCGGTACTTGACCAGGCGTGCCTCCTTGAAAGTATTCTAGATATGGTAGGAGTCGTTCGCCCTTGGAGTTTCGTTGTCGTTGGTTGGCGGGACAGACGCAAGGACGTCCGCTACCAGCGGCCTCAGGCGGCGCACGGCCGCACGGAGGACACAGCCGTACACCATCGCTCCGCCGTACGTACGGCACCATCAACTAGATCCGGCTCTAGATCTAGATGATGTAGTCGAGCACGTAGTGCAGGCCGCTGTCCATGGAGCGCAGCGACTCCTCCAGCAGGTGGATGTCCCGCTTCACCACGCGCGCCGGCACCCCCACGGCCACCACGTGGTCAGGCAGGTCGGTCACCACCACACTGCCGGCGCCCACCTGTTAGGGAAGGAGGGGGAGGGAGGGAGGAGGGAGCGAGGGAAAGGGAGGGCAGGGTCAGGCATGCATGAGGGATAAACCGTTGCGGCGAGGGTTGGGTGGTGGCTTGGGAGCAAGGGAGCAGCCAACAAGGGGGAAGCACCCCTGTACCCTGCTGCAGCCTGGCCCCGTGGACCCCGGCCCGCCCCCCGGAGCCCCAGCCCGCCCCCTGCCCACCTTGCACCCGGCGCCCAGCACCACGGGGCCCAGCACCGTGGCCCCCGCCCCCAGCAGCACGCCGTGCCCGATCTGCGGGTGCCGCACGCCGCGGCCCGTGCCGCTGCCGCCCAGCGTCACGTGGTGCAGCAGGGACACGTTGTCGCCCACCTGCGGTTGGCGCGTACGGCAGGCAGTACGGCACGATGGGCTCAGCGCGGTGCATGCGGCCGGGGCGGAAGGAGGCCAGGCATTGGCGTGCTGCCCCTAGTCCCCAACCCTCACCGACATTACGGCCTTCACACCCGCCCCAAACCCCCCAGATCCCCGCCCCCATCTCCACCCCCACCAGCCGCACCCACCACGGCCGTCTCCCCGATGACCACCCCCGTGGCGTGGTCGATCATGAGTCCGCGGCCCAGGGTGGCGGCGGGGTGGATGTCCACGTGGAAGACCTCGGACATGCGGGACTGGATGGCCAGGGCCAGGGGCTGGGAGGAGAGGGAGGAGGGGGAGGGACGGAGGGTGGGTGGGCGGGTGCGTGGATGGGTGAAGGGGGGGTGAAGGGGGGCTGGGTGGGTGGAGGAAAGGTGGTTGGGGGCAAGGTGGAGGGTGGCGTGTGGATGTGGGGATAGGCCCGCCCGCCCGCCCTGCCTGCCCGACCGCCCGACCGCCTCCCCCGGCCCCACCTTGCGGTTGATCCTCCACAGCCAGTTGGCGAGCCGCTGTGCCTGCACCGCCTGCAGGGGGCCGGAGCGAAAGCGGCCTTCAGACAAGGTTCCATACTTGCCATCATCCAGGGCGTGTCCGTCTCAAGATCCCTTGCCCATGGCCCACGCCACCTTGCAGGCAACCCCCCCGTCCCACCTGGAACCCCTTGAAGCACAGCAGCGCCTGAGAGTAGCGCTCGCAGGCGGGGTCGCGGTCAAACACTGCCTGCGATCGGAAAGTGCAAGGGATCAGAAGGTGGAAGGAGAAGAGGGCAAGGTTCGGGTCCCACTCGGGCGGATGCACGCTGGCAATGCCAGGGCCGCGCCGCCGCGAGAGGGAGGCATGGGCCGGCCCCCCGCACCTGCAGGTCAGCCATGCAGGACTCCACCAGTTCCGGCTCGTCCCGGTACGCCCCCTCGATCATGACCATGAGTTGCGTGCCCTGCAGCACAGGGAAGGTGGGAGAACGTGGGGGCAGGTGAGGGCAGGGGGCAACGCAACTCGCAGGGGGGGGGGGCAGGGGCCGGGCAAGACACAAACAGACCCGCAAAGGCGGGCGATGCGGCTCACCAGCAGGGTGTTGTTGGCGAGTTTGTTGGCGAGGGTGAAGGCCAGGGCAGTCTCAAAGGACTTGTGGGAAAGGATGGTGCTGTACAGGTAGGAAGCGAGCGTGGGCTCGGAGGCCTGCGTACACGTGAACAAACCCGTCCGCGAGTCAGGTAAGGCTCCAGTCCCGCATACTGCAGGCGGGACGCGGTATCTTATCCAGCTTACCGCGTCGCGCATTGCCTCCTCGTAAATCGCGTCCCAGAGTTGCCTCTTGTTGAGGTGATGCGACATGGGCCGCCAGCCCTGCCACGTCTTCCACGCAGCCTCGTCATCTGCAGTTTACATCAGATGTCAGCTGCCTCGCAGAAGGTAACCCCGTTGCGAGGTCATCGTTGCTCGGAGGCCAGGCCTTCCCGCGCTTTGCTTACCCGACCCCGACTGCGTCGCGAGCGGCAGCGGCTTGGTGTCCACGGAAGCTACCAGGCCAAGCTGGTGATCCAGGCGAGCACGGACTTCGTCGAGCTTCTTGGCCTCCTCCTCCGAAACGCGGTCGCGGGCCATGGTCCGCACAGCCACCGGCGAACATTCGGGCACTTGCGTGCGAATAGGCACGGACCTGCCAAATGTCTTTGGCGCGCCTGAGGCCCCGGAGGTGAGAAAGGCCAGGCCAGAGACAGGAATTACGGCAGGCACAAGGAAACAGTAACCCGATATACGGCGAGGCCAGAATTGTGCACACGCCAAACAGTTCACTTTTAAGTGCGGGGAACTTGCGGGGGTCGTGCGTGGGCTATTGGGCGCGACGAGCGTCGAGGCTCGGCCCTCGAGGACGCCTGCAGGGCAGGCCACACAGGAAGTCGAGCCGCCAGCCCTAGGCCCGCACGCACCTGAGCGCACAGGGCGCATGCGGCTAGACGAGTGTGACGCGACTGCGCATCGCGAGGAGGTGCTGGGCGCCTCCTGGGCTGAGCCGACCGAACGGTAGCCGAGCATGATGTTCTGTCGCTTTCAGGGGAATGATAGGGCCTGGCCCCAGGTGCGTAAGAGTCTATAGATCGGGGAGGGTTTCGCTAAGCGGCGCAGCAGCGCGGGCTTAGAGCACTAGAGTGTCGCGGAAAAGGGCTAGCGGTGGTTCAGATCGCGAATGCGGAGGCCGAACGTTTTGCAGCGGCGCTCAAAGGTATGAACGTGTACGCGACGCCACGCTATGGTCCCAGCCGGGGGCGCGGCGGCTGTCCATTTCGTTGAGGGGTCTCTCGGCCTCGGGGCCTGGTCTCGTACTCAGCTGATCATCTGGGCGCGGACGTTATGAACCGCCGCCCCGTGCCTCTCGTGGGCTGGCATGCGGCCAGCAGCGCTTGGCCTCCCAACTGTGAGCTCGCTTTTCCTGCAGGCGTCCCGTCGTCGGCGCCGCATGTGCGCAACAGTCATCGCAAAGCCCCAGCTCTCGCCAGTCCCCGGGCCGACCGGCCAGGGGCCTGCTGGGGCAGAGGATGGGGCTCAAAAGCGAGCCACGGTTCTTTATCCTCGCGGAGCGGGCGGGTATCAGGGCGTTGGTGTGCGCATGCGAACAACGCCGACCAGGGGGTGAGGGGAGGCGGCCGCGGCGAGGTGGCTACCAGCCAGCGAGGGAGGGCCCAATGGCGTCGGCGGTGTCTCCTCTGTGAGGGGACCAGAGGTGGTTGGGTGCTCGCCATGGGGCCATGCCGACACGCGACTAACGACGGACTCACGGCGAGCGGCGGGCAGGGCCTCTCCGGCACGTGAAATGCGGCTCAGGAGCTGCACAGGCGTGCACAGGCATGGGGATGGGCAGGGGTGACGGCAAGGTGGGCGGGGTGAAGGATGGATGGTCGGAGGTGCGCGTCACGAGGCACACATTCTTGCGATGCAGCGGGCGGACAGCACCGGCAAGTGCGCGAGGCGTCCACTATTGCCCCCACACCGCTTGACTCGAGTACTAGTGCGCACCATTGCACGTAGCCTTGACGAGCCCGCCTCGTTTGTGACAAGAATCCATCGCGCTTAAACACAACGTAGCTTCTCCCTGCACCTATTCCGAATTGAGCTATCTTTCAGTGACTGAAGAGGTTACAGGCTCGCCTGGACGGCAGCAGCTCTCGCCCTGGTTGCCGGTCCAGCTGACACCACGTCGCGCCAGCCCAGCGCTCGCTTAGGCGCCCCAGCATGGCGACACGGGCCTCGGGAGGAGGGAGGGGAGCTGAAGCCGCCCCCGCCTCGCTTGTCGGAGGGCGGACGCGGAGGCAGGGCCTCGCCCAGCCCCCATCCGCCCCGGCGGCCGCGCCGGCGCCTGCAGGCACCGCTGCGCCAGCCCCGGGGCGGCAGCGCCTGACTGTGAGCGAGGCTTGGACGGAGCAGCTGCATGGACATGCAGCCGCCTAGCAGAGCACGCAAGCGAATTCGCGCTGCTCTAGGCCCCGGGGTCTCCGTGGTGCCGCTGGGGGGTCGCCCAGCGTTCTTCCGGCCCCTCCCACACCTATCCCGCCTGTACTCCCTGCATCCTCCCGCGCCCCTCCCCACCCCAGGTGTTTCTGCACCACTCGATCCCGGCCGTGGGGGTGCGGTCGGGCGTGTGGGGCAGCCGCCTGGCGCACCTGGGCTTGCGGCTGACGCGGGTGAGGGGGCGGGGGGGAGGGCGGCCAGGGGGCTAGACTGCCTAGATCCACACTGCACTTGCTCTGCTCCTGGGCACTTGGTCCTTAGCGCGGCTGACGAGATCGAGCGCAGCGCCAGGAGCCCTCCGTCAGTCGCCGTTTGACACCGGCGGACCCACTCCGCAGGGCGCAGGCCCCGAGCCCGGCACGCGGCTCGCCGTGGTGGGCTTCGGCGGCGGCGGCGAAGGCAGCGGCGGCGACGGCGCCGGCAGCAGCGGCGGCGGCGGCGGCGCTTTCGACCCGTTCTCCGCGGAGGCGGAGGACCTCCTCTTCAGCCTCCGCCGCTCCGCCGCCGCCGCCGTCACCCCTGCCGCCGCCGCTGGTGCTCTCAGCCCGGGTGTTTCACCAAACACAGCGGCTGCGGCGGGGGCCAGGCATGTGGCTGCTGCCACGGTATCACGTGGCACGAGCCGAAGCCCGGGGCCGTCGGGCCCACGGCCGACGGGCAGCGGCGGCAGCGCTGGCGGCAGCGGCAGCGGTAGCGGCGGCGGGGGCAGGGCTGGTGACGGCGGCGGGCCTGCCACCGTGTCCACCTCTGGCAGCGGCGCGGGTGCCGGCGGTGGCGGCGCCGGCGCCGGCACAGCCAGCGCTGCCGCAGCGGCGGCAGCAGTGCCTGAGGGCGGAGTGCCGTACGGCGAGGCGGTGACGCGGACCTGGTCGGATCCGGATCGCGTACGGCTGGTGGGCGAGGGCTGGCTGACGGCGTGCGCCCGACGGGGCACACTGCTAGATCCAGCGCCGTACGACGTACGGCAGGAAAGGCCGAAGCGCACGGCGGCGGCGGAGGCGGAGGCGCAGGGGCTGCATGCTGCCGACGCGGCGGCGGCGGTGGGGCCGGGGGCGGACGGCGCGGGAGGTGAGTGCCTCGTCAGCACCCCTTGACCACTAGCACATGGCCGCCTAAAGTACGTGCCATTGTGGACAGTCTGGGAAGAGGCACGCTGGACTCGGGGAGACAGCGTCGGGGGGAAGAGAGAATAGAGGGAGCATAGCCGTGATTGCTGGCGCTTTCTAGACCCTCTGGGATGAGGCATAAGCGGGCCGGGGGCAGAGGGAGCATGGCCGCTGCCATTGTGTGGGCCAGATCAACGCGTGCGCTGTCTGTCCGCTTTCCCACCCCCAGGCTTCGTCCGCCCCAGCAAGCGCCGCCGCCTGCCCCCCGGCGTGGCGGAGGCCGTGGCGGCGGCGGTGGCGGCGGAGCGCGCGCAGCGGCAGCGCAACCCCGCCGCCGCCAACAGGGGCGCCGCCGCCGCTGCCGCCGCGCTGCGGGGCCTGCCGCAGGGCGGCGAGGGCAGCAGCGACGACGGCGCTCCGGCGGCAGGCGGGGGTGAGAGTGGAGCCGAAGCCGCCGGGGAGCAGCCCTGCCGGGGCGCGCCGGCGGCAGGGCCGGAGGCGGCTCCGCCGCCGCGACGGTGGGTGGCCCCCCGGCTGGCGCCGCAGCCGGGGGCGGCGGTGCTCGTTCCGTTGGAGCCGCAGCCGCTGGGCTGGTGGGACCCGTGTCGCGGAGCCTTCGTGCCCTTCCCCGACCACACGGGGCGGCCCCGGCCCCAGCCGTCGACGCCGGCGGCGCCCGTCCCAGAGCAACGGTTGGAAGCTGTACCGCAGCTGCAGCCGCAGTACGGACCTGCCGTACGGGTCGTGTCGTACAACGTGCTGGGAAACACGGCCTGCATGACCAGCGGGTGGGGCGGGGGCGGAAGGGCCGCCGCTTGGGCAGCGCAGCGCAACACTTTAGGGCCCTGGCCCCTGCTGCCTGCCGGCGCACCCGCACCCTGCACCCGCTGTGGCTAGGGGTCAGGGGGGGGACCCCATGGACAGGGAGGAGGCCCATGCTAGGGCATGGAGGGCCAGCAACACCATGCACGAGGTCACCGCTCCTGCCGGCCGCGCCCTCTTCAGAAGCTCGTCCGCCCCTCCACCCCGTGCCCCAGCCTGGCCGCCGCCGCCGACCCCGCCGCCCGGGCGCTCCTGGACATGTCGTACCGCGGCCCGCGGCTCCTGCAGGTGGGGGTGGGGGCGGGGGTGGGGAGGGGATGGGCGGGGGAGGGAGGCCGGCAGGCTGGCACGCAGGGCCTACGGACGGGCACCGCAGAGAAAGAGCCTTCAGTGCAGCACCAGCGGCGCTGACGTATGTACCGGTACGCTGTACGACCCCGGTGTGTGGCTGCCGCACCGTGCTGCAGGAGATGCGGTCGTACGGCGCTGACGTGTTCTGCCTTCAGGTGGGCGGCACGGGCGGAGCAGGGCCACACCCAGCACTGACCCGCGCTCACACACCCCTCTCCACGCACCCCTTCCCCCCCATCTCACCCGCTCCCCTAAGGAAGTGGACGCCTCGGTCTTCCAGCTGTGGCTGCAGCCCTGGGCGGACGCGGAGGAGTACGAGGCGCTGTACCTGCCCAGGGGGGTGAGCTGTACGCTGTACCTGCCCAGGCGTGGGGGGTGGGGAGGTTGCAAGCGGGCCCGCAACCCTCATGCCCGGCGGGAAAGATTGATGGGCAAAAAGGGGCGGGAGGAGGCCTCCACGCCCTGCCGAGGGGAAGGGGGCCGCTTGCTTTGTGTCAAGGACGCCCCATAGCGACTCAGGCGGCCCTTGTAACGAGGCCACCCTTCTTTCTGACCTCCGATGTGACAGGGCACGCGGCTGCTGGGATCCAGCGAGCCCGCCCCGCCCCCGCGCTTCCAACCCTTCCCGCCTTCGCCCGGTGGCGGCGGCCGCAAGCGCCGGCGGCAGGGCGCCGGCGGTGGCGGCGGCCGCGACGCTTCGTCTTCCCGGGCCCGGGCCCAGCCTCGGGACCAGGCGGGCCCGCTGCCGAACGAGACCGACGGGGTGGCGGTGCTGGTCAGACGGGCGGCGCTGGAGGTGGTGGCGGCGCGGTGCGAGGAGCTGGCGTCGAGGGCGGTGGACGACGGTGCGTGCTGAGGGGTCGACACGTTGGGGACTTCGGGTGGAGGCCTGGGGAGTGGGGATGGGGTGCTGGCGGCTTAGGCTTTTAGGGGTCGGCGTGCAGCCGAGGGCTTCAACATCCCCTGAACAGGTTGGCCGGTATACGGACTGAAGTGGCAAGAGCAGCCAATGATATACTGGCATCACCATGCCCTGATGCCCTGGCAGCATCAACAGAGGCACTGAAGCCGTTGCTTTGGCCGCAACAGCGCCCTGCCCTCATCCCGCCTCCTGCCCCGCAGGCTCCCCCCTGTGGCCCAGCCTGCGGCACAAGGGGGTGGTGGGGCTGCTGGTGCTGCTGAGGCACAGGGGGGGACAGGGGGGGCAGGTGCAGGCAGGGGAGGAGGTGGGAGGGGGGGCAGGCGCGGCGGCAGGGAGCGCAGGGGCCGGGGCGGGGGCAGGGCCCGACCGGAAGACAGACGTGAAAGGGACAGCCGGCGGCAATGGCGGGAGCGGCGACGGCGGCGGCGGCGGAGGCGGTCGCGGCGGTGGAGGGGAGTTCCTGGTGGCCGCCACCCACCTGTGGTGGGACCCGCGGTGAGCTTCCTGTAATGGTTCCCGGTTGCCTCTTCGTTGGAGGGCTGACTGTCGATCATGTGCGGGAATATCCCCGCCGCCCCTCTCCTTGGTTCCCTCCCAACGTTTACTGTCTCACTCCGAATGCCCATGCCCCCGGCCCCCACCCTCCCCGCCAGCCTGCCGGACGTCAAGGCCGCTCAGGCCGCGCTGCTGTGCGCTGCGGCGGCGGACTTTCTGCGCTCGCGGGGCCCCCCGGAGGTGGGTCCGCAGGGCGTAGGGCCCAGAGGGAGTTGTTCAGGGGCGTTGGGCCTGGGCGGCGGGGCGGTTGCAGCCAGTGTGGCACTGCCATGTGAGCATGGGGCAGCCCCCTCTGTAGCGTACTGTTGCCTCCATTGGTTCCTAAGCTGGTGACCGCCAACCGCCTTTCCAGGACATGGACCCAAGGACGTGCGTTCAGGGGTTGGTGGACGCGCTCTTGGTTCCCGCCACTCTTTCCCACACTGGTAACGCCCTGGTCCCTTCCCGTGTATATGGCACACCCCTACCGCCGCAGGAGTCCGCACCGGTGGTGCTGTGCGGTGACCTGAACACACGGTGGGCGGCCTTCGGGCCCAGCACGTACGACAAGGGCGTGTCGTACGACGGCTGCCTGGTGGGGAGGGGCGGCGGGGAGTAGGGAAGGTATGGAGGAGGGGAGTCGGTCCAGCGGGCAGGTCGGGATGGAGGCCGTCCTCCCAGACGCTTGTGTGGGCAGAGTTATGGTATAATTAGCTGTACGTCAGATCCATGATTACGGTCTCTCCAGTCGTACATGTCGTACGTGTTCACAGGTGGGCGGCGTGTACGAGCTGCTGTCCCAGGGGTCGCTGCCGCCCGCCCACCCCCACCACCCGGTGGCAAGGTGGGGCTCAGGGGAGGCGAAGACGTGTCAGCTCTCAAGGGGGTTTGGGGGCGTGCCGCGTGGACATGCAGAGGGGCCCCTGCCCCGCAGCCCCTTCCACCGCTGGACCATCCTGCCTCGCCGCTGCCGACCCGCCCCCTGCAGGCTGCAGGCCAACGCCCGTGTGAGCCTGGACACAGCGGGTGGGGCGGGGAGCTGGCGCGGGATTGGGGCCGGGGAGGCGGCAGGGCCAGGAACCGGGGCTCGTTGAAATGGTTGCAGCTGTGAGGGTTCGTGGCAACTGTCTGGCCTCAATCCTGTTTACCCACAACCCTCCCGCCCTCCTGGCTTCCCGCCATCCTGCCCTCGTGACCTCCCGACCTCCCGGCCTCCATCACCCCAAGGGCTGTATCTGGCCAGTGCCCTTCCACCAACGCGCCATGTTGCCTTCCTTCCATTCCCCCTCCCCGCCCCAAGGTCTGTGCCTGGCCAGTGCGCTGTTCACGGCGCAGGGCCGGGAGCCGCCCCTGACCGTCTGCACCCGCACCTACAGGGGTAAGGACGGGGTTAAGCGCGGAGGAGGACCGGCAAGCGGACGGTAACAGCGTGCAGGCTGATGACAGTAGCAGCGCTTGTGGACTTCAAGGGTGTCGAGGAAAAGCGGCAAAACGTGTGCGTATGGTCATTGGACTCATGGCGGGGGCCACACCGCCCCGGTAGATGGGCAGCACGGCGAGGGCACATGACGATGCAATCCGCCGTCCGTCCACCCCCCTGCCTTCCCCCCCAGACTGCCTTGACTACATCTGGGTCTCCCGCGGCCGCTGGGCCATCACGGCCGTACTGGACATGCCGTACACGTACGGCAGCGATCCGCGCCTGGACGGGCAAGCTGCGGGCGAGGACGCCCGTGCTGGGAGCGATGCGCGAGAAAGCGAGGAAGGCCTTGGAGCAGAGGGGGGGCGCGGTGGGTTCAGGGGAGATGCGGTTGGGGCCAGGAGCGGCGCAAGGCCCGTACGGCACGTGCCGCCCATCCCTGACGCCAGCTGGCCGAGCGACCACCTTGCGATAGGGGTGGAGCTGCGGCTCGTGGGGACGGCGGGGGGCGTGGTGGTGGAGTCAGGGCTCGGGAGAGGCTACGTGGGGTGACCTGGGTGGCGTGTAGGCGGCGCTGGGGGGCAGAAGGAGCTGGGGATAGTTAAGGCCGTGGTGTGGATATGACATGAGGGGATCGCGGGGCGAGGGCGGGGACCCGTCTCTAGGTTCTTCGCGTGCAGTGCAGCTGTGCCTCTCGGAGCCCATCCCCTTGCCACATACGGCGCATACTCTTGCTATAATTGACATGCCTGATAGCCTAGTCTAGCTTGTGGTCCCGCTCGGTAGGCATCGCGAGCCATGCCTCCTCGCCGCGTGGCTGCGGCCCGGGCTCGCACGCCCGCTGAGCGGGCTGTGGACACGCTGAAAGCCATGGGCGCGCAAGCCCTGCGTATGGCTGTGAGCGATGAGGCTTGCGCCTGGAAAGCCCGCGAGATTGAGGCCGCTTCAGAGGCGCTCAACGAGCTGGGCACCAAAGCGCTTCAGCAGATGGGCGATGCTGGGCTCGCTGGACTCGTGGCGCTGCTCGGCCTGGCGCTCAGGCGTGCCGCTCCCAACGCCCCGAATGTTGGCGATGCCGAGCGCGAGGCTTACTTCCACCTGCAGCGCCTGCTGATGCGCGCGCTCCTGGATGGCAACAAGAAAGGACTGAGCGCCGATGCGCCCGCAAGCATCCGCGCAGCTCTGCTCAAGAGCCACACGCTGCGGTCGCTCTCAGTCCTCGTGGCCGCCTCCGCCGGGGGCCTGCTCTCTCTGGGGCCCCAGCGGCCCTCCCGCCGCACCCTGCAGGCGTCCCTCCTGCTGCTCTTAGAGTCTCGGCGCGTACTGCACTACTTCTGCACCAGCCCCCTCGGAAAGACCGCCGCCCAGCGCAAGAGCCGGGCAGCTGCGCTGCGGGTCGAGCTGGAGGCGAGCGGCCTGCTTGAGTCGTGGTCCCGGCTGGCCCTGGCGGTCGCGGCCTGCGACGGAGGGCAGGAGACGGCCGCCAAGGATTTTGCTGAGCTCGTCAAGACCTTGACGGCACTCGTCGCGTTGGAGAGTTCTCCGTCAACCGGCGGCGGCCCGATGGACCCCTGGGCGAGCTACCTGCTGTCCGGCGCCTGCCCATCCCTGGCGTTCCTCCTGACCTCGCACGTCGTCTCCTTCGCGGCAGAGCTCGACGGAGGACCCACCCACGGCCTGCCTGCGGCCGACCCAGATGGGTGTGCGGCGGGATCGGGATCGGGGGCGGGGCCATCGAGCGGCTCCGTCCGCGCCCGGCCGCCCGTGCCCCTGCTCGACTCCAGCGGCGCGTTGCTGCGCGGCAACCGAGTCGTCATCGGCGTGACGGCGCTCTGGGCTGTGGAGCAGTGGACGCGCGTGCAAGTTCAGATCGGGCTTGCTTGCAGAAACTTGCAGTGGGATCCCCTGCAGCCGCCCTTCAGTTCCGCCAAGCCGCTCCAGAGCTGGCCCTGGGGCCCCCGGCTCCTTCAGCACTTGTGGGCTCACCTCACGCCCGCCAACCCAGGCCCGGACCCGATTGACCGCGCCTGGGCGCCGGTCCACGCCTGCGTGCGTGCCGCCATGCAGCGGAGGGACCCCCTGGCGAACCCCGTCGCGGCCTTCCAGTTGGGCATGCGGCTGGCGACGCTAGCCGCCCACGCCATGCTGAGCCACAGCAACAGCCAGCAGTTCAGCAGGACTGGCTCGGGGGAGCCCACGGACTTCAGTCGCCTGGTGGCCGCCCACGACCCCGCCGGCTGGCTCGAAGGGGTGCGGGCGCGGTTGCGGGCGTGGGCGTGGGCGGCGGTGGAGTGGCGCTGCAGGCCGCCGCTGCGCGTGGGCGGCTCAGCGCATCGGAGGCGGGCCTCGCGGCGTACTCGGGTCTGCGCTTGGCCCGGGAGGCCCTGGGGGTGCCGCGTGTGGCGCTGGAGGAGCTGGGCGACGGCCTGCCTGGGCTGACGCGCCCGCAGCTGGCGTGGTGGCGCGCGGCGGTCGCGTGGGCCGGGCTGTGGCAGCACGCCAGCTGGCCGCCTGGGTTCGGTGTCGACAGCACTCCCTTGTTCGACTGGGACGGACTGAGTTATCTGCTGGAGATGCGCTGTACACGACGGTGCAGCCATGTTGCTTGTCGCAGCGTCGGCCGCGCTGCTCATGCTTTAGCGGCCCTGCCCATCACCTTTGCCCTCCATCTGCCCCGCCGCTGCCCCCTTCCACAGGCCGGGCTGCCCTGGATGCAGAGCCAGCGCTCTCCTGCGGCTACCTGTCGGTCCTGGAGGCGCTGCTGCGGCACCCCAAGGCCGAGGCGGGGGAGGTGGAGCTCCTCGAGGAGGGCCGGGCGTGGTGCGACGTCTGGGGCCCCTCGCTGCTGTGCGCGGAGCCGCGCGAGATCGCCTCCCTGGCGGCCACGCTGGGCAAGCTGCTCCGCCGCTCCGCCGATCGGCTGCTGGCGCGGCTCGCAAACAGCGCAGCAGCGGGGCCAGGCGCGGGCGGAGACGGCGAGGAGCGCATGGAGATGCCGGGGTGGCTGCTGGACCTGACAACACCCTCCTGACTGACTCGGACGCCATTGACTTCGGAGAGCTTGCGCTCGACGCCCACGACCCCGCTGGCGAGGCCCCCGCCACAGCGCCCGCACCGTCCTCGCCCGCCTCGGACCCAGGCTCTCGCCTGCCCCTGGTGGCTTCGGCCCTGGCCGTCCACCTGCTTCCCTCGGTCGCGGCGGTGGTAAAGCAGCTGCTGCCCCCAGTCCTCGACCGCTTGGGCGACACCGATGCAGATGAGGGCGTGGGGCGTCTCGCAGGAAGCGTGCGGAGCCTGCTGTGGTTGTTGCTGGACTGGCTGCCGGCGCTGCTGACTGCCGCAGAACCCTGGGGCGCCGGCGCGGGGGCAGCCGTCCACGGGGCTTCGCAGCCGGTGCCGGCGTCGCCGCACGCACAGGCGTGGCGCGAGCTCCTGTGGCGCGAGCTGGACCCGACATGGATGGTGGGCGCCGCCCTCGTCTTGCCAGCCGGCAACGCCGGCACGCGGGACGGCCGGTGCGCGGTGCTGTGGGAACTGGTGGTGCGGGCGCCGGAGCGACTGGCGGCGGCCGTGGCCGCAGCGGACGCAGCGGAGGCGGCGGTGACGGAGAAGAAGGCAGCAGGCGAAGGCGCGGCCACGGCGCCAGGCGGGCAGGACGGGGGCCCTCCGGAGCGGTGGCTGGGCGGCAAGTTGCCCCCACTGGGCACCCTGAGCATGAACCTGCTTAAGACGGTGCTCGGGGAATCCGAGCTGCCAGCGCTGACCAGCGGCGAGAGGCCGGCCGGCCCCTGCCTGCTCGCCGCGATCCAGGCGGTGTGCTCGGGCGCTCGCGCTAGCGCTGCGGCTCCGGGCTCGGCGCTGGACCCGTCCACCTGGGGCGTAGGCGCTATGCACCTGCTGCGAGCGCCCTCGCTGCTGCCGCCCCCCGACGCGGCCCGTGTGCTTCTGCCGCGCTGCTGCAACCCGGCCTGCGTCCGGCTGGAGGGCCCCAGCGAGGCGGGGCTGCGGCTGGAGGCGTGCGCGGGCGGCTGCGGGAAGGCGTCGTACTGCTGCCGCGCGTGCCAGCAGGCGCACGCAGCGGCAGGCCACGCCAGAGATTGCCGCGCCGCCGCGGAGGCCAACGCGGCGTAGGCGCGGTTGGGGCGGTTGGGAATAGCCTTGGGAAGAATTCTTGACTGGGCACGAGCTGATACGTAGTACGCTGTGTGGACCATGGAAGCGTTCTCGGGGGTGCCTGGAGTGGAGTAATGCATAATTAAAGGCAACGGGGCGGTAATGGGGTGGCGGCCACTCCGGGGAGTGCCGCGCCGCTGCGGAGGCCAACGCGGCGTAGGCGCGGTTGATGTGGTTGCGAGAAGCCTTGGCGCGCTGAGGTGGCTGCGCCGGCGGTGCGACGTGCCTGTATCAGGTGGCGCAAGTAGCCGTGAAGTGAGGTGGGCTTAAGGAATCACGAAAGGAACGACTCTGGACCGGACGCAAGCCGATACGCCGCACGCTATGCGGCGGGCTGGTGATGGGTACCGTAGTGGGGACACCCGCGGGCCAGTAGCGGGGCCGGGCAGGGGGCAGCCACGAGTCCCAGGCCTCCTCGTGCCATTCTCATGTCTGATGCTATCGTATGTTTCTAGCGACGATTGTTCCAGGATATGGACCTCTTGTGGCGTAGCAAGACAATGGAACGGTTGTCCCCCCCGGGGTGCTGGTTAGGAGGAGTGAGGTGTGCCGCACGGTAGGCGTGTCAAGCATCTCATGCAGGACAGCGCAGAAATCCGCACATGTCAGGCCCTAGATCTCTCAGGGGGCCGTTTAGGGCAAAGTTCCTCACAGTCATTGGAAGTGAACCTCTGGCGGCGTTCTTGATGCAACGGCCGGGTGTGTCCAGAGCTAGGGGGGTTGCAATCGGGAGTCGGGCGGGGCTCCGAGCCGAGGCTGAGAGAGGTTGAGCGAATAGCCAGCGCCACCTACTGGGTATGGCCCTCCTGGCTAAGGGAAAGGAGACACGGGAGACGAGTTACGCGAAAAGCAAGGCCAGCAAATGCAACAAGCGCACTGGTCGGCGACTTCCGCAACCCTGCTCTTGCGAGCCGAGAGCGGCGTCACCTTACCCTGGCTAAGGGATTGGGCTGCGGTCAGGGCGGGGTTGGAGGACGAGCAGCATGGTAGGGGCCGCAGTGACCCATATCCGTGTCTGCAGCGTTGCTATCTTCCCTCAGCAAAGGCAGAAGCTCCCCTGGTGCTGTTGCAGAGGGTGCTGACATCTCGTTGTCACCGACTCCGGGGAGGCTGGAAGCCTGGGTCTAGCGCAGTCTTGTGCTCCCCTCCCCTCACAGCCGGACGCCACCAAGTTTGCAACATCAGCACGGTTGGGATGCGGCAAGGGCGGCATAAACGGGGTCGTGGGCAGCCCCCGTCGGCAGCGACCATCGGCCACAGCAGTCCATGTTTGCATGGACCCTTGACCCCGACCGCTGCGTCCACCTGGCTACTGGCCGGGGAGAACTTGCCTCGCCATGCCTCGCAGCTCCATGCCCGCCCCTCAACTGCACCCCGCTTCCGCTGCTGGTGGCCCCCGGCAGGCTGCATGCCAGCGCCCGTGTAGCGCTGGACATAAAAAAAGCGGGTGGGGCGGGGAGCTGGCGCGGGATTGGGGCCTCCAACGCTCCAAGCGGGCTTTGTCAACTGCAGCCAAGGCCCCCCAATGCGGCCTGCTGCCAGGCTGCCGCCTTCCTTCCATTCCCCTCAACCCCCCAGGACCGCAGATCCCGATCTCCCGACCTCATGCCCTGGCGCAAGGCCGTGTGCGGGGTGCCTCACATGACCGTGTGCACCCCCAGCTTCGAGGATGATACGGAATACATCCGAGCATGGGGACATGGGGCTTCCAGCTTAGCGCTGCTTGTGGTGCTGCGGCCCAGGTTTTGCGCGGGCAGTATGGAGCGATAGGGGTGGAGCTGCGGCTCGTGGGTGTGGGGAGCATGGTGGCGCAGTAGGGTGTGCACGGCGGCTTGACGAGGGTTTTGCGCGTGGATGTGGCATATTCGGAAAACATACCTGATAGCCTAATCTAGTTCATGCTAGGATAGCTGGCAGCGCTGGGCCATCACAAACCATGCCTCCTCGCCGCGGGGCTGCGGCCCGGGCTCGCACGTCTGCTGAGCGCGCTGCGGACACCCTGAAAGCCATGGGCGCGCAAGCCCTGCGTATGGCTGTGAGCAATGAGGCTTGCGCCTGGAAAGCCCGCCAAATCGAAGCAGCTTCAGAGGCGCTCAACGAGCTGGGCACCAAAGCGCTTCAGCAAATCGGCGAGCCAGATCTGGCTGGACTCGTGGCGCTGCTCGGCCTGGCGCTGAGGCGCGCCGCTCCCAACACTGCGGATATGGGCGATGCCGAGCGCGAGGCGTACTTCCACCTGCAGCGCCTGCTGATGAGCGCGCTCGTGGATGGCAACAAGGAGGCCTTAAGCTCCGATCCGCCCGCAAACATCTGCGCAGCTCTGCTCAAGAGCCACGCGCTGCGGTCGCTCTCGGCCCTCGTGGCCTCCTCCGCCGGCGGCCTGCTCTCTCTCGGGCCGCAGCGGCCCTCCCGCCGCACCCTGCAGACGTCCCTCCTGCTGCTCGTGGAAGCCTCTTGCTTGTTGTGCCAGTTCTGCAACAGCTCCCGGGGAAAGAGCCAGGCGGTTGCGCTGCGGGTCGAGCTGGAGGCGAGCGGCCTGCTCGAGGCGTGGCCCCGGCTAGCCCTGGCGGTCGCGGCCTGCGACGGAGGCGAGGAGACGGCGGCCAAGGAGGTCATGGACCTCACAACGGCCTGGTCAACTCTCATGGCCTTTCAGAACGAGGGCGCCGAGAACGGCGTGGACCCCTGGGCGAGCTACCTGCTGTCCGGCGCCTGCCCATCCCTGGCGTTCCTCCTGACCTCGCACGTCGTCTCCTTCGCGGCAGAGCTCGACGGAGGGCCCACCTACGGCCTGCCTGCGGCGGGATCTGGGTCGGGGGCGGGGGCAGGGCCATCGAGCGGCTCCGTCCGCGCCCGGCCGCCCGTGCCCCTGCTCGACTCAAGCGGCGCCCTGCTCCGGCGCAATGGGGTCGCCAACACGCTGACGGTGTTGGTAGCCCTGAAGATGTGGACGCGCGTGCAAAGGCTGCTCGGGCTCGCGTGCAAGCGCCTGCCCTTTGACCCCACATATCTGCCCTTCAATTCCGCCAAGCCGTTCCAGAGCTGGCCCTGGGGCCCCCGGCTCCTTCAGCACTTGTGGGCTCACCTCACGCCCGCCAACCCAGGCCCGGACCCGATTGACCGCGCCTGGGCGCCGGTCCACGCCTGCGTGCGTGCCGCCATGCAGCGGAGGGACCCCCTGGCGAACCCCGTCGCGGCCTTCCAGTTGGGCATGCGGCTGGCGACGCTAGCCGCCCACGCCATGCTGAGCCACAGCAACAGCCCCCTGTATAGCCGTGCCGGGGCCGGCGGTGGCAAGCCCACGGACTTCAGTGCCCTGGTGGCCGCCCACGACCCCGCCGGCTGGCTGAACGCCGGCGCGGGTACGGAGGGCGACGGTATGACACTCCAGGCCGCCGCAGCGGGCAGGCGGCTCAGCGCAAAGCAGTGTCCTGTCTTGGCGTACGGGGCCCTGCGGCTGGCCCGGGAGGCCCTCGAGGTGCCGCGTGTGGCACTGGAGGGTCTCAACCTCCGGCTTACGGTGCCGGCGCGCCGGCCGCTCGCGTGGTGGCGCGCGGCGGTCGCGTGGGCCGAGCTGTGGCAGCACTCCAGCGCGCTGCCTGGGTTTGGCGCCGATAGCTCGCCCATGGTTGGGTGGTCTGGACTGCTCGGGCTGATCGAGATGCGCTCCACAGGTGGGTTGACGCATCCTGCTGGCAGCGCTGCGTACAGAGCGCACACCGCCTGCGGCAGCCGTGCTCCTTGTCGTAACAGCTGTCCGCGCTGCTCATGCCCAGTGGCTTGATCTTGAGCCCTGCCCTCGACGTGCTCCGCCGCCGCCTGCCACAGACCGGGCCGCCCTGGAAGCCGAGCCGGCGCTTTCCTGCGGCTACCTGTCGGTCCTGGAGTCGCTCCTGCGGCACCCCAAGGCCGAGCTGCACGTGGCCGAGTTCTTCGAGGAAGAACAGGCGTGGTGCGACGCCTGGGGCCCCTCGCTGCTGTGCGCGGAGCCGCGCGAGATCGCCTACCTCGCGGCCACGCTGGGCAAGCTGCTCCGCCGCTCCGCCGACCAGCTGGACGCTCAGCTCGCAGCGGCGGGGCCGGGCGAAGAGGTGGCCGTGGCGATCCCCGAGTGGCAGCTGGCGCTGACGGGCGCCCTCCTGACAGACTCCGGCGCCATCGACTTCGGAGAACTTGCGGTCGAGCCTGACGACCCAGCTGGCGAGGCCCCCGCCCCAGCGGCCGCACCGGGCGCGCCCGCCTCGGGCCCAGGCTCCCGCCTGCCGCTCGTGGCTTCGGCCCTGGCCGTTCACCTGCTGCCCTCCGTCGCGGCGATCGTGAAGTACCTGCTGCCCGTGGCCCTGTTCCTGCGGCGCGATGCCCCTGCAGAGCCGGATGTGGAGCAGCTCCACGGCGACGTGCTGCGCCTGCTGTGGATGCTGCTGGCCTGGCTGCCGGCGCTGCTGATCGCGGCTGAGCCCTCGGGCGCTGGGGCAGCCCCTGGGCGCCCCGTCTTTGCGGCTTCGGAGCCGGTGCCAGCCTCGCCGCACGCGCAGGCGTGGAGCGAATTCCTGTGGCGCGAGCTGGACCCGGCGTGGATGGTGGGCGCGGCCCTTGCTGCTGTGCAGGGCGGCGAGGGCGGCAGCCCGTACGTTATGTGCGCGGCGCTGTGGGCCTTGGTGGTTCGGGCGCCGAAGCGGCTTGCGGCAGCCGTGGCCGCAGCGGAGGCAGCAGAGGCGGCGATGGCGGAGGCGAACCAGGAGGCAGCAGGCGAAAGCGCGGCGGTGGGGCCAAGCGGGCGCGAAGGGGACAGCTTGGAGCGTGGGCCACGCGGCAAGGCGCCCCCACTTGGGCCCCCGAGCTTGGACATGCTCCGGGCGGTGCTGGTGGAAGCCACTTGGCCAGACCCGATCGGCGAGGGGCGGAAGGTCGGCCCCTGCCTGTTTGCGGCGATTCGGGCGGTGTGCTCGGGCGCTGGCGCTGGCGCTGCGGCTCCGGGCTCGGCGCTGGACCCGTCCACCTGGGGCATGGGCGCTACGCACCTGCTGGAAACCACCTCGCTGCTGCCGCCCCCCGACGCGGCCCGGGCGCTGCTGCCGCGCTGCTCCAACCCGGCCTGCGTCCGGCTGGACGGCCCGAGCGAGGCGGGGCTGCGGCTGGAGGCGTGCGCGGGCGGCTGCGGGCGGGCGTCGTACTGCTGCCGCGCGTGTCAGGAGGCCCACGCAGCGGCGGGCCACTCCGGGGAGTGCCGCGCCGCCGTGGAGGCCCGCGCGGCGTAGGCGCGGTAAAGGGTGTTGAGAGAAGCCTTGG
This sequence comes from Edaphochlamys debaryana, assembly GCA_016858145.1. NCBI lineage: Eukaryota > Viridiplantae > Chlorophyta > Chlorophyceae > Chlamydomonadales > Edaphochlamys > Edaphochlamys debaryana. Next base: position 535,740 of record JAEHOE010000044.1, read on the forward strand.
TGCTGTGAGGTAGCGGCGCCCGTGGTATACACGTGCGGGCAGAAGCTGCGCAGATGGCCGTCGAGGGACTCGTGCATATATGACAATCAAGGGACTGAACCTTGACCGGGCGCTGTGCGGCGGGCTGGTGGTGTGGAGTTGCCCCGACCCACACCGATGTTGGGGCAAATGCGCATCCTTGCACGCACGTCCCGCTACACGTGACTGGGTACTGATGCATCGTGGCACCTTTGGAACGCATGTTGGCTGGCGAGGGAATGGCCTGTGATGTGGGTCAGGGCAGAGCTGTATTCGTGACAAAACCTCCTATGTTGGCGTACTCCATGATAGGAATGTCGGTCTGGAGGACCGGATGGGGTGGCGGGCGCGATTCCTAAGCTATGTGATGTGGGTTTGGAGGGATTGAATCTCAGATGGCGGCGTTGTTGGCGTTTTTTGGGCTGAGCCCCCGGCGCGTAGCTAGGAGATCTAGGCTACGGATTGGGGACTGCCGAGGGTGCAGTGAAAGACTGCGTGCCGCTCGTGCGCTGGCCGCCAGACGCAGGGGTGAGCAGCTCTAGTGATGGGCGGATGCTGGGCTGGGCGGAGGGGTCCGAAAACGTCAATTGACAAGCAAGAATGTTGTCGCTCGCTGCAGTGTCACGTCTACTGCCGCGGAGTGCGTCTCGGACATTTACCCATGCGGTGGTTGCCGTAGCACGCTGTTTGCGCAAAGCTCCGCCCAAAACGTGATCGCAGACATGTCGAGCTCTTACGATACCACTCGGTTGGGTAAAAACACTTTCGCGCAGGCGTGTTGTCAGCATGTGTTTCGCGCCCGGAGCCATCCTCCCCCCCCTCGGCCCCCTGGCCCCCGCAACTGTTCGGGGAGTGAGCGCACAATGCGTATGCCGTACCACGCAGTAGCTCAAACAACAAAAGGGGGGGCAAGCCCCGACTGCTGCGCAGCTCAGTGGTTTCGGTGTACCCGAACAGCCCAGGCCCCGGCAGGGGTACCCCTGGGCCCCGGTACACCCGGCAAGACGCTGGCCGTGCCTTGCCCCTGATGTACCTTCGCTGTATCCTCCATGGTGGCTCAGCTAGCGTCTCGATCGGAGCCGGGGAGAGCGGGGGGACAGAGGAGCGTAGTCAGGATGAGGGAGGCGGGAAACGGCGGGAAAGATCCGCGATAGCTGACCCGGCTTGACTTGACGACCGCGCCGCCCGCCCGCACTGCTTGACCTGAGCAAGCTATCTAACATCTCTTGCATAACAGACTTGACCTTGACCAGGAGGCCATAACTTCGTTCGCGTTCTTGACTTTGCACCAATCTGAAGCAGGAGGCCAAAACTTTGCGCAGCGCTTCGCGTCATGCCCCACAAACCGCCTCAAGCGCTCGCTGATGGACTAGAAGCGGACGGGCTTGATCTTTTCTCCCTCGTGTGGGTTCCCGAGTTTGTCGAGCGCATTGCCACCATCCTCGGCCCCAACCAGGCTGCGGGCCTGCGATTCGTGAACAAGGCCACAGCCACGCTCCTCACGAGTCGCTTCGCGATTGTTTACCTCTCTCGGCCTGTCCCGCACTGGCTCTTCGAGCAGCAGTGGATGCAGTCCGGCCCCGGGAGTGCCCTGAGCTCCCTGACCCCCGAGCAGCGCTGGGACCTGGCCGACCTGACTGCCTGCGCCAACGACGTTACCAACCTCAAGGTGGCGCTGGAGGCGGCAGAACTGGAGCCGGACTCCGACCTGCTGGAGGCCGCCGCCGCCGGGGGCGCCCTGGACAGCTGCTGCTATCTTGCTCAGCGCCTGGAGGCCGCAGGGGTGGCCGTGAGCTGGCCCCGCGTCGTGGTGGCTGCGGGGGCAAAGGGCCAGGGCACCATCGTCAAGTGGGGCCTGGAGCGCTGCCCCGATGGCGAGCGTGATCAGTGTGTGTCGGCCCTCGTCGAGGCCATGAAGGACGCGCTGTACAGCGACAGCCCCGACTGGGCGGCCAAGGCCGAACCGCTCCTGGTAGCCAATGACGCGGCCCCCTTCGCCCAGTGCTATGAGTGCAGGAATGCTCTCATGCTCGGTGAGGCCGTGGTGGAGCGGTACGAGTGGCTCAAGGGCCACGGCTTCCGTCCCGCCGACTGCTGGGACCCCAGGTTCCCTCTGCCGGAGGGGGATACGGACATATTCACACTCGAGTATGCGGCGGTGAGCGCGGGTTGACATGAGGGTCTCGCCGCGGCTAAGGGTTGTCGAAGGGCCCAAGCACCGCTCGGTGCCGCCACTGGTTGCACCCGCCGTTTTGTGCGTGTTGCCAGGGTTTCCATCCTTGCTCAGTGCCACTCAGTGCACTCTCTTCCGCCCGCACTGCCGCCTCGGCCACAGAAGTACAACATGCCGGCATTCCGGTGGCTTGTGGCGGAAGGCTTCGCCGACGACACGGAGACAGTGCTTGGAAACCTGGCGCTCGATGGGAGTGTGGATGCTCTGCAAGTGGTTAAGCAGGTGGGAAGGGGCGGGGGTGGAGCCGGGATGGGGCTGTGTCACCGCATCAGCTGCGTCAGCCCACCCATTACTGCACGGCCCGCATCCTTAGCCCTCCGCCCCCCGTCTGCCCCAGCCAACCCGTATGCCACCTGTTTCCGCACCTGCGCAGGCGGGCTGGAACATTGACCCGGTCTGGCTTGCGGAGGACGCCTGCAAGAAGAAGGAGTTGCCCGTGCTGCAGTGGATCTACGACAACTGGGGAGATGACGACATGCCGTACTTCATTTTCGACCACATGTGCGAGTGCGGCGACATGGAGGGGATGCGCTGCGTGGCCGAGAGCATGAAGCAGCGGCAGCTGGAGCTGTATGAGGGCGCCTGGTGCGCCATTGCGGAGTCCGGCAGCGAGGTGGCGGCTGAGCTGCTGGCGGAGCTGGGATGCCCCAAGCCGGTGCGTTTGGAAGGGCGGTTGGGGGTGCTGGTTTTCGGGCAAGGTCCTCCCAGATGTGCCCTGCTGTGCTGTAACAGCATGTTGCCCATGCTCATGGGTCATGACCCTTCCCCCCTCTCCCGACGCAGACGGACGGGTCGCCGTACAAGGCCGCCGCCGTGCTCAAAGAGGTGCCGTGGCCAATCTTTCCGGTGCTTCACCGCCTGGGCCTGAGCTTTGGCCCCGCAGATGACATGCTCCTTGTCAGTTGCGCGGAATTCGGGGCCCCAGTTAGCACCCTCAAGTGGCTGCTGGCGGCGGGATGCCCAGTCGTGGCCTGGAGTGAGTGTGACTGGGTTGCACTGGAGGAGGTCAGTGATGTTCCGGAGGTGCAGGAGCAGCGGCTGCGGTGGATGCAGGATGTGCGTGAGCTGGATGAATCATGGTTGAAATTCATTGCGGGTGCGGCGGCGGAGGAGGAGGAGGGGGAGGAGGAGGGGGAGGAGGAGGAGGGGGAGGAGGAGGGGGAGGAGGAGGAGGGGGAGGAGGAGGGGGAGGAGGAGGAGGGGGAGGAGGAGGACTACGACGGCGCCGCGGCTGCCGGCCATGGCCTCACGACAGCCAGTTGCTGAGCGCAGTGTCGCCGCTGCCGCCGCTGTGGGCTCTGCGGCGGCAGCGGGGGCCCACCTGCGAGCAGCCCCGGTGGCAAGCTGCACCAGCGGCAGCGGCGTCACCGGTCGGAGGCAGCACCGCTTGGGTCTCGGGCCTGGAGGCTGCTCGTAGCCTGACTGAGGGCGCCCGCATGCCCCCCCCCCCTCACTCCACACTGGGGCCGCTGGAGTCCCGCCAGAGGCGCCAGAGGTGGCCGCCCTTGCCGCATTGGCAGCTCCATGCGGCCCTCACCGCGGCCCACGGGCCAGCGGCAAGCCAGCGGCGAGCCAGCAAGGAGCGTGTCTTCACTGGTGGAGATGCGCCAGGGGAGCGGCACGCGCGGAGCGTGGGGAGGCAGCCGGAGGGGACGTGGCCTGGAGCCAGCGGGAGCTGGCCCGGCCACGGTACGGACCGTCAGTCCTTGCCCTCCTTGGCCAGCAGCGGAGCGCTACTGGATGGCCGCCAAGCGGGGCTTTGCTCGTGTGACGTGGAACCTGGGGTTTCTTGGCGGAGCTGAAGAGTAGATGGGGTAATGCGTGTAGGTGTACAGTGGGCGCGGGTGGTCAGCCTGGGTAGGAAAGATCTGGGCCCATGCGGGTGGATGGAGCCGCAGTGCGGACGGGACTGAAGGGGCTTGCATGGGGAGGACGGAGCCTTGACCCGAGGATGGGGACGATAATGTGAGGCACGTGCAGGGGTAGGAAGGAGCGGGGCTGGCACATTGGGGGGAATGATTCGTCTTAATGACACGGTCGCACGTTAGTCGTGTGGCATGGAACCTGAGGGATCAAGGGTTACTGGAGCTTTATGAAAGGTCTGGAGGTGTGCCCTGAGTGTCGGTTGTTGGTCAACTGGCGCTGCACGTGGCTGCACGTGTGCACAGTGCGAGCGCTTTGGGAACAAGCCTTGCGCATGGCTGCGGTTACACAGGTGGAACACCCCTTGGGCCCTACCCCCTCAGCCCTCGGGTAGATGTTGCAACAGAGCAGTGGTGCGCTAGCCATTAAGCCCCCCCCGTCGTGCCCCCCCGGAGCCATGGTTGGACTTGGTGGACGCCGCGGCGCGGCCCGGGTCACGGCACTCTTTGCGGCGGCGGGGACGAAGGGGGTGCCGTAACCCGCGTGTGCACACGGCAGGACGCCCGCCGTGCTGTGCCGCCCTTTTTGGGGGCCCACGTGCCTGCGCTGCCTGCGGGAGGCTAGCGGCTCTGCCAGCGTGTGTCCGTCATAGCCGACGCTGACGGTCAGGACGCTGTAGTCAGACGATACGCGACTCGCGGACTGCGCAGTCGCTGTTTCTGGGGCAACACGGCTGACCTGTGCATACAGACAGTACACCGCAACACCTGGTCGAAGTAGGCGCCCCGTCCTTCGAGATACAGGTGGCCTGTCGTGGCACAGTCGCCCGGCAATAGCGCCCCCCGGGCTGAAACCGGCACATGTGAGCTACCTTCCTATGCCATAGCTGTCTCAGGAGCTCAGCCATGGCGGAGGCACAGCTGTGGCCGGAGCCCGAGCGGGAGCGCATCAACCTGTTTCACACGCAGTTCTCGGCAAACCAGACCAAAAGCCATGGAAAGGAAAGCTCATCGGCTGGAGCAAGCAGCACTGGGGCAGTGCACTGCACATACTGCGATTCGGCTCTCGACCAGAGTCCGCATGGCGGGACAAACTGGTGCGGCAACTGCAGGGCGGCCGTCTACTGCAACAAGCAGGTGGGAACACGATGCCGGGAGCTACGGGCTGGACGAGCTGGACAGGCCTCCAGGCCGCCTCTGGGCGCAACCTTGCTCCCCCCCCAGCCCTTGCCGGCGCGTTTGCAGTCCCCTCGCCCTCTCGCCTGCGCTCAACCCCTCCCCTGCCCGCAGTGCCAGACGGCCGACTGGCGCGCGGGACCGGGCCACCCCGGCCACAAGTGCATGTGCCGGCTCATGGCCCTGGCCAAGGCGCTGCCCCCCGCCAACCCCGACCGCTCCTACGTGGTTCAGATCAAGCTCTGCGGCAAGGGTGAGCGGGCAGACGGGCACCCAGACACGCAGTCATACGGGATCCCACCGAAATCTCTGACGAATTGACTCCTGACAGGGCCCAGGGGGACTGGCCCGAGTGGTGACGTAGGCCCGGTGCCGTCGAGACATAATTCCGGCTCATGACAGTGATCCTCGCCCCCATGCTTCCTTCCGTGTCGCCCTCAATCCAGGACGGCTGAGCGAGTGGGCGCGGCTGATTGCAGCCGGCACGGACATGGGTCGGGCCCAGGTGAGCCGCAACACGTGCCCTACCCCGGGGTCCAAGCCTCGCAGCCCATGCCTGCCTGGGTAGATGCGGGAGCAGCTACGAGCAGGGGTACACCAGGGGGGGGGGCACATATGTTGCAGCAATTGAGCAAAGGCGCACCAGGGCCCGGCTGCACAGGCTCGGGGGGCTCCCAGAGGAAGGGAGCGGGGCCCAGCGTCGGAGCTGAGGCAGGCGGGGCTCATAACCCGTACCTCTCCAGGCGTAACCCTCGGAACCAAACACCCTGCAACTCCCCGCCCGTGTCCCGCACAGGTGTACCACGCGCTGGCCGAGGGGCTGGGGCCGCGGGACCGCACGCTCATCGCCCTGGAGGCGCGGCAGCACGGGCTGCTGGACGTGAGGGTGAGCGTGCGTGCACCGGTGGGGATGTCCGGTGTGGGGGGCTGAGGCGGGCTTAGGAGGCGGGCTGCAATGCACCATGTGAAGTGGTGTGATGAGCCGCCTGCCCAGACGGCAGCACGGGCTGCTGGACGTGAGGGTGAGCGGAGACTGCGTGTGGCCAGGGCTCAGATGGGGGGTGGCGGCCTGGCAGCAGCAGCCCTGTCGCATCGGCGCCCCTCCGCCACCCCGCCGCGGCGAGCCCGGGACACGTCGGCGCGGCGGTGAGCCGGCCAGGCATGAATGCGGAACCGAAAGCCCGAAAAGCGGCGGCGTGTGTGTGTCTAGAGGGTGCGAGGAGGGGTGACAGTGCACGTGTACAGTGGCTTCTGTCGCCAGGGCTCTGCCAACGCCGCCTGGCCCTCCCTCTGCGCCCCTCCGTCTGCGCCCCCAGGTGGTCCCCGCCTCTGTGCCGCTGAGCGCCGCCGCTGTGGCGGAGTTCGCTCTGCAGGCCGTAGTGGCGCCTAAGGACGGACTGCCGCTCATACACATGACGTGAGGGGGGCGGGGACGGTGATGGGGGGGGGCAGAAAGAGGACGTAAGAGGCACGGGCTGAAGCGGGCAGGAGTGCAGAGACAGTAAGACTGTCGGCCAGATTGCACGGCGGCCGCATTCAAGTGCCCTCGCTGTGTCCCTCTCGCGCCACCCCTCCTTTCATCCTGTCCACCACCCCAGCGCCAACAAGCCCCACCGCCCCTACGCCATCTGGATCCCACACGACCCGGTGGACGCTGCCGGCATCGCCCGGCCCATGGCTCCGCGGGTGGTGAGCAGCTGGGACCTACCGAAGGGGGCGGGATGGGGTTTTGGGGTCCTGACAGCAGTGCACGGGTGTTCAGCCGCTGGGGCTTACAAACAGGGACCACATGGGGTTGCACCCAGCCGGTCTCCCCTTCCAAGCCTTGGCCCCGCAGTTCTGCCCACGCTGCTTCCCCTCCCCCTCCCTCCCTCCCGCCCTCTACCCCCATGTCAGGGCCGCATCCTGGCTGGCTGCGGCCTGGCCACGTGCGTCTACTACCAGGGGGGCCGGGGGCCCTCGGCCGAGTCCCGCCTGCTGGCGGAGGCGGGGCTGCAGGCCAAGGTGGGGGGGGGGGGAGCGGGGAGGGGGGGGAGGGAGGTAGGCAGGGGGTGCGAGGGTGGAGCTTGTCGGGGGACGTGCTCTGCGCCTGAGGTGCGTGTCGGGTCGTGACGGATCATGTTCGCCCCGCCCCGAGAGTCTTCCACCGGTGCCTTTCCCCATCCCGCCCACAGGCGCCGCCGGGCGGAGCAGGCAAGAGCGGCATGAGCCGGGAACTGCTCAACCAGGTATGTGCGCGTGGAATGAGCCTTACTCTTGGCCTCCGGCCAAAGGCTGAAGCGCGGCCTCCGGGGCTAGACCCTCGGGGCATGGCCCTTTGGTCATCCACCGCCTCCGTTCGCCCGGTCGGTCCTACCCCAAACCCCCAACGACCCCCTGCAGCTGCTGGTCAACTCCCTGGTGGAGGTGGACGTTGACTACCACTCGGAGGATGACGAATCGGACGAGCATTACTCAGCGGAGGAGGACGAGCACGCGGAGGGCCTGGACGAGCAGCAGCGGGAAGAGCGGCGCAAGTCGCGGGAGGAGCAACGGCGCTCGCGGAACGAGCCCCGCGCCGTGTCGTACGACGCTGACGAGGCGGCGCTGTACGCCGCACAGAACGCGACCTACCAGACGTACGACGATGACGTCCACAACGACGGCGAGGCGGGCGCCGTTACGTACGAATCCGCCTCGGAGGACGAGGACTTTGGGCTGAGGCCGCGCCCGGCCAACAGCTCCTCCGGCCATGCCCGCATGGATTCCGGCGCAGACGACGGCGGGGAAACGGGGAGCGATAACGAGTGCTCGGATGGCGGCATCGTGTCTCCGCAGCGCCACTCCCTCGACAGCGCTGGCGGCGGCCACGTCAGCAGCGGCGGCGGCGGCGGCGGCGGCTGGGGGCGTGTGGCGGCGGGGCGGCGGGTGATGGTGGTTGGGGGCATGGGCGTGTTCGGGCTGGCGGCGGAGGGCACGGACGAGGACCCCATGCTGGACACCGCCGTACAGGCGCTGCGGGAGGCCGGTGCTGTCGTACAGGTCGCCATGTACGACAGGTGAGGACGGCATCCCCGGCGAAGGGCGGGCACCTGCGCGGAAGGGTCTGGGCAAACCACAGCGCCTGTCCATGCATTTCAAAGCCCAGCCTGCCTAGCGATGTAGGCAGCATGTTTGGGCCCCTGCCTCCGCAACTGAGTGGCCCAGCACCCCAGCCTGCTGGCACCCGGCCCCCACACACGCTGCGTCCCTCCGCCCCCCTCATCCCACCCGCAGGCAGGCCGGCAAGCGGGGCCAGGAGGAGCTGGCGCAGGCGCTGGGCTCGGGTCGCTTCGGTGCGGTGGTGGCGCTGGGGCTGGGCTCGGACGACGACTGGCGGCCCGCGGCGCCCTGCGCGCCCTGGGGCGAGGGGCCGTGGAAGCAGGCGCTGCAGGCGAGCGGGGAGACCTGGGGGGCATGGAGGGGGAGGGGGAGATGGGGGTGAGGCCGTGAGGCGGCAGGTGTTGGGTCCCGCCCAGCACCGCAGGTGAGGCTGTGAGGCGGCAGGTCTTGGCTCCTGCCCAGCTCTTGCCGAGGGCTGCGGGTGGCCTGGGCTCCTCCTCCAGCAGTCCAAGCGCAGCCCCTGGCATGACACCCAAGGGTACCACCATGCCGACACCCGGGCATCCCAGCTCCAACACCCCCTCCTTACGCCCGCCTCCCCTCCCCGCCCTCCTTCTCTCCCCAGGCCTGGGTGCACGCCGGCGGGCTGCTGCTGCTAAATGGGGAGCGAGCGGCGGCGGGCGTGGCGCGGGAGTGGTTCGGGCTGCGCTGGCGCATGGAGGGGGACTACTACTGTCGGTGGGAGTGGCCCCGTCGGGATATCCCGGATGGGGAGGGAAGCTGTTGGGAGCTGGGAGCGCGGCCCTGATGGGTTCCGGTAGCGCTAGATAAGCGCATGCGCATCTTGTGGCGCTCTCTCCCTCTAGCTCCGTCCACCTCCCTCTTTCCCGCGTCTCACCGCTCCCCGGCCCCCGCCTCCCTCCCCGGCCTGCACCGCAGCACCGAGCACGGGCTCAACCCCGGCTGCGCCCTGCTGGGGCCGCTGGCCGCCCGCCTGCCGCCCGCCCTGGACGTCAAGGCCTGCCTGCTGGCGTACGTGCCGGGGGAGCAGGTGGGGCGGGGGGGTATTGAAAGGAGGGGTGTCAAGGGTGGTGCTGCGTGCCGCGCCAACTGCACCGCCCGCAAACACCGCCTCCGATGCTCATGTCGCCCTTTCCCAATGTTCCCACTTTGGACCCTTCCTCGTGCAGCGTGTGTACGTCTCCGCCCCGGGCGCGCTGTCCCGCTCCCACGTGCCCGCCATGGCGGGCGCGCCGGTGGGCGACCTGGCGGCGGTTACGGTTGCGGCGGTTGGATCGGGAGCGGTTGGGTTTCTTGGCGACGTCAACTGGGAGGAGGCCTCCCTGCAGCTCATGACGGCACTGGTGGGGCAGCTGGCCAAGCCGCCAAAGTGAGGGGCGGGCCCCTGGATCCACGGATCTGCCGTACATGGAATCTTCATAATGATTGGGTCGTCCCTGGAGCGGACAGCCCAGCTGGCCGGGGGTAGAGACCCCTAACGAGCCGTGTTACAAATGATCGAGAGCAAGGCCAGGCTTGCACTGGCGTTCAGTGAAAGGTGATCAAGTGTGGCGAAGGGCGCGGGCCCTTGGCGGATGTCTGTGTTGGATGCTGGTGTTGTGAGGCCGAGGGGTACTTCAAGGGACTGCGGTGACGTCTTGCCCACAGGTACGGGCAACCGGGAGCATTTGATAGAAACTTTGCGCCTGTGCTGCGAGCAGGCATACACATTAGAGCCTATATACGAACTCGCTCAAAGTGCAGCGATTTGGGGCTCGGAACAGTGGGGTGACGTGACCGGTTTGTGCCACCAGGGGTCCACGGATGGGTGTGGTCATGCGAGTGCCATTTACGGCAAGCACGACAATAGGTACGGCGGTTGCGATAAGTGGCAGTTTTGGTTACGGCCGCCAACAACATGAACTTCTGCAAGATTGCGGTTGGGCTTGTGACGTAATAGCGTCCTGCTCATAGCTGGGGCTACGAACTCATGTGTTCCAGTAACAGGGGGTCGGCGCTGAGGCACACATCTGCCATGTTCAGGGGGTCACGGTATACCGTTCTAGTTTGAGGACGCTTTGGACATGACGGCCCGTGTCTGGAGTGGAGGAATGGCGGAACGCGAGCCTTATAGCTGGTGATTGGGATCGAGCTCCCTTGTGGGTATCTGTAGCCCTTCCCTTCCTGCTGTTGAATCCATAAAGGGGCCCATCAAGGGGCGAGGCTGTTGAGCTAATCCACTCAAGCTGTATGCCTTCTTGTTTGTGCCGAGGTCTCTGCAGGCATGTTTAGGCACGGATTCAACCTCCCTCGGTCACTTTTGAAGGCTTCAGCATCTGTACTGCCGGCGGCGCGGCTGGGTGTGGTCGACGCGCGTCTTGGCGGGCGCTGTCTCAGCCGGTGCCAGTTTGCTGGTCGTAGCGGCTTGTCATAATGCTTGGCGTGTAGGTGTAAGCGCTGCCCCCTCTGCAGGGTGGTTGGATGTGGGTCAAGCCAATACGCAATGGGGCGCGGGTGGTCGTCGGCGCAGGCTCATTCGGAGCCTTCATCTTTCCTCCTATTGCTGCGCATGTCTTCGTGGCGTTCCTGCGTTCTGCAGCATCGGGACAGCTGATGTGGCAGCGCCTCTGTGCGCGCGCCTTGGGTTCCTGGCGTTGGTCATACCGGTATGAGATCCTGCAGTGTGATGAGGTAGCCATCAACTGGAGGCAGTGCATGCCAACTGAGATCTCCTCAGCTACCCCGTCGTCACGTGAAACCACATACTTGCACCAACGGTGGCCCGCTAACCCCTTGCGTCTTCCTTGCCGGCCGCCGGCAAGGCGCTGGGACTGCTGGCCGGTGCTCGCCCTCCTGAGCTGGTCCAGCTCCCAACCCTCACCGCTCCAAGGCCCAATGATGGCATATCCACGCTGACCCAGCCGCCCGGCCTAAGTCGCCTAACGGCGGGGACAACCGCAGATGCCGCGTGCCTAGTGGCGGCCTGCGGCACGGAGGGACAAGCATGGCATGTCCAGGGATGGGGATGAGGCGTTGTGACCCCATCCCGGGTGCGCTGCAGCCAGCGGGCTGGCCGTGGTGCGGGTACTTGAGATGTAATACGGAGCGGGCCCCAGCATAACCGGGCGGATGAGGCGGGCCTGGGCATTGGGAGGGGGGCGGCGGGGCTCCTGGAGCAGCACGTGGTGGCGGCCCAAGCGTGGCCATGCGGACCCGGGATGAGCGCGGGTCCGTGGTTCGCCGCTTCGCCCGGCAGCATCCGGGCGGAGAGAACACAGAAGTCGGTCGCCACCACAGGTCGCAAGCAGCGATTACAGTGGCTCCTCCGACTCCGGCTCCTCCACGGCTGCTGCTCCGCGCGGGCGCGAGCGGCAGCGGCGCGACACCGCGTCCTCCACGGGCTCATCGGCCCCGGCTTCCCAAGGCTTCCCCAGGCGGCTCGCGGCGGCAACGTCACGGCTTCCCTATGTCTCCACGTCTCCCGCGGCCACGGCTTCTGCGGCGCTCGCCGAGGATTCCAAGGCATCCAGACTCCGGTTCCGCTGACTCCGGTTCCCCGGCTTCCTCCCGCACATCGGCTCGTTATGTCGCGCTTGTGGGCGGATGGTGCCCCTAGTGGTGTGGTGCTGGTCGCTGACCGTGGCTCCGATGATTCCCCGACTCCGGCTCCTGCGTCTCCGGTTCCCCGCTTTCCTCCCCGCGCATCGGCTCGTGGTGCAGCGCATGTGGGCGGATGGTGCCCCTAGCGGTGTGGTGCAGGTCGCTGACCGCTGGCTCCGATGATTCCCCGACTCCCGGCCCCTGCGTCTCCGGTTCCCGTCTCCCGTCTCCGGTTCCCGTTTCCCTTCCATTCCTGGCTATCCTGACTATTCATCGTCCGCTCCCGAGCGTGATCGGGGCATGCAGTGTGCGGTCTGGTACCATCAGACCATTGCGAGCGGGTTGCGATCCCTCGCCACTGTAATTCTTGCTATACAGAAGTCGGTCAGTATAGCACACTGTTGAACACACATCACCACCTGTGTCCCCACGCTTGGCCATCTGAGGGCCTAGCTTGACGGCGCGAAGACGCTTCTGGACGGTAGACAGCCGAACCGCAGCTTAAAGCCCACCCAACACCTGCATCGCCTATAGAGTAGGCTCCTGTTTAGCCTCTCGTGCTGATCAGGCGAAGGGGCGCGGCTTGGCGCCGACCCTTGCGAGCGGCATCTGTCGCTCGCACGTGAATCTCTCAACCCACCCAAGGAGTGGCCTCTGTGTCTGTATAGACACATCGTGCTGAGCGGCCAGCGAGTAAGAGCAGAGGCGCGTCGTCGGCGTCGAGTGTAGAGAGGCCGGAGCGATGGGAAAGGACTACTATCAAATATTGGGCGTGCAAAAAGGCGCAGACGACAATGAGCTCAAGAAGGGTGAGCGGCGGGCCGAGGGTGGCGAGCGATGTTGGCTCACTCAGCGCTCCCGCGTCCTGACACTTTGGCCGCCTCCCCCCTCGGCTGTGCAGCGTATCGAAAGCTGGCAATGAAATGGCACCCGGTGAGTCGGGCACCCCGGCAATGTCACTGATCGGCCGGCGGCACGCCTCGATGGCCCCTTCAGCCGGGCTCAATAGCGTCTGTTGGGCCTACAGCTGTCTTGTGATCAGCTGGCTCGCACGGGCCGAGGCTGAAGGGGTGCGGCGAGGCCGACGTACCGGTAACGGGAGGGGGCAGGGCCCGTGTCCGCACTTCCAGTCCCAGTCCCCTCGTCCCCAGTCCCCGCATCCCAAGTCCCCTGCCCCCCCACTCTTCCGGTGTTCCGCACCGCGCCGCGCTTGCCGCAGCAGCCCGTAGCGCTGGCAATCGACTTTACGATGTTCCCAGGTGTAATTTTGTGGCCCATCCACCCAACCCGCAGGACAAGAACCCTGACAACAAGGACGAGGCCGCGGCCAAGTTCAAAGAGGTCTCGGAGGCCTACGAGGTGCGCCCCTGGGGGCGGCGCTGGGGCGGCCGTGGGCGCTGCCCCAGCGCAGGAGGCCGGGGGGCCGTGCGGCAGCGGCAGTGCCTCCGCGCAAAGGGCTATTGAGGCGTTGTGGCAGTGCAGGCCACGGCATGGGGGGGAGCAGGGGGTGGGCGGAAGCACGTCTCGACACGTGCTGCGGCCTGAGGCGTCGGGGGCGCAGCTGTGTACCTCAGCGGCCCGTACGGGGCAGCAGCAGGGTCGGGGCAGCCCAGGCGCGGCGAAGGCGGCGGGGCGGTCGGGGGAGCCGGCAGCCGCGAAGGCGTACGGCTAGGGGCGAGCGGGGGTGCTGCAGCGCTAACAGCAGCTTGCGAGCCAGCAGCGCCAGCAACCAGCACCTCTCCTGCAGCGGCCGCCCAACAGGAGCATTTCCTTCTGGGCCTGTGTTGGGTCAGCAAGCCCTTCATTGCGTACCTCACCTCTGCACCAAGCCCCATTGTCGTACACCTGTCGTACGCCCCAGGTGCTGACGGACCCGGACAAGCGGGAGGTGTACGACCGGTACGGCGAGGAGGGGCTCAAGAACGGCATGGGCGGGGCGGGGGGCGGTCCCGGCGGCCCGGGCATGAACTTCCGGCGGCCAGAGGACATCTTCGCAGAGGTGGGGCTGGGGTACCGGGGCTGGGGGGTGGGCCTGGAGGCGAGAGGTGTCAGAAGGTCTGGAGCAGGGTGGGGCCCATGCATGCACGCCCCCATCGCCCACCGATGCAGACAGCAGCTCTCAGCCCTCCCCTCCGCCATGCGCCCCTGCCCCACGTCCATACCTCACATGGTCACATGCCCGTCCACACGCCCACGTGCCCTGCTCCCCCCCCCCCTGCGTTCCCCTCCCCCCCCAGCTGTTCGGCGGGCGCTCCCCCTTCTCCATGGACGAGGACGACATGGGCGGGGGCTTCGGCAGCTTCGGGGGCGGCATGGGCGGCGGCTTCCCGTTCGGGGCGTTCGGGGGCATGGGCGGGTTTCCGGGTGAGCGGGGGGGAGGGAGGGGAGGGGAGGCGGGGGTGCAGAGGCAGGGGGCAGCTTCTGGGGAGAGGGGCAGGCAGGGGGGCTTCTGGGAGGGGTGCAGGAGCCAAGGGTTAGAGTGGCAGGCCGGGGGCAAGGGGACCTCGGCGTACCAGGGCGTGACCGGGTGCTGCCTCACCTCATGGGTGCTTCCTCACCGTTGCTGCCTGCCCGGCTCTCCCTCCCCCCAGGCGGCATGGGGGGCATGGGCGGGATGCCCCGGCGGCCCTCGGGCCCCGTCAAGGGCAAGCCCATCGAGCACAAGCTGGGCATGTCCCTGGAGGTATGTGTGTGTGTGGGGGGGGGGTGAGAGGGAGCAGGGGGGGCTGAGGTGGAAGCGACGCCCTCGGGAGGGGCTTCGGAAGCGGACTGCAAAGGATGCGTGTGATGGCTCCTGAATCCTGCCCGCTGCCGCCCCCTGCCGTACAGGAGCTGTACGCGGGGACCACCAAGAAGATGAAGATCAACCGCAAGGTGGGAATAGGGGCGAGGGGGGGGAGGGGTGAGATGAGGGCAGAAGAGGAGGATGGGGGCGGGCCGGGGAGTTAGGCCGGCGGGGAAATGGCTTCTGGTGCAGAGGAGGCGGGCCACAGTGTGCATGGGGCATGCTGCCTCCCTCAGCTCCCGCCCGTCCGCTCTTCCCCCTGACAGGTCAAGGGGCGGCCCCAGGAGGAGATCCTGGAGATCCAGATCAAGCCCGGGTGGAAGAAGGGCACCAAGATCACCTTCACGGAAAAGGGTGAGGGGGACACCGCTGCGGACCGCTGAGGCCCCAAGGCCGGGCAGCCTATCATTGGCTGCATGGGGCCTAGCGCGCCCACAAGCCACCCAGCCTGCAGCCGGCTCGCCATCCGCCGCCTCCCCCCTCCCGTGTCCTGTCCCGCTCACCCCCACACCACCACCCTCTACGCCCCAGGCGACGAGGAGCCCGGCGTCATTGCCTCGGACATTGTGTTTGTGCTGGACGAGAAGTCGCACGCGCGCTTCCGCCGCGACGGCTCCGACCTGCACTACACGGCCGTGGTGTCGCTGGTGGACGCTCTGTGCGGGGTGAACCTGCAGGTGGGGTGCATGTGATGGTGGGGTGCGGTGGGGGAGGGGTCGCGGGAGGGGGTTGCGGGTGTGCAGGTGCGGGTGTGTGCATGTGGGGTCGAGTGAAGTGGGGGGCGCGACGGATGGGGTGCGCGGTGGGCCATCCAGGGAGCGCCGGAGCGATGCACAGGGATGAGTATTGGAAGGGTTCGTGGAGATACCTGCTCTACGACTCACGGCCTCCGCCGCCCTGCCTCCGCCTCCCCCAGATTCCCCACCTGGACGGCAGCACGGTGGAGTACTCCACAAAGGACGTCATCCGCCCCGGGGAGGCCAAGATCGTGAGGTGAGCGGCGCCGGCTGTTGCAGCGCGGGTCGGGGCCCCATGGGACCGCACCGCATGGGTCGTCCGGGTGTCCGGAGCAGTCTTTGGGCACCTGCCTTCCCTACCCACGTTGGATCTCAGTCCCCAATGCCGACCCTCCTGCTCCCCACCCGCACCTGCCCTGCTCACTTCTGGCCCGCTGAGTCCCTGACCCTTGCTTCACCCCCTCCGCCTCCAGGGGCAAGGGCATGCCCGTGACTAAGGAGCCAGGGACGTACGGCAACCTGATCATCAAGTTCGAGGTGCGCTTCCCGCGGGAGCTGTCGGACCCCGTCAAGCAGCGGCTGCGGGACACGCTGCCGCAGAGCTGAGGCGCAGGCCGGAGCGGCGGAGGCGGGGGAGCTGGAGGCGGAGGCGGGGGCGGAGGTGGAGCAGCGGGAGGCGGAGCAGGCAGCGGAGGCGGAGCAGGGGCTGGAGGCGGGGGCGGGAGCAGCTGCTGTGGGTCTGAGCCCCGCCCGGCTCTGCCGGGCCGTCCTGGCGGAGCGGGGCGTGACGGACTGGGCGCGGCAGCGGCTGGGCTTTGGCCCCGAAGCCTGCAGCGAGGAAAGGGGCGAAGGGGCAGCAGCGGGCCGGTGCACGCAGCGGGCCTGCTGGGGCCGATGCAGGGGCTGGCGGAGGCCGGGTGGGGCGACGCAGCAGTGGCTCTGGGAGCGCTTCGGGGAGCAGGGCGGGGGAGGCGTGCGGCTGGAGGGCCGCGCAGCTGCCGTCGCACCGCCTCGTAAGGAGCTGTGCGGCCGTGCGGCAGGGAGCCGCGCCAGCCACAACAGATGCGGAGTGGAGGGCAGGCTCTTTGGGGGGAGGGGCAGAGGGGCACGGTCCGGGACGTTGGGTCCACCGTACCTTGGCGTTGGCCCGGGGCCCTCCTGTCCTCTCCGCCCGGGCTGCCGCGGCGGTCTGTCGGAGCGCCAGCAGGCTGAGCTCACGGGGCGGCTGGCCGAGGACGGACGGGCCTAGGGCTTTCCCGGCCGAGCGGCCTGCTGCCGGGCGCTGTGCAGCGACCCCGCCAGACCGTGTGGGCCCGCCGATGCGGAAGCGCCTGGCGGGCCGGACAGAAGGCGTCAGGAGACAAGCGTGGTGAAACGAGCAGGTGCATCGGGTCATGTTCGGGGGTTCAGAAAGGCGCTGCTGACGTATGGATACGACGACGGGGCTGTAAGCGCGTGGAGGACGGATGGGCTGATTTTGCTCTGCCAAGCTTGGGTGTGAAGACTGCAGGAGGAGTTTGCGTTGTTGGTTGGAGTACTTTTCCGCACACGGACACACATCTGGGTTGGGGGCGAAGGGCATAGCCCTAGCTAGCTATCACCTCACGGAGCGGTATGGCGGACGATCCGGGTAGGCCGGCAAGCTGCGTGCAGTGCCGTACGGGTGCAATTCTACGTCGGCGCGACCTCCGCTCTTGCATATGGGTATTCCCCAACTATTCTGACATAGCCGGGACAGCATAGGCATAGCGACATAGCGAGTTGCAGCGACAGCTTCTGCAATCAATCGACAGCTTTGCTTCACCTACAGCGCGCGGGCCTTGGTGGACTGCAACGTGAGTATTGCAAGCGAGCGAAGGCTTACAACCAGGCAAGAGAGGTGCTGTTACCTGCTGACGTGCTTTGCTCTCACATGTCTGCGCTGATGCCTTATGTTGTGCAGAACCACGCAGCCAGGTGGTGTCGCCAATCTGCACACAACATGTTTATCTTGAAGGTGGGCCAGTTCGCTAGCCTTTCCTTGCAACCGCTGTTCGGCATGCTGCAGTGCTCGGTTGTCATAGCCGTGCTTTCACGCTTCGCAGGTGACACCTAAGGGACACAAGGATGAGGTGCGCCACAAATCGCAGAGCTGCCTTCAGCCCGTGTGTTGCGGGCGCGCCCCTCGCAGTGCACATGCGCACGACGCCGGCAACGCCTGTGCAGGCTACTCGGAGACTCCTCAGCCCGCCAGGCATCAATATCAAGCAGGTTGAGTGAGCGCGGCCAGCGCAGCCAACCCGCGTGCCATACCCCTATCCTCGACCCCTGTCATCCTCAACTTCAGTTACGCCCGCCATGACACAGGAGGCCCCGCTCAGCGCCAGGTGCCAAACAGCGCCCCGGCAGCGCACTACGGACTTCAACCCCCAGCCGCTCCATACTATATGCCAGAACTCCGGCACGCGTCGGGAGATGGCGGAGGTAGGTGCCTCGGTGATGGGGTTGAGGGCTGCGCACGCACACATCCGCATGCGCTACTGGCTCCTGACGCCGTGGACGTGCCCTCCCCCACCTACTTGCCACTCGACGCACGTGGGGTCATCAGGGCAAGAACCTTCTGCCAAGGTGAGTTAAGTGCTGCCTGCGGATATGGAGGCTGGACCCAGGTTGCATGGCGTAAGTCAACCCCACCCTTTTCCCGCCCACGCAGCTTCTCATCCAACGTCTCAACGGAGTCCTCGCAGAAGGTGAGGGCATTGCAAGCAAGTACGGAGAATAGGGGGAGCTCAGCTCAGAGATGCGCATGATTAAACCGGCTGCCTCTTCCTCGCCAAGGCTCTCGCCAAGGCTCTACGCCAGCTCTCGGATATGGGAGCTGAACGCGAGAGGTGTGCGCGTCGTTGCACGTTGCCGCCGCCGCCACCGTCAGCAGATCTCTGACTGTCACTTTTATGGCGGGTACTCTACGCCAGGGACAAGACCACAATCCGGAAGTTCTTGAAGCCGGAGGTGAGCAGGTGCCGGGTACAGGAGCTGGAGCACCTCACTTGACTAAGATCCTGCCAACTCAGACCGATTGCCGTTGCAGGTGGAGCGGCAACACAAGGTCATTGTCAGGTGCGTTTGGTATGGCTGCCTGCTCGAGTGAGAACGCTGCGGACTGCCCCATTCACTGCCTGTTGATCTTTGCTTCCTCCTCGCGCTTGTTGCCTACAGCTATGAGAAGAGGGTAAGAAGGGTCGGGGCACGTGCGTGTGGTGCTTGGGTGTGGCTTGGGTGTAGACAAGCCTTAAAGGACAGCCCGTTTTCGTTGTGCTGAGTCTGAGCCCTCGCAATATGTTGCATAACGCAGCTGCTGGAGATGGAGGCAGCGGGGAGGGTAACGGCAGGCGCACAGCAGGAGGCGGCGGCGGCCCGGGCGGAGACGCAGACCGCTCAGCAGGAGGCGGCGGCGGCCTGGATGGCGACGCTCAGCGCTGAGCAGGAGGCGGCGGCGGCCTGGTTGGCGGAGCACACCGCTCTGCAGGAGGAGGCGGCGGCCCGGGCGGCGGCGCACACCGCTCAGCAGGAGGAGGCGGCGGCTCGGGCGGAGACGCAGACCGCTCAGCAGGAGGCGGCGGCAGCCCGGACGGCGGAGCACACCGCCCAGCAGGACGCGGCGGCGGCTTGGGCGGAGGTGCAGACCGCTTGGCAGGAAGCGGCGGCAGCCCGGACGGCGGAGCACACCGCCCAGCAGGACGCGGCGGCGGCTCGGGCAGAGGTGCAGACCGCTCTGCAGGACGCGGCGGCGGCTCGGGCGGAGGCGCACACCGCCCAGCAGGACGCGGCGGCGGCTCGGGCGGAGGTGCAGACCGCTTGGCAGGAAGCGGCGGCAGCCCGGACGGCGGAGCACACCGCCAAGCAGGCGGCGGCGGCAGCCCGGACGGCGCAGCACACCGCTCTGCGGGACGCGGCGGCGGCTCGGGCAGAGGCGCACACCGCCCAGCAGGTGAGGAAGGTGCAGCGCTGGCTTGAGAACTGCGCCGTTGGGACGGATTGTCCAGACCGACGGGATGGAGAGGGCACGTTGCCAACGCATCTGCAACCCGGATAGCTACGCCCGTCACCCCGTCAACGCACCCGACCTGCAAGCGCCGCATCAACTTAACCTATGCTCCGACTGTCGCCTGCCCATGACCTGCAGACGGGGATCACGGCGTCGGTGCTCAAGCTGCCGCTGGCCCTCCTGCTGGCCTGCACCGCCCCCTTCCTGCTCTTCCTGCTGGCTGTGCTGGCGGGCCGGTGCTGCCCCGCCCTGGGCCAGGGCCTGGAGGCGCTCGTGGCGGCGTGAGCGGCGGCCGAGAGCACGAAGGAAATGAACGAGGACCAATTGTGGACGAGGAGGGCAAAATGAGCAGGGGTTGTGCGCAGGGTGGGCGTTACGGGCAAGTAGTGCTGCAATGAGTGGGGCAAGGCGCTCGAAGTGCTGTTGGGAAGAGGTGTAGGGCAGGGGTGGGGCCCTACAGGTGGGGCCTAATTGCAATGTGGGAGGGTCCTCGAAGACGTGTCGTGTTTTGGGCGAAGCACGTGCCGTGCAGCCTGCCTGCAGGGTCCGTATTTGTTACATGAACGCCCGCTCTCATGCAACACTTGATATGTGCAGTTACCTAAAGAGCCATGAGTGCGGCCGACAGTGAGGAGCACCGCGAACATATCGAGTTCGACCCGCAACTGTTTGAGGCAGTGAGCTTGTACCTTAGTGACAATGAAGCCGCGTGCTTAAGGCTGGTGAGCAAGGATGTCGCGTTGCTGCTCCAGCACCGGGTCATCTTACACGTTTCCCATGCGGTCCCGCACGCGGTCTTCGCTGCGACCTGGGCGGCCCCCGGCGCCTGCGACAGCCTGACATGGAAGCAGCGCGACATGCTGGTCACCCTCACAGCCAAGAGCGGGGAAGTGGCGAACCTGGAGGTGGCGCTGGACGCAAGCGGGATCCCCACCATGCCGCACCACGTTACCGCGGCCGCAAGCTCGGGCTCGCTCACCTGCCTCCTCTTCCTGGCCCGGCGGAAGGGCTCGGTGGTGTGGGGCCCCGTTCTGCAGGCCGCTGCGAGGGCCGGGCACACTCACATTTGCCGTTGGATCCTCGCGCGCTGCGACCAGCTGGAGGAAAGCATGCAGGAGGCGGGGGAGGCGGGGGAGGCGTTCGAGGCGTGGGAGCAGCGGAAGGTTGTGTTGGCAGCGGTGCGGGGAGGGCATAGTAACCTGGCCGAGCGCCTGCTCAAGGCGATGTCGTCTCCGGAGCTGCCCCTCGACGGCGGCTTCAGCGATGGGGACGGAGGAGCCTGTGACATGCTCGCTGACCTGGACGAGCAGGCGGCTGAGCAGGACGAGATTGAGGACGAGCTGCCGTACATGGGTCGCCACGCTCCTGAACCCTGGGACCGCGGAACCTCCCGCCAGCACCGCGACCTGTGCCTCAAGGCGCTGAAGGGCTGCCCCCTGGCCATCGCGCAGCGCTTCTACGCCAAGGACGTAACCCCCATGGGCCCCGTGGGCCCCATGGGCCCCGGCCCCCCCCCGGGCTGGACCCCAGACTATCTCGAGGCGGCCCTGCGCAAGGCCCTCGCCAGCCGCACGCCCGACTGGGCGGCCAAGGTGGAGTTGGTGCTCTCCCTGGGGGCGCAGCTGGAGGCCGAGAGCGCCTACACGGCCGCCGCGCGCCTGCCGGGTGCGCTTGCCGCCGAGCGCTTCGCCTGGCTCAAGGCCCGCGGCTGCGCCCTGCCGCCGCACAGCAAGGCGGTCCTCACTGCCGCCCTGTCGGGGCGGGACGCCGCCGGCCTGGCCTGGCTGCTGGCGGAAGACGCCAAGGGTTGGGAGCAACTGGACCCCGAGTGGACGCCGATAGCGTGCAAGCAGGCAGCCAAGGCAGGCAACTTGCAGGGTCTGCAGGTAGGATGGCCGGCTGGCGGGCCAGCCCGCATTTTGGGGTCCACGTGGGCAAGGGCAGGACGTGGCTGTTGTAGGTTGACTCCCGGCTGGCCTGCCCGCGTCACTGACTAGGGCTCTCGGGACCGCACATGCTCCACGCCGCCGGCTGCCGGCTGGACTGGCCAGAGCTGGCGCTGGCAGCAGCCGAAGGGGGCAGCGTGGAGGCCCTCGAATGGGCGCTCGAGGGCGCTATGGCGGCCGCTGCGGAGCCGGCCGACTGCCTGACCCCTAAGCTCTTCGCGGCTGCGGTGCGGTCCGGCAGCCTGGAGGCGGTGTGGGTGCTCTGGCGCTTGGGCTGCGCCATGTCCGTGGACGCCTGGACGGCAGCCGCGGCGGCGGGGGCCGTGCCGGCCGTTGAGCTGCTGGCGGAGTGGGGCTGCCCCATGCCGGTGCGCTGCTGGCAGGGCCTGGGCCACACGTGTGCCGCGCGGAGAAGGGCGGAGTCGATGACCCATGTCCCTGACCGGACCTATGTGCCTCCCTGCATCGACCCCGCAGGAGAAAGGCGAGCCCTACGGGTGCCTGCTCTGGCCCAAGTACGCGCAGCGCGGGGAGCCTTCAGCTACCGACTACCCCTGATGCGCGCCCTGAGGGCTGCGGGCCTGGCCTTCGGGCCGGTGGACAAGTTCCACTCCGGGTACCCCGTCAGCACGGAAGCCAAGCCCCTGCTGGAGTGGCTGGCGGCGGAGGGCTGCCCGCTGGACTGGGCGCGCATGGAGCAGCAGGCGAGGCGACGGCGGCGCGAGGAGGGTTGGGCCCGTGGTGGCGAGGAGCTGGAGGCGTGGGTGCAGGCACTGGGGCTGGGGGCAGCGGCGGTAGTGTGAGGACTGCAGAGGCGGGTGGGCCGCGGCTGGGTGGTGGGGGCAGAGCGAGACGGGGTGAGAGTGCTGCATAGGGGGTGGGTTGTGAACGGGGCGACATTGACCTTGGCCTTGGCAGGGGGTTGGGAGACTTATTGCGGCCGTAGCATTGCCGGTACACGAGACGATACAGCGCTGCGCATCTGAGGGAGTAAGGGAGTCGAGGTTTGCTTGGTGCGCAGTGCGTGGTGCTGAGGTTCCAGCGGCTGCAGTACAGGAGTAGGGTAGGAAGACGCAATCCAGACAGCCGCGAGGGTGGAGAGGTTTCAGAGCGTTGCGCACTGGGGTGAGGAGGAGCCCAACGCATGGGTTTGTGCAGTCAGGGCCATGCCTGGCACGTTGAGGAGCTGCTGAATGTGTTATCGGGTGTTCCCTTGCGGGTGCGGTGTGTGTTTAGGAGTGCCCGGGGGCAAACGGCAATGTTGCGGTGTGTGTAGGGGTAGGTCGTCGTGCATTTCATACCCTGTCCGCGGTGCTGTACAACTTGGCGTACCAGTCGCTGTGGGCTGAGGCCCGGAGCTGCTACCGGTATGGGCAGATGCCAATGTTGCCTTAAGAGTTGTATAGCATACGCGACGAGAAGGCACCCTTTACTGGGAAGGGACACGCGGGGAAAGCCCGGGGTAAGCGGGGAATGCGGATGGTTGTTGTTGTTGTTGTTGTTGTTGTTACACGGACATTGTACCAGCCGTGAACCCCCATAAGGGCCGTGGGCCAAAGGGGAGTGTGTTCAGTGAAGCACGAACGAGGTCAAGGGAATCCAGCCTTGCCCAGGAGCAGAGCATGCGGCAGGCGTCTACCGAGCGCCCAAACGACCCCAGGCAGTGTTCACCGCGGCAGGCGCCTCAGAGGGCGTTCTTAAACGACCTACCGGTATGACACTCGCCAACCACCGCGCTACAATAGAGCCGCCAGCAGCATCCCACTCAGCGGGGCCTTACAGGCATAATCAGCCGAACAGGAAGCCGTCAGTCAGGATATAGTCGAGGGCGGAAGAAGGGGCCCATGCCCCCAGTCAACTACCCGAAACCTAGGGACACAAGATAGCTAGGCGGCACCCACAAAGCGGTATAACCCGCCCCAGGCAGCGGAATGCCGGTCTGAAGCCGGGCCCGAGCCTCCATACCCCCCAACAGAACGCCCCGAGAGCAGCGAGGAGGCACGCACGAGCCCCGCTCCGTGCCGCGCCCCTCCGAGCCCCTCCACGGGGCAGTCGAGGTCTGCGACCAGGAGGCACCCTAACGCACTTTACTACTACCTCTACCTCGTGCTGGCGCAATCCAGGCCGCCACCGCAGAGGTCCAAATGGTCTGTGGGCGGTTGGGTCTGGCGACAGATGCACAGATCCCGCCAATCACACCGCAGAGCAATGTTCGCGCTTCCTCGCACACGGCCGCTCGTTCCGCGACACACTCCGCACATTCATTCGCTATGTAAGTCCATGCACAGTGCGCAGCCGATAATGACCGCGTTGACCGAGCTTGACTTCAGCGTTGCCGACATCCTCGCTGCCTTCCCACCGCTGGGCGAGCCAGGCCTTCGCGCCTACCGCAGCCGCTGCAATGCAATATGGGAAGCGCTGCAGAAACAAGGCGTCGTGGTGCTGAAGCTGGGCGATGGCGACGTCGAGGAGGGTTTGCTCCGCGGGCTGAAGGCTTGCTCTCGCTTCTTCGAGTCTACTGATACCGCAAAGATATCCGCTAGCAGCTGCATCCCGGGCGAGGGCTACGCGCGTCGCTCTGGCAAGGAGCTGCTCGCATTTCGGCTGGGCGCTCCGCAGCTCGCTGGGCCGCTTGAGGGCAAGCCGCAGCTCGAGGTGGTGAGCACACAATTCTTCGCTCTGGCAAGGCGCAGCTCGAGACGGTGAGCGAACATGAGGGATACGGTGATTGCGTGATGCTGGTGCTGCTTGCCTTGACCTTGACCGCGTTGCCAACCCGCCGTCCTACCCGCCATCCCACCCGCCATCCCACCCGTTGTTCCTCCCCCCTTCCCCCTCTCCCCAGGCCTGCGCCTGCCTGAACCGCCTGGGCCGGGCCGTCCTCCGCGACCTGTGCCGCAGCGCCGCGCTGGGCCTGCACCCGGCGGGGCTGGGCGGGCTCCTGGAGGACGAGGGCGGCCCCCTGCTGCGGGGCCAGCCCAGCGCCAGTGCCCTGCGGGCGAGCAAGTACGAAGCAGGTGGGCTTGAGCGAGAGGGCCGCAGGGGTGCAGGCAGCTAAGAACCAAGAAGGGAAAGGGAGTGGGTGCGTGTAGCATGTTCGGGAATGGGCTCAATGGGGCTGGGTCGCCTCCTCAGGTGAAGCCTTATCTTGCCCTTCCCGTCATTCAACCCCCCCAGGCCCCTCCCCCTCCGCCCTGGCCTTCGCCCCCCACCACGACCGCGGGGCCCTGACCCTGGTGGCCAGCACCCAGGCCCAGGGCCTGCAGGTGGCTGGGCCCGGCGGCGCCTGGCTGGACGTGCCGCTGGGCCCTGGGCGCGTGGCGGTGCTGTGCCGCTACAGCCTGTCGTACGCCCTGGGCGGTCTGCTCCGTCCCGTGCTGCACCGCGTGCGTCCGTGCGGGTGTGGTCGCGTGAGCGCTGCGTACGAGCTGTGCCTGCGTCCGAGTGCGGTGGTGGACCCGGGGGCGGTCACGCAGGGGGCGGCCACACGGCCGGACAGGTGCGGACTTGGGCGCGTGGGGAGGAGGCAACGGATGCCAGGATCGTTGCTTGGGCGAATTATGGGGCAGCTGCCGCTGGTTAGGCATTCCCTTCCCCTTTCCTTCCCTCCCAAGCCCGGGCGGCCCCTGCACGTGAGCGAGCTGATGGAGCTGTTTGACCACACCCACCCGGTCTCGGTCAACGGAGTGCCCAGGCAGCAGGAGCAGGAGGAGGAGGCAGGGCAGCAGCAGCCTCCTGGAGGCAACGCCGGCAGCAGCGGGCGGCTGCAGGGCTCGTCCACCTCGCCTCAGGGGCAGCGCCCCGGCCCGCAGACGTCCGACGCACAGTCAGGCGGGAGGCCAGGGGCCGATGCAGGGTCGCCGGCTACCGGTGTGCGCCGCTCGTCCCGCCTGGCTGGGGCCGCAGCGGAGCCCCCGGCCAAGTCGCAGAGGGTCGATGCGGAGGGTCCGGGCAGCACACATGGGCTGCCGCCGGTCGAGGCACGGCCGCCGGCTACCCAAGCGGTGGCGGCGCCTCCACAGCAGCTAACCTTGAACGTTATTGTCACCGACATGCGTGGTCGTGGTGTCCAGTTCAACATCAAGCCCACTACACGGATGGACAATGTGTTCAACGCCTACGCAAACCGCTATAACCTTGACAGGACAAAACAGGACCTTGAATTTCGTCTGTGAGGGCAACGCCTTGTTCGGCGGGTACACGGCTGCGGAGTGCCTCCTGGAGGACGGCGACGAGATTGACGTCATGCCCAGACAGGTTGGCGATTGAGGGACCTGCGCGGCGGGCGCAAAAAGCAGTGAAGTTGTCTCAGCATCGACACAGGCATGAGAGCTCGGCTGACCAGGACTTGCATCAAGCACAGCAACAACGGGTCCAACAGCAGGCTGGTGGCAGTGCAGGAGTCAGAGCTCGTATCCGTGGAGAGTACCGGTGGCTTGCAAGGAGGCAGGGCAGGTGCCGATGGCTGTTGAGCATGGGGTGGGACACATAATCTACAGAGTACGAGAGACATTGAACTATTACTTCGAAGGGGCTTGGGGAAAGGGGTTAAGGCCGGTAGTCTGGTGGTCTGGGCATGATAAGGTGGGGGCGTATTTTTGTTCTTGATGTGGTGTACTGCTCACGTACATATGCACAAAATCTGCACTTTCCTTGACTGCCTGAGAGCAAGGGGACTCGGGGTAGACGCACATGGTCGAGGTGACGCCCGGCATCCCCTGCATGGGAGCAGGTCGAGACACGGAGTTGTCGCATCCTTGCATCTACTGCTGGACGAGACTTTGCTGCGTTTGGGTGTATGCGCTTAATGCGGGGTTTGATCTTGCATGGTGCAGGGGATTTGTGTTTTCCCGCGCTTCCTGGACGAGCGCCGTATGCCCTTAGTGATCTAGCATGGCCGGCCTCCATTTACCTTTGCGAGGTCGCGACAACGCCACCTATAGTTACCGTGCCTTACATAGGCTGGGCTCATCGCATTCTGGAAGGCAGCCATGGCCATCCGCGTGTTGCGATATGATGCCCCCGACTTTCTGAGCTCTGGCTCCTGCGCCTTTAGCGACGAAACTATCAACGCATATCGCCGCAACTGCAGCGAGTTGTGGGACGGGTTGAACGAGGTCGGCTGCGTCGTGCTCGAGGTCCGCGATGGCGACATCCTGTTTGCCGCCACAAACGCCCTAGGCGCCAGCTCACGCTTCTTCGACAAGAACCAGTTCGACAAGCAGCAGCTAAGCTGCGGCATCCCCAGCGAAGGCTATGCGCGTCGCTCTGGCAAGGAGCTACTCGCATTTCGACTGGGCGCTCCGCAGCTCGCTGCATCGCTGGAGGGCAAGCCGCAGCTCGAGGCGGTGAGCACACAATTATAGGAAGGGGTTCTGGGATGCATGCTTGGTGCTGGTCGCAGAACCTCGCCGGTGCGGACCCTGCCGTGTCGCCAACCCGCCATCCCACCCGCCATCTTCCCCACGCGCCTCCCCTCTCCCCAGGCCTGCGCCTGCCTGGACCGCCTGGGCCGGGCCGTCCTCCGCGACCTGTGCCGCAGCACCGCGCTGGGCCTGCACCCGGCGGGGCTGGGCGGGCTCCTGGAGGACGAGGGCGGCCCCCTGCTGCGGGGCCAGCCCAGCGCCAGTGCCCTGCGGGCGAGCAAGTACGAAGCAGGTGGGCTTGAGCGAGAGGGCCGCAGGGGTGCAGGCAGCTAAGAACCAAGAAGGGAAAGGGAGTGGGTGCGTGTAGCATGTTCGGGAATGGGCTCAATGGGGCTGGGTCGCCTCCTCAGGTGAAGCCTTATCTTGCCCTTCCCGTCATTCAACCCCCCCAGGCCCCTCCCCCTCCGCCCTGGCCTTCGCCCCCCACCACGACCGCGGGGCCCTGACCCTGGTGGCCAGCACCCAGGCCCAGGGCCTGCAGGTGGCTGGGCCCGGCGGCGCCTGGCTGGACGTGCCGCTGGGCCCTGGGCGCGTGGCGGTGCTGTGCCGCTACAGCCTGTCGTACGCCCTGGGCGGTCTGCTCCGTCCCGTGCTGCACCGCGTGCGTCCGTGCGGGTGTGGTCGCGTGAGCGCTGCGTACGAGCTGTGCCTGCGTCCGAGTGCGGTGGTGGACCCGGGGGCGGTCACGCAGGGGGCGGCCACACGGCCGGACAGGTGGGGCACGGGCCACAGGGGCACCAATTGCCAGGAAGGGTGGGCAGTGGCGTTGTCCGCCGGGGCCCACGCAGTACGGGCACATGCCATCGGCGCCGCCATGTTTGTAACGGGCCGCTAGCTTAGGGCAGTATAGCTGTCCCCATCGTGTGTGTAGCACCTGCTTTTGCACCCATGGGTCTTGGGATCCTTGGCTGAGGACCAGGTTGCTGGTTCGCATGCACAGGGGTGCGCGCTGCCCCCCTGGCGGCGTCTCCGTCATTGCCCTCCTGAGCTGGCAGTACGTGGTGTCGTTGGTGTATCCGCCGTTGCAGCCCGTCAGGTATCGGCTGAGGCCCCTGCTCAGGTCTGGGGCGTATTCTGTACCGGCCACGACCCCCACCATCCCCACCAGCCCCCCACACTCTGCATCCACCTCCTCGACGGCCCCGGCCCCCGCTGCCTGGAGGTGCGACTGCAGCGCACCGCGGCCCTGGGCACTGCGATGGAGAGCTGCGCGCGCATGTGGCACCTGCGCCTGGAGGACCTGGTCTTCGTGTACCGCGGCCGGTGCCTGAGCGACCGCGAGACGGCCGAGCAGCTGGGCATGCGGGAGAGGGACCGGGTGCACGTGCACGCGAGGCGGGCGCACGGCGGGCGCTGAGGGCAGGGCCGGGAGCGGGGCTCAGGGCGGGGCGGGATGGGGTGGAGATTAGGGTGGGGGGAGCGGGGTGGTTCGCAAGAGGAATGGCGTCATGTGGGTCGGGGGTCCGGGCAGTCAGGGCCTCGGGCAAGGAGCGTGATTATGGGGATAGATGTCCACGGCGGTGGGGCTTTCAAGGCGTGAGTGTTTCGGGTGCCGGGTAGGTACCATAGCCGGAGCCCCGGTGCGACGAGGAGAAGGTGCCAGATGAAGGGCACGCAGGATGAGGCTCAAGGGATGAGAGATGGATGGTGTCGAATTCAGACGCTGGTTCAAGGGCCTGTAACCTTGAGTGATCCCTGAGTGGTCTCTGACCTGACCGTACCTGACTCGAGGAGTTGAGGATGCTGGCCACCCCCGGCGTCCTTGCGTTGCCGTCACACGGGCCAGCACTGCCAACCGGTATCCTGCCATCTCCGGACATCCTTGCCAACCCGTCACACGTGCGAGGCCAGCCGAAGGCACGATGATGACGATGCGTGCGGGTGCGTGCCTGAACCCACAGTCCCGCCATCAAAGCAAGACACGCGGCACAGCAGGAGAGTAGCAGCAAGTAGTTGGCACGCACCCAGGGCACGCGAAATCGCGATTGACAGCTTACATACATCAAGCCTCTGCACGTTTGGACGATGGAGTAGCTAGCTGTTAGCTGTCATGTAGCCACTGTTCGTATTCAGACGCGACGCCCGGCAGCCCGGACAGCTTCCATCCATCTCGGTTCTGTGCCCACAGCGTGCCAGGCAGGCCTCCGGACGCCAATGTAGATGCACATCTTGTTCCTGCTAGAAGCGATCACGTCACAGCGGCGTTGAGGGCGTATGCACGCCGGCATGCTCGCCATGGCCGGCGCTGTGGGGACCGCCAGGTCGCTTCTCCTGCTGCTTCTCTGGATGCCCCTGGGTACTGCTGGTCGCCAGCTCCTGGCACTGCAGGGTGACCGCGTGGAACAGAGCCGCATGCCCTGCCCGGCGGGTTGGTGAGCTGGCGGGTGGGGGTAGCGAGGGTTGGGGTGTGGTGTGCCAGGTCATATACATCTACGGGGCACACACGGTCTGGAAAGGAGCACGAAGCCGCAGTTGCGGAGAGACCTGCCAGGGCACCCGGGGTCCGGAGGGGAGGCGCACGAAGCCCCCAGACCAAGTGGAACACTATTGAAAGCACCGCGCATGCTGCCTGCAGCTCCACCCGCGGCAACTGCAACTACGAGACGGGGCGCTGCGAGTGCCCCTGGGGCTGGTCCGGTGAGTGAGCGGGCGGCGGGGGGAGGAGGGGAGGACGCGCTTCAAGCAATCACTGGAGGACGCGCGGGTTCAAGTAATCATTCAGCAAAGGCCTTGCGCTCCGGGCAAGGACTGGCAGGGGAGCGGCTGGGAGCTCATCTGGTCGCTGACGTGTGCTGTCGCTTGCACGTGTGCTGAGCGTGCTGCCCCTCCCCCGCCCCGGGCGCAGGCGATGCGTGCGAGGTGGACTCCATGGCGGCCTGCAGGCAGACACCCGACGACCCGGGTGTGTGGTTTGGGGGAGGGTGCGTGGGGGGCGGTGGTGGAGGGGCCACCCGATGGTTGGCTAGGGGCCCGTGATGGGGTTTGGGGCTCGAGAAGGGACCCCACGTGAGGAGCCTGGATTGCTGGCTGACTTTGTGGCTCTTCCCTCCACGAACCCTTCCATGACACAGGCTCGTGTGGGCTGTGGTTTCCCAAGAACTGTGCGTCTGGGTTTGGGCTGGTTTGCATTTGTGCGTTCTTGAGGCCGCAAGTTGAGTTCGTCATGCGCGTTGGAAGGGCGGCCCTTCAATCCCTGGGGTGCTCCGCTGGACGCTCCCCTGTCCCTGCCCCCACCGACCCCCCTGCCCCCATGCCAGGCGAGTGCCTGCGCGCCTGCTTCCGCCTCTACTGCCCCCACGGCGCAAGCCCGACCGTCTGCCGCCACGCGGTGCGTGCACAGGAGCTGTGGGGTTTCAAAAGTGCCTGGTGTTGAGGCGCCTGGTCTTGAGACAATGGCCGACATCCTAGCTCTTTCCTACCATGACTGCAACCCCAAGGGTAGTGGTGTGACCTTTCAACTCTCATGCACTCCCCCCATCGCCCCTCTCGGTTGCCGTGCCCAGTGGGCCCACGACGCCGAGAAGGCCGGCTGCTGGCTGTACGGCAACGATGCCACCGGTACGGCAGGTGCACTGGAGCGGCCTCAGAACAGCTCCTGGTACCCCAATAACCCGCAGCAGGAGACCATCTGGTACGACCAGGTGCGTGGTTACGTAAGGCCAGGCTTGCATGCATCCCCGTGGACCCCTTGCCCGATATCCCCTTGCTTTGTCTGATGCCGTACAGATCGTCTTGCTTTGTCTGATGCCTGTACAGATCCCCGAGTTCGCGGGCAAGAAAACGTACGACGAGGAGCTGCGGACCCACGTGCGTACGACACCCGGGGACTCGAGGCTTGAGGGGCCCCCGGGGCTCAACAGGCTCATCTCCCATACCTCACCCTCCAATCCCCTGCCACTTTACTTCCCTCTACCACCACCATGATCACCACCACCACCGCCACCCCCCCTCAGGACCCCCGCCGCATCGGCTACTCTGCGCTCATACGCCCCGACGTGCCCCACCGCGCGGGCTACAACCACACCGCCCACCCACTGTCCCACTGCGCCGGCACCCACAACTGCTCCAACGGCCGAGGCAACTGCTTCCGTTGGAACCACCTGGCGGTGAGCAGGGGCGTGAAGGGACGGGGCGGGTGTGACCGCTTGGCGGCTGCGTGACCTCCGCGCGACCAGCAGCACACCTGCCTCATCCCTTCCTCCCTGATCCCTTCCCCTCCTTCACTCCCTCTCCCCAGGAGCCGCAGTGCATGTGCCGCATGGGCTTCAACGGCAGCGACTGCTCGGGGGTGGGGAGGGGGGCTGTGGGAGGGGGTGATGTGGGAGGGGTCAGAGTGTGGGGTCAAGGCAGGGCAACCAACTCGCATCTCGTCCCACGGGGGGTTGGTCGTGGACCACGGTGGCCAGCAGCCATGCGCCCAGCGCCGCTCGCCTCTCATCTTGGGAGTTCCAGGCCCCGACCCAAATCCGCCTCCCGCGCTACGCCCCCTCTCCTCCCCGCTCCGCTCCCAAAACCGCAGACCGAGAGCTCAATGGCCTGCTGGATGAGCCCCGACTGCGGGGGCGTGGGCGCCTGCAGGTCCGGGTTCTGCCAGTGCCCCGACGGCCGCTGGGGCTGGGGCTGCCACCGCACCGCCGCCTACCGGCCGCCGCAGCAGCAGCCCAGGCAGGAGCGCCCGGGGGAGGCGACCGAGCTGCCGGACCTCAGGTTGGGCTTGAGGGGAGGGGCCGACTGCAAGGCCACGAGGTAACCATGACGTGGGATCGGAGTACTGGGGCGGAGGGGGAGCTTCCTACCCGTACCCGTCCTTCCCACCCGTACGCTGCCGTTTCCCCCTCGATCTCTGCCCCCTGTTGCCCCCCGCCCCAGGCCTGTCCCCGCGCGGCTCCGCATCTACATGTACGATCTGCCCTGGCACGTGACCTTCCCGTGAGTACGGCCCTTGTGCAGGGCTGGTGGGGGGGTCCATGACTAAGAGGGCAGGGGCGTACGCCGCACGGGCGGTCGTCTCGACCCCACGCACCCCACCCAGGTCTGTGCTTAGCCACCCGCTGCTGACCACCCCTCGTGTAACCCCCGTATCGTGCCCCATCCCCCCTGTCGCCAGGCAGGAGTCAATCGAGTACATCTACGAGCGGGACATTAAGTGAGCGGGGAGTAAGGGTTGTTGGAGTAAGGGGCGGTGGAGGCCGGTTGAGGGCAGAGGGCGTGACGAGGGACATCAAGTGAGCGGGGAGTGGCAGCAGCGGTGGCTGTGGAGGCCGGGTTAGGGAGCAGCAGCAGCAGCAGCGGTGGTGCCAGGAAGCAAAGGAGAAAAGGCGTGTTGCTGGCCTGGGAGAGAGCGGCGCAAAGGAGCTGAGCTGTCCGACGCACTCCACCCCACCCACCCAGACCGCCGGCCCTACACCCAAATTGTACCCGTCTAAACTTCATCTCTACCTCCCAGCTACCTGGCGGAGTGCTGTACTACCTAGCCCTCCCCACCCCACCTCCCGCCCTACTGCCCACCCCTCCCCCCAGCTACCTGGCGGAGGAGTACTTTCTGCGCTACTTCCTGAACGACTCCACCGTGCGGACGGGTGCGCTGGGGGGGGGGGGCTGGCGGTTGGAAGGGGAAGAGGAGGCGAAGGGCCTCGTGCGGTGCGTGGGGGCCTAGGTGTTGGGACCAGAATGGGCAGGTCCCGGTCTCCTGCCTCTCCTCCCCTAAGAATGCACGCCTTTCGCCTGCAACACTCCACCCGCAGAGAACCCATACGAGGCACACCTCTTCTACATACCGGTGGGTGGGAGGGGAGCTGCGCGGGGGCGCCGGGTGCAGGCGTCGCGTCGGCCGCTGCCCCCTCTGACACCCTTAATTCTCGCAACCGCCAACCGCTAACTCCCAACCGCCAACCGCATCCCCAGGTCCTCAACTTCTTCCACTCCGCCAACGTGCACAACCCCTCGAAACAGACCCAGCACGTGATCGACCACGTGCGTCGGACCTGGCCCTTCTACAACCGGTCGGGTGAGGTGGGGTGGCGAGACGGATGGCAAGGTCTATTCTTTTGGGTGAGGGCAGGATGATGAGAGACTGCGGCAGCGAGAGCCGTGGCTCTAAGGCGACTGCAAACGCACCTCCGGCCTTCTCCATCCTAGATTGTACCGCACCCGCTCTCCCACGTTCCTGTTACCCACCTGCCCTGTCCCCAGGCGGTGCGGACCACTTTCTGTTCGCGCCGGGGGACCTGGGCAGCTGTCACATGCACCGCTGGATGCAGGATGACGTCATCAAGGTACGGCACCAGCTGTACGGCAGTGCGCACGTCGTTACGGCGCCTCGCTCGTGTTGCCCTCCCTGCTCGAGTCTATGCAACCCCGCTAGGCGCCCGCCCCCCCAGCCTCCAGCCTTCCCCTCCACCGCCCCTCCCTCCCTCCTCCCCCCTCCCTCCTACCCCCAGGTGGTCCATTTCGGTATGCAGGTCCGCAACAGCTGGTGGGCGGACATCGCCAACAAGGTGGGGGCGGGGGTGGGGGCGGGGGTGGGGGCGGGGGTGGGGGTGGGGGTGGGGGTGGGGCGGGCTAGATTGTGTGAGGGGGTGGGTGGGGTTCACCTGCTGGGGGTGGGGAGGGTCTGAGACAGGCGAGACAGCGTCGATGACCCCGCGTGCCTGAGCCAGCTCACCACCTCACCCGCCCTCATCCCTTCCTCGCGCACACCTATACCCCGCCTTGTTGAGCCAGCCAGCTCACCGCCTCGCCCTCCCACCCTCATCTCTCCCGTCCCTCCCCCTGCCTCCCCCTCCCCCTCCCCCCTGTCAGGAGTACGGCTGCATGCAGATCAAGCGGGATCTGGTGGTGCCCCCCACGCACACCATGTTCCTGGGGGAAGCGGCGGACACGTGGAGGGTGCGTGGGAGCCGGGAGGGTTGTGTGGTGATGTGGGTCGGGGCTGGTAGAGGGTCAGGAGGCTCGTTTGGGCCTTGGACACGCGTCGGCCTAAGCGGCTGTTCCCGCCTGCGACCCCTGAAGGGCTCAGGTCTGGGGACCCCTGACGCGCCACGCCCGATGCGGTCACCCGCACCCCCTTTCAATCCCCCCTGCCCCGCTCCTCCTCCCGCTCAGGCGCTGGAGGCCAGCGGCGGCCGTGACCCCAACCGCACGCGGCTGCTGGTGTTCGCGGGGGTGGCGGGGGAGGGCAACCCGCAGTACAGCGGGGGCGCGCGGCAGGCGAGCGGGCGGGCGGGCCGGGGAGGGGAGGGGTGGGAAGGGGAAGGGGAAAGAAAGGGTATGCGCCTGGGGCCTGGGGCCTGGGGCTCAGAACCAGCGAACGCGGGTCACGGGATGCTGCTTAACCGTCCTCCTGCTCCCTAGCCAGTAAAGGGATGCTCTCAAGCCAAGCTACCACCCTGCCTGTGTTCCCCCGCCCGCCCCTCCAGGCGCTGCTCCGCCTCTTCGCCAACGCCACGCACGCGGAGGGGGTGGACGTACTGGAGGGCCGAGCGCCCGGCTACCGCAGCCGCATCCGGACCTCCAAGTTCTGCTTCGCGCCGTGAGCAGACCCCTCGCATGCTACCCATGCCTATGCTACCCATGCCCATGACGCACTACACTCATACCCGTGCCCGCACCGTCCTTACGCGCCGCACCCATGCGACCTTGCCCCCCTCACCTCAACCGGGCCCAGGCCGCCTGAGCCTCTTCAGCATTTTCCCTGCTTAGAAGGGTCAGAGCTTCTGGCTTCTGCAGAATCTCAACATGGCGCGGCCTCGCCGCACGCAGGTACGGCTACGGCTTCGGCAACCGGCTCGTACAGGCCGTACACACGGGGTGTATCCCGCTCATCATCCAGGACGGGGTCCACCAGCCGTTCGAGGTGGGTGCTGCGATGGGGTGCTGCGATGGGGTGCTGCGATGGGGTGCTGGCAGGGAACGCGGTTGCGAGGATTGGGAGGAGAGCCAGGCCAAGCCCCAGGGACGGGTCGGGGCTCTGGTCCTGCTCCTTGCTTTCGAAAGCCCGCGACGTCCCTTGGTGCCAGAGCATCTTCCACGCTTCTGAGCGTGCCGCAAGGGCTCAGGCATGCCGGTTAACAACCCCTTACCGGTGGTAACGTAGGCAAGAGGCCAGCTGCGGCGGGGCAGACACGTTGTCGGCCTCACTGGTGCCTTGAGCGGCTTGGGCCCTGTAATATGGGGCTGCCCGTGACCACGCAGGACGAGATGCCGTACGAGGATTTTGCCGTACGGCTGCCGATGCGCGACCTGCCCCGGGTGGTGGAGGTGCTGCGGTCGTACGGCGAGGATCGGCTGGCGGCGATGCGCCTGACGCTGGCGGGGTGGGCGGGGCGTGGGGGTGGGGATGGGGGTGCTGTGGATGGGTTTTCTGAGGGTGGAGCGCGAGGCCGGCAGCGGCAGAACGAGGCCGAGGATGGGGCCATTGGGAGGGCAGGCGGGGCACCGCGCCTCACCCCTCACGCGCTGCCCTGTGCCCCACCGCCCACGCTTCCTCTCCTCCCCGGACCCCGCTCTCCACCCTCGCCTCTCTTCCGCCACCCCTCCCCTGCTTCACCCCCCTCCCCCTCCCCCTGCTTCACACCCTCCTGCAACTCCCAGGTACTACCGCGCCTTCATATGGCACCGGGAACACGGCGGCCGCGCCTACGAGTGGACCCTGGAGGGGCTCAAGAAGCGCGCGTACGCCCTGGCAGCGAGGCATTTTGGGCGGCCGAGCGCGGCGGAGCGGGCGCGGGAGCAGGCGCTAGCGGAGGCGGTGGCGGCGTGGGAGGCGGGCAGGCAGCAGGGCGGGGGAGGTGGAGAGGAAGGGAGAGGGAGGCAGAGGGGGAAGGGGAGAGGGGGCGGGGAGCGCGTGAGGTTAGGGGCAGGGACGGACTCTGGGACTGAGGGAGCGGTGGGCAGTGCCGGTGGAGCGAGGGCGGCGGGGAGGGATTGGCTTCAGGGGTAAGAGATCGCCTGGCACCAGCGGGCGCGCCGCTCCCCCTCCGTCCGTGACGCCCACGGCTGCCTTGTGGAGGCC
Organism: Edaphochlamys debaryana; assembly: GCA_016858145.1. Taxonomy (NCBI): domain Eukaryota; kingdom Viridiplantae; phylum Chlorophyta; class Chlorophyceae; order Chlamydomonadales; genus Edaphochlamys; species Edaphochlamys debaryana. The sequence continues at coordinate 571,644 of JAEHOE010000044.1, forward strand.
CCTCACATGTGTCTCGCTGCTCTCTCCGGGAGGTGTACGGCGTGTGTATTTCATCGGTAGTACCGAGTGTACGGCCCATTGGCCATTGCGCGCTGAAACACATTTCGCCCTGCGCACTTCAGTTACTGCCCTGTACTAGGAAGCGGCTGGCATCATTCTAGCCGGTGTGAGCGGGGAACAGCGTCGGTGCTTAACATTAGCCCAACTGCGTGTCGGAGCTTTCAGAGAGCTCACTCATTTTCGACCGTCTCGTTCACCACCTCCTAGAGCTACCAAGTCAACCGGGTATCGTCAGCCTGTGACGCGGCACGAGATGGACTTTTGGACCAGCCGGTGAAGTGTTGCGAGGCCTGGGTGATGCACCTGCACCTTCTTCTGGTTGCGTTGATAGTGGCCTACATCTCATTTGGCGCAAGCGACCATGGTGCATCGCGGGGCCAGCCCGTCGCCAGCGGCCGTGAACTGGCCCTGGCTATCGCCAGTGCGGTATCGGGAGGCCCCGAAGTTGTTCAGCTTGAGGTTGCGGAGGTGAACCTGACCGACAGCGACTGGTTGGGCATTTCGGTGCCCCTCCTGCTGCCGGCCGGGCGGAACCTGACCATCCGGGGCAGCCCCGACCTCCCCACTGGCCCCCCCATCTTGCGAATGCCCACGAGTCCAGTGGTGAGTGCCGAACAAGGGGTCGAAGGGGAGCAGTCGCGGGCACGGATGCTTGTCGGGACCGTGCTGGACTTCCCCGTCCCCGCGCTGCACCTCTCGTGCTTACGTGCCCTCCGCGTTGTCCCGCAGCTCAAGCTCCTTGACAACTGCACGCTTGTTATTGAGGGTGTGATACTGGAGTACTTCGTGCAGCGGAATGCAAATTTCTTCCGCACGCCCTCGCTCTCCATCCTCGACCACTCACCGGATGGCACCCAGGGCGCGCTGGTCCTCACACGCAACCTCGCCGCCATCAACGGTGAGCCCCGCCCACTCACACATCCATTCACTCTCTTTCTCTTACGACAGCAATCCCTGTCGGCCGTTCCTCCCCCAAGAGAGCGCTCTGCTATGCACTCTGTGGGTGGGGTGTGCGCTTACCAACCTCCTCATCCCGGCGCCCCGGCAGCCTTTTGCCTCCCATCGGAGACCTGGGTGCAGAACGTCCTCGCAGCCGCCCGGCCCGCCCTCCTGCCGGGCGTGCAGCGCTTCCAGCCCAATGCTGACCAGGGAGGCTGCGTAAACGACACATCCGTACCGCCCCTGCAGCGCTGCTGGTGCGTGTGGGTGAAGTGCCGGAGGGGCCGTGTGCTTGAGGGCTTTTTGCTTGGCCTGGTCGTATACAACGTCGAGGAAGAAATAGCCATGTACAGATTAGCTGGGTCGAATGTTTCGTCGCTTGTGTAATGTAGTCAGCCCGAAAGGGGCTAGGCCGCGTGCGTGTGCGTGGGGGCTTGCTGCGTAGGGCCTGGTGGCTCGACCCTGGCGGTTGGCGCCTCACCTCACATGAGGCAGACCCTGCCCCCCCCTCATCCGCCTCCCGCTGACCGCCCTTTGCACCCGTTACTGCTACCCCCGCTCAGGGTGACTCGCTACCTAGCCCTGGACGTGGCGGCGGTGGGCGTGCAGCTCAACGCTGTTGGCAACCCCGTCAACACGCACTACGATCTGGACATGGTAAACCTCACCGTCCTCTGCCCCGTCGTCCTTGACAGGTACGCAGCTTGGGGAGGCGCGGCACGGATGAAACCAGCATATCTGATTACTTCTCCACCACACAGGTCCTGTGTAGCTTCCCTTGGGCCCCTCGGCTGCATGCTCCTGTACGAGCGTGGCGTGGCGGGGGGACTCCTGCCGGGGGCCACCTCCCCGCCCCCGCCAGCCGCCAGCGCCTCAACAGCCGGCGGCGGCAGCGGGGGCAGGAGCGGGCCCAGCCCCATGCTCACGGGATGCATCGTGGGAGGTGCGTGCACACACGAGGGGCCACGTGCTGACCTGCTTAGTTGCGGGCACACCGCGACCGGCGGCGTCAAGCTCCCAGCCTCGCGTTCTGGTAGCTCCCAGCTTGCCTCGCACAGCCTTGCGTGGCCGCTCCACCTGTGCCGCCCTCCTCGCAACCCCGACCGGACCCCGCAGGTGTGGTGCTGCTCCTGCTGATGCTGGCGCTGGCTGGGCTGCTCGTGCGGAGGAGGTGGGGCGCCCACGCCCCGCACGCGCAGCCCTCGCCGCTGCCGCCACCCAAGTGCCTGCGCGAGTCGTCACGGAACAGGTGCGTGGGACGCCGGCACGGGGGCGTGGAACCGACAGCGACCCGTGCGGTTCGCGCATGACACCGTAGCCTGGCACATGCAACCCCCCTTTCGCCGCCCTGACCCCGCCCTGTTTCGCCCCGGCTCCTTGGCTCGCGTCCCTCCCGCTCCCCCGGGGCCGCAGCCGCGCCGTGTCCGGCTCCCTGGAGTCGGGGACCCTCCACCAGGGGATCGCGGCGGAGGCGGACAACGAGGGGGAGGAGCTCAAGGAGGAGGACGTGTGCGCGGTCTTCTCGACCACGAGCGGCCCGGGTAGGCAGGCAGAGGCACGGCGTGGGGCCTCGGGGTTCGGGTGAGGCGCTGGGCGTGCGGCCTCGCTGGGCGCGGAATCGGCTGGAGCTAGGAGTATGGTGAGGTGCCGGGAAGACGAGGGGCCGAAGGCCTCGCTTCGATTTGAAGTTAGAGGCCGGGGACGGCCTGCAGGCGCCTAAGCCCCTGGCCTAAACCTGCCCTCTCTGCATGTGACCTGTCTGCGCGCCCCTACCCATGCAGGGGCGTGGGGTGTCCTGGCCATCCAGGGATCCGCGTTCGCGACAGCGCATGTCGTCAGCGACCTGACGCCGCTCCCTGCAGAGCTGGCCGTGGCCCTGAGGGTGCGTGCTCTCGTGGACCCTTGCGGCGGCACACGCCGTGTGGGGTAATGCCTGCTCGAGCTGGGGGTGCTGGGCGAACGGGGGGGCCGCGCGGCCTCATCTGTACATGTAACTGGTAACAGTGCGGTCTATAACCCCAAACCCCCAACCCTAAAACCCCAGGTGGAGCCACCGGCTGGCGGCAGGGATGGCCGGGAAGCGGAGGGCGCCGGGCCCGATGTTGAAGACACGGCTCCAGTCGTGCGGCTGACGGGGCTGGTTCTGGGCAAGGGGTCCTTTGGCCGCGTGTACGAAGGCACGTACCAGGGACGGCTGGTGGCGGTGAAGCAGCTGCTGGAGGGGCCGTGCGAGTTCTCGCCCGGTGCGGCAAGGAGCGCCCAGGAGACGTATCTGCAGGTACGGGCCTAGTCGTTTAGGCGCCTAGGTGCCTAGACGTACAAGAGCCGAGCGGATGGGAATGGGGATACTTATTGCGTAGGAGACCTGCCTGGTGACGGGTCTAAGACGCCCGAGACTGGCATGTACTCACACTGTGACGCGCCCTCCTCCACCCTCCTCCCCAGGAGCTTGAGGTGCTGGGCCGCTGCGACCACCCCAACATCGTCAAGGTGCTGGCGGCGTGCGTCGTGGACACGGCTCGGCCGGTCATGTAAGCCTTGGGGTCCCGGCATGGGGTGCGCGAGCATGTCGGCTCCCCTGCGCGATACGTGCCTACCGTATGTATCTGAACACATCGTATCTCGCAGGGTCCTCGAGCGCATGGACACGTCCCTGGACAAGGTGCTGTACGGCAGCCCGGGCACCTTGCTGCCCCTGCGCCTGGTGCTGCACATCGCAATCCAGATCGCGCAGGGGCTGAGCTACCTGGTGAGGGGGGCGGACAGGGTGAGGGGTGCCGGAGTGGCCAAGGGGCCCGCCGGCTCCCATCGTCCGTGTTGCGTATATCCCCGATGCTTTGCTCTTTAAGGCCCACCCCTTGCTTGCCCCCTGTCCTCCCGGCCCTCCCCGCAGCACCCGACCATCCTGCACCGGGACCTCAAGCCGGCAAACGTCCTCGTCAGCGACCCACAGGGCGAGGTGCCGCTCGTCAAGCTCTCGGTGCGTGGGGGCGGGAGCTCTCGCGCCAGCACTCGAACCGTGTGTGCCTCACTCCTGCTGACTTGCCCCTTGACTTCTTCGCCTGCTAGGACTTTGGGCTGTCTCGCCTTCGACACTCGGTCTTGAGGACAGATCGACCGGAGGCGGGCACGGTGGGAAGGGGTGGTCAGGGTTTGCCATCCTCTCTATTGCGCCTTGCGGAGGGCCCCGACTAACCCGCCCTCCTCATCCTTGCTTGCATGATACCCCCGACGCTCCCGGTCCTGACTCCAGCCTGCTTACATGAGCCCGGTAAGGCCGTCGCAGCGGTCAACGGGGTTCAACACGACGGGTGCGAGGGCGCACGGCCTCCAGCAGCGCTCCTTGTGTGCTCTTCCACCGCCGCTGACATAACTTCCTGCGGCCGCCTGCTCCCGCCCCACCCAACCCCCTCAGGAGTGCTTTGACCTCAACTGCGACGCCATCACGCACCGCACGGTGAGGCCTGTGGGTGACCTGTACTTGTACTGCAAGGGCAGTGGGCGGGCGTCACTTGCGGTGATGATTCCTGCGGGCGGAGTGCCGAGATCCCGATTATTGTAATGGGGTCAGCACCTTGGCGTGCGCTCCGTCCGTCGGACACGTTTCCTCCCTTGACAGCACTGTCATTGCATTGCATTGAACATCTTCCATGTTTCTTCCTTGCGCCTGGCCCCCCTCTTCAGGACTGCTACTCGTTCGGAGTGCTCCTTTGGGAGATGCTGGCGGGAACGCACCCCTGGGCCGGGATGGTGAGCGCAGGGGAGACATGTGTCACAGCACCATGCCGTACTCCCGTACTGCACGGGCTTACAACAGTTGGCCAACGGCTTGCCAATCGCACCCTTGCCCCTTAACATCGCCCCTGACCAAGCGCCCCGCTTGTACTGCATCCCCAACCGCAGTCCGCCGTACAGATCGCGTACGAGGTGGCCCTTCTCAACCACCGCCTGTCTGTCCCGCCGCCCACGGCCCCGGGTGGCAGTGATGCGAACCGGTGGCCGCCGCGGCTGCGGTCACTCCTGACCGCCTGCTTCGAGCGGGACCCTCGGCGGCGGCCCGCGGCGGCAGAGGCGGTCAAAGCCCTCGCCCTGGCGCTCGAGGTGGGTGCGAGAGGGGTAGAGCGCTGGCAACATTCACGGGCACGGGCAGGGCTTGGCGCACCCCCGAGCACCCTCACTCCAGCTTTTCCGTGACCTCGAGACGCCCAGGCGGCCACCCTGCTCGCCCCCAACAACAACAACCCCTCACTGCCGCCCCTGCCTCAGGAGCTGGACCGTCCCCCGTCCCTGCGGCCCAGCGCCGAGCGCCCCTCGCCCGCGGCCTTGGACCGTGCCCCCACACTCACGAGGGCAAGGGGCGGGTCAAGCGCAAAGCCGTGAGCCCCCTCCTGCGCGCGCCCGCTGCCCATGGTGGAGAAGCTGGATGGCTGGCGGGAGACCGCAGCTGGCCCGGGCTTACATGTGTACGGGGAGTTCAGGTCAGGCAGCAGCCTCCAAGTCTGGGCGGAGTTCTGATGAGCCCCAGCTGAAGGAGCGAGAGGGAGCGAGAGGTGAAGAGGGTAAGCTTTCGATAATGTATGGATGTGTGCTCCTCAGCAGCCAAATTAAGCCGAAGATCGGCAGCAACCCTGGCAGTATGAACTGTCCCATGTCTTGAATTGCTTTATTCGTCGTTGGCGTTGATTTGCCTGTAAAGCTTGAGCTGAATTGCTACTATGTCCTCTGCCGTTGGCTTGAGAACTTATCTTGGGCCGCCGCGGGTGCATGCATAAAGGGAATGCGTTTGGCTGCGGCTTGAATGCACGCAGGCTTCTTTTGTTTTACGGCCGCCCATACCTTGAAGCCTGAACGCATGCTATGGCCCTTGCATCCCAGGATGGGTTTGGGTGGACACCGCTGCGGGTGCTGGGCGCAAAAAGATGACAGAGTAATGATGTGGCCGAATGTGGCCTGCAACATCATGCGTATTGTCGTTCATGTGCAGCTTGCTGGAGTTCGTGCCATGAAGGCCCATGGAGCCGTTGTGATATTCGTTGCACAGGCTGGGGTGTGCCAATAAGGTTCGGGCTTAGCCGCCCCGTGGGCCGCTGGGTTTAGTGCAATGTGCAACCAGCGGGGCACGGGTTGCCGGACAAGGACTTAGTCAGGTATAAACTTACAGTATGTATGGTCGGTTGGAGTGAGTTGAAACTTAGCCTCAGAAGCTGAGGCATTTGTAGTATCCATCGTGGCGAGTGGGGCGTTGAGAAAGATGCCTTGTAGCCCAAACTTTCGTGGTAGCCAGCTCGATCAATGGGAGGCAGGTGGGGACAGCTCGAGACAGTTCGAGTCGGTTAAGGAGCGTCGGTTTAAGACGAAGCGGCCTGGCAGGGCTTGGCCTCTCCCCAGTCGTCGTCCCCCCCTCAGCCCCTTCCCTTCATCTACACAAATCCCCAGTCCCCACGCCCGCGCGGCCTCTGCTCCTGCCGCTACCCCATTCCATCCGTCTTGGCGCAAGTCGCGCAACTGCATGTGCTGCATTGAGTGCCGAAGGACGTCGCGGCAGGTCAGCCTCTGTAAGATTCCTGTTCTGACGGTCACCTGGCGATCAGGCGTGGACGCAGAAAGTATCAACGCGACCGGATTCATACCCAAGGTCCCGCCTCCGTCAACAGTTGGCTGCGAAGTGCTACTTTACCCAGAGGGAGGAACGGAGGGCCTCCGGAAGCGCTGGCCTGACCACAGACCACGGCCTTGAGATTTGCTTTGCTTGCTACCACGCCCAAGGCGATTGCACCGGCACGAACCCTGCAGGCCTTGCCTTCACACGGCTTCCCCCACAGTGCAGACCCCCTGGGCCTGCTGAGGAGCCAGGGGGCCTGCATGGCTTTCCCTCCACGCACAGACTGTTTTGGTTTGAGGCTGAGCCGCCGCCGTCAGGCTCTGCGGGCGGCGAAGCCCCCCAGGATTACCCCGTGTCGGTGTCCGTGTGTGCCACTGTGCCTGCGTCACGCATAAACTTGCGATTCACGCCCAGCCCGCGATGTCACAAGGAGGGCGGAGGTTCCCGTAGCCGTAGGTGCGGGTGGGTCCGGCCGGCTATGTCAGGCCGAGGCGAGTAGACGCCTGACGAGCGCACCATCTCGTGTAGTGCGGGGTTCTAACAATTTAATGGCCGGGTGCGAGCCTGCATGCGGGCTGGTGGTGGAGAGGGTTGAGGACTCGAACATTGGGGTCTCTGGGGGGGACCACGGGGCTCAGCCCTTTTCCTGCCTTCGGGCAGCCACCGTTGGTGCGTCCCTGTGCGTCTCTCTTTTCCCCACGCACAGACTCCCGGGGCCTGCTGTGCCCACATAGCCACGGTGTGCTTTTGTTCCCCTCATGTATTGGAATGCCTTGGACAGCAGGCGTCATGGATAAGCTTACCCAGTAATGCGGCCGGGCGGGAGCCAGGGCGGGAGCGGATGCAGAAGGAAAGTCGGAACTGCGTCAAGCTGCATGTGCACGTCGCGCCCGGCGCCGACATGTCCAGCGAGGACGAGGCGTCAGGGCGGAAGAAGCGGAAGGCGTGACTGTATGCTGCAAATGGTGAGGCCGAGGCCCCCTTCGAATGGTCGGGGTGCACGGCACCGCTCCCGCGCTGCCGCTCCTCCGTCTGATAGCCATTACACCAACCCTGCCCTGAAGCGGACCCCTCGGGGCAGTTCACAGCCATGCGCCATGGACCGGAGTCCGGTTACGACAGCAACTGCCCCACGCACACGCCGCGCCGCAGTAACGACTTTTACTGACACAGTTTGCAAATAACTCTATTGACGCAGTGTACGTGGTCGAACAATCGCCTAAGTAGTCGGAACCCGACCGCCACCTAGTCCAAGCCAGTTGGATGCGTGCATTAGCTACTTACAAAGCTATAGCATTACAAACAGCGCGCTGACCTCGAGCCGATGGCGAGCTGTTGGCACAAGTCTTTTTTACACAACCACTGCCGAGCGGCCGCGCTCAGGGATCTGCACACGTGGTGATGTATCTACATATTCTCCTAGCTGCATCTCTACTTTCCTCCCTTGGCGCGAGCGACCAAGGTCCATGGCGGGGCCAGCCCTTCGCCAGCGGCCGTGAATTGGCCCTAGCCATCGCCAGTGCGGTAGCAGGAGGTCCCAATATTGCTCAGCTTGAGGTTGCGATGGTTAACCTGACCGACAGCGACTGGGCGGGCATGTCGGTGCCCCTCCTGCTGCCAGCCGGGCGAAACCTGACCATCCGGGGCAGCCCCGACCTCCCCACCGGCCCCCCCATCTTGCGCATGCCCACGAGTCCAGTGGTGAGTGCTCAACAAGCTGTCGCGGGCACTGATGCTTGCCTCCCCAGGGCTAGGCCAGGGCCCTGCCCACGTCGAGGGACCGTGCTGGACTTCCCCTTCCCCGCGCTGCACCTTCCGTGCGCACGTGACCTCCACATGTGTAACCCGCAGCTCGTGCTCCTCGACAACTGCACGCTCGTTGTGGAGGGCGTGGTACTAGAGTACTTCGTACAGCGGAACACAAACTTCTTCCGCACACCCTCGCTCTCTTTCCTGGACCGCTCTCCGGATGGCACCCAGGGCGCTCTCGTGGTGACACGCAACCTCGCCGCCATAAATGGTGCGACCTGCCCGCTCACAAACCCTACCTTCGGTTGGGCTTCGTTGCACTCTATGGGTTGGGTGTTCGCTCACCGACCCCCGCTTCCCCGCTGGCCTGCAGCCTTATGCCTTCCCTCGGAGACCTGGGAGGCAAACGTTGCTGCTGCGGCCCGGCCCGCAGCGCTCCCCGGCGTTCAGCGCTTCCAGAGCAACATCGACCAGGGAGGCTGCGTAAACGATGCGTTCGTGCCGCCCTTAAAGCGCTGCTGGTGCGTGTGGGCATGAAGCCGGGAGGGGGATAGGCCGTGTGATTGAGCCAGGGCTTCTTGGCTGGGCCTGGTTGCACCCAATCTCGAGGCAGCAATCGCCAGGGTCAAAACTTCTGCACTTGTGGAGAGGCAAGGACACTGGGTCGTCAAGGTGCTTGGCGCCTCGCCTCGAGTGAAGCAGGTCCTGTCCCCATTGCATCGCCCCCCCCCACCCTGACCTGTCCTGCACCTTACCGCCATTGGGCAGGTTGGCCCGGTATCTGGTAATAGACACCGCCACGCCGGGAGCGCAGCTCAATGCTGCAGGAAACCCAGTTGGCAGCAACCACGTTTTCCTGCTCCTCAACGTGACCGTCCTGTGCACAGTCGTGCTCGAGAGGTACGTGGCCGGCGCCTGCAGAGGTGCAGGCGACCAGCAGCGATGCCTGAGGCCCAGCAACCCTCCTGCCAGGTCCGCTTTCTTGTGCGTCCCCAAGCATACCCCCATGCCCCCGCATTTCGCGTGGCATCTTCCGCAGATCCTGTGTGGCCTCGCTGGGCCCCCTGGGCTGCTTGCTGCTGTTTGAGCGTGGCGTGGCGGGGAGACTCTTGCCGGGGGCCACCTCCCCGGCCCCGCCAGCCGCCAGCGCCTTCACAGCCGCTGGCGGCGGCGGGGGCAGGAGCGGGCCCAGCCCCATGCTGACGGGCTGCATCGTGGGAGGTGCGTGCACAGTCACGGGGCGCCACGCGTTGCTCTGCTGGGTTGCGGACACACCATGACCGCAGCGGCCTCAATCAAGCCCTGGGCGAAGCTAGGCTTGATTGCCCAGCCTCGCATGTTGCTCCACCCTTAACTCTCTTAACCCCAACCGGGCCCCTCAGGTGTGGTGCTGCTTGTGCTCCTGCTGGCGCTGTCTGGGCTGCTGCTGCGCAGGAGGTGGTTGCGCGCTCAGCCCTCCCCGCCGCCGCCCAAGTACCTGCGCGAGTCATCACGGGACGGGTGCGTGGGACGCCGGGGCGTTGATGTGCGCCTGCCGTGGTAACGGGTTCCATGGACGGGCAGCAGCGGTCCTTGCAGCATGTATAAGTTGGGAGGCACCGACCTGTGTCGCCTCAACTCCACCCTGTCTCGCCCGGCTCGTGCTCCCTCCCCCGGCACCGCAGCACTGCGCCCTCCGCCTCCATAGAGTCTGGCACCGTCAACCCTAGAGGCTCAGATGAGGAGGAGAAGGAGGACGGGAGGGAGCTTCAGGAGAAAGGCATGGCCCCGTTCGTCTCGATTACGAGCGACCTAGGTAGGCAGGTTGGGGCAGGTGCGGCGCAGACAGCCTTTGGCCTCGGGGTGCGGGATGCGGCGCTGCGTGCGGCCTTGTGAGGTAGGGCCTGGTTGTGGCTGGCAGGGGCGAGTTCACCGGCCTCTCTGCCTGTGACTTGTGATGTCTGCATGCCGCTTGAGCGAGGCGCCCCATGAGCGTGGCGTGATGACCCCCAACTGGCAGAGGGGAAGACGACTGCGCCCAGACCTGCCAGCTCTGCCTGTCACTATCAAGGTGCTGCCCGCGTGGCCGTCCCCTCCCAATACAGGAACCTTGGGTGGCCTGGCCATCCAGGGATCCGTGTTCGCGACAGCGGATGTCATCAGCGACTTGACGCCGCTCCCTGCAGAGCTGGCCGTGGCCCTGAGGGTGCGTGAGTTTTAGCGGCAGCATGCTCTTCGGCTGACCCGCTGCTATACCATGTCACGTGGCGGCATGCGGCTCGCGGCTGGCCGTGCACGCGGGCTCCGCACCTGACCCTTGAACCCTCAACCCGACCCACAAAACCCCAGGTGGAGGCATCGGCTGGCTGCAGCGATGGCCGGGAAGCTGAAGGCACCGGACCCAGTGTTGACGACGCAGCGCCAGTCGTGCGACTGACGGGGCTGGTTCTGGGCAAGGGGTCGTACGGCCGCGTGTACGAAGGCACGTACCAAGGACGGCTGGTGGCGGTGAAGCAGCTGCTGGAGGGGCAGGGCGAGTTGTCACCCGGCGCGACAAGAGAAGCCCAGGAGACATACCTGCAGGTACGGGCCTAGACGTATAGGAGCTCGAAGGGAATGGGGTTGGACATCTGTTGCTTAGAAGACATGCCTGGTGACGGGTCTCGGAGGCCTGAGACTGGCACGTACTCACACTGTGACGCGCACTCCTCCACCCTCCTCCCCAGGAGCTCCAAGTGCTGGGTCGCTGCGACCACCCGAACATCGTCAAGGTGCTGGCGGCGTGCGTCGTGGACACGGCTCGGCCGGTCATGTAAGCCTTGGGGTCCCGGCATGGGGTGCGCGAGCATGTCGGCTCCCCTGCGCGATACCTGCCTACCGTATCTATGTGAACGTGTCGTTTGCCCCACCCCTGCAGAGTCCTCGAGCGCATGGACACGTCCCTGGACAAGATGCTGTATGGCAGCCCGGGCACCCTGCTGCCTCTGCGCCTGGTGCTGCACATCGCAATCCAGATCGCGCAGGGGCTGAGCTACCTGGTGAGGGGGGCGGACAGGGTGAGGGGTGCCGGAGTGGCCAAGGGGCCCGCCGTCTCCCATCGTCCGCGTCCTGTTTGCCCCGATGCTTTGCTCTTTAAGGCCCACCCCTTGCTTGCCCCCTGTCCTCCCGGCCCTCCCCGCAGCACCCGACCATCCTGCACCGGGACCTCAAGCCGGCAAACGTCGTCGTCAGCGACCCACAGGGCGAGGCGCCGCTTGTCAAGCTCTCGGTGGGTTAGGGGTGCAGTCCTCGCGCACTCGTGCGGCTTGCTCCAAGTTCCCTCCCTTGACTTCGCCGCTCTTCTGCATTTCAGCACCGGCGGGCGACTCATTCCGTGTTTCCTTCCTTGATCCTACTCTGCCCCGCTCTACCCCTCCAGGACTTTGGGCTGTCCCGCCTTCGACATTCGGTCCTGAGGACAGACCGGCCGGAGGCGGGCACGGTGGGAAGGGGCGGCCAGGCCTCTTTTGCTTCCTAGGGCCCCGTGCCGAGGCTTTCGCTGAATCCACCCTCCTCTTCCTTGCTTGCATGTTGCCGTCAACGCTCCCGGTCCTGACTCCAGCCCGCGTACATGAGCCCGGTAAGGCCGTCGCAGCGGTCAACGGGGTTCAACAAGACGACGGTTGTGACGGCCCGGGGACGTGGTTTCATGCTATCGCGCCATCGCCGCTGACCTCTGTGCCCGCCTGTGCCGGCGTCTTCCTATTCACCCAACCCCCCTAGGAGTGCTTTGACCTCAACTGCGACGCCATCACGCACCGCACGGTGAGGCCTGTGGGTGACCTGTACTTGTTTTGCAAGGGCAGTGGGCGGGCGTCACTTGCGGTGATGATTCCTGCGGGCGGAGTGCCGGGATCCCGATTATTGTAGTGTGGTCAGCACCTTGGCGTGCGCTCCGTCCGTCGGACACGTTTCCTCCCTTGACAGCACTGTCATTGCATTGCATTGAACATCTTCCATGTTTCTTCCTTGCGCCTGGCCCCCCTCTTCAGGACTGCTACTCGTTCGGAGTGCTCCTTTGGGAGATGCTGGCGGGAGTGCACCCCTGGGCCGGGATGGTGAGCGCAGGGGAGACATGTGTCAGAGCACGATACTGCTCACGTACGGTACAGTCCTGCGTCCCCTGACTATCTAGCAGCTTACCAGCCGCACCCCTTGCCCATTCACATCGCCGTCGACCACCCAATAACTCCGCCTCGCAACAAAGCAATGACGGTATGACACTGCCTTGCACCCTTGACGCCCCCCCATTGTCCTCCATCCCCGTTTGCAGACTGCCGTACAGATCGCGTACGAGGTGGTCCTGCTCGACCACCGCCTGCCCATCCCTCCGCTGAGGGCCCCGGGTGGCAGTGAACCCGAGCGCTGGCCGCCGCGGCTGCGGTCACTCCTGACCGCCTGCTTCGAGCGGGACCCTCGGCGGCGGCCCGCGGCGGCAGAGGCGGTCAAAGCCCTCGCCCTGGCGCTCGAAGTGAGTGCGAGAGGGGTAGAGCGTTGGCAACATTCACGGGCACGGGCAGGGCTTGGCGCACCGCCGAGCACCCTCACTCCAGCTTTTCCGTGACCTCGAGACGCCCAGGCGGCCACCCTGCTCGCCCCCAATAACAACAACCCCTCACTGCCGCCCCTGCCTCAGGACCTGGACCGTCCCCCGTCCCTGCGGCCCAGCGCCGAGCGGCCCTCACCCTCGGCCTTGGAGCAGCCGCAGATTGTCCTCATCCCGATAAGTACTGAGTGAGGAATGAACGAATGCCGACTGTGACGGGCGCATGCATTATTCCATGGAACGTGAAGTGCAGCTCGCTTACTCCCAAGGCACAGGCTATTGACAACAGACAGAGCGCGGCCCTGTAAGCTCGCACCCCCTTGCTCGTGGACTAGGCCAGTAGGGCCAGATGTCTGTCGGGTGGCAGCTGCACAAGCGGCCGGGGCCGGAGCCTGGGTCTAGGTGTTGGCAGGGGCTCACAGGACGCGGCAAGCCTTGCACTCTGAATGTAGCACTGCTTTCATTACCGGCATGACAAACGCACTTGGCTGAATGCTGGATGGCTCCAAGGCTAAAGACGTTGAGAACGCAATATTGTAGGCGGCATGCGTTGCTGCAGGTTGCCGCTAGATCTTGAAGTGAAACGCAGCCATGGTTAGGGGAACTGACTAGTACGAAACCATGAGATCGACCAGGCGCACCATAGGGCGCAGGGTTCTGTCTTGTTGTTCTAATATCTTTGGTGGTCTGGTGTCTGTGCGTGCGGCCGTGTCGGCTTAATTGATTTGTGGCACGCTTTCTGGAACCCCCGCTGAGGACCAGTCCGCCCGCGCATGCGTTTATGCATCGCTGATGAGGGCCGCCCTGGTTAGCGGCCCATGGGGGCCATCGTCAGTTGTACACCCGCCATGGGGGGGCATCACTGGATTCTGCACACTTGCTTTAACCCAACGGAAGGGCTGCCCATATCCTATGGAACGCATGCACTGAATAGCTGTCCTGCTGGACTGGACTGGCTTTTAGTAAGTTGTCAGAGGCTCGGGTTATGGAACATCAGGATGGCGAGTGTCGCTGGAGGGAAAGGTTAGGGAACTGTATGCCAACAAGGCCCTTCAATCCAGCTGCTCGGTGGCGGTGGCGGCGCCCAGACTGCCGGTTGCGTCGGGTTATCTACTTAATCTTCTGCCCATCTATTCTTCTCGTGTGGCGGCTATGGGTGAGGGATTCGCCCTTGCAAAGTTGCAATAACATCAGCACTTGGGTTGCTTGTATTGCGGTTCCGAGTACGTGTCACGCATATGTGCCTAGGTTTACTTTTACCTATTGACGAGTGTGCAAGAGCTGGCCGGGACGCCGGGTCTCTCGTGACAGCCTGTCCCCTGGCCGCCGCCCCATCACCTCTTGTCTCGACAGGAGCACACAGGGCCGATTGCTAGGGCGCTAGTGACTCGTGGTGCCAGAGGTACCTGTGCTGGAAGCCAAGCGCCGCTGGGGCCGGGGCAGTGAGGTTGATGTGGGTCTCGTCACCCGGAAGTGCGGCCCCGAGAGGTGGCTTGTAAGGGCACTACTATTGGTAAAGTGGAGAGGGCAGGCCGTGGCGCCCGGGGGCCTCCGGGAGCCCAGGCCTGCCCTCGGCCTCCCGAGACTTCGATGCGCCAGGCAGATCGCGCACCTGTTGCCCCGCGTAAGCACACCCTCTGCCTACATTGTCTCAAGTTGCGTAGCATCATACTAGCTTGTTGACACTGAGAACTCTGACCAATCAACGGTCGCAGACATGCGCGCATGCGGGCCGAGCCAAGAGCCACAAGCACTCAATGAGCGCCTGCGAGCAATAAACGCAGGCGCATACCAGCTAAGTAGTCGCTGGGAGCAAAGGCAACCGCGCACGGGGCTCGCGACGGCTGGCCTCCCGCGTGCCGACCCCTTACTTCAGGCTGCGCATTCGTGGCATGACAGCTAATCGTGGTGAAAAGATCGATGCTGGCTATCAGCAGGCAGCGGATTGAGCACCTGGGGCTTCACGAGCGGGGACTGGGACCTGGTGGCCTGGACGGGATCATGTGAACTGGCCTCGCTCCAAAATTTGGCTGCCCGCTTTACAGAATGACGTCGGCAAACACAGCCCTACTAGCGGCAGTGTAGTTCTGCCTTTCACGTGCAGCTTTAGTCTTGTGCGCGGGACGGCCCCACATTGCAAAACCCCAAGCGGCGACACGGCTAGCCGGGTAAGTGACAGCAGAAGCTATGGTCGGGATATGTAGTCGTGCCGAGCTACGGCGGACTTGCTTGGTGGCGCACGCACGGAATGCGCCGCGGCGAGTCCCGGACGCCGCCCGGCCCTCGGCTAGACGTGTCCAGGCACCAACGAGGACTACACTTAGATGTCAGGCGTCTCCGCTTACGTGCTCCGGCGCGGCCTGGCCCCCGCCTCACCACCCGCGCAGGTTTAATACACCTGCGCATTGCCATTACGCGAACCCGGAAGCCCTTCCTTCTGGAACGCTGCCAAGCCGCATCTGTAGCGGTTTGCCGCGATGGCGCCTCCGCCGCCCCTGAGCGTGGCGGTGGTGTCCGACCTGCACCTGGAGGCTCGGGCGCTGGAGGTGGATGCGGTGCTCGACCCCGAGCTCACGGCGGACGGTGCGTAGCAATGAGCAGGAGGGTTGAAGCACAGCGCACCTAGCTCTGTGACATGAGGAGGGAGGGGCTTAGAGCCCTGGGGGATGCGGATGAGTTGCGGGGTAGACCCTACTGGCGCCCACACCGCCTGAAACACGCCTTCTCCCCGCCCCTCCACTCCCCTCCCCCTCCCCAGTGTTGTGCCTGCTGGGCGACATCGGCGACCCCTCCACCCCCGCCTACGCCGCCTTCATCGCCGCCTGCGCGGCCCGCTTCCCCACCGTGCTGCTGCTAGCGGGCAACAACGAGTACAGAAACAGGGACCCTCACGCCCCGAGCAAACACGGCTCCGCAAGCGCCAGCCAGCACCAACCAGAGCATTTGCACAAGCCGCGCAGCCAGCGGTCTCACACGCACACATTCTACACCATTCGCGAGGTCTCGAGCAGTGCCCACAGCAACGGCAGGGAGCCCGGAACTAGCGCACAGGGGGCCGGGGCTGCGCGTCAGCACCCTCCCCACTCGGCCGCGGGCACCGGGAGCGGCGGTGCCGCCAGCAGTGCAGGCGGTGCGGAGGCAGATGCCAGCAAGCCTGCCTCCGGCAACACCGACGGCGCCGCCAGCAGCAACAGCGGCGGCACCGTCAGCAGCTCCAGCGGCGCCGTCAGCAGCTCCAGCGGCGCCGGCGGCGCTGGCGGGCGCACCATGTCTGACACGGAGGCGCTGATCCGCTCGGTGGCCTCCCGCCACCCCAACGTGCACTTCCTGCAGAACGGCGTGTTCGAGTCTCGCGGTGTGGCCTTCATCGGCTCCACCCTGTGGTCCTACCTGCCGGAGGACCCCCTGCCGCCGCCGCCGGGGGCAGAGGACGCGGGCGAGGGGCCTAGTCGAGCCAACAGCACGTCCCTCTCCACCGCCCCCTCCGTCGTGTCGCTTTCCTCGCCGCCGCCGAGCATGCTCGCCGGCTTCATCTCGCCGCCGCCAGGGCTGGCGTCGCCGCCGCCTGGCTTTGTCTCGCCGCCGTCGGGCCCCGTGGCAGCTGTGTACTCGTCTTACCCCCCAATGGGCGTCACATCGCTGCCGCCAGGCCTAATCGCTAGCGCCGTCGCGCCGCTGCGTCTGGCGACGGCGCTCAGCGAGACCGCTGCGGCGGTGGCGCCGCCGCCACCACTGGGGCCACAGCCGCTGGGGCGTGCCGCCAGCGGCATCGCCGCCGCCGCTGCATCGGCGTCGTCCGTCGCCGCTGCGGCCGCTAGGGCCGTGGCGGCGCCGGGGCTGCCATGCGGGCTGGCGGCAGCGGTCGTAACGGCGGCCCCGGCGGCGTCGGCGGAGCCGGCGTCGGCGGCACCTCCGCCGCCGCCGCCTCCGTCGTCGAGCTCCATCGCGGTGCCATCCGTCGGCAGCCGCTACGGCTGCAGCGCCTCCGTCAGCTTCCGCCGCGCCCTGTCCAGGATGTCCGTGCCCACGCCCGGACTCGGTGAGCGGTTTGGGCGCATGCCTGTAGCACTTACCCCAGTGCAGACTTTCTGCGTGCATTTTTCTTAGATGCAGCCGCCCTCTCTCCACACCCTGTAACCCCTTCTCGCTCCACCCGCCGCCCTGCAAACGCCCTCAGCCATAGCCTGCTCGCCCCTGGACGGCACGCCTCCCGCCTTTGGCGGCCTCGGCCTGGCCCTGCCCTCGGCCTTCGCCACCGTCACTGCGCCGCTGTCCGCAACGAGCACCTCCGTCGGCCCCAGCCGCCGCAGCGGTGGCGGCGGCGGCGGCGTCTCCTCCGCCGCGCCCTCCTCGTCACACGCCAGCCAAGCCGCGCCAGCGGCGCCGCTGCCGCCGCCGGGGCCGCGGCGGCTTTCCTCCCGGCGGCGCGGCCACGGTGCTGGCGGCGGCGGCAGGGTCCGCGTGATCCGCCGCAGCGTGTCGCTCTCGGCTCTGCCGCCGGATGCGCCCTGCCCTCCCGTGTTCGTGGTTGAGCGGCCGGGCGGCCGGCGGGGCAGGGCGCACGGCGAAGAGGAGGCAGCGGAGGCGGAGGTGGCGGAGGCAGCAGAGGCGCAGGAGGCGGGCGGTGAGGACCGGGGCAGCAGCGGGACGGGCAGCGGCCGGGACGTCAGCGGCAGCGCCAGCGAGGACGGCGACAGCGGCAGCGGCAGCGACGGCGGCGGCGGGGGCGGCGCCCAGGGGCTCGTGCGGCGCCCGCACAGCCGCATCGCCGCCGCCAGCGGCCTGGCGGCGCCGACGGCTCCCTCCTCGAATCAGACCCACGCTCGGGGCCCGCCCGCCCGGACCGACAGCAGCGCTTCCACCTTCTCGCTAGCTTCCGGCCCCACCACCGTCCGCTCCTTCATCGGCGCCACCTCGCTCGACTACCGCCTCATCCCCTCGGCCCCCGGCGGCGCCCCCATCACCCCCGACACCACCAACGCCCTCTTCGCCGCCGCAGTGGAGTTCATTGCGGGGGCGGTGGCGGGCGCTCGGGCGCGGGGGCTGGTGCCGGTGGTGCTCACTCACCACGCGCCGTCGCTGGCAGGTGCGCTCGCATGGGGTGTGGGAGGGCGGGTGGAGGGGCGGGGTGGGGGGTGCATGTGGCTTTCGCGTTGCCCTGTGCTTTAGTTGCAGTCAGGATGGGTTGGGGCTGAGGCTGAGGTCCCCTCGCGTGCATCTGCCGCCCCCGCCCCCGCAGGCACGTCCCACCCTCGCTTCGCGGGGCACCCCTCCACGCATGCGTACGGCACCGACCTTGTGCCGTACCTGCACGGTACGGGCATCGCCGCCTGGTACTGCGGGCACACGCACTACAACTTCGACGTACGGCTTCCGGTGAGCGAGGGTTAGAGATGAGGAAGAAGCCAAGGTGGGATGAAGGTCGTGATTCCTGCCCGCCCAAGCGCGGACTACCGACTCCTCGCTACCCAAATGCTTCACGACCCCACCCCTTCCCCCGCCCCCGCCCCCAGTGCGGCCTGCGCCTTGCGAGCAACCAGTTCGGGTCACAGCCCGCCCCCGCGGCGGGCTACAGCCGCAGCTGGCGCCAGGAGATCGCGGTGCCAGAGTACGAACCCGCGTACGCGTCGTACGACAGCATGGAGTTCGGTGCGGACGTCAGCGCCATCGTCGCGCAGGAGAAGCTTGCCGCGTCGTACATCTCCATGCAGCACGGCGGCGGCGGCCTAACCGTCAAGCACGAGGAGGTTGCCGTATCGTACGACAGCATGGAGTTCGGCGCGGACGGGTCGTGCACCCTGCAGGAGAAACCCGGCAAGGTGTACGAGTATGCGGAGGTCGGCGCGGAGGAGTACGGCGGTGACGATATGCCGTACACCGTTTCCGTACACATTCCTGCGCCTGACGCCGCCCTGCACGGTCCCGCCACCCTCACTGAGGCGGCCGAGGCCGAGGCTATGGGAGCTGCAGGCGGCCGGGTGGAAGCAGCACTGTGTGGCATGAGCCCAACGGAGGAGGCGCTGGCACATCTTACCTGGGGCGCTCAACCGGGGGGGGACAAACTGCCGCTATCGGCCCCAGTGGGCGGGAGGGCAATGTGCCAGACTCGGAGCGTGCTGGCGAGCGTGTAGGGATTGGAGGTGGTTTGAAGACCGGGAGTGGCTGAGTGAGAGCCGAGGCCAGAGAGGCAGGATGTATGACGAGAAGAGAGGAGCGCGGTAGGTTCAGCGGGAGCAGGGCCCGCTTGTGACCCCCGAAGCCGCATCAGGGATTGGGTGCGGCTCTTAAGCAAACATTGACGCATGCCTAGTCTGGATTGCGCATGCTCCATACAATGTGTACGCAGGCAGTTGGTTGAGTTGTCCCCGGGTAGTCATGGGTTGCCCATGCCTTGTTGTCGGGTCGGTCCTCGAGTCTCTCTTCTCCTGGTGGGCTATGCAATGCTAGCGTTACCCACTTCACTCTGTCACTTCGGTCTGTCGGTATCACGTCTTTTTGTCAGCGGATGCAGCATTGCTGGCTGGCCAGAGTGCCTGTGATGCGTTTCGTCTGAGTTTGATAAGAGCAGTCCCGAAACCGATTGGGGATTCCGCCAGTCAACGTGCGGATGTGGGCCGGACTTGGCAGGTAAGGGTATCTGGTATGGCATCCCGTTTGCTTGGATGCTTCTTGCGAAGCATAGGCCCGGCCGGACGCCGGGGCGCCAGAGCATAGCGATAGCAGTAGTTAGAGCGCACGAGCATAGCAGCGTAGGGGTAAGAAGACATCAACGAAGCGTAGGGGGTATAACTTGTACGGCATGTGCATATAGGTGCACGCCGTCTAAGGGTGGGCCTAGTAGCGCAGTAACATGCCTGCATGTCAAATGCGGGGCGGTGATCGCTGGTGTGGTGTGTCAGGCGACCGTGACTCAATGGGCGACTAGACGCGGGGTATGGGCCATGAGGCATGCTGCATGGATCAGCTTGTTGGCGCATGGATACCGTTATGGGTGTGGTTCAGTGCAGAAGCCAGGGATGTCCGTGGTCGACTTGGGGCGAGCCGTGAGGGCGGTGTGATGCAATCACCAGGGCCTGAGCTCAGGAGCTTGCAGCTGGCCGTGTAACTGTCCGGGGCACGGGCATCCCTGCTCTAGCCAGAGGCGGCTTGCCCCACACCGTCGAGGCAGAATACGGGACACGGCAGCGCGGCATTCGTGTGTGCTTATTACAAAGAGGTGTTGCCGCGCGGCCCTTCACTGATATGCTCGATCAGCGCAGCTGCTGACAAAGGTCAGCGCAATTCAGCTCAGAAGGCCCCGGCCCGCGCTGTGGCTTCCCCACGACCTCTGCTCAGTGACCCCAGACCCCTACCAGCCCCCAGTGACCTTGCGTGCAAGGTGCAAGATACACGATACAATCACCAAGTCATCAGCAACCGTTTGCAGCGCACGCCTGCGTATGCACAGCAGTGCTCTCCCAGCGATCATGCAGCCAAGCGCCATGCAAATGCACATGCCTGGATGCCTTGGTGGATGCACCTATGCACATTCCCCAGTACCAAATAAACCATGATGCAGCCATTGCGGCGCGTGCGGAGCTCCTCCAAGCTCCTGCCTCGCACACCGCCGAAGGGTCCCTGCCACACATCCCCCGCCACTCGCCACCCCAGTACCACCCCCCGCAGCCATACGTCCCCTACGATCGCTGCCCCAGCCGCCAGTACGATCGCTGCCCCAGCCGCCAGCCGTTCACCGCAACGCGGCAAAGGACCACCCCGCCACACACGGGGCCACGTGTCTGGGCCCTGCCACAGGGCTGCGCCTAGGCCGAGCGGCCGCCGGCTGCAGCAGCCGCCGTCGAGGGCGCCCGGCCCAGGCGCGAGGGGCCCAGCGCCGCGCCCCGGAGCGGCCGGGGCGAGGCCGGCGCACCGACCCCGGCCCCGCAGCTGCCGCCGCAGCAGGCCTCTCCCAACGGCCTGCCATGCTCCAATGCGCGCTCGTGCTCCGGCCCGGTCGCCGCCTTGGCCGTCACCGGTACCACGCGCACCACGGCCGCCGCGTCCGCCTCCGCGGGAGAAGCGTGGGCCGGCGGCGGGGCCAGGGGAAGGGGAAAGGGCGGGGCTTCCTTGCTGGCGCCATCGCTGCAACGGGAGGCGGCGCCCGCTGGCACCGCGATCTCCTGGCGCCAGCTGCGGCTGTAGCCCGCCACTGGGGCGGGCTGTGACCCGAACTGGTTGCTCGCAAGGCGCAGGCCGCACTGGGGGCGGGGGCGGGGGAAGGGGTGGGGTCGTGAAGCATTTGGGTAGCGAGGAGTCGTCTTCCGCGCTTGGGCGGGCAGGAATCACGACCTTCATCCCACCTTGGCTTCCTCCTCATCTCTAACCCTCGCTCACCGGAAGCCGTACGTCAAAGTTGTAGTGCGTGTGCCCGCAGTACCAGGCGGCGATGCCCGTACCGTGCAGGTACGGCACAAGGTCGGTGCCGTACGCATGCGTGGAGGGGTGCCCCGCGAAGCGAGGGTGGGACGTGCCTGCGGGGGCGGGGGCGGCAGGTGCACGCGAGGGGACGTCAGCGTCAGCCCCAACCCATCCTGACTGCAACCTAAGCACAGGGCACCGCGAAAGCCACATGCACCCCCCGCCCCGCCCCTCCACCCGCCCTCCCAACCCCCATGCGAGCGCACCTGCCAGCGACGGCGCGTGGTGAGTGAGCACCACCGGCACCAGCCCCCGCGCCCGAGCGCCCGCCACCGCCCCCGCAATGAACTCCACTGCGGCGGCGAAGAGGGCGTTGGTGGTGTCGGGGGTGATGGGGGCGCCGCCGGGGGCCGAGGGGATGAGGCGGTAGTCGAGCGAGGTGGCGCCGATGAAAGAACGGACGGTGGTGATGGTGGTGGTCTCGGTGGAGGGATCGGCCGCTTGGGAGGCGGACGGGCGCCGGCGGTGGTGCGTGTGGGGGGGCTCGGCAGAAGGCTTTGACCCCGTAGCAGGGCCGGAGGTGGGGGCCGCGGGGGCCGAGGGCGGTGAGGGCGTCGGCGCTGATGACGCCGGGGAGGAGTCTACGGGGGCCCCCGCAGGCGCGGCTGCCGTGGGGTCTTCAAGCCCTGGGCCCTGCGCTGCTGCCAGAGCCGCCTGCCCCTGCTTCCCAGCCTCCACCTTCTCCTCCGCCTCGCTCTCGCTCTCGCTCCCGCTCCCGCTGCCGGGCTCGTCCTCACTCCCACTGCTGCTGCCGCTGTCGCTGCCGCTCTCGCTGCCGCTGCTGCTCCGGCTGCCGCTGCCGGTGCCGGTGCTGCTGGCGCCGACAGAGCTTCCCATTACGAGCAGCCCCGAACCCTCCACCGCGGCCCCCTCCTTGCTCCCCTCTCGGCTGCCGTGCCTGCCCCCGCCCCCGAACACGGGCGGGCAAGGTGCGTCCGGCGGCAGCCGAGCGAGGGACACCACACGCTTCATGAACCGCCCGCGGCAGCGCAGCGCGCGGCAGCCAGGAGGCATGCTAGATCCGAATCCAGATCCAGATCCCGCTGCGCCCGGTCCAGATCCGGCGTGGAGCTCGGGGTGCTCGTGGTTGGCGCAGAGGCAGGCGAAGGCGGCGGCGAGGGGCAGGGACTCGGCCCGCGCGGCCTCCAGTTCGACGCCCAGGCCCCGGGAGGGAGCGGTCAGCGGCAGGCCTGATCCGCTCCAGGTCGGCAGCGATTCCGCCCGCAGGGGCACCACCAAGGCGTGGTTCGCCAGGGCAGCCTCGGCCACGCGCGGCGGCGGGACCCGGCCCGCCGACTCCGGAGCGCGCAGGGGCGGCGCTGCGGCCTGGGCGGCTGTTGCCCGAGAGGCTGACGCCGCGGGCGCCGCTGGTGCCGATGTAGGGCCGACGCTGGGCCCAATCGCAGCGGTCTCCGGCGCCGGCCCAGCCGGCGTTGGTCCGGAGGAGGCCGCCCCGGGCATTGGCTCGGGCGCGGGTCCCTGCGCCGGCTCCTGCTGCGCCTGCTCTGCCCCCGGCGGCGGCGGCAGGGGGTCCTCCGGCAGGTAGGACCACAGGGTGGAGCCGATGAAGGCCACACCGCGAGACTCGAACACGCCGTTCTGCAGGAAGTGCACGTTGGGGTGGCGGGACGCCACCGAGCGGATCAGCGCCTCCGTGTCAGACATGGTGCGCCCGCCAGCGCCGCCGGCGCCGCTGGCGCTGCTGACGGCGCCGCTGGAGCCGCCAACATTTTCACCAGCGCTGGGCGCTGGCGGCTCGGCGGCTGAGTGACGCCCGGCATTCGTGCTGCCTGCCCTTTCAATCGCAGGGCCGCTGGCAGCGGCGGCCGTGCGACCCTCCTCCGCGGACTGGGGAATCGCCTGGTCCTGGCTGCGGCGGTGGGGGTGGGAGTTGGAGTTGGAGTGTCGGTGGTGGTGCTTGTGCGGGTGGCGCTGCGGCTCCCTGTTTCTGTACTCGTTGTTGCCCGCTAGCAGCAGCACGGTGGGGAAGCGGGCCGCGCAGGCGGCGATGAAGGCGGCGTAGGCGGGGGTCGAGGGGTCGCCGATGTCGCCCAGCAGGCACAGCACTGGGGAGGGGGAGGGAAGGGTAGGGAAGAGGAGAAGGCGTGTCTCGGACTGGGGAGGTACCGGGTAGTGTGCTACCCGTCACCCCCACAGCTCTGGCATCCCCCACCCCCACGCCCTCCCCCTTGTGTTGCAAAGTTAGCTGCGCGTGCTTTCACCCCCCTGGGGACGCACCGTCCGCCGTGAGCTCGGGGTCGAGCACCGCATCCACCTCCAGCGCCCGAGCCTCCAGGTGCAGGTCGGAAACCACCGCCACGCTCAGGGGCGGCGGGGGCGGGTCGGCAGGCGCGGGTTCATCGTCGGGGGGCAGCGGTTCCGCCATGTGGGCTCCGGCTGGTGACGGCGCAGGCCTGCGGAGGGAAGGAAAGGGCCGCGGGTGGGGTTGGTGGGAAGGTGCGGGCCTCTGCGACGACGTCCTTCGTTGGGTCCAGACTTAAGGGCCCGTTCCGTGCACGTCGCGCAGGGCAATGGCAGATGTGCTGGGCGGTGCGCTGGGGGCTCGGAGCGGCAGCAGTGCCGCATTCCTCGGGCAACGAGATACTCGGATAATGCGCCGTTTGCGCCGGAGCCCAAGCACACCTCACCATCGTTACAATTGCTATCGAGGCTCACCTGGCTGGTCCCGTCCGAGCTTGAGGAAGCTCTACGCCGGGAATGTGTCCTCGGGCACCGACGCCTTCTCCTCTGGCGCGAGGGCGCGATGAGCCGTGAGTTGCTGCGTCCTCAACGTGACGTTACTGAACCTCCGAAAGTCCCACCGTATCGCGTTCAGCGCACAAACTTGCGAATGCCGTGCCAAGGCGTCACGCTAGACGTCTAGTGGAGTCCTTAGGGGCCGAGGTAACTTAGGTGTTTAAGTCACAAGAAGAAGCGTGTCGCTACGTCGAGGGCCGTTGGGCATTTACTTGCGCTCCAGGAACCTACGTGATGCAAGCCCAATTGCGTTGTCGCGAGCGTCAGCTTCAGTTCCAGCAAGCGTCGTGTACACTCTTCTACACATCGAGCGCCTACTGATGAGCGCCTGGCGGGAAATGGTGCAGTTTGGGCAGCGTGGGTGTTGCGCTCGTTGTGCAAGCGGCGCTTGCGGAGAGGGGCGCACAAAGGGCCTAGAAGTTTCTGCTCGTTACCTAGGCTGACCGCGACTGCTGATGAAGCGTCTGGCGCACAGGCTTGTGCGGAAGCGGGCGACGCTCACGAACCGGCGCGAAGGGTCAACACGGCGAGCGGCGCCTTGGCAGAGCCCCCGGTGCTGCTCTGCGGCCTCCTTGCTGTCCCCTGTTTCACGCTAGTGCGCGCAATTGACTTCTGGGGGCTCTCCCACGCAAAAAAGTTTGGGAACTGGTTCCATTGCAGCCGGCCATACTGCCCTGTTTCGTTCTGGTTATTGCTATAACGAGTAACGCGTAACTACGTCTTCATACAGGGTAGCCACACAGCCCTGTTGCGAGTCCCGAAATAGCAGTTTGGTCCGCGCGGCGTGCGACCGCGTGGGCGACTGCGCTGAAGCTGCTGTCAGTGCTTATCTAGCACCCAGCTATGGCGGACTTCAATCCGGGCTTCGCGTGGGATGCGGGCGACGGCGACGCCGCCGCCCAGCCGGCGTGGGAGTTCGCGAGTGAGTCCGCCGTCGCCAGCAAACGTTGATTTATGCAACCACGGAACCACGGGCGGGACACGACACGGCTCAAGGCGTCGGGCGCGGCATCCATGTTGCTGGGCGATTCCAGACTGGACTCGAGCGCGGTGCCACCAACACAGCCATCGACGGGAGTCGTAGTGTGACCTGTAATTATGTGGCGCCATTGGCTTGTAGGCCGGGGCAAGCCAAGCCCTATGTGCGCCCTGCCCTCGGCCCCACGCCCCCTCACGCAACCCCTTCCTCCCCTACCTCGACCTTTCGCCAACCCTGTCCACAACCCTCCCCCATCTTCCGCCACCTTCCCCGCAGCCGCACTGGATAAAGCCCGCATGGAGGGGCCCCTGCACGGCACCAGCATTGACCACAAGATCCGCCAGCGCCTGCAGAAGGCCGGCGGCAAGGGGGCCGCGGCGCCTCAGGCCAAGGGCCAAGCCCAGGCCAAGGCGGGCCCGGGCAAGGCCCAGGCCGGCCCGGGCAAGGCCCAGGCCGGCCCGGGCAAGGCCCAGGCGAATGGCAAGCGCACTCGGGCGCAGCGGGGAGACGACAGCGACGATGAGGATGCGGAGGAGGAGGACAGCGAGGAGGAGGAGGACGATGAGGAGGATGACGAGGCTCCCCTGCCAGGTGCGGCCGCCGGGGGCTAGGGCGCTGCGCTGAGGCTCGGGCGCCTCCGGTCCCACCTTGCAGTGTGGTAGAATGGTGTGCGGCATACCGCTTTCAGCCAGGCCCCATGGTCAAGCGCTGGTCATGTGGGGCCCCTTGGCGTGCTCGCAGTGCTGCAGCTGCAGTGACGCCTCTCAAACTGCCCGCTTCCTGCAGGCGAGCTAGATGACGATGACGAGGAGGAGGAGGAGGGGCTGGAGGGGAGCGACGGGGACGAGGACGAGGAGGAGGGAGACGAGGACGAGGAGGAGGAGGAGGAGGAGGAGGAGCAGCCGCCCGCAAAGGGCAAGGGCAAGGGGCAGCAGAAGGCGCAGGCGCAGGTGCAGCAGCTTCAGCAGAAGGGGCAAAAGGGCCAGCCGGCGGCGGCAATGCCGGCCGTCAAGGGGAAGGCGGCCCCGCCCTCGGAAGACGAGGAGGAGGAGGAGGAGGAGGAGGGCGGCTCGGAGGAGCCCGCGAGCGGCGGTGATGAGGACATGGAGGACGGCGAGGAGGAGGACGATGATGTCGATGAGGAGGAGGAGGAGGAGGAGGAGGACGAGCCCGCTGGCACGAGCGGGCGCGGCGCCGCTGCGGCCCCGCAGGCCCGCGCGGGCAAGGGGGCGCAGGGCGGCAAGGCGGGGGCCTTCTACAGCGAGACGCCCGAGGTGGGGCAGGGGGCAGGGGGCTGGCGGGAAAGAGGGGCAGGGGTGGGGTGGGGGCGGGGGAAGGGGTTGAGGTCGGGGGCTGGTGGGGTCTTGCGGGGCGTGGGGCCGGGCCCCGCACAGGAGGGGGCGTCCCGGAAAGCCTTGCAGGGGGGGTGCGGATGGGGCCGGAGGGCCCCTCGGCGGGGCAAGACGTCCTCTGCTCAGGCCGGGAAGGGCGCCGAGATGGGGTGCACGGATGGGGCAATGGGCTGTGGGGCCGGGGGAGGGGCTGCCGCACACAAGCCCACGCTTTTCCTCCCCACCACGCAATCCCTCCCACCCACCCACCCTCCCAACAGGGCACTCGCTTCAGCAGCGCCTCCTTTGCGGACCTCAATCTCTCCCGGCCGCTGCTCAAGGTGGGGCCGGGCCCGTGGGGGGGGGGGGGGGAGCGGGGCACAAGCAGCAGGCGGGAAAGGGTCAAGGTGACGGACGAGGGCCGCATGAAGCCGACCGTGTACAGGGGAGTCGACTGTTTGCGGTGCAAGGTTGCTGGGGGGATGGCGTTTGGGGCAGGGCACAGGGATCGGGTTAGTTCAGGTTGAAGCTGTCCGGCTATGGAGAGCCGTCAGGCCAGTCCCATTTGGCGAGGAAAGCCGGGGTGCGGCAGCGAAGTCGAGACCTTACGCCGTGACAAGTCCCTCACAAGCCCGTTTGTTCTCCGCCCCCATCCTGGTTCCGTGTCCTGGTGCGCGCAGGCGGTGGAGGCGCTGGGCTTCACCACACCCACACCCATCCAGGTGCGACCGGGGTCAAGGGGGGGGAGGGATGCACAGCCCAGGCTGGCGCCCGGGTGGCGGACCGGGCCCGCGAGGAAACCGCCCCGTGAACCGGCCTGAGCCCCTCCCCTCCCGGCCCACCAACCCCCACCTCCCTACCACTCCTCCCCCACACCCCAAACCCCAACCCCTACCACCCCCCCAGGCCGCCTGCATCCCCCTGGCCCTGGCCGGCCGTGACATCTGCGGCTCCGCGGTCACGGGCAGCGGCAAGACCGCCGCCTTCGCGCTGCCCTGCCTGGAGCGCCTGCTGCACCGCCCACGGGGCCTGGCGGCCACCTACGTGCTGGTGCTCACGCCCACGAGAGAGCTGGCGGTGCAGGTCTGCAGGGGGAGGGGGGGGCTCTTTGGGGGACGTGGTGATGGCGGGTCGTGCAGTGTGGTGTGGTACGTCGGTGCGGCGTACTGCAGCGCGCGGGCGGTGGATGCGATCAGGTTTCCTGTCCCACTGCCTGACCCCCAACCGCCAACCGCCGATCGCGCAACTCCCTCCAACCGCCAGATCCACTCGATGGTTGAGAAGCTGGCGCAGTTCTGCGACGTGAGCGTTGCGCTCATCGTGGGGGGCCTGAGCCTGCAGGTGCAGGCGGCCACGCTGCGGATGAGCCCCGAGGTGGGGGGGTTGAGGGGGGGGGGGCGGTGCCGGTTGGGGGCAAGGGAGGAAGGGAGCCGAAAGGGTTGGCGTTAGGGAGAAGCTGGGCAGGTAGCAGGAATGCGGACGGCAGAGGGCCGACGTGGAAGCACGTGGACTGGAGGGAGCGCCCCAGGCCAAACCACGCCCCGCCACCCCGCCAATCCCCCTTGCTGCCGTGTGCTCCGCCGTGCCGTCTGCCGTGCTCCGTGCGCGTCGGTGACGGATGGTCGGCCCCGCACCCAAGCCACGCCCCCGCCACTCGCCCCCCTTCAACCCCCCCCCCACCCCAGATTGTGGTGGCCACCCCCGGGCGGCTGATTGACCACCTGCGCAACAGCCAGTCGGTGGGGCTGGAGGACCTGGCGGTGCTGGTGCTGGACGAGGCGGACAGGTGGGGGGGGGACGACCTGACAGGGGGGTGGGGAGGCAAGGGGGGGGGGAGGGGTAGGGGAGAGAGGGTAGGGGGGAGGGGGTGCTGGGGGACCTGACACGGGTACGGGCTGTTGGCCCACCACCACGGCGCCAGGGCGACTGAGCGCCGTGGCCGGCTGTGAGCCCTTCCCCATCCTATCCTCCGCCCTCCCCCCCCCTCCCAAAGGCTGCTGGAGATGGGTTTCCGCGAGGAGGTGACCCAGGTGGTGCGGGCGGCGCCCCGCAAGCGCCAGACCATGCTCTTCTCAGCCACCTTCAACGACCAGGTGGGGGTGTGTTTGGGGTTGGCCTAGGGGAAGAGGAGGGAAGACAGACAACCGGACAGGAGGAAAGAAAGGGGGGGCTAGGCGACGCGCAGGGCAAGGGGCCTGCAGTCCACGCCGGTGGCCTCTCCTCTCGTAAGCCCCCACGGACCCACGCTCAACCCCCTCCCCCCCCACTTCCCCCTGTCAGGTCCGGGACCTGGTGGCCCTCTCCCTCAAGCAGCCCGTGCGCCTGGCGGCGGACGCAGCCATGGCGGCACCCAAGCTCCTCACACAGGAGGTGGGGGAGGGTGGGGGGTGTTTGAAGCTGATAAGCGGGAGAGCGTATAGTTGTTAGTGGGATTGCCGGAGAAGGTACATACCGCCACAAAGTCCATGATAGGTCCGGGAGGGTGGGGGGTGGTAGGGGGAGGGTGGGGGGTTGAGGAGGAAGGCGCGTGCGGTCGCACGCAAGGGTGACGAGGGAGGCAACGTGGGAAGGAGGAAGCTGGGAACGGGATGGAGGGCAAGGCGCTTGCTGCGACGGCCGCGGTGTGGCCGGGGTATGAGACGGGCAACGGCAATCCGGGGCCTGCAGCAGCCCAAGGCCCAACCCCTTCCACTGCCACTGCTCCCCCCCCCTTCCGACCCAGATCGTGCGCCTCAAGGGCCCCGCCGCCGCGGCCACCAAGGAGGCCGTGTGCCTGGCGCTGTGCTCGCGGTCCTTCACGGGGGGGCGCACCATCGTGTTCTGCAAGTGGGTCGGGGGGCGACAGGGGGGGAGGGCAGGGGGGCAGGAAGGTTGCGGGGTGGGGAGGGGTTTCTGGGCCAGGGAGGAAGGGGCGGGTCGGGGGGCCGGCGAGCACCGGGCGTGATCTGTGCATGGCACAGCTGCGAGCTGCGCAGCGCCCGGTCGCCAAGACACGGCGCCCAGGGCGGCCCCCCTTTAGTCGGCTGGTACTCACGCCCCCGCTCCCCTGCCCCCGCCCGTCCGCCCGCCCCTCAGGACCAAGTCCCGCGCCCATCGGCTCAAGATCCTGTTCGGTCTGGCCAAGCTACCGCCAGCGGGTGAGGGGGGCAGAGGGGGCTTCGGATTCGGAGTGGCAGGACGGCAGGTGGCCGTGTTGCTAGGAAGGCATGGCGCGGCCTGGGGCTGCCCCAGCCCAACCCACCGCCCCGACTAACCCACCCCGCCTCCACCTCGTCCATGCAACCCACCGTTCTCTCCTCCCTCTTCCCCAACCCCCAGCCGAGCTGCACGGCAACATGAGTCAGACCGCCCGCCTGGAGTCACTCGAGTCCTTCCGCCGGGGAGACACGGCCTTCCTGCTGGCTACGGACGTGGCGGCACGTGGGCTGGACATCCAGGGCGTGCAGGTGTGTGTGTTTGCAGGGGGGGGGCGGAGGAGGCTGCCAGGTGTGTATGGAGGTCGGCACGGACGACCGTCGGTCCATGCACGGGTCCCGCCGCCGTGCATGGATCGTCCATGACCGTGTGCGCGCACCGCGCCTCAGCACACAGGTCCTAACGGCCTTCGTTGTAACCGCCAAACAATCGCCAGGTGGTTGTCAACTTCGACGCGCCCTCCCGCCTGGAGACGTACCTGCACCGTATCGGCCGTACGGCACGTGCGGGCGCGGCGGGCGTGGCGGTTACCCTGGTGGAGGATGGGGACCGGCCGCTGCTTAAGGCAAGACGGGAGAGGGGTGGAGGGGGAGGGAGGGAAGGGAAGACGGGGAGCTGAGGGGAGGGGCAGGGCAGGGAGGGGGAGGCCGAGGGGGAAGAAAGGGTGGAGGGCAAGTGGAGTTATGGGGCGAAGGGCCCGGTGCAACAGGGGGCTTGGGCGTCGAAGCGCGCAGGGCGTGCGGCTGGGGCGCCTCGGGGCTCTCTCTAGGGCCATGTCTAAACTGGTGCGCAGGGTCTGGCCTCCCACCACCTTCACCTTACCCAACTAACCCAACCCCTGTTCTTGCCCTCCCAGGAGCTGGCCAAGAAGGGCTCGGTCACCTCGGACAAGGCGGGCACCAACTCCAAGGGCGGGGCCGCCAAGGGCGCGGCGCGGGGCGCGGGCATCCAGCTGCGGCAGCGCCTGGTGCCGGCGCCGGCGGTGGCGCAGTGGCAGACGCGGATAGAGAAGATGGAGGTGGGGGCGAAAACGGGTGGAAGGGGGATGGTTGGAGGGGATGGGGGAGCCGGAGCGGCCGGGGAAGGGGCGTGACCAGGGAGCACTGACAGAGGGAGTAGGGAGGCGAAGGGAGGAGCGCCCCAAGAGAACCGCTGGAAAACTGCCCGCAACCTTCCGTAACCGTCCGTAACCATTCATAACCGCCCGTAACCGCCGCAGCGTGA